>CM037854.1:156988740-158188740 GCA_021234595.1 Delia radicum
CAAAACTTAATAAAAATGTGGTGCAAAGAAAAAAGTGAAACCTTAATCACCCAGCCGAAACCGCTGAAGCTAGGAGCATGAAATTTGGCATGTAGGTTCCGCATTAGGATAAAAAAAAAATTGTCTTAACTTTCTGTTTATTTATATTCATTTCCCCTACTACTAGAAATCTGTAATTTCTAATAGAGTAATGGCTAATATACTTAAAATACACTTTTTGGAATTCCCAATAAAAACTCAATAAAAATGTGGCACTCAATAAAAATGTGGACTAAGCCGCTGGAGCTAAGAACTTGAAATTTGGCATGTATTTTCATCCCCTCACATAAACATCAACTAAGCTGGGCTGTTTGGAAATTTTACGGGGAAATTCTTTTTATGTTCAAAAAGTTCAAACCACTGGAGCTAGGAACTTGAAATTAGGCAAACACTTTAACGTTTAATTATTAAAAGATGAAATCTTAATATATTCCGATATTAAAAACTACCGGTAACGGCGTTTCGGATTTTTAAGCTAGTTGAATGATAATAAAATAAAGTTCTAAAAGATTTTGGCTATTCAGAATTTAAAGGTATAGAAAAGAGCAAAAGGTGGTAAATGGTACTCTTTACAACTCTAAAAGAAATTAACCTATTCACTTAACACTTTATGTTTTCAAATGCGGAAAACTTATTTACTATTTTATACAAATGAACACAAAAGCATGAAATTAGGATTCTGAAAAAAAGTATTTGGTCCTGTTATTTTTCAAATCTATTTTTTTAGAACTTATTTGTTAAAATTTAAAAATTTATTGTAAAAATATGATATTACCTGGTAAATGGCGACATCCGAAGTATTCAAGACGGCACTATTTTCTCCTTTTCTGATTTGAAAACTGAGAAAGTTAAAGCAAAATGGGTGAAAATTTGTATTACTCCTAGCTCCACCATAGGCCAGTGATAATGACCTATCAATTCGAAATTGGAGCGTGGTGGGGGACCAGGACTTTGACATTTTTTCGAAAAATATTCTATTATTATTCGTTTCTTCAGAGTATCCACAAATGTTCTTAATAAATACGAAACAGGTCTGTTAAAGCTTCAGCGACCCTTAACCTCTTTATTTGTTTTGAACAAAGAGCCCAAAACTAAAAATGTAAAGACGCAAAATAAAAGACAAAATTTTATTATTATATTTCATATCAATGTGGCGTGGTTTTGGCTTGAATAAAAATTGTGTGTAAATATGCGGCTAAACCGGTTAAATTTGAAGAATGTGAATAAAATACTTTGTAAGAGTAGAATGTACTTATTTTGTACTTTATATAAGAATTGTAAAATTAACAAAAATAATGGTTCTGAGCCAAAAAAAAACGGGAATACATTTTGTTAAATGTAATAAATTTTTCTGTTAAGTGAACAGATATATTATTTTGAGTGTAGGGTTTTGAAATCCAAAGCGTCAGTGAAGTTTTATATGGTTTTAAATTTGAATAAAATTGTCCTTAACCTGTTTTTCGAAAAGTATAATTTTAGTATTTTGTTTTTTCAATTTCGGGTAAAATTGCTTTACAAAAAATAGGGTTTGAGAAAAATGCTAATGAAAATTAAGAAATACTTACAATGTGAATGAAGTTTTTGAGTTCAAAAGACTATTACTACTTGGAATATTGAAATTTAAATACAATATTTGTGTGAAAAAATTCTATAAATTTATGCAAAAAACTTTTTCGATGCCTTAAAGGCAAACCTTTAATTATTTTAAGGCGATGTTTTTAATGTAGGGGAACTTAACACGCTTTCTGCGATTTTTTTTACATTTTATTTACTCACTTCCAAGAAAGAACTTAAATTCAAGTTCGAAGGAACAGGGCTTAAGACAGGCTCTTTCTGAAAACATTATATCCTCTTCATCTCCGAATTCCTAATTGGCCCTTCTCAGTGCGCATATTTCTATAACTACTTATAAAATTTATTGTTTCGACGATCAAGTAATCGATCAGACTGTAGGATGCATTTTAAACCCCTTTGTTCCCCGTTCTTATAAAATTTTGAAAAACCAAATTTTTACTGATCTGCCCATTTTGGAAACAATATACGTTTTCAGTTTCAAATTTAGCTTTACAATTTGATTCAGATGAGCACTTCTTAAGCATTGCAAATCCCGGTAATACCGCGTTTCCAGTGGATAATTATATTTGGTAGTAGTACCAAAGCCTTTTATTTTGAACAATATATATTCAAGTTAAGGAGCTTTTTCGCAAAATTTCCACACTCTCCAAAAAAACGGAAATCGCCATTTCCTCTAAAGTAAAAGCGCAAAAGGTGTAATTTAAATTGTTAGTAGTTATATATTGCTAAGACCAATAACTTAAGCCTTAACATATTTATTTTTATTGATTAGATTTTTAGATTCACTCTTAACCTATTTTGACCGATATCGCCCAAAATACACTGAAACAATTATCCTTCATGATATTAATGAAACAATTTCATGGATTTTTTTTTTTCGTATGTCCATTGCACACAATTTCACTAAATCAAAGAAATTTTAGTAATATTAAAAAGTTGTTCATAAACTTTTTTTCATAAAATTCATAAAAATAGTTCATTCGATTTCGCAAATTATCCCTTCACAAATCTAATGATACTTTTCTTTTCAAAGACATAATTTTAAAATTATTTCAAAGGCATAATTTATTTATTTTTTTTTTAATAAAATTTCATAATGTAATTAATTTTTAGTTTTAAGATTTATTTCTCGAGTGTTCGACACTTGATTTAAGAAATCGTGTGAAGCGGTTCATTGACTGACTTCCAACGCAAATTTCAAGACGTCAATGAAGAGTTTTATTAATTCAAGGTAATTTCTTAATATTTTAACATTTTTTAAAACTGCTTCATAAATTCTATAAATCTTCATTGTCGTAATGTTTCACTAGTTTTATGAAGATTTTCATTAATTCTACAAAAATTTCATAAACATTGACTTAAATAAAACCTGTCTTATAGATTCTATAAAAGGTTTCAATGGACTAGTTCCAGAGACAATTTTCATTAAGGCAATGCATAAATTCATTACTGAAGTGAAGATAATTCTCTCAGTGCACGCAGAAACAAACAAAAAAAAAAAAATAGATAGAACAACATATTGCTTAGTTTTCCTGACAAATTTTATTACAAAAAAAGCTTAGGCCGGTTTGAGGGTTAATATTAAAATAATATTAAATAAATTTGGGATTTTTTTTTTAACAGTTCATAGTAATTAAATAATAATAATACTGTATGTATATGAGTCAGTCTATGTCAGACCGAACACCTTTTTTACAACACCTCTTTCGATTTACTTTAAATTTCAAGACGTTGTAAACATTAAAAAATATTTTCCACGTGTTTCCAGAAAAAAATTAAACATTTATTTTCATAAAGTTAAGAGCATTTGAAAATCATCAAAATCGTGAAAAGTCATCCGACATGACAACTTTTAAACTAATGTTTTTCTAAAACTAGTGCATGGATTTTAAAGTTTAATACCTTATTTTAAAGGTATTTGAACCTTCTCTTTAAAAATTATTTTTTTTTTTCTTTTTTTAATTTACATTTTTATTTATAAAATTAGGTTTTTTACTTAATTTCTGTTTTCCACCATCTTCGAACAAGTCGAAAAACCTGAAAAAAACATTTTCTTAAAGCTCAATATTCCCTGTAAATATTCCCTGTAAATTTCAGAATGAAAGTCGATTCGATTCTAAATTTTCCCAATTTTGTTCCATTGTAGTATCACGAAAAATTACATTTTCAAGTAAAACAAGAACAATATGAATTTGTTAGCGTGTGTTGTGCATTAAACATTTTCGTTAACACGCTTGAGAATATAATGTTCACATACAAAATGTAATTTTTCGTGGTACTACAATGGGAAAAAATCGGAAATAAATAGAATCCATTCGACTTCCATTCAGGGAATATTAAGGTTATATTGAGCTTTAAGAAAATATTTTTCAGATTTTCCGACTTGTTCGAAGATGGTGGAAAACAGAAATTAAGTGAAAAAAACAAATTTTAAAAATAAAAAAAATTAAAAAAATTATTTGTAAAACGAAGGTTTAAATGCCTTTAAAATCCATTCACTAGTTTTAGAAAAACATTAGTTTAAAAGTTGTCATGTCGGATTGATTTTTAACACTTAGGGGTTTTTTACCAAATCCCATAATATTTAAATTAAAAAAACAGATTAGCTTAGTTTAAAAACAAATTAAATAATACCTCACGTACTATAACTAAACTAAAGGGTCCGCCATCTAACGTTTTTTTCAACTAGTGCTTATTTCGTGAATGGTAACACTTAGCTCATGTCTGATTTGACAGATAATTAGTTTTATCCTTCCGCTGAACGAATATGGTTGTGTATACGCTTGAACAACGCTGGGAAATATTTCGACATTACTTTGAAAATCATGGTAATAAGCAAGGAGTGGCCGTTACAGTCAATGGCGATCGTTATCGGGTTATGTTGAACGAATTTTTGTTCATTTTTGAAGAGGAGGATATTGGCAAGATTTGGTTTCAACAAGACGACGTGCCTGTTTTTGACGATCTCATTATCAGCCGCAGAGCTGATGTCGTTTGGCCACCTCGGAGCTGCGATTTGACACCGTTGGACTATTATTTGTGGGGTGCCGTCAAAGATAAGTGTTACGCCAACAAGCCAGAGACAATTGACGCTTTAAAGAACAATATTCGTGAAGCCATTGGTGAAATACAGCTGCACACAATCGATAATGTGCTTAAAAATTGGACCGATCGTGTAGGCTACTGCATGGCCAGCCAAGGCAGCCATTTGAATGAAATTATTTTCCATTATTAACCGGAAGGATTGTACTTTCAAATAAAAAAGAAATTTGAGAAAATATTCTGTAGTTTTTTTTTTATAGCATTTTCAAAAAAAAAAAGTTATTTGGCGGACCCTTTAGTAGTTTTTGAAATCGGTTGTTTTTTACAAATTTTATTTTTTTTTTTTTTTGGAATTTGAAAAGTAAGTACAATTGATTTTCAAATAACACTTGTTTCAGTTGTAATACAAATGTGGTATAAAAAGAAGTTTAAAATAATTTAAAAAAAAAAATTTAAGTGGTGGTGGTCACCGACCAGGTGACCAATTTATTAAATATAATTGACATAATTTAGTCCTCAGCAATGGCGAATTATACTAGTTTCATAATAGGTCTGGCTTTAATCAGTCCCGGGTTACTTGCTTTAAGGGCAATTGCCCGTAGGGAACCTTCAAATAAATTCAAAAGTATTATGTATTGTAAGCCAAATATGGCGCATATTTAATGAAGAATTTAAGTGCACTTTGTTATTTTTAAAAATTAGACATAAGGCACCGAAAAAAATGTTGGATCCAAATATCTCTTTACTCTTAAGAGATAAAGCACACATTTAAACGCAGTTTTTTAGACACTAATGACTATAATGCATATCTGCAACAACTTTTGAAATGTATTAAAAATTGTAATTTTGTCAAATATTTTTTTTATTTTCAACTTTAAACCGCTATAACTTTGGGGCCCTCGCTCAAATAGATGCACGCAAATGGATTTAAGTTTCTTATATCTAGTATTTCAAGTGTACAAAGCGCCATTGATGTGCCATCAACACTTTTTTAATTTTTATATCAAATATTAAAAATATGCATATATTAAATATTTAGCAAATTTTTTCCTGATATTAGGAATTTTTCTGCAAAAACCCTACCAGCAAAAATGTTGCCGACTTTATAGACTTGAGTTTTTTAGTGTAGCTATGCGTTGTTTTTAAAATTATTTATATGGGAGTAGACAGTGGGAAGTACTCGTGATTACATGTAAGTATTATTTTCACCTAAAGACTTAAGCCGAAAAATATTTGACTAAAGTATGCCTTTCCAAAGGGAAAAGGTACGCTGAATACAAATCTGGTCTCAGAATGACTGTCTAACATCAGGCGCCAGTTATATTATCACATAAACCCCATATTGATTATGAATTGTCAGCAAAATAAAACATTGCTTTCATTTCACAACAAAATATTTTATTTTAAGTAATTTTTTTTTTTAATGCAACACCAATATATTTTATTACAACATTTATTGACACATTAATAACGAATTATCAGCAAAATAAAAACAATGTTGTCGTGTTGCTTATTTCCTGTCTAAACCACTACACACATCATGCAAACCTAATTTCACTCTTATTTAATGCACATTCGGTGGCATTTAAAATTAAGTAGAATTCTGTCCTTAAAGAAAAAATTAAGTTTAGTCATCCATTCTGTTTTTTATGTCGCGCAGTGTAAAATTTTAAAAAATTCGAATTTATTATCGAGTTCAACCGATCATAATTTAAAGAAAAAATATAATATCTTAAAAGTTCAAAAACCGAAAAAAGATTAAGAGTAGTGTGTCCAGGTGACGTTAAAGTTATTATAAAAAACGTATATCCAGGACGGTAAAAAATAGGAGAAGTTTGATCAAAAACGACACTTTTCCCGTTCATATAGCTCGAACGCCTAATGTCGGCGAGTGTTTTCGAGACCAGATTTGGATTCAACGTACGTTATACCTAGAAAAGTATACTTTAGTTGTAGTGTCAAATATTTTTCCTCCTGAATCTTTGCGCGTAAAAAGTACTTACGTGTACATACAAGTGCTCCCACTGTATATAGCAATATATTATTTTATAGCGCCTTATATACAACTGTACTTAATATCCCGAGTAAAGAAAATTATATATAACGATATATTCTTTAATATAAAAATATATTATCATATAAAATAGCATATGTCTCAATATGTATTTATATTTAATAATATTTTCAAAATGTTTTACCAAAAAAAATTCATGTATAAGCACATCTAATCATGCATAAAAAAATACTATTCTGAATTTTATATATGATAATACATGGTTGATAAATTTGAATAAATTTTTATAAAATTAGATATAACCCAATACATAGTTATATATAATACAAACACCAAAAAAGTCTTCAGTCATTTTAGACATACTTATATATAATCCAAAACTGAAACAATTTCTAAATTTTTAAAGTCAGTTTTTATGTAACTATATACAATTCTAAAATCGAAAAAAGATTTACGAAAATAGTTAACAATTTTGCGATTTCCACTACAAATAACAAAACATACAGCGAAATTTTTTTAGAACATATTACCTATAAACCTGTTCTAAAACAGCTTCCTTTACCACAGGTCACCTGGAACCGTTTCTAGAACAGGTGCCTATGAGTCAAATTGTAAGGTTTCACTGTGACAGAATCAGTTCCATAACTGGTTCTAGAACCGGTTCTAAAGCTTGTTTGAAGGTAAAGAACAAATTGCTAATAGGACAAATTCCATACAGAAATTGTAAGCTATTATAATACAGTATAAGTTGTTCTGCAACCTGTTATTTGTATTTTACTGGTCCATTTTAATATTGACAAACATTTTTTTAAATTAAATTAAAATTATCAATTTATATATAAAATCAAAATATATATAAAATTTAAGTTATTTACAAATTTCAATCATACATACTGTTTTGAACCCGTTTTATAAAGGTTATTATGTATCTAATTATATCTAATTGTATCAAATATAATATAATTTGATGTAAGTATATCGGGACAAAACTCAGATAGAATTGGATAGTTTTTTATTAAATTGTATCTAATTACATATAATTAGATCCAAAGTGATACAATTTAATAAAACCATGTTTTGCATCAAATTATATCATCTTATATTTGCGGAAAATATCTCATCTTATATAATTTTATATAAACTCATTTACTTGTAATGCCTTATATACAACTATACTTAATATAAAATTCATGTAAAAATATTTGTTTTATAATTTGTTATTAAGGCTTATATTGTTCCTTACAAAAATTATATAGAAATATATAGTATATATGATTTGAATATTTTTTAATTAAATTCAGATATAATTATATATGGCACATTACAAAGCCCATATTAATTATATGTGGTACCATATGGAAAATATTTTCTAAGTGATTTTAGATATAATTATATATTTCCGGAGTTGAAGTTTCTGAGTTAGTAAACTTACTAAATTTTTATTTTTGTTCACAAGAATAACTCTAGCTCCCTCGGGCACGCGCTTGCAAAAAAATTATTAGCTATGTACTTTTAATGAAAATTAAAAAAAAAATGAGCCACTCTCTCAACATAACTTTTTTAGATCCACGTTAGTTAGCATAAGTTATTATAAGAAGTTTAACATTTGCTAACACGGTGTTCAGACTCCGAAATTAATGTGCTTGATTAACGTTAATCAACCTTTTTAAACTTCCTCGCTTGTTTAAAGCATATATGACACCTGATTTTTTTAATAGATTTACCAGGGTTCTTCTATCAGAAACTTTAAATTCCGTTTTGTTTTTTAAAACATTTTATAGAAAACCCCTTTTAAAGGTGTTTCAAAAAAGCAGGTGGAAGTAGTTACTCCAATTTTTAGGAGATTAATTTGTCTATGTGAATTCACTAAAAGAGTTCATACAGACGAAAATAGATTTATGGATTTTAATAGTGAGGAAGTCTGAGAAAACCCATTGTTTCTACAAAACCCCCCTGTTTGGAGTTAAGTTGTTGAATTAGAGCTATTATTTCTTATTAATTTGTGAGAAAAACTTGGAAATTTTGTTCCAAATTTTATTTAATAATATCGAATTATGTCTAATTCGATACAATTATATATAATACACAAAAATTTTTATGGGTACAAAATTCGGATGAAATTCTAACTAAATTCTAATTTTACAAAATTGTAATCAAATAATTTAGATCTTATTAGATACAATTGTATCGAATTCAGTACCGTTTGATGTATTTTAGATACAATTATATGTTCTCATTTTTAGGATCAAATTCAATCTCATCTCATATTTATATTTTATATATAATAGCTGACCCGGCAAACGTTGTTTTGCCTTTAAATTTTATTTGTATAAACTAGCTGACCCGGCAGACGTTGTTCTGCCTAAAATTTTATTTAAGGCTAATAACTTTTTTAAAAATAGCTGAGTGACCAGCAGTGTTGAAAGTAAATAAATGCAAGGCATGCAAGCAAAGCTCCCACTTGCTGAAATAGAATAATTTTTCTTTAAACTGCCAATCAGAATCGTTATTGTAATTACTCAAATAAGCGCGATCAACGTTAGAACTTTAATGGCTACAAACATAGACCCCGTTTGGTGAAATAGTATTTATTCTTAAGACAGCCATTCAGAACCGTTCTTAATTAGTGAAATTAATTGCCATATACATTATTTGCAAAAAAAATCCGTTGAAAGGAATAAATTTGTACAGAGGACAAAAAGATTAAAACTTTTAAACAAAATGGAGCATGAAAGGGGTCGTGGCTTTTGAGTATATAATGTATATACAATTTGAAGTGAATGTGTTAAAAACTATATGGAAGCAATTACATAATACAAAAAAGTGGGCGTAAAAGTGGGCATGGTGGAAAAAAAATAGCCTATTAATCATGCCAGAGTCCCAGTTAAATGCTACGAAAATTTCAGGAAGATCGGTCCAGAGGTCTGGTCTCCAATGAGGTACAACAAAACAAATAAACAAACACACATTTCATTTTATATATATAGATTGAAAGCAGATTAATTATAATTTAAGGTAAAATGGGGAGAAAAAGGGGGATTTGGTAATAAAAAAATGTATGGCTACCTTACCTGTAGATAAAAAGTGTATAAAACTTTAGGTAAATACATATTACAAAAAAAGTATTTTGTATAGCAAACATTGTTAGTGGTATAAGTAAGTATCTGAATTAGAAAAAAAGGGTACGGTGAAGTGGGCGTGGTTCACGCCAAACAAAATTTGGCGTGAAAAGGGGCGCGAAAGGGGGGCGTGGCGTAAGAAATGTTTATTTCTACCTCGCCTGGAGAGTAATGTGTATACAATTTGAAGTAAATCTGTTAAAAACTATATGGGAGCAATTACATAATTTTAAAAAAGTGGGCGTAAAAGTGGGCGTGGTCGAAAAAAGTACCCTATTAATCATGTCAGAGTCATAGTTAAATGCTGTGAAAATTTCAGGAAGATCGGTTGAGAGGTTTGGTCTCCTATAAGGTACAAACAAACAAATAAACAAACACACATTCAATTTTATATATATAGAAGAAGAAGATAGATAGATTTAATATAGTTTTTTTACTTGGGTTGACTGATTTTATTGCAAATCTATATTCATTTAAAATATTTATTAAATACGTGTAATATCCCAAAAATATCTTTCAAATCCCCTAAAAAAGCCCCTTTCCCCAATTGATAATGCCCTCAAAGAAATAAACATGTAAGAATAGAAAAAAAGCTACTAATAATTAGTTAAAAATAAGCTTACGGAAAAAACTGCTAATATTATATTTTACTAAATATTAGTTATATAAGAATAGAAAAAATAATTCTGTTGAATTCACAAATATTTAGTTATGTTTGATATGTTTAATAATCTGTTAATATCACCAAAACCATTTACTAAATATCAGTAGAAATAAACATCATTACAAAATTTGAAATTTTTAGGGCCATTATTACAACTTGCCAATAGCTAAAGTTCGGATGTTATCTGACAGATTGTTAGTTTTTCGTTATTATAAGTATACTTTAAGCTAAAAGTGACCGATAAGCTAAAGGGAAGATATTGTTGCCTTTAACTTTAAACGTAAGTTTTATGTGTTTAAAGTTGCCACATTTTCTGCTCTATAAAGAAGAAGAAGAAAATACCGAATTTCACAACCGAATTTCACAAATTATTGTTTGTTTGTAAACAAATAAATAAAAGTACGTTGCCACTACGTATTTTTATAAACCAATTCATAAACCAATAATCGGTTTTTAGTTTGGTGCTGCCACATTATCAAAAATATTAATTTTATTTTATTGGGATGTTGTAATAACGAAAAACATTATAGCTCACTTTATTCCTCATTTTAGCTAAAGTTACTTTTTACTAACATTTACTTTAAAGGCAAGTTGTAATAACGGCCCTTAAAGTATTTTTTTAATGCGAATAAAAGTCTGCCATTATGAAATCAGATATCAACAATTTTTTAACAAATATTTCGGTAAATATAGCAAAAAATTTCTTAATATTACAGATTTTGTTTGCTAATTTCTGCCTTTATTTAGTAAAAGTGTTTGCTAATTTTAAAGAGTAAAATGCTATTTGTAATTAACTAAAATTCACACCGAATATAAATAAAATTTTGTAGAGTTGACAGATTAATTTTTGCTGCTCTTATTTTATTAATATTTATCAAAAAAATCTGCTTAATTTATCATTTTTTTCTGCAAAGTAATTTTTAACTAATTTTTAGTTTATTTTTCTGCTATTTTTACACTTTTATTTCCATGAATGGCTCTTATTTTATTAATATTTATCAAAAAAAATCTGCTTAATTTATCATTTTTTTCTGCAAAGTAATTTTTAACTAATTTTTAGTTTATTTTTCTGTTATGTTTACACTTTTATTTCCATGAATGTGTTTGCCCCCAAGACTAACAGCCAATCTCCTAATTTGGGAACAAAATTCCAAGTCTGGCAAGCCTGCCCATAAGTGCATTTATTATCTCAACGTTTTTTGTTGCTGTCGGGGAGCGTTAAAAACAAAAAAATATAGCCACAATTTGCTTGTCATCTTAAAAAATCAGTCTCACCAGATGCTTTTTTCGTTATCCCCAAACAAGTCAAAAAATATCCCCAAAAATCCCCAATTAGAAAAAATGTTGAACAATTTAATAGAGTTAACATTTCTTATTTTATTTGCGCACATTGACTCGGCTTGCCAGAAAATTCTATAAATGTCAAATTAAAAATTACCTTAACAATCCCCAAATTTAACTTTATTTTTAGTTAAGTCAGAGGTATTTCGTACTCTTTTTCTTAATTCTGGAAAAGATATGATTTTGCAAGGAAGCCCTTAGACCAACGGTTCCCAAATGGGGGAATTTGAAAATATTTGCCAATATTTTTGCAAATTCAAATTATTTAAAAAAAATTAATTGAATAACTGAAGTTTCTTTTGGACTCCATTGGTAAGATTTCGCCTAAATTTTCCTATCACTTACAAAATGTAGGACCTTTTAATAATTGTGCACCATATCTCATAATAGAGATTGCAAATCGATCGTTTAATCATAATCGAACACAAAGCCTTCGATTAAGACTTTAAATTATTATTTTTGTACCTCATTTTTATTTAGAACTTTTCAACTGCTGCCCTTGATTTTTAAATATGTATTTTTAACAACTTGTGTTGCCTTTGATTTGTTCTAAAAATATTTTAAAATTTGACTAAAGAAGTTAATTTTTAAGAGTGTTATTTGAACATATGAAACTTTATTTATTAAAATACACACAGATAAATAAAGTGCCAACCGAATTGAAGAGTGTATTTTGGTGGCTACAACCAGTAATTTTGGTTAGTATAACCATATTTACACGAGATTTAAAATATTTCTTTGGTCTTGGAACTAAAATTCAGTTGTGTTAACCAAATTTGGGTGTGAAGCCCAATATTACGTTGTAGTAACCGAATTTTAGTTGGCGAATGAGTAAATTTTTCTCTGTGTGTACGAAACTTTATTTCTGTACTAAAAATTTGTTGGTGGATTGTATATACATGCAGAAAAAACAGCATCATATTAGCTTAAGCGCATCATAATATGATGGAAACACGTAACAATCATAATATTATTGCCAAAATCATACAATGATCATAATATGATCAGACAGAATCATGTTTATGATTGTTATAATCATAATATAATAATTTTTTTGTCGGAAATCATATTCAATCATTTTTTTTCTCTGCGTGTAGCGTTTCAATATTTGACCGGATTTTTAAAAATGTAAAGTTTGGTATATGGCAGTTTTTTAAAAATAATCAAAAACCAATAATTTATATTCTATCAAAATTTAAACTTTTGTTGCTAATATTTCCCATAGAAGGTGCTTTAAGCTAAAAAAAAAAAAAAAAAAAATGTCTTAATGAAGCTCTGCTCCATATATCTGCAGTTTGGCTAAAAGAATTCTAGCTGATCTATGACGTGCGAAGTTAATAAATCATATTTGTCGCTGGGAAACATAAAAAATCCATAATAAATGCTCAATTTAGTTTTTTTGAAAATAATTTGTAGGAATTACGTTAAATTAAAAAAACTGCGATAGCGGCATATTTTTTAATCATATGTTTTATACATATGCAGAACTCTATTTTATAAGTACCTCTCGCTGATTGTTTTTATAATTGATTCTGTTAAACATTTGAAAGCTATTTTTTAATTAAACTTAAAATCCCTGCTATCAAACGAGTTTAAACAATGATGTAAAATCATATCTAAAAATTTAAATTTTTGTATCAAAGTAGTTTTTCAAAATGAGTTTAACACGAGTTAAAACATTTGCATAAAATTTTTTGTCTGACAGTGTATTTAACCGGACATAATTATATAAATTCATATATAAAATTAATTTCATAGAAAAATGTTATTATGATGTCATATATAGTTGCGTCTTATCGCATCTCGCTCAATATATAATTGTATATTGCATTTATAATACGCTAAAACTAATACAATTAATAATGACTTTATATAAACCTAGACATTGCCCCCAAATGTTGTACCCCAATGTTTGTCGCTTGAATTGATTTCTTTCTGGTTCTCAAATTTCTACACCTTATACACAAAAGATGTACGAATCCTAGAAAAAAGAACTTGTTTCATTTGTTGCCTTAGGAGTTTTTAATAGAATTTTTTCAATGTAAAAAGTCAAATTAAGTTTCAACGTTTTTCCGTGTTTGTTCTTCAATGGTGTCAGTTACTAAATTCCATAAAATCTTTATTTTCAAAGTTTGTTTCTCAAACATCATTTTTTTTTTTTTGGTAATTTCAATAGAATTTTTTGAATGAAATAAAACGTCCAAATGGAAAGGAAATTGCTACAAGTTATAAAGTTGTAAACTTTTGTCTAAAAGGATTAATAACGTTGAAGCAAAACCCATATTTGACGGTAAGTATTTCTGCAAATATTTCGGATTTTACTGAAGTTCTAAAATCAATAGCCGGATACAACTATAGCTTATTTTGTATTTATTAGTATCAGTTCAGATATAAATTTATACCGCTATATAAAATCCGATTAAATAGTATAGCGACGTTATTCGGATGCAATTTAATCTGCTATTAAATTAAATCTAAACTAATGCAAACTTATATAATTATATGGGCCCATTACTCCTATAAAATTGTATTTAGACTCATTAATTTTTCTAGGATTATGAAAAGCATCATATTAAATCTATTTAATCGGGTTGTTAGAAGTCGAAAGTTTCTGTGTGCACTAGGGTTATAACTTTGGACTTTCTTTGCAATTATAGAATTTTAGCTACCCTAGCCGTAATACTCCACATAAATATAAAGTAACGACATTTTATTTTTTCGCGGTTTTCAAAAATGTTTCCGCATAATCCTCTTTTTGTTTAATTGAACTAAAAATTAATATTTAGCAAAAATTTTAACGTAGACAATAACGATGCATATCCTACTTAAAGGACACAAACGTTTTCAAATTTGACGTGTTTATCGGATTTGATAACACAGATTAAAACGTTGTTTCGTGATATAGATATCAAAATTAGCAAAATAACGAACACAATAAGTAAAATGTTATTTAAAATATGATGGCCAGCATTTGGTCAACTATTACAACTTTAATAAATGAATTAATGAATAATGATTTATTATAAAAATATGCAATTACAATTTATATAAATATCACAAAGAAGTTGCTATGATTAAATCATTTGAATACATAACATTTAATGTTGTGTTTTAATGTTAAAAACTTGACAAAAAAAATTAATTTTAAGGAAATGCTCCTTATGCGGGAGGTTTTTGTTTCAAAATGACCTGAAAAAACGAAAAAAGTTGTAGACCTAGTGATGGTGTCTGAGACCTCAAAGCATGTTCTCTGCGAATGTCCCAGGCTTTGTGATAGGAGACTTAGGTTTCTAGGTGATCGCTTCATTTCACCTTTCGACATCGCGAACATTTGACCTAATAGGATAATTGGCTTTATAGGTAGCTTGAATCTGTAGGTAACCTTAGGCAGCACAAAAGACCTACATTGCTCGCGGTGCATAGTGCCTTCTGATCTAATCTAATCTACATAATAGTTACCTTCCATACCAAGTTTGGTTAAAATTAAAGGGGGTATGGAAGCGCTGGTCTCCCATATTTTATTTATTTTATAAATAACATTTGTATTTAAATTTTTTTATAAAATATATTTTTTATTTCTTATTTAAATTAATTTCAAAATTATATTGAAAATATTTGACAAACAAGTTTATGAAGCAAAGTTTTAAACAATAATTTTATTTGAGTCTTTTGAGTAATTAGTTGTGGCAATGTTGCCTGCCACATTATCGCCCTTTCTAAGAAATGTTGAAAATTAAATGTTCGACCTTCAATATTCGATCTTAAATATAATGATGAGAATGTGATGAAAATTCCTAACTATAAGGCCGACTTTTGAAATGTTCCGATTATTATGGTTTAATTGATTTAATGTTGATCGAGATAAATTCTTTCGAAAATTTTTAAATTTAACTAAATTTATTAATGATTCATGAACCAAATGCGCGCCGTAGAGTCCGTTGTGTTTATTTGAAGTCAAAACTACTTTAGATAATATAATCGTGCGCTAGTCCAAATTTTATTGTTAGATTTATTGTTGAAATCTAGTAACTAAATGTTCTTTTGGAGACTTTAAAAATTAAGCAGGGAAGAAAGGCACTTCCTGGTTTGGATTTTTGGTCATTTTTAGATTGGTGTACGATGTCGCGAACACAAGAAGTTATGTATACAATTTTGGGTTTCTTGAAGAGATGCTATTGTATTACATGACTAAGTAGGAACTTTCCGAAATTTTGATAAACTTTGTTAGCAATCAAATCACTTAATCCGCATGTTGTATTGAAATTTTGATTACGTAGTACTGATATTTTGATTACGTAGTACTGGCACAAGCTGGAACCCTTTTCGATTGTGACTTTGGATTCCACTAAATTCTTGGTACGGGGTCACCACTTATAGGAGCGCTGGTCTCCAATATTTTTTTTATTTTATAAATAACATTTGTATCTTAATTTTTTATAAAATATAATTTTTATTTCTCATTAAATTTAATTACAAAATTAAACTCAAAATAATTGTCAAACAAGTTTATGAAGCAAAGTTTTAAACAATAATTTTATTTGAAAGTGATTAGATAGTTGTGGGAATGTTGCCACAGGGGTTTAGGTCGAAAATTGAATATTTTTTGATGGTTTTATATGAAATGGGTCTATAATATTTTTTCAACTCCCTGTTAAAATCGACATATGTATATGGATCCGTATATGAACACACATGCTTCATATACACTCTAATTAATTTCTGTTGAAATTTCCCCAACTTATAGTAGGAAACTATACTCCTACTATAAGTTGGGTAAATTTACTCTATGTCTGTAAATGAAAAAAAAAAAACATTACGTGTAATTTGGTCAACAAAAAGTGTGTAAATGTACTATGCAAGTGCGTAAAAATTTAATTAAATTTAGAAAAAAATGAATAATTTTACTAAATTTTTGAGTAAAAAAACATGGTTTACTTGTAAATATACGGATAAAATGCGTAAAAATACATTTTTATATGCGTAAAAACCCCCTACCTTCCAGTAAGCAAGAATAACTGCCCACAAAATTTTTCAAATAAAACAAAAAATTAATTTTTAGAAAGCGTTTTATTAATGTGTTGTATAATAATAAATTTAATAAAAAAAATTTGTAAAATATTTGCATATAAGTTGTTGTACATATACACAGCTTCAAAGATTGAATTCTATTTTTAAAAAATCAAATCGGATTTTTTTAAATCGAATGATTTTTTTTTCAATCATTGCGAATTTAATAATTTTGAACTCAATCTATTTTTAACTTAATAGGCGAAACTGAAAAATACCGCCGGAATTGAAAAAATCGCTAAAATCGAAAAAAGTATCGCTAAAATTAAAAAAATCCCCAAAAAATTTAAACAATCTCCAAAATTGAAAAAAAAAACGCCAAAAATGTAAAAATTACTTAAATTGAAAAAATCGACAATATTTAAAAAATCTTCAAAATTAAAAAAAAAAATACTAAAATTTGCCAAAATTAAAAACAAAATCACCAAAAATAAAAATATCACCAAAAATGAGAAAAATTGCTAAAAGTGAAAACATCGCCAAAATGAAAAAAAAATCGCGAAAATTTAAAAAAAATCACCATAATTGATAAAAAATTGCTCAAATTGGAAAAAGTTGTCCGTGTCGTTTATTTATCTCTGTTAGTTTTTGAAACATAGGCGATGTTTCAAATAAATAAATATCTGCGATGCTTACTTTTCGAGAAAAACGCGATTTACGAATCTAGCCAATCAAATCGAAAGTAAGGATCGTTGTAGGGGTAATGGGGTTGAGTTTTGAACAATGGTCCAGCAATTTTTCCCCCAGCTCCATTAGTTTTCGAAATATGTACCTTTTAATAATTGACTAAATAAAAAACGTCCATAATTCAAAAAATAAAAAGCTACTGGAAAAATGTTTGCACAGGTGTTCAAAACTCAACCCCAATACCGGCCAGATTTTCTAGGTTCTTAGATCGCGTTTTTCTCAAAAAAAAACATCGCAAAGCAAAAAGAGAATTTAATTGGAACATCGCCTGTGTTTCGAAAACTAATAAAGATACATTTACAACTATTTTAAGTTTCTCATCAATATTTTTCGTTTTTTTCAATTTAAGCTTTTTTTTCCAATTTGAACATTTTTTTCATTTTTGGCGATTTATTTTTTTTGCAATTTTTTATTTTTAATTTTGAAATTTTTTTCATTTTTAGCTATTTTTTTAATTTTTGCCGATTTTCTTTTAATTTTAGGTATTTTTCTAATTTTTTGCGGTTTTTTCATTTTTGGCGATTTTCTTAAAATTTTAGCATTTTTTCAAATTTGGAGTTTTTTTTTTTTAATTTCAGCGATTTTTTTTCTTTATTAATGTTAACGTTTTTTTTCATTTTTGGTAATTTTTTTATATTTTAAAGATTTTCTCAATTTAATCGATTTTTGGCGATTTTTTCAATTTTGGCAATTTTTTTTCAATATTGGCGATATTTTTAAATCGATTGAGTAAAAACCGACTGATTAAATCGAATAAAGAATTTTGTTCTTTAAAGCTCTGTACATATATTATATTTTGAAAATATTTTTCCACAATTAGGCTGCAAACACTTGGAAATAAACTATAAACTAAACACAATCACAAATACAGCAGTTATACATTTTTTTTTTCATTAAAATTCTCAATAAATTAAATTTTTTAGATTTTTTTTTGGCTTTTCTTAATTTGTTTAAATTTTTTTCAATTTAAAATTGTCAAAATATTTATTACTATTATAAGTTAGTATATTTACAAACTTTGTGCGTAAAAAGTTTATTTAACAAAATGATACTACTTTTAGGCATAATGTGTTTAATTGTAAACACATAATTGGTAAAAATACTGTATTGTATATAAAAGTGTGCTCAAAATAGTTTTACGCATATTTTTATGTATAAATTTACCGAATTTGCGTAATAACACATGAAACTTTACTCGTTTTATAGTAGTAAATTTACAATCATGCATCATGCATCCATACATGATTCAAATATGTTCATAAACCTGGGTGGCAGGCAATACCGCTAAAACATCGTTATCGATTCAAAAGCCTTTCAACTGGTTACCGAAATAAAATACACTTACTTATATAACTAAAGTACCAATACCCCTTAAAATACCGTTACCGAAGCAACTAAAATACCGTTATTGCTAAAATACCACTACCGAAATAATTAATAACTGAATAAATAATAAATAGATATATGTTTGCCCAAAGTTTGATCATACACTAGCTAGTCATTGGAATTCGGGCATGATGGGGCTAAAATTATCAATGTGCATTGATATTACCTGAATAACTTAAACAACGTTATCCTTAAAATACCGATAGCGAAATAACTGAAAAACCGTTATCCTAATATAACGTCACCGAAATAAACAAAAATAGCGTTACCCTTACCGAAACCCGCATCGAATCGGTTACCATCCATGTCATATACCATTCTTATATATTTTGTAACGATGTGTTTTCATCTAATGCTATTGCAGAGTTTGCGGTTGCCCAGAGTTCGTTGAAACCAAAAAGTACACAGATAGAATTTCTTGGACAATTTTTAATGAAATTTTTGCACTAAACTAATGAATTTTTCTACACAATGTGAATGAAAAATTGCATAAACGTTATGGAAAACTTCATAGTTTTAATGAAACTGTTTTTAATGAAACTTTTTCAGTAGTCGTAAGAAATTTTTAATAAATAAAATTAAATTTTTCATTACATTTTTTGAAAAAACTGCATTAATTTAATGAAAATGTTCAATGGACGAGTTCTAGTGACATTTCATAGATATAATGCACAAATTCATTGGTATCATGCAGATCATTCTCTCAGTGTATATACCAATAAAGAGACTACACTTTCCACGCCTCTCAGCAACAAAATACCGAACTCAGGCAAGCAAATGAAAACATTTTTTTACACTAAAAAATTATTGCAACATGTTGATAAAAAATTGTTTCTGTTTATTCTGATTATTTTTTATTTTTATTTTATTAATTAATAATCATATAATTACAAATTATATACTATTTCCCTAATCGAGCACTAGCTACTATGGCCTTCGGCGCGTTGTAGCGAAAACAGACCAGTGCCTCTGGTGGGCATCGAACCCACGACCCCCGCACTGATAAGCCAGCACGCTATTTAAAATTAATAAATTTAAATTTTATCTTGCTGATGTTATCATTAATATTTGAAATAAATAAAAGTGTTTTTAAATTATAATTTAAAAACATGATAAAAAATAATTTAAACATTTAAATTTCTGCAACATGGTTTCATTTGATCGGTGCGAGTTTACGAACAAATAAACAGAAAGCAAATTGAGCGACACTGAGTAGTATGGAAACCCTCTGGTTACAATTCTTTATTTATAGAGAGGGAGAGAAATAATTTTTTTTAAACTTTATAATTTTTATTTATTATTCAATACACGAATAACAAACACGACGGTTAAACAAAACACAGTTTACAGTCTTTATGGTGGGTAAGACGCTGGTTCTGAGCGAAATGTAGGGGTCGTATTGACCCAAGTGAACAAAAAACCTAATATGACGGTTCTAACTGTAATACAAACACAATTATTATCAATACTTGCTCACAGTGAAACGATGAGTAAGGTCTAGATGGTGGAGTCGATGAGGGGGATGACAATTTATCAGACTACACGACCATCTATTCCTGTAGTATTGTGAGAATAAAAGCAGTCAAGTCACAATTTTTCACAGCTAGACCAGTGTAAAAGTAGGCAGTCAAAAAAACCAACAAAGACTATTAAATCTGGGCAGTCAAACCCAAGGTTGCCATTTTAGCTATCTCCGGCTAGATCTAGCGTTTTTTTTAAATCTAGCTATAAAACAAATAATAAAAAAAAATGCATCTAGTCGGAAGATTTAGCTATTTATTTTTCGTTTTAGCTATTTTTTTTTCTTCCGAGCTATTTAAACTATATAAGAGGCCATTTAAAACGAAGAAATTAATTGCAGGCAATTTTTTTACAAAACAACTTTCATATATCGTCTCTTTTTATGAATTGGTTTGCTGCAATCGATTTGGATACTTAAAATACCAAACAAAATCCGAATAACTCACTTTGTGTTAAGATTCGATTTGTAAGCAAAACATAACCCGACAAACTTGTAAACCCTAAAAAAAAAATTTTGAAAACTTTTTTAAATTTTCCATTACACGATTTTGAAAATCTCATTGTAGAATAGGAGTCTGAAATACCCATGAAATATGAATGTGATTTTCTGTGCCGATGAAGCCGCTTTTTGACAGCTCTTTAATGACTCATAAAATACTCCTAAATATGAGCGTTATTATTCTGAGTCATATGTGAGTGTTGAACAAATTTTTAATTAAGCTCATAAATAAAAGTCAATTATGATTCAGAAATTTGATAGCTTGGGAAATTATCACATTTTAGAGTCTTTATGAATCAAAATTTCTGAAATGCTCCGAAATTTGCTGACTGTTAATTAATTAGCCATATTTTAATTACAATTACGGTTTTATAAAATTTACAACTGCAAATACGAAAGTTTAACAAATTTAAAGACAAAGTTTTGGCAGCAATTCTAAAGCTACATATTTAAATGTTATAGTTTTAACGAACAATAGTTTTAAGGGAGTAGATAGATTAGGTTTTTAAACAAATAATACATTTTTTTTTTGAGAATTTGGAGATTTCTCTCGATTTTAATTTTGAAATCTCTTATGAACACACATATATGAATCCTATACGGTGGTATATGGACATGTATGATCTTGAATCAATTCATATACTATCATAAATGAGTTCATACATGTTCCTAAATTGAAGCACGTATGTTGATTTTTAACCGGGTTGTTAAAAAAATATTTTTTGAAAAATTTAATTTTTATAGTAAAAATAATTTCCTATAAAATAATGTTTTAATTTTTGTATTAAAAATATAATTTTTTTTTTGGACTCTCTATATAAAAAAAATGTTAAATTTAATATCATTGGCTTACTAATGGGTAACTAAGTCCATTTTTCTATTTTTTTCAGGAGGAACAAAGAAATTCCTAATTTTTTTCATTTTGTTTTTCTTTTACAATCTGTAATCTTAGTTTTCTTCTTTTGTTTGACCCTTTTCAATATCAGTAGTCATACAATATAAATGAAATCTGTTGCAGACTTATAGGCAAGCTTGTGACTTTTTATGTGAATTTCTTGCCTTTAATAGGGAAAAAATTTTAACCCGCTATGCTATAACGTCCCGAATATAGCCAAAAACCGTGTTTTTCTAAACTTTATGCTAAAATATCTAAAAAAAAACTTGATTAGATATGAAAAGTTTTAAACCTGAGTTTTGAAAGCAATTGGGTGGATTTTCGGATGACTTAACAAATATTGTGAAAACTCATAAAACGTGATAAGGTCCCGAATATAGCAAAAACTGGGTTTTTCTAAACTTTTTGTTAAGAAATGCTAATGAGTATCTCGAAAACCTTAAATCGGAAATTTAGAGTTTTCGAACCCTATACTCACTTTTTGTGTAGAATTTTTTTTTCAATACATAATTATAGGCCACTTGTGATTTTTTATTATTCATAGTTTTTATGTTCACACTGGGGTTTTCAAATCAACGACTTTTTTAATTCCCGTGAATCGGAAAATTATTTAGAATTCTCGGGACTTTCAAAATAAATATTCATTAAGATTTTGATAGTAAACTGTTGTTCTTTTTCCTACGAAAAAAAAATATATAATAAAATTTAAGGATCACTGTCATTTCCGGAATATTTTTAACATTTATTTTACTAAAAACAACTGTAAATATTTTTTTTCCAAACTTTTAAAAATTTGTCTTTTTATAGTGGGTGTGATTTATTTCTAAAATACTAGCCCTTGGCTCATTCTGAGGGACATCTCTTTAGAGAGCGAATTATTTCATCATTTATAATATTAAGAGTAACCTGGCCAACGATACCGCTTTGTTGAGATTGTGCCACTTTTAAAACTCTTATTTTTCCGTAAAAATCATGCTTCTTTATATTTTAGTACTTCTGGTTTGGAAAAAAAAAATTCGATTTTTTTGCATAACTTTTTAGTCTAGATATTCCAAAATATTATCCTAGAAGGATTTTAAGAAATTCGGAATAGTTTGAGAAATACAGCCATTTTTGTGAAACAATGTTTTGGCCTAAATAAGGCAAAACAAAATATAATATAATTGAACTCAAAACTTAAACGAGTTTTTCTCGAACCATGTTTTTCAAACTGGTACGCAAGGTTCCTCAAGTTCTACTGAACCGATTTTGATGATATAGGGCTTAACTGACGCAGAATTAGCGGAATTATTGTCGCATGCTCAACAAATTGTTTACTATTTGTTTTTACACTAGACTACAAAAAAATGGTCAAATATTGATTTTTCCTTTTAAAACGGCCGTTATTTTGATAAATCAATTTTTTTATGACAATAAAGGCATTCATACTATACAATTACCAGTTTTGCTTTCAGATAACCGTGAGTCCCGGAAATCTGCGTATTGTATTTTGTATTTTTTTTATTGCACAAATACCGTTTTCTTTACAAAAGTTTTTAAAAAACATCTACAACACAAAATCATAAATAAAAATTAATTGTTTAAAAAAGGCTGGATATCGATGGTGGTGTTTTTAAGTTTTTTTTGGAAATTGAACCTAAATGTTTTGAGAAAAAGGTATTTTTTCAATTAACTTTCTCTTGTCGTGATTAGTATTTCTGCATTTTTATCAGATTTTATAATAAACATTTTTAATTCGAATCGGAGAATTTTCTATAGCAACATTTTTCTTTCAATTAAACAGTTGATCTTAATAACTGTAGTATTTCAGAATTGGAAAGATTTCCCCAAACTCCCGTAGTATTCCAATTAAAAACATCATAAGCGTAGTAGGTCAGTTTTTAGAAAGATCTGTTTAGTATCAAAGGGATATAGTAAAAATAATAAGCGTAATCTAAGCATTTTTCTATACAAAAACAATTTTTCTAAATTTAATTTTAAGACTCAAATTGCTAAACACAAGTTGTTATCGTATGTTAGTTTCAGATGGTCTACTAACCTTTTGCTAAACGATTTTAATAAAAAAAAAAAACTGCTGTATTGATAAAATACGAATTCTTACACAAAAAATAAAAATATATCGCTTTTTGTACAAAAATTTCAGTGGTGCGTCAGAGAAATTAAAAGTTTCATAAGTCTTTTGCCATATTTTAAGAGTATAAAATTTCAATTCCCGAAAATATTGTTAATTGAATTAAAACAAAATTGGGCCAAAATATTTACAAAATGTTAACATTTTTAGTATTATATGATTTTTTTTTTTTTTCTGCTTTACGCATTTTTAGTTAAGCAAACATGATTATTTTAGTGTTTTTAATAATAATTTTTGTCGGCATTCCCGGGAATCGGGAAGTTAAAAATAGGCAAAATTCGCGGGACGAAACTCCCGGATTAAAACTCCTAGTTCGCAAATTTTTTTCGCCTGCCTTTGTTTGATGTAATAATAATAACGGTGCCTGAAATTTTCTGAGGGTTCTTATTCTAGGAGTCTTCAACGAACCTTTATGTTTAAAGAATTTTTTCTAAAATATGGCACATAAATAAATCTAAAAATCTGTAGATTAAAACATTTTGTGATTTCGTTTTTTAATTTTTCAACCAAGAAAGATGGTTTTTTGAATAAACCACTATCAGATAAAAATTGTAACCATTACTATGATTAAGAAACTTTTCTTAAGGTAACCAGAGTTCGAAACTTTAACTGCAGATATTTCTATATAAATTTGACATTCATAACTTTGGTTATGAACTCTGGTTATTTGGTTATATATTTTTAAATAATTTTTGATCAACTTAATCTTAAAGTTATTCGTTTAAATCCATAGGACATCTGATTTTTTCAAACAACTTTATCAGGTGGTTTAAAATTTAAAAATGTTTATATAAAAACATAACTTGACTGATTTTATTGTTAATCTATATACAACTAAAATACTTATAAAAAATTTGTAATATCCCCAAAAAATCAGCAAAATATTTTTGCAATCCCCAAAACATTGCATGCCACCAATAAAAAATATCTGTCTCCAAAGCCAACAAAAAATTCAGAAATTTGGGGATAAAACAACAAGTCTGGCAAGACTGTCCGAAATACTTCGTTGTTGTTTTGACTTATCAGTGTTTATTTTTACAACCCTAAATTGGGGAAATGCCCGCAAAATTGGTAAATATGGTACTAACAACGATATTATAACTCACAAAATTTGTTATCTCTTCCAGTCAGTGTTTCGCTGTCAAACAGAGAGCATATTTTCTATATATAAACAAATATTTGCTACAAAATACAAACAATTCAATTGTAAGTTTTTTTTTTTGTTTGCTAAAAAAAAGCAATAATTAATTTTATTTTAAAGAGTGGCAATTAACGTTTGTATTCTTAATACTACTTTTGTTCCATATTTTGCAATACATTTTTTTTTTAAATTCGTTGGGATTATGCAGGATTTTAAAAAAGTATATATGCATAGAAACAACTGAGGACAATATACTAATTAATTACACGGTGCTACAAAAAAAAATCTAATCTCTATTCAAGTGATCTAGTGTAGTTTGTAAGTCTAGCTGATTGTGAGTGTACTACAAAACCGGTTTGAGAAGTTGCAAGAAATCCAATCGGTTTTGCGAACTCCAGAATTCTTGGAAATTTTTTTTATTAAAAAAACAAATTGGTCTTTAACGACAAATGTAACAAAAAGTAAAAAATATGCACTTAAAACATGTTTTTTTCTAAATACTCGTAGTAAAAAATAAAATACTCGTAGTAAAAAGTTATTGATATCAAAAATATGCCCTTAATATCAAAATATGCTATTAAAAGCAAAATATACAAAACTTTGCTCTAATATCATAATTTTTTACAAACTTCTTGCATCAATAAATTAGTGCAAATTTTTTTGATTTATTGGGACCCATTTAAAAACTATAAAGATAAAGTAATACTCTTTTAAAACTATTTAAAATTTGATTATATTTGACACACACAATACAATATAAATGCAAACAGAAGTAAATGTCATAAAACTATCCGATATATTGTGAGTCATTTAAAATTTGTTGAGCTTTTCCATTAAATTTGTATGCACAGAAAAAAATATTATTATTATTATTATTATTATTAATTAATAACCATATAATTACAAATTATATACTATTACCCTAACCGAGCACTAGCTACTATGGCCTTCGGCGCGTTGTAGCGAAAACAGACCAGTGCCTTTGGTGGGAATCGAACCCACGACCCCCCGCACAGATAAGCCAGCACGCTACCAACTGGCCGACCGGGGCGCACAGAAAAAAATAAAAATGTGTTTCAATTATAAATATTTATTGAATACATTAATATTTTAATTGATTTTGCACCTATCACGGCAATGATAATATCAATTAAAACTTTTATGGAAAATTAAAAATAAAAAAAAGGTATAAATAACTTCTACAAAAAATAAGATACTGACAAAAAAAAATTGTGTGAACGATACATTGGTATGTGTGTTTTTGTTAAAGCTGCGTCTGTTTGTGAGTGTGCTTGTTTTATTGGTAAACTTTCATTTGGTATTTTATACTGAAAATTTTATATTTAAGCCACAGCGTATGAAAAAATAATTTGAGAATTACGTCTAAAATAAAATATGTATTTATATATTTAAAAGTCAATTAAAATATTAACTGGTTCAATTAAATATTTGTTTAGAAACAAATTTATTTCAAATCAAATCTTTAATTAGAAATTTTTGGTTGATAATTTTTTTAGTATATGATCAGTTTATATCAGTTTGTCAAATGTTTGTAATTCTTTTTAAAAATTTCTGGAGCCCCATAAACAATATATATTCTTGATCAGCATGAATAACCATGTCCGTCAGGTAATACGGCTAGTACTCCACCAATATAAAAGTGGGCTTGCTAGTTATCAGTGAAATTGTTCCTTCATGTCGTTATTTAAAATGAGTGAAATCGCTGAACGCTGTAAAAAGTTATGAGTGAAAATGTGGGAATACCTCTAAAATTGTTTAAGCAAATTAATAAATTATTCTATTTCATCATATTTATGTTTGCGGCATATGCAGAAATAAAGCCTGGTAAAATGAGATTAATAAAAAAATGCTTCGATAAAGAGATAAAAACCTCAAAATACCTAGATCGCACAAAACCAAATTTCAAGCCCAAAAATAAACGTCAAAATTTTTCATATAAAAAAAGTTATTAAGAATTAAATATAGAAAAATAAATTATAATTAAATAATGAAAAGTGATATTTTATAAAGCAATTATTATTTTCAGAATTTTTGATAGTTTATTTTCACAAAATCAAAACATGTGTTATATTAACAGCGGATGATTTGATAGTTTTACCATTTTACCCGAATAAAACGTATGGTTAACTTCTGGTAAACAGAAAAACACAATAATTCTCTCATCAACGCTCTCATTTGCCGAATTTTAGACAATAAATAAAAACGCTTTTTTGTAAGATTGGGATCCCGCGGGTACTCGCGGTTATGTATGTCGAACAGACTTAATGTATGTTTACCTAAATAAAAGTTTACCACCAGAGATGATAAAGTTTGTACTATAGTACTTGTTGTGGTACTCATTAAGAAAAATTACAAATAAAAACTTTTTAGTTTTGAAAACGTAGTTCAATGACAAAAAATACTTAAAATTAGGTAAATTTGTGTAAAACTCTTCTGATTTCCGCAACATCCATACCACGCTTTTAACGAAATAAATATCTTACTTTTAGGAAATTTTATAAATATACAAGTCATCTGAGAGTCAGTTGAGAACACCCTTCGAAATTTTTCAGTGTACGAGTTCGGTATAATCAAACTCCATACTATATTTAAAGTTTTGGTGAAATGCACAAAATAATTTGTATATCGATGTCCTATATTCAATATTCAATATCCTCTATCTTTAATTTTCACGTAATGCTTTTTTGATGGCAAAATATTCAGTGAAATATGCCTCATCTATGGCATCAATTTCATATTTTTTTGCAATTTTATTTGCATTTTGTTATTTCTCTACCTTAAACAAATAATTTTGGTGAAGGAAAAATCCTCTATCTCTTCATATAATAATAATACAACAATTTTTCTTCGAATAAACTCCTATTGCAATATATGTTTCCTTACTAAATTATGCATGCAGATCACGAATCTGAAGGTCGTTTTTAAAATACAGCGAATTATAGATTTTAACGAATAATTTTTTTTATTAGTGACCTAATATCCTGGAGATAATTTTATGTGTTTATTAATATAAAAAGAACATAGGATTACATTTGATTTGAGTACAGTATCTTCACGGAAATTTGAGGGACATTCTTGGAATATTAAGAATTCTCCTATTTTTGTTTTTAAACTTTAATATTTTCTTACGCACTTCAACATTTGTTATTTAATTTTAACCAAAAGTCTTTGTTCAACAAAATCTGGTAACAAAATTGACATACCATTCAGTACTTTTTTTTAAGAAATTTTTACAATAAAACGAAGTCTTTAATTATTAAGCATATCCTTTTATGGGCTTGCCTATGCTTTTTGCTTTAAGAAAGTTTGCTCCAACTTCATTTATTCATAATGCCCAGTCAGGCCATTTAAAAAAGTGATATATTTAGCATAAATATATCGCTTTTTTAATTAATTAAAGAACACTTAGAATACTACATATGTAGGTAAAGACCATTGCAAATGTAGTTGAAAACAAATGAAATTTAATTTAAAGAAAAGACGACTTACATTACAGTAAATTCAACTAACATTGTCATTTGTTTTTTAATGTTCAAAAAATTACTAACAAATGTAGTAAAAATGAACCATATGGTAGTAAAAAATAAACAAACATTTATTTTTTTTTTTATTTTTTAAATAACAAAAAACAACTGTAAAAAATGAATGTAAAATCATAAAACAGTCATTTGATGTGAGTTGTTTTTTTAAATGAACTACAAGGTTAGTAAAAAATTTAATTTGTTCTACAAATGACTGACATTTACATTAAAACTAAAGAAGCTGTATTACAACCCAAACAACTACATATTTTTAAAGCTGAAGTTCCTTGAGGGTATTAATTAAATTAAAGTATTAAGTGTAATTGAAGTATTAAGTATTTCAACTACACTCTAAAAAATGATTGTAAATTTACTACTATAAAACGAGTAAAGTTTCATGTATTATTACGCTAATTCGGTAAATTTATACATCAAAATGCGTAAAACTATTTTGCGCACACTTTTATATACACTAATACCCACTTAAAGTATTTTTACCAATTATGTGTTTACAATTAAACACATTATGCCTAAAAGTAGTATTATTTTGTTGAATAAAATTTTTACGCACAAAGTTTGTAAATATACTAACTTATAATAGTAATAAATATTTTGACATTTTTAAATTGAAAAAAAAATTAGACAAATTGAAAAAAGCCAATAAAATCTAAAAAATTTAATTTATTGAGAATTTTAATGAAAAAAATATATAACTGTAGTATTTGTGATAGTGTTTAGTTTATAGTTTATTTCCAAGTGTTTGCAGCCTAATTGTGGAAAAAATATTTTCAAAATATAATATATGTACAGAGCTTTAAAGAAAAAAATTCTTCATTCGATTTATTCAGTCGGTTTTAACTCAATCGATTTAAAAATATCGCCAATATTGAAAAAAATTGCCAAAATTGAAAAAATCGCCAAAAATCGCTAAAATTGAGAAAATCTTTAAGATAAAAAAAGTTACCAAAAATGAAAAAAATCGTTAAAATTAATAAAAAAAAAATCGCTGAAATTAAAAAAAAACTCCAAATTTGAAAAAAACGCTAAAATTTAAAGATAATTGCCGAAAATGAAAAAATCGCTAATATTTAAAAAAATCGCAAAAAATTAGAAAAATCCCTAAAACTAAAAGAAAATCGACAAAAATTAAAAAAAATCGCCAAAAATTAGAAAAATAGCTAAAAATGAAAAAAATTTCGAAATTAAAAATAAAAAAATTTGCAAAAAAAAAATCGCCAAAAATGAAACAAATTTTCAAATTGGAAAGAAAGCTTAAATTGAAAAACGAAAAATACTGACGAGAAACTTAAAATAGCTGTAAATGTATCTTTATTAGTTTTCGAAACACAGGCGATGTTCCAAATAAATTCTCTTTTTGCTTTGCGATGTGTTGTTTTTGAGAAAAACGCGATCTAGGAACCTAGCCAATCAGGCCGGTATTGGGGTTGAGTTTTGACCACCTGCGCAAACATTTTTGCAGTTGCTTTTTTATTTTTACCCCTACAACGATCCTAAATTTCGATTTGATTGGCTGGATTCTTAAATCGCGTTTTTCTCGAAATCGCAGATAACAAAGAGTATTTATTTGAAACATCGCCTATTTTTCAAAAACTAACAGAGATAAATAAAAGACACGGACAACTTTTTCCAATTTGATAAATTTTTTGTCAATTGTGGTGATTTTTTTTTAAATTTTCGCGATTTTTTACTTATGCCGTTTTTGAATCTTGAAGTTTTTTCATTTTGGCAATGTTTTTACTTTTAGAAATTTTTGGCGATTTTTTTTTTAATTTTGGCGATTTTTTAATTTTGGCAAATTTTAGTAATTTATTTTTAATTTTGGCGATTTTTTTTAAATTTTGTCAATTTTTTCAATTTAAGTAATTTTTACATTTTTGGCGCTTTTTTTCAATTTTGGTGATTGTTTTATTTTTTTTCAATTCTGGCGGTATTTTTCAGTTTCACCGATTTCGGCAAATTGTAAATCGATTAAGTTAAAAATAGATTGAACTCCCAATTATTGAATTTCCAATGATTGAAGAAAAAAAATCATTCGATTTAAAAAAATCCGATTTAATTTTTTTTTAAATAGAATTCAATCTTTGAAGCTCTGTATATGTACAACAACTTATATATAAATATTTATTATTAAATTTATTATTATACAACACATTAATAAAACTCTTTCTAAAAATTAATTTTTTGTTTTATTTGAAAAATTTTTTTTGGGCTGTTATTCTTTTTTAGCGGAAGGTAAAGATATTAATTTTTAGGGGGTTTTTGCGCTTATAAATATGTATTTTTACGCATTTTATACGTATAATTGCACGTAAATCATGTTGTTTTACACGAAAATTTGGTAAAATTACTCATTTATTTATAAATTTTATCAAAATTTTACGTACTTCCATTGTAAATTTACCAACTTTGTGTTCACAAACTTACTCTCAATGTGCGTATTTTTTTCATTTACACACATAGAGTAAATTTACCCAACTTATAGTAGGAGTACAGTTTCCTACTATAAGTTGGGTAAATTTCAACAGAAATTAATTAGAGTGTAGCTAATACGATTTAAACTTGCCGAAAAAAGTAATAAAAACGAATTAAATTTTGAGTAAAAGAAGCTTCTGTGAATTTAAAATATTAAAAAATTTTGATAAAATCAGTATCTTTTCAAGAAAAATTCACCATTTAATTGATGCGAACAAATTTTCACCGCATTTTTTACAAGTACGAAAAAATTTATAACATCATTTCTAAAAAGAAAAATATAAATATTTTTTTAAAAATAATTGTTTCATTGTATTTATCATCTGGGGACCACATATGCAAAAAAAAAAACGCACAGCACTGATATTCAAACTATATTTACATATATTCAACACTGTTACCACTCACGGTGCGCCTGAGTCGGCTTAGATTAAATTTGAGTGTTATTCCAAGCAGAAAGCGGATTCTGTTTATAGATGGTATAAAAACAACAAAAAAAATCTAGCTGGCATTTTTTTCGCGGCCAAACAAAATTTTTAAAATTTGATCTGTCTTTATTTTAGGGGCACCTCACCGATTTTAATAAAACATGTAGGAATGATTTAGACAGTAGAGTAGAGAAATTATTTTTTTTGTCAGACACGCCCCATTTGGAGGCGGCAAGAGTTAAAAGTAAAATTTCTTAATTTTAATTTTCTCAAAAACTACTTATCTGTTCGAAACAAATTATATGTCATTGAAGAGCTTATAAAATCTTCTTTAGTATGATATAATTATATTTTTATTTTCCAAGGATGGAAGCATGTTATTTCACTTTAAAAGTAAAAATTACCGAAATATTTTCACTGGAAGTTCCCGAATCATAGTTTTTATCATTAACGATATAATAAACAAAATAAACTAAAAACCGGAATTTCGGTAATAGTTAAAATATTCAGCTTAAATTTTATATTTAAAACAAAAAGTGGTTATATTATACTGCATATTGAAATAAACGAAAACAATATAGTTATTGTTTTTATGGATTTTGTCAATTAATTTTTCAACAGTTAAAAATAAACTAAAAAATACAATTGTTTTAAACATAAAGTAAGTGGCCCTGTTTTTAACTGATTTTCAATTACTTTAATGTGTATATTCAGTACACTCAAAAAATAAGTTAGTAGAAAAGTTAGTAAAACGTCTTGTAAATCAGGTATACTATTTTTTAGCAAAATTTTTTGCTAAAATCGTGTTTTCAGCTAAAATTTTTGTTATACTTATTCAGCACTTAACTGTTTTATACTAATGCTTTACTAATATACTAATGTTTTACTAATTAATTTTGCTAAAAAAAAATTGTGCTGATAAGCACATTAATAGTGTGGACGACAACCAGATTAAAAGATATACGCAGAATGAAGTAGATGTCGCAGCATGTCAAGATGTAGTAGAGAAGAGGAAAATGAAATGTAGACAGAGTAAATTGAAAGACAAAGACACACAGACAGAGTAAATTGAAAGACAAAGACACACATCTTAGGTAGATTTTTTTATGGTTCCTTTTTCTTATTGCAAAAAGGGTTGTTTTTTTCGTTTCGTTTGTTTTTGTTTATTTTTTCATTTCGTTTCTATAATTATCTTCGGCAGTTGCGATAGCATTATTTAAACGATAGCATCATTTAGACAACCATTGACGTAAGTAATTGAAAGACAATTTTTGTTATGTTATATATATTTATTTCTATATATTTTCAGATATTAAATAAATTCATGTCGTCAATGTGGAAAATGAAAATTTTTATATTTCGTTATTATAGTTAATTATTTTTAAAAGAATCACTAAAATATGTTTTATGATTTTCAGCAAATAAATTAACTAAATTACAATTTTTCTACAAATTTTTTGCGTTTTTTTCAGTCTACTAGTATTCAGCAAAAAATTTATTAATTTTTAGCAATTCTTTTTTATTTCTAATCTACTAAGTGTTACCAAAACTTTTGCTGAATCTACAAATTTTGTTGCTAAAAATCAGCTCGCTGATTTTCAGCAAAAGATTTTGCTGACATTAGCAACTTTTTTGCAAGCATCCTCCTGACTAAAATTTTGCTGACTCAGCAAAATTTTTTGCTAACTTTACAAACTTTTTTTTTTGAGTGTAGTCTTAAGTAGTTATTTTAATTGTAATACAGTTTTCTTTATTTTTAATGTAAATATCAGTCATTTGTAGAAGAAATTAAATTTTTTACCAACCTTGTAGGTCATTTAAAAAACAAACCATATCAATGGATTGTTTTATGATTTTACATTAATTTTTACAATTGTTTCTTCCCAGTAAAAAACGCTGCTTACATGCAAGCAGGTTTGTAAGGGAGTAAGCCAAAAAGAATACCTTACAAACCTGCTTACATATGCTATGATATGATACTTGGAAGCATTACTTTTGGGCAAAATAAGCGCTGATTTTAGCACCTATAGTTGTGATTTCATGGCTTGCAGTAAAATCATATTTCATGTCTACATTATTACGATTAAAAATAATAACATGAATATACCATACATAATTAATTTTACACAAAATACTACAGACATTTATTTTTTTGACCGCTCCACGTGCTAGCTCTTCAGAAACAGTTAAACGACTAATACTTTTTTATTACATACTCGAAAACACCAAAGACAATCGGAAATCACTCGGGAAAATTGGTACAGATCGTTTATAATACACGATATGAAACTTTCTGCATTACAACTGCAGCCTTATAAGGGAAAACAGAGGGCACACAATTTTTGTTTGTTTATTTTTATACGAAAATTATTCGTTTCTTTTGCTGCTTCTCGGTATTATGTAATAGGAAGCACTTACATCTGCGCAATTGTTTTATCCTGCTTCTAAAAACACGAATTTTTTTACTTGGTTGTTATTTAAAAAAGTAAACGTTTGTTTATTTTTTACTAACATATGTGGTTCATTTTTACTACACTTGTGCTTTATTTTTTGAACACTAAAAAGCAAATGACAATGTTAATTGAATTCACTGAAATGTAAGTCGTCCTTTCTTTAAGTGAAATTTCATTTGTTTTTAACTACATCTGCAGTGGTCGTTACCTACATAGTATTCTAAGTGAAGGATTTTTAAGAATACATTTTCAAAAAAGAAAGTAAAATATTCTACTTTTTTAATGAATCACAAATTTTTAAAAGAAATCATCAGTTTGTAATTAACCACCTACAATTGCACCAGTTTTAATTAGTACGCGTATATTTAGTTAAAATTTTCCTTGAAAATGACAGCAGACTTCTGTCGAAATATCGGAAGAGTTAATAAATAAACGAACAAAAATTAAAAACTTTTGTTTAGTTATTTAAAATATTTTATTCACATGACCTCAAGCCGACAATAAATCAAAAAACTAACAATAAAAAGGTCAACTATACATACTGTTAACTTAAGAAAAATCTTATGATAACTACACCTTAACTGTTAACTTAGTCGTTTGTCATAGACTTCGATCTTGATTTTGACAATATAAGTGCTCTATATCTCTCCTAAATGGTTTTGCCATTATACAAATTTTTCACACAAACTTTCATATATCCATATGCCGATTTTGGTCCAAACTCTTCGCTTACTCTTAAATTCTTTTATATATATATATTTTTTTACATTTTTTTAATGTTTTAAGCTTAATATTTTTTAATACAAATTTTTTTATAGTCAAACTCTGAGCTTTAAAAAGAATTGCTGTTATAAAACTAATTTTTCTTAGACTTTAGCTAAACTGAAAAGTTTAAGAAAAACCATAAATTTATACTGAAGACTTATTTTTATTAAAAAATGCCAGGTAGTTAAAGACAATTAGCATACAAAAAATATGATTTCATTTTTTTTGCGGGATTCTAGGGCTTTCGAAGAATACAATATTAAAATTAATTAAATTAAGAGACAATAACAATTTAAACATAATTCACAAATTTTTTAAGAAATTAACAGAATTTGTTGTTATTATCAGCTGACGATTTAATCTATAGCAGATTTTACGGAATAATTCATGCCATTTTACTTACTCATAATTTTAAAATCCGCCGGCTCGAGCCTGGTATGTACGCGGTTTCCTCGTTATGTGGACTAGCCCTCTCGGCAGGTAAGGGTTGGTATGTGAGTGGGTCGTTCGTATAAAAAAAACAATATAAAACAAAATATAAAAACTATAAGCTATATTTCAGTATTTTGGTGTTTCAAAATTCGACTTCTCTTTGTTTTCGCAGATAAACTTTTTGAAAATAAAAATTTTGAGAAACGCCGAAATTTTATTTTCTGCTTTTATTAACAAAATATTAGATCACGAGAATAATAAAACACCACAATTATCATCAAATAAAATGTATGTATGGGTGTATACTGGTTAATACAAACACTGCACAGTGGGGTGGGCCTAGTACATTTTGCGGCATCAACTAAACCGCTAAGTTTTTATACAAGTTATGCACATGGTTGAAAAGAGGATTACTTGTATATATCAGAAACGTGAAAAAACATATTTGCGTAGTGCAAATATTTTTCGCAAATCGCAAAAAAACCGAGTTCGCATACTCAACCGCTAAGTTTTTTAATAAGTTCTGCACATGGTTGAAAAGAGAATCACTTATAGATATCAGAACCGTGGAAAAATGTATTTGCGTAGTGCAAAGTTTTTTCGCAAATCGCAAAAAACCAAATTCGCATACTTAACCGCTATGTTTTTATATAAGTTTTGCACATGGTTGAAAAGAGTATCACTTGTAGATATCAGAAACGTGAAAAAAATATTTGCGTAGTGCAAATATTTTTCTCAAATCACGAAAAACCAAATTTGCATACTCAAGTACTTAGTTTTATTTTTAAGATATTCACATCGTTCAAAAGAGTATCACTTTTAGATATCAGAGACGCGAAAAATATATTTGAGTGTTGCAAATATTTTTAGCTAATCGCAAAAAAAAATTATCATTATGGCCCGCTTAGTTTTAATGGCTGAAAAGGGGATTACTTATAGATATTAGATACGCAAAGAGATGTATGAGCTAACTTCCAAATTCGCTAATTTAAAAAAACCAAATTCCTATCTATTTTTTTTTTCTAATAAAAAAAATGAAGTTAAGAAATAATGTATATATTTATATACATTTTAGAAGGGTACATATATTTATTTTAATTCATTGTTAACAGTAGTAGAAAATGTTATTTAAAAAATAGTAAGTTAATTAAAGCTAATAATAAGATAAATCATGATATAAAAGGTCCTTTGTCTCTTCATTAATTGTCTTTATCGGACTTTTACGTTTTTCTGTTATTATTGGATCTGAATTGATAAGTAAGAAGTTAGAAACGTCTTGGAGGTTTTCTTTTCTGCCACATTTTCTTGAATTGAATTCTCTGGTTTTTTTGAATATTTTATTCATAGCCTCTTGGGCTTCTTCTGATGAGAATCCAACAGGTAATTTTGAGTTATTAATAACCTCTGTGTATTAATATTTTATGCAACGTTGGTGACATATTGTACCAGGGGTAATTTTTAACGAATAGTTCTGCTGTTTCGGTAGTAAAAAGTTTGAATTTATCAACTTTAACGTTATGTTTACTTGATATTATTATTAATATTATATAAACATTTTTTATAAGATTAACATCCAGTTTGGTTATTTGGGCAGTAAGCTCATAATTTCGAAAAAAAAGTTCTAGCCGTGTTCCCATCGTTATAATTTCCAGCGCCAGGCTTTGGCTGGTCAATTAAAAGACCCAAAGATTTTTTAAATTCATCCTGTATCCGTTGTTTGCTTTGGTTTGCAATTGCTTTGTCTTCACCCCTAGCTTGCCACTTTTTTATAGGAATTTTATATGCCAAATGCAAAAGGCATTCAAAACTTTTCAGCCAAGCATGTAGTGAAGACAATCCTAATTCCAAGTTTTTTACTGGAGTTTTTAACATTTTTTGAATGTCATTAAAATCTTTTGAAGAGCTATTACACATAAAACATGTTTTTGTACAACGAGTATCTGTGATACTATTGCAAGATTTTACATCTGTCATAGTAAGTAACAATTAGTATTTGATATTATAGTGTTTGTTCCCCACAGAAATAATTAATGGCTGTAAATTATTTATATCTGTATCTATTTGCTCTTTTTCAAGTGTGATGCTCTCCTTAGTTTCCTTAATATACTCAATTTTTAGTGGCCGACAGTATCGAGTTGCAGATGGCGTTGGATTTTGCCAAACAATTTTGTCGTTCTGACAGAGCTGAAGAGGTACAATTGTTGTAATCAGTGCATGTGAATCACTGCAATTATTGCCCAAAAACGCCTGTTTGTACTGATGATGGCCTGTAGTACCATCAAAACCCCATTTAACATAAAGAATTAGCTCTTTATTTTCGTATGGTGATATTATATTTTCAGCAAAAGATTGTACTAGTCGAGATGCTGTGTGGTCTAGTAAATTTTGTAAGGGCACTGAAGCACAAGTCTCATTAATAGAAATATTTTTTAGGGTAACACATGTTTTTGGATTGTTGAACAATTTTATAGGACGGAAAAGTTTGAGAGGCTTTTGATCTGATAACCTCATATTGGCATCGGGTTAACTTGCCGTCTACAATAACGCCTAAGGCATCATCAGGAGATATCATTTTTGGTTCATTTTCTAGTAAGTTTTGATATTTTGTAGCCATTTCTGACAAGGCCATTTCGTTACTAATGTTTGCTAAACCGCGGTTAATCGTGCTGATTATTTTAAGAACAATAAAAGTTTTTGATAATAAATTGTAATTTATAAAACATAAATTACATTGACAGGATGATCAAAGGAAATATTGATAGGCATTCATTTTTACTAAAGCTCAAAATAATCACTACTATAAGGTTAAAAATAAAACTAATGGGTCTATGATTTTTCGAAAGTCGAGCTTTTTAAAAAAAAATTATATTTTTTCACTTTCGTAGAAAATTCGTTATAACTTTTTACGGGAACAGATCTTACAAAATATTTTTTCTGGTAAGGATAGAGTATAAAATATAGAAAATTTTACCGAAAACAAAATTCGAAATTCTGGCGCAGAAGTTCGAAAATTTTTCGATGTTATTAAAAAAATCGCGAAATTTTTCGCGTGATACATTGGAAATCAAAATTAAGTATATATTTCACAAATGACATTTGTTCTAGTTATCCACGCAAAATTTCAGACAGATCGGGTCATTAGATCGTCAGAAAAATAAAAATATCTAACACAGCTCAAAAAAAAATAAATTGGCAATATCTTTTGCAAAAATCAAAATTTGGCAAAACTGTTCAAATTGTTTTTTTTTTTGTTTACAATTCTTAACCGAAAAATTTATTTTTTTTTGCATGCTTTCTTGTTCATCAAAAGGGAAAGTTACATTTAATAAAACACTTTCGTAGAAAATTCGTTATAACTTTTTACGGGAACAGATGCAACAAAATATTTTTTTTGGTAAGGATAGAGTACAAAATATGGAAAATTTTACCTAAAAAAAATACGAAATTTAGGCGCAGAAGTTTGAAAATTTTTTGATGTTATTAAATAAATCGCGAAATTTTTCGCGTGGTACATTGCAAATCAAAATTCAGTATAAATTTAACAAATGACACTTATTCTTATTATCCATGCAAAATTTCAGACAGATCGGGTCATTAGATCGGCAGAAAAATAAAAATATCTAACACAACTCAAAAAAAGTAAATTGGCAATATCTTTTGGAAAAATCAGAAATTTTACAAAAAAATATTCGAGCAAAGTTGAAAATCGAACAAGTTTGTTCTACAGAGCACGCCAGAGCACGGCGGGCATATTAAATTCGTAATCTAGATAGTATTAGCTTTCATATGCATACGGTTTTAGGGTCTCCCTCCCCTGCGTTCAAAATATAGGGCTATTGAAATATTAAGTTTCTCTTAATTTTTATTAAAAAACTAATCTCGTCTATGTGCTACCAGCATCTTTTTTTACAAAAGTATTAACATGAAAAATTAATGATTTTGTATTACTACTAATGATTTATTACTTAAAGGTAGTGACCTAAGTGGTTAAACACGCACAACACTGGCTTATGTTAGTACCTCTTTTTAATATGAAACATTTTTGGAAACAAAACTTTGACTTTGGCAGCTTGCCATCGTACCAATAATTAGAATATCTCAAAAAACTAAACGGAACTAGTTTCGGCAAGGTCTTATCTATTAGATTTGCCAATTAGTTTGAAAAAATTCGAAGATTTAAAATCGGACTTTTTGCCGGAGATCCCCTTAGGCTGCCCCAACGTGCACTGTGATGGATGGTATCCAAATATTCGGCACAGCCAAATTTAGTCTTTTCCACTAGTTTAGTCTGTTTTTGAACTATTAACCGGCTCATGAAAGTGAAACCCTTTATAAATATTCGTGTTGTTACTCGATTATGGTCGATATCTTAAATGAAAGCTAACTGTCTAAAATAGGATAACTTCTTCAAAAATTTTAGTATTTTGACCATCTTCTCTGAAAATTTGCCACTGTACAACGGATAACTTATTTCTGGTTCGATCTTCTTCAGAGCCGACACTTATTTTTACAATTTTGTCAATGTGCAATATAATAATATGTTTTTTTTTTTTTGTACATTTTTTTTTGCAGACAACATATAATCATGTCATCAAGTGAGAAACTCAAACAGGAAATTAGCGATGCCGTAAAATTAAAAATCATGGTTTACAATTTAACGTGTCCTGATCATCCAATTTATATACCCAAAGATATTTTCAAGCGTTTTTCTAATATTGAGCTATCCCATTTAAATACAAATGAAAAAATTATAAATAATTTATCCACTTATGAATTCATTGGATATGCTACTATTGTCATTATAATGAACTATCGATGTCTCTGCCGACTTAATGAAATTTCTAACAGTGATACACTGAGAAAAGTGTTAAAGGCATTTAAAAGGAATGTAAAACACGTAAGATATGTAACAAAATTAATCTATCTGCAATATCATAACTTGCGTCAAACTAACTTTGGAAAGAATTTGCATACGGTATACTTCAAATACTATTTTGAATATCTACAACAATCGAAAACTTATCGAAAATTTGATTTTATAAAACCAGTTATTGAAGAATGTTCTCAAAATATGTTAGCTGTTAATAATAATCACTTGGATAAATCAGACAATCTATTTATAGAAATGGTATTTAAAGATTACGATCTTTATGTGAATTTCGGTCAAGTTGACTATTTAATTCTAATGCAGTATATAAAAATTGATCAAAAATACACAGTTATCGATGAATTGTTGGCAATATTTGGACGTTTAATGAACTACAATTGCGAATCGTTAAAAGAATTTCAAAATTCTGTTATACGTAATGATGGTAGAACGATTAAAAATAATCTTGGTATTGTTCAAACTTCTACTAATGCTGATCTATATTTTTATAACATCAATTTAGCACTGGGTATTATTATAAATAATAAATATTTTATTTCACACGACACCAGAATGGGGAGTGATAAGGATATAGCCAAACTATGCAAAGCATTTAAAATTTCCAAAGTTTTACATTTTGTTCTAAGTGATTTGACAGCAGATCAATTAATCGATTTATTGGAATCGTTAAACAATTTGGATTGCAAACCATTTAAAAATATATTTGTATGTATAATGTCTCATGGCGATGAGAATGGTATAATATATACGACGGATGGACAAATAACGGTGGAAAAAATAGTAAATATTTATAAGTATGCTGAATTAGGAGACGATGCTTACAAATATCTATTACTGGCAGCATGTCGTGGAAAAGCAGATCCACGAGATGATGACGATATGGTACCCCCAGAAAAATCAAATATTGAAATTCCCGAAAATATGGCTATATTCTACTCTACTCAGGAAGGTTTTATGTCAGTTCGTGATAAAATCGATGGTAAACCTGTTTTATCACTTTATACCGATCACTATATATTGGCAGAACATAATCATAAGTTCGAAAGCATAAGCCAGAATACTAGTATAGATATGGAAAGTTATGGTTTAGTTACAGAATCTTTAACCAAAAACAAAAATTGTTCAATAAACAAACAGCCCATTGCTTTGACAACAGACGTCGTCGATCGTGCTACCCAATTAGCCCTGGATATATCGGAAAAGCATAAATGTGGTATTAGACCAGTATTTCCTTTAGGAATTACTACAGATGCAGAGAGTGGTGGAATTGTGACGTCATCTTATCTTCAAAGCATACAAACTGAAAACAAATTTGAAAATCGCCTCGCATCACCACAATGCTTAAACTTTTTACAAAAACATGCTCCATTCAAAAGCTTAAAACGTTTAGAGAATTTTGAGCATAATCTGAAAGAGTATTCAAATTTCGAAAACGACTTTAAAGAGTTTCTTCAAATCAATCTTCCTCCAGATATGGTGAAGTTTATAGAATACACGCTATCATCGCTAATGACCGATTATTTAGCTTCACTATTTCAATGGGGTGTCAGTGCACATAACGCAGATCAAAACCTCTATCGTCTAGATAAATTATATTTTATTAAAATTCTTTGGAATGTCATTCAAAACAAGTTTGGTATTAAGACTACAGACGATTTCAATAGAGTTTGTAAAAACTGGTTAAATGAAACTGAATTGAGAATATTGAAATCAGCAGCCTTTAAAAAGCTACATCATATGCCTTTTGTCGGCGAATATGATGCAAAAGAATTTGAAGAAATATTACAACAGTCCAATGAAACATTTATATATGTCAACGAAGTCATATTAACGAATTTAACCGCAGACAGTTTTAAAGATCAATTAGCACATTTCCCAATAAATAAGCATTTTTTTCAAATACCGATAGACGGTGTGCCACGTTTAGATAATATTATGCAAGAGGCAATAAATGTAATTTCCAAATTGCCAGTTGTTGAGAAACTATATTTAAATGAATTGGCAATTTTTGATAATTTTAAGTTTAATAACGTAAAAGAATTTTTAATTTTTAATAATTTACTTAACATAAGTAAGCCCTTAGAGACTATGTTTGGACATTATCTAAATCTACGTGTAAACTTTCCCAAAGAACCGACATATTTCTTACAACTTATATGGTTAAAATTGATACACCGAAATATTTTACATAAATTTTCGTGGCTGCCAGATGAAAACGGCAACAAGCAATCTTTGAAATTTTTAAAACTAACAAAATTAATTAAAACCTATTTTTGTAAACATTTTGAAAATTCCACAAAATCAGATTTATTTGAAGCTATATGTAAAGATTACTTTGAGAATATTTCCACGTTAAAATATGGCAACAATCACTTTATAAAAGACTTACCATTAGATACGTTACAAAAGGTATTAGAATATAATGTAGTTTTGAAAATTCTACAAAAGCGTCTGAAAAATTTAAAAATTATATCTTAATATTTTGGAATGAACAAGAAACAGTAGAAAATAATTTAATTCATATGCTAAATAAAATATTCAGTATGAAAAAGATATACGGTAATGTTAAAAGGTCAATTGATAAAGATAATTTTTTCAAAATTCTACAAAATCTAACTTTATTTGGGATAATTAAGGATAATGTTGCATCCTTTAATGCAACTGAATTTAAAAGTGCAGTAAACAATTGGTTTAGTTCGTTATATTTCCGAAATGAAACTATATATAAATGTCCTATTGAGTATTTTTTAGAAAATACGCCATTCGCATCTGAACAAATATTAAAGAAATGTGACAAACTTTTTGATAACTCCTCTAATGCAATGCGATTACAATTATATTTTGAAAAATGTTTCATGTATACAGCTGGTGCTGAAATTTGCCGTGGTTTATTTGATATTCAACTTTTAAAGGATACCCGACTAAAATGTTTTAAATTAAATATTATACGAGCTTTGGAAATGGCCTGGAAAGATAAACTACAGCATTCCACTTATATTTATTATTGGTTCCATGATGATAACATAAATATTTTATCTTTATTGAATGATATTCCTTTTAAAACTCATGAGCAAGTGTTGGTGTTTGAGTTATTATTAAAAAAATCCACGGACTTCGTAGACTACGCTAAGGACTTCTTTGTTAACCATGTAAGAGCAAAAACATTCATTACTTCAAATGAATTGGTCTACAATATATGGTCCAGCCTAATGACAGAAGAATTATTGGGTACTTTTAAAAGTTTGGAACATAATCAACAAAAACTATCGATTCAGAACTTGGAGTTATACAAACTATTAGGTGATGTATTTAATTCTAGTAGTTTCATTGAAGCCACAAATCTTTGGTTCTCTAACACTAGTTTAAGGATCCTTTATTACTTTTTATGGTCAATGCCTTATATATATTATTACCGAAAAGAGCCATTGTTGGCAAAAGTACAAAATATTGCACAATTTATTGAAAACTATAAACACTTGTCAAATAAGTTGTGTCCAACCTTTATACTACCCGATAAAACACTATCATTTGAACATGACGATGTATTTGAGGAAAACGAAAGCGCAAATAAGATTGAAGAATTAAGTGCATTTATACCTCAGGGAAAACAGTGGCTCAACTATATAAAATGTACATTGAATTCAACAAAATACAATCAGATTCCCCTGTCTTTTGATACAAACAATGCTCTTTATTATTTCGATGATAATCGTTTAGCTTTGCAAACAATGTTAACTAAAGATCGGCCTCTGAACAATCGCCTTGAACTAAATCAATTAGAATGTCATATAGAAAGTTCGGTAAATGCTTTAAATCATTTGAAACTATTTATCAATGAAATCACAATTAATTTCAATAGTATATTAATACTATGTCACGAATATGAAATAATGATATTTATTAAATGGCTTAAACTATTTAATGAAGAGTTAATCCAAGAATGTAACTGGGAAATGGATGTAAAAAATTTGCAATTAACCAAAATCTTTCGGCAAATGCATGAGAATAATGAAGATGCATTTGAGGCGATTTCCAAAAAATTGTTTGAAAATAGTAATACCAGAAAAATGGTAAGTTTTTTTACATCTCTACCGTTTAAGACGTTGCAGCAAGTACAAGCATTTGACAATGCTATTAATAACTGCTCCAACTATGCAAGATATCTGGAAGATTATTTGAGACAACTGCCAAATCTACCGGCTGATAAACACGAATTAATTAATCTATTAGGAGAAATATTTGACTCTATAAGAGATAAATGTCTGTGGTGTATGGATGATGATCTGGAAAAGCAGATGTTATATTATCTAAACACGTCGGCATTCATTAAATTATGGACGCCCATATTTCAAGATGTCTATAAAACATCAGATTATGAATATAGGAATTTATTACGCTCTAGATTATATACAAATATTAACAGAGATTTGATAACAAATACCGAATGTTTTGAGTTAAATAAAATTATTACACAATTGCCGTTAAAAAACCAAAACTTATTAACACAATTAGAATCGTGTATAAATAAATCTGAAGCTGCCTTAAATTATTGGATCGACCATATAACAAAAAACTATATATATTTAACGGATGTAATGAAATATTTCGATGAAAATGAAATCATAATTTACAATTTACTATATCAACTGTTCGATGTAGGTTTTTTCAGAAATTTGGATTGGAATAATGAACATAAATTGAGATCTATTAAATGTCTTACTTGTATAAAGAATCGTCATTGGACCGAGGATCAATTTTTTAGCATTTTAGAAGAATACCTGTTTAAAGAAACTCCAAAAAATATTGCTGAATTTGTAAATACCGTTCCTTTTCAGACAATAGAGGATTTGAGAAAAATTGAGAATCGCATCAAGGAAGATAAGGCCTACAGAGAACACTTTCTTAATGCCATCCAGAACATTAAATATTTTAGGAATACTTTTAAAATGTTAGAAAAAGTTTACGATGTGACAACCGAGTTTTTTGAATTTATAAAAGACAAATGTGTATGGGATACTGAAGATTCAAAAAACTCTGAATTATATTGTTTAAGATCGCTAGATATTACCAGTCTACTGTATGAAGCATTTGAAAGTGAAATAATAATAGGGAAACATAATTTTTTGTATGCATTACGAAGAACTCTTTTTAAAGACACACCCAGTATATGCGACAAATTTGATGAAAATTATTTAATTATACAAAGTTTTGTTACGGAAAAACTTCCCTTAAATAGTTTAGATATCGATAGTTGTCTATATGATTCGTTTTGTATGCAGTATTGGATTAAAATGTTAAAAATTAAATTGAATTTAAATTGTTCTAACAATAATAATAATAATACTGATAATGATTATAAACTGCATATATACAATTTATGGATTGCTGTATTCTCTAAAGATTTTATGAGACGAACAAGTTGGAGAGATATTAAGAAATCCAAATTAACTGAGTCTTTGTATGGAGTTCTACAAGGAGACAGAGAACTGTTTAATTTGTATTCAGAGTTTTGCTTTCTTTTTTGTAAAGAACAAAGTGTTGTCAAATCTGAATTTATGAAATATCTACCATTTTCCAGCTGCGAACAATTAGAAACATTTGAAAAGGACCTACAAGAAAGTCCTTCATATGAAAATGATGTGAAGCAATATTTTTATGATTTATTTAAATATTATTGTCGTACAGAGTATGGAAAAGTTGAAATAGGTTATTTAGTGTTTAAACTATTTGAACCGATTTTAGATCAATCGGAAAAATTTAACATAAAATTGCTAAATTTAACAAAATCACTACAAAGTATATACACAAAAGTATATAAAAAGCCACAATGCGAATTTTGGTATTCTTTCAGTAAAATATTATTAAAAAATATGCCCAATATGTTGGAATGCTGTAAGGAAAAATGCAAAGAATTACAGGATATTTTAAACCATTTACCTTTGGTTAGTAAAAATATGTTAATGCAATTGGAAAAGTGTCTTAACGACTCAGAATATGCTTTAAATTATTGGCTATTTTATATGTCTAAGATATTACCGTATTATGAAAATGATGAGAAACGGGTCTTCTCATTTTGGAATATTTTATTGCCTGAATATTTAGTTGTGCAATGCGACTGGATGCATGATATCAAAGATTTGACCATAACTAAAACTTTGCAGTTTCTTTATAAGAATCGTGCGTTATTCAATAGATATTCCAAGCGTTTCTTCTGCAACAGTATATGGAGAAATATATTGAATGTTTTCCAATTGACACCTATAAAATCCATAGAACAATTTAATGAATTTGAGGAATTTTTAAATAAATGCAAATTTAAACAAGTTCAAAAATATTTGCGCAATATACTTAAGCAGACAGATTATATAGGAGAATATAAAACGAGACAATACACTATATTAAACAATGTTCTGAAATTTATTTTTAGAGAAATATATCGCAAATGTGTATGGCATGTAGAAGACAGGCAAAATTCTGAAATCATATATCTTCCATCATTAACATTGGTCAATTTATTACAACAAACATTTCGGGAATTATATCAAATGCCAAAATGTGAATTTATGTATATAGTACGTCGAAAACTTGTTCCCAATATTACCAGTGAAATAGATAAATATGACGAGCCAAATGATGAGACTATAGAATTCATTATGAATCAACTACCAGTGGAAAACAAAATTAAATTAGAAGCATTTAACTCATATCTAGGGCAATCGGAATTTATCCATGAATGTTGGATGGAATTTATTAAATCTAAATTTAATTTAAATCACATCATCACAAGTAATGAAGAATATAAAAATTTTGTTAACCAAGTTTGGTCATGTTTTCTAACCAATGATTTTCTAAGACAATGTGACTGGGATAGTGGTATTTCAGATAGGACAATAATAGACTGGATTCCTGATTCACAATACAGACGATTTATTACATATTCTGCGGTATTGTTTTATTTTCCTACGAACAAAAATATTCCATTACCTTTTACTTCTATGGAACAACTAAAGCAATTAGAACAACATATAAATGACTCTGCATCTGATAAAGAAAAAATTGAAAATTATTTTTTGGCGGTTTTTGAATTAAACCCATCCAAAGAAAAGGCCATGTTAAACTGTTTGGCAGCATTATTTGATCCCGTTTTAGGCGAATGTTGTTGGGACGACTTGGAAAATTCTGAAAATATCGAAAAATATTATTTAAGTAAATTATCATTAATCAGTATCATACAGACACAATTCGAAAAAGTCTATAATTTGCCAAAATCGGAATTTATGTTTTCATTGCATAAATTGCTCTTTGCAGATGGTCTTGCTGAATTAGCACAAATTGATCGATTCCCCTTAAATAATAAAATTGATTTTGAGCAATTGGAAAATACTGTCAATAAATCTGAACATGTAGCCAAATATTTGTTAAAACATATGAATACTTTCAAAATGCTTGACTCTGACTTTGAAACGCCCGCAAAACGATCTGATATTTTTGTTATGCTAACAAAACATTTAAGTAAATCGCAACTTCATACCTATTTTTATTGGTTTTCCCTATTAGATGAAGTATTTATGGGCCAATTTAGTTGGGACAATGATATAAAACCATTAACTATAACAAAAATATTCAGTCGAGCTTTTGGAGATTCACAGTCATTTCTTACATATTCAGAACGTTTATTTTGTGATCATAATTTCCGAAAAGTTTATTGTTCTTTAAAAAGTTTACCTTTCAAATCGCTTCAACATTTGGAATGTTTTGAAGTTGAAATAACTGAAGACAACTCGTTTAAAAACTACCTAAAGCAATATTTTTTGGATATGTTTAAATACCATCTTTACCGCAAAGAAGAGATGTTGGAAACTGTGTGTAGATTATTTTTTAAAATTAAAGACATTTGTCCTTGGGACTATGATGAACAAATCAATACAAATAATATGAAACCTTGCATAAGAACATTAAATCTGATGGATATTTTACAACAATCCTTTAATACGGTTTACGAAATACCTAAATGGGAATTCTTATATGCAATTCGTATAGGGCTCCTAAATCGTGCTCCCATCGTTTTTGGTTTTGATGAATCGAGTGTCAATATAGAAAAAATGCTCAATCAATTGCCTTTAAAGACTAAATTACAACTAAATCAATTTGAAATTTATATAAAAAATTCGGAATATGCGCTAAACCAATGGTTACGGTATACCTTAAATTTGAGTTCGTTAAATAACCATTCAACATTAGATAATAATATATCTAGTATATGGTATAATTTGTTTGATAAAAATTTACTTAAAGAATGTACATGGGATACTGATGTAAGAAATTTAGCAATAACCAGGACATTAGCTTACCGTTATAAACATATTGAGAATTTTCAAAAAGTTTCAAAAATAGTTTTTTGTGCTAATACATAACGATCAGAAAACCAAAATCCAAAGTGTTTAAAGCCAGAAAAAGCAAAACGCTTGAAAAAACAACAATTTTTCATATAAATGTTTAAAGTTAATATAAAAAATAATATAGATACACTCTAAAAAATGGTTGTAAACTTACTACTACTATAAAATATAGTTTTATGTAGTATTACGCTAATTCGGTAAATTTAAACACAAAATGCATAACACTTTTATACACAATAAAACACACATACAGTATGTTTACCCATTATGTGTTTACAATTAAACATATTATGACTAAAGTTAATATTATATTGTTAAATAATATTTTTACGCACAAAGTTTGTAAATATAACAACTTATAATTGTAATAAATATTTTGGCATTTTAAGTTGAAAAAAAAAATAAAAAAAAGCTAAAAAAAATGTAAAAATTAATAATTATTTGGAAGTTTTGTAAATTCCTAAACAAATTAAAATGTATAAATGTAATATTTGTGACATTAAATTAAAAATATTGGTAATGTATGTTTATATCTGGAGACTTCAATAATTTTCCATCATTTGATTAATTCAATTCAATCGTTGGGAATTCAATCATTATGAATTCAATCGTTTTTTACTCAATCGATTTAACAAAAACACTAAATTAATATAAATTGCTAAAATTAAAACCATTGTTAAAATTTAAGAAAAAAAAAAAAAACGAAAAAACTAAAAACGATAAAACTAAAATCGCTGAAAAAACCGATCAAAAGTAAAAAATCGAAAAAAATTTAAAAATATCGCAGAAAATTAAAAATTGCAGAAACTGAAAAAAAAAATTGCAAAAAATTAAAAAAATTGCTAAAATTGAACAAAGAAATTAACGCCAAAAATGAAAAAAATTTAAAAAAAATTTAAAGACAAACTTGATTTAAAAATTACGAAAATGAGAAAATGTAAAAAATTGCTAAAATTTAAAACAAATATCCAAAAATTCCTTTAACTCTAGCCTTTTTCAATAATAGCGATTTTTCATGATTGCGTTTTTTTAATTTTTTTTTAATTTTGAACGTATTTTTTCAATTTCATGTATTGTTTTCAATTTTGGCGATTTTTCACTTTCAGCTATTTTTAAATTTTGGCGACTTTTTTTCAATTTTAGCGATTTTTGTAAATTTTTGCGATTTTTTTAAATGTTATCGCTTTTTTCATTTATGGCGATTTTTTTTAATTTTGTCTATTTTATTCAGTTTTGGCGGTTCCGGCAATTTTCAAATTGTAAAACGATTGCTTAAAAAATCATTTAAGTTCCCAGTGATTGTATTCCCAATGTTATGTGAGCGAGATTTAATATTTTTTTGTTTTATTTACAACATTTTTGGTCTGTTTTTTTTTCTTAAAGCAAGGTAAATATACTCATTTATCCGTATATTTACATGTTTTTTACGCGGAAATTACTCATTTATTTCTAAATTTAATTACATTTTTACACATTTACTAAGTAAATTTACACACTTTTTGAACACCAACTTACACGCAATGTGGGTATTTTTTCCACTTACACACATAGAGTAAATTTAAAACAACTTATAGAAGGAGTACAGTTTCATACTATAAGTTGGGTAAATTTCAACAGAACATAATTAGAGTGCAGTATTTTATAAGTAAAAAAGCAAACAAATTTATGAATAAGCTAAATAAAGAAAAATTAAAAAATTTTTACAAAAATCCTAAAATGGAAAAAAAAATAATTTGTCTTCTCTGATAACACAGTGCTACAAAAGTAAAAGAAAAAATCATGTAGCAATTCTGTTTTGTTAGAGTCAATAGAGTACGAAAGTACCTACAGTTCTTTTCAATCACTTCGTTGAGTATTTTTTATCAGCAAATGCAGTGAAATAACGGCATTCTTTAAGTTAAAAGCAAATTTTAGCATAAGAAAATTTTAGTGCTCGTCTTTTTTTTGTTTCTAATCCGATTTAAAAAAAAAAATAACATATTGACAATCTGCCAGTAGAGACTACCAAAATACCTGCTTGCATTTGTGTGTTATTTTCTATAGTTCCCGCGATATTCCCATTTGAAAATATGAAATTACAAATTTGGTGCGACTTAAGTCCAGTTATTTGCGAATAGTGGGACGGGGCAAAATCGAGACCAATTTTCTGTTTAAAATATTAGTTACACTATTAAAAAATTATTGTGAATTTACTACTTTAAATTGGGTAAATCGTTGTGTAATATAACGCATAGTGAGTAAAAATAAACACCAAATGAGTTTTGTTTACATTTTGAATAACAATAATACACACATAATTTAAAAACAGGCATTATTTGTATATAATTCAACATTATATGCGCAAAATTTGTATTTTGTTAATAAAATATTTTTTTTTAATCTTATAGTTTGTAAATTTACTAACTTGCAGTAGTAAAAAATGAATGACATTTATTATTGTGAAAATAATTATAAGAAATAAAAAATTATTATAAAATGATTTAATTCCGATTTATTTTGACGGTAATATGAAAATAAAAATTTAACCCGAAGACGGAGATAAAATGCTCGCACTATTCCATAAGCATTGCTAAAATTGCCTTAAATGGAAAATAATATTGTTGTTCATATGAAAGACGTGTCCTTTCAATAATCTAAACACGACACCAAAACCGGTACCAAAACATAAATTTCTTCTGTCGGCATTTACTAAAAGAAAAATAAGTATTGGAACTACTACTCTTGGAATAAAAATTCGTGGAGAAAATCATTATACTATGTCTAGACCCAGTCGTCATCAGGAAATGTCATTTAAAAAAAGTGTTTAGTAAGAAATTGAATGACAAAACCAACATCAAGTGCAGCAGGTGTTCCAAACATTTCGAGCCAACACAACTTTAACGAGGCAAATTTATTTGGCTTTAGTTCTTTTACCAAATTTTTACACAATTTTAATTCCATTTCCGGCACTTTGTGCAAATTCTTACACCTTAAGCGTTTTTTTACGCCCAAAATTTCGTAAAATTTCACATTAATTTTAGTATTTGATATAATTCTATACGCAATTTTCACGTAATTTTACACGTTTTATGAGCACTAATTTACAAACAATGTGCTTATTTCTTTTATTAAACAAATAGAGTAAATTTACCCAACTTATGGTAGGAGTACAGTTTCCTACTACAAGTTGAGTAAATTTAAACAAAAATTAATTAGTGTGTATTTAACCAAATAAATTCTAGGATAAATTAAAAAAAAAATTAATGCAACATACTGTTCCACTCAAAAACTACATTCACTTAAAGTAATAATTAAGGAAACATAAATCAAATGTTTGCCACTTGTCTTTCCAAAAAGCACCAGCTTTCTTTTGACACCAGATGAACATTTTCTTTTAAAACATATAAAGTGTGCATACTATTCTGAAAACTTTTTTCATGTAAAAGCGAGTTGTGTTAAAAAAATTCTATGACAGAAACTCTATTGGAAGCAGCGAAGCTTGGTAAAAATCGGCAGTTAATCAAATTAGGGCATCAAACTGGCCAGAAAATTTCTCATTTCCAAGGAAACAATTCGCAAAAACTTAGTCCAAATGAACGTAGAACACTACAAGACAGTACTCGAATATAATAAAAAACAATTGGCAGAAGAGCCAACAAAATGCAGAAACCTGAGAAAACACTTCATGAAAAAAAATGTTCAAATAATTTTGGATGATGAAAAATACTTATTAGAGATATAAACTCTAAAGACCACATATTATTTTGGCTAGATTTAGCAAGCTATCATTATGCCAAACAGACGTTAGTATGGCTTAATTCAAAAAACATATATTTTACACCGAAATAGACAGCACCTCCAAAGTGACGATTTTTGGGGTATTTTATGCCACAAAGAGTATGAAAAATGGTTAGAAAGTCAAATGCACTGAAAAATTGAAGAAAAAAATTAAAAGCAGTACAAAAAACATTGACTAGAATGTCGGCCAAAGCATGATTGGAGGTATCAAACATGAAATACTCCAAATAGAAGATCGCGGTCCGTTGGCGCCCTACAAAAAGTGAATTAATAACACTGTACAACACATTTTTTGAAAGCGAATAATGTATTAGGTAAGTATAGTAAACCCCCAAAGGATTTAGTCTTGTGTGGGAACAGTCAAATTTTATGGACATTTAAAATTTTAATTTCTTTCGTCAAGACTGTATTGAAGAAGACTCAAAAAGTAGAGTAATAGTTTTTTTTTGATCTAAATTCTGAGTTCGGATTTCCCTAACAGAATTTGAAGAGGTATTTTTTCGTAGAATATTTTAACCCTATACCTGCAATTTTAAGTCCTTTTTTTAAATACCAAAAAAGTATCCTAAAATGGGTTAATGGCTTAATGGGTTAAAATGTTCTGTGAATATATTCTGGAGCAAATTTTACTAGCAGGTATCGAAGACGAAAACGTCATCCGGTCATGTTAAATCACTGAAAATGTAAATCGATATTAAAAGCAATCGTAATTAGCAAACTATAAATATTAAGAAGCGGAACATTGTCCTTGAAATTCTTTAGTTTTAAATTCTGCCAGTTTAAAAAAACAAAATAAAAAATTACCTCGAAAAATTGGAGTTAAGGGGTTAAAATTTTAAATAAAAAATAATCCATTAAAATGTTAAATTAGGTTTAAAAACATAACCTAACATTGTTAATGCACTGTGCTGCACGTGATAAATTAAAAATTCCTCCAGAACACATTTACAGAGCATCTTAACCCCTTAAACGCACGTTTTAGGACACTTTTTGTTATATATTGAAAAACGAACCTGAATGTCCTATGAAAATTGCAGGTGTAGGGTTAAAATGTTCTATGAAAAAATTCTTCTTAAAATTCTGTTCGAAAGGACTAGTACACAATTTTTTTAATTCTTATTCCATACAGTGTTGTCGAAAAAAAATGAAAACATTAAACGGCCATAACATTTTACTGTACCCACATAGGACTATACGCTTTGGGGGTTTTACTATATTAACCTAATAGAATCGTTGGCTATAAGAATAATCCACCCCCAGACCAGAGTGTTATTTATAGTTATAAATAAAATACTAAATGAAAAATAATAATGAAAATTTAAATTTTAACAAAAACCTCAAATAAAAATTCCAAAAATATTATTTTTTACATTTTTGCTGCCCTGTCTACATTTAAAGTGGGGATTGGAAGAGACTTACCCGATAAATTAGGTATATGCTGGAGTATCTACACCGCTTCCGATACCTCATTAGAGGCGTGCAAAATTTTGAACAGTGGGTTAAAAATTATATTTGCCTTAAAATCTCAATTTTGTCCCACTATTCGCAAAAATCTTGACATGAGTCGGACCAAATTTGGAATTTCACATTTTCAAATAGGAATATCTCGGGAACTATAGGCTATAACGTAGGCATGTTTATTTTTTGAAATAGGATTAGAAACAAAAAAATGGCAAACACTAAAATTTTTGTATGCAAAAAGTGACCAACTATATACCATCAGTTTTCTGTTCAGCATGTAACTCAACACTAAGATACTTGAAAAAAAATCAAAATGGATCTTTTTGATTACCATTTGTTAAACCGCACAGTGTTGTGTGGGTGTACAACAATAGTATATTGCAATGTTAGAAATCACAAATTTTTTTGAGCTTTTTTTGGAAAAATAATAATTAATATGTTATTAGGATTATAATGTTATTAGTATTATAAGCACTGTAGCTTAAATATTTTAAAACAAAAAAAAAAGTTTAAAACAAAAAAAAATTGTAAAAATAAAAATATAATATTTTAATAAAATGTTCATTGTTTTGGAAAACCTCAAAAGAAAAAGCATTGTCATTCTTTTCATTGAGAGCGTATTATTTAGCGGTGAGACATAAAAAAATGTTTAGAGTTATTGAAAAAAAAACTGTGCCAAGAAGACATAAAAATCGTACGGTTTTTTCAAGAATGCCAAATATAAAAGAGAACATTTTGAAGATCGAGAAATATCTTCCAATTAAGAAGCATCTCAAGGAGATAAAGCTGGTCTTGGTAACTTACATCTTCGAGAAGAAGATGAAATGATAACGTGTATTAATGCTTTTGAAAGTTTAGTCAAATCCTTGACTGAAGGACAACAACAATCAAATCAACGAAACCGTGTTCATTTTAAAATGGGTTGTATTCCATAATATGAGCCTGGAATGATTAATTTAACAGCTGCATTTTGGTTTTTTTTTCGAATTTTGGTTTGAAAATTTGAACTAAGTGTCGACTTGGGAAGATTGGAAAGTCTTATTGCTGAAAATCTCAAACGTTTGATAAACCGAATAAAATGCCGACAGAATCAATGACAAACTATTAATTTGAAAAAAAGAAATGCTGGTCGAAGTATGCAAAATATCGGGTATGGATGCTGTGTCATGCATTAATGAAGGGCTTCCTACTGGAAGCGTACTAGTTGGTGCTACAATGAAAGAATTATTTTTTATACAGGTATGGAACTTTCAAGCGATTTATGTTTAGTTTGGTTTTACATTGCAACATGAATAGACTGACGCTTGAACAACGCTTCCAAATTGTGCAAATTTATTTTGAAAATCATACGTATCGCGCACTACGTCCATTGTACGGTCAACATAATCGTCCATCCAGAAAATCTGACTGTTTGGTGTGCTTTATGGGCTGGTAGAATCATTGGTCCTTCCTTCTTTAAAAACGATGCTGGTCAGAAAGTTACAGTCAATGGTGACCGCTATAGAGTCATGATTACTGACTTTTTCGTTCATCAATTGAACAACCATGATGTGCCGGAGTCATGTCGTGATACAATTGATTTATTGAAGGAAACGTTTGGTAACCGCATAGTTTCACGTTTCGTACCCGTGAATTAGCCTCCAAGATCGTGCGATTTAACGTCGCTGGACTATTTTCTATGGGGATATTTGAATTCTCTAGTGTACGCCAAGAAGCCCGAAACGAGTGACTACTTGGAGGACAACATTCGCCGCGTTATTGCCAATATACGGCCACAAATCTTGAAAAAAGCCATCAAAAATTGGACCTCCAGATTAGACTACGTCCGAGCCATATGCCAGAAGTCATTTAAATTATAATGCCAGAAGATTATCTTTCGAATAAAGTAAATTTCATGTCAATTTAAAGCATGCATCTTTGCTTTATTCCATTTCGAAGTTCTATACCTCTATAAAAAACACCCTTTATGTACATCATTTCTTAAGTTCTTAAATCTCTTAAGTTATAAATTCCTAAATTACTACCCTACATTACACACATTTCCAACACTATTTTAACAACAAGTCGTTTTCCCGAATGCTGGTAACATGCCTAAGTTATCCCAGTACCCAAATATAGTACTGCTTCAACAAATTCGCCAATTCTACATCAGATGGCGAGCAACAACTGTTCTAAGACTTATATCTCGCGCAATTACAGTGTTTCCATGTTAGAAGCCCTTCATCTTTCACCACCTTTCATCTCTCCACTATCCCCTTTCCAAAGAAAGCAACACAGTAATTAATAGGTAGAATTTCCTGTGTTGCTTCTCTTAAAAAAAAAAAAAAAAACAATCTGGATTCAGGCAGACACATAGCTGTGATACCGCTCTTATTGAAGTCTCTGAAGACATCAGGTTACAACTTCATAATGCCTTACCATTTTTCTGGTACTTCTCGATCACTCAGAAACGCAACATCTTATGTAAAAAACTTAACGACAACTTTAAATTTACATCTTCAGCAACAACTTAAATTTCTACGTACCTTGTGGATAGAATACAGTCAGTCAGTGTGGGACAGACAACATCTAATCCATTATCAATTAGATCTGGAGTACCACAGGTTTCATTCTAGGGCCACAGATTTTCTCTATATTCATTAATACCTTATCTAAATAACTTTTCACTGCAATATTAATAAAAAGGGTAATTTTTAAAGAGCTTTCGGATTTGATCAAAAAAATGCATATAAAATTTAGAGAAATGTATAAAATTTTTATTTGAGTCGATAGAACGATCTATATAATTAAATGTTTAAAGAAGATTTTATGTAAATGTTGGGTCCAATTTTAACATACTCTCTCTCTCATACTCTTGGCTTCCAGTGCGTCAACCGTTGCGGTTCACTATAGACATGAGCCTTAACATAGCCCCACAAAAAATAGTCTAAGGCGGTAAATCGCACGATCTAGGCAACCAATTGACCGGCCCCAAACGTGAAATAAACTGTTCACCGAACAAGCCTATTAATTGGGCCATTGTTTTGCATGCTGAGTGGCATGTGGCACCGTCCTGTTGAAACCACATGTCACCCAAGTCCAGCTCTTCCATTTTCGGCTAAAAAAATAGTAGTCAGCGTACGGTAGCGCTCGTAATTCATAGTAACGTTCCTACCTTCGATATGATGCCACCGGCCCATAATCCACATCAAACTGTACATTTTTCGGGATGCATTGGCAGTTCTGGCAATGCTTCTGGCTGCTCTTCAGACCAAATACGGCAATTTTGCTTGTTCACATATCCATGCAACCAGAAATGAGCTCCGTCGCTGAACACAATTTTCTGATAAAAAAAGTGGATCTTCTTCCAACTTTGCCAGCGCCCATTCACCAAAAGGTAGCCATTGTGGTAGGTCGTGTGGCTTCAATTATTGTACCAGCTGTATTTTAAAAACTTTGTCTAACAGTAACATGTTACACGAAAACAGCTGAGCTGCCAAAATATAGTTGCTAAAAAATCACCCTTTATATGCAGAAGGTGTTTAATACTATATTAGTTGCACAAAAAAACTAATTTCAGTGTGTAATGCGAAACTAAACGACGATCTTCGGAAAGTATTAAACTCTGTAAAAAACCTAGATATAAGTTTTAAAAGCAGCCCAATAAACGCAGCATTAGGTGGGACTTTTGCAATGCTCAGAACCTTAAACGCTTCCCAACATCTAACACCAACCAATATAAGTATACTTCTGGCTAAAAGTTACCAAATTCCTAAGTTATTATATGGGTGTGAAATTTTTGCAAGTTGTGGCGCTCGTAGCAAAAAAAGATTGTATGTTGCATATAATGTCTATTTGTAATCTCGAATAGTGTATAAGGAAACAGCATATTAATATGTGCCTATTTCATTTACCGTTTCAATCTTATTTAACCTCAAAAATACCCTTATTTACTTTTATCCCAAAACTGGTTTCTCAAAAGTCGTTGCCATTAAAAAAGTGTATGTTTTTTTATATTGGGTATACAAGTTAATAATGTAAATTTGGACAACATATGGCATAACTATCACATATGGTTTGTGTCAATAATAGTAAATATGGTATTTTGGAGGGTAAACATCTGTCATTATAATTCAGTATTCGATAGACGCCAAAGTGTAAACACACATTTTTTTCATTTCCTAAATAGATGTTTTGCGGGAAAGTCTGATAACCTTCTTTCATTTGAAGAAAACGGCTCCTGAAAGTTATCGATTGTTGGTAGAAGCTAACGGTCAACATGCACCAACTCAAAAAAGCTTGTGAACGATGGTCTGCGCGCTTCAAAAGTGGTGATTTCGACACAGAAGACAAGGAGAGGCCTGGTCAGCCGAAAAAGTTTGAAGATGGGGAATTGGAAGCATTACTCCACGAAGATTGTTGTCAAGCGCAAGAAAAACTTTTATTATCATTGGAAGTCACGCAACAATTCATTTCCCTACGTATAAAAGCATTGGGATTCATTCAAAAGCAAGGCAATTGGGTCCCATATGAATTGAAGCCGAGAGACGTTGAAAGGCGATTTTGCATGTCGGAAATGCTGCTTGAACGCTACAAAAAGAATTCATTTTTGCATTGTATTGTTACTGGTGATGAAAAATTTATACATTACGATAACCCCAAGCGAAAAAAGTCATATATAAAGCCCTGCTAAACAGCCAAATCAACGCCGAAGCCGAATATCCATGGCGCCAAGGTAATGCTCTGTATTTGGTGGGATCAGAAGGGTGTTTTGTATTATGAGCTGTTGAAATCGGGCTAGGCGATCAAAGGGGACATGTACCGAACACAATTGATTCGTTTGAAGAGATCAATCAACGAAAAACGACCGTACACGAGGCTATAATCTTCCATCATGACAACGCTCGGCCACATGTTGCAAGACCGATCAAAAACTATTGGAAAACAGTGGATGGGAAGTTTTGGCTCACCCGCCATATAGCCCAGACCTTGCCCCTTCTGACTACCATTTGTTTTGATCGATGCAGAACGTCCTTACTGGAATACGCTTCACTTCAGAACAGGGTATCAGAAATTGGTTTGATTCATTTTTCCTCAAACCGGAGCAGTTCTTTTGGCGCGAAATCCATATGCTACCAGAAAAATGGGAAAAAGTATTAGCTGCCCAGGAAAAAATTACACATTCCAAAAAGAAGGTGATGTCCACACTTGCTTACATATCCCATTGCCAAATTTAGTAACTGCAATACCAAACACATTCCAACGATAGAGTCAAAAAAGCAAGTAGTATTGTAATTAATTCTTTAAATTTAAACCAGAAAGCATGAACTCAATAACAAAGTAAATATTTACTTAAAAGAAAATAACAATGTTATTAACTTATATGTATAACTTTTTGTACTCAAGAAGTAATCATATACTTTTTCTTAATAAAAGGACGTTATTGGAAGTAGTTCCTAATTTAGAAATAAAAAGTTATGCAATTTTAAAGAATTATTTTATATATTTTTTCAAACAAATTTTTATTTGCATGAATATAATACTAAAAACAGAAATTGCATGTTGCCAAAATTTTGTTAAACTGTGGTTAGGTACAAATTAGGGATGCGCACGTGAGCATAAAATTATGAGTGAAAGTAGAAATTACTGACGTTATCGTGAGTGAGTGTAAAAAAATGTTCGAGGGTGATTGTGTGTTAGTCATATTTTTGTTTTAAATTTTAATTTTAATTGTTCTTTTTTGTGAAAAATTTATATTTTCGTGTGTTATAGCTCCAAATTATGGCACACACATGTTATCATAACAATTCGATGTTTCACATTTTAGGATTTTATTTTTTCCGGATGAGGTTTGATCGTTATATTTGGGTGACTCAGGAGAATCACGTGTGAGTAAAAGTTGAATTCACTCAAGTGAGCTTGAGTTAGTGGAAAAACGTCCTGAGTGTGCGTGATATTGAAACATCCACACATACACGATTATTTTGCTTGTTGGCCAGCAACTACCCACAAGCAGAATTGGCTGAGGCGGAAGCGCGCTTTGTAAGCAGGAGGCTATGGGATCGAGCCCAGCTGACGGCAGTTCATAAAAGATTTTTTTAAATGCATAATTTTTTCTTCATTTTTTTTTTCATATTTTTGGACATATTACTTAAAAGTGACACGCCTTTAAACATTTTTGTTTGCAAACAGAGGGTACTTTGGCGTTCTGTAGTGCATCCTGTTTTTGTCTACTATCACATTGAGAACATTTTTAGCAAATTTTATTAAAATCGAACTATTAGTTTAATTTTTCTGTGCTGAATTACTATTTTTTCCACTATGCGCATTACTTTGAGCTTTCAAAAAAGCCAACATTTTTTTAAATCAATTATTTTTTATCGATATACATAATAACAAATTAAAAATAACACATATAAATATTAATGACTCGTACTCCAGTTGCTAGACTAGTATAAAACATTTTGGGTATTTGAAACGATTTTAGCGAAACATTTATTCACGGAGTGGAAGGAGGATAAATATCAGACGAAGCTGCAATACTCAATCGCGATTATTTGAAAACATAAGCTCTGTGATATCAGTTAAGAGCTCAGTTAATTGACGTATCTCCATACAGTTTTTATATACAAAAAATTTGTGATAAATGTTATTTAATTATCTGTAGTGATATGTGATTCCCACAGCTTAAAATTATCACGCTTTTAAGTTTTTTAAGGTTTTTTCAAGTTTTTAAAGTTTTTGCGAATTCTATCGCTAAATAATAAATTGATCTACTCAAACGATTGTGCAGTGGAAAGAGTCATGAGAAAGGAGTTATGTTAGTAAGAAAAAAATTAATTTTTAAAGAATTTTTACGCGATTTGTCAAACACTTGACATGACAGCATAGCTTTCCAGGATGATCACAAGTTTAAAATTTTGGTATGATATGTGAATACCTTTTAACAAGAATCTAGGTTTTGGCAGATTTTGTCACAAAAGTAGGCTTTTTGTTAGAAAATCTTTTGCAAATACATATCTAGATTTTTGGCTGATTTCTGCACATATAATTTTCAAAGATATTCACATAACATTAAGTTGGATTTTGGGTTCATCTATTTAGATTCATATTTCAAATGGCATTACTACTACGTTATAAAATTTTTGACAAATAGCTCATTTCGCCTATGAGGCACCATATAAAAATACTTGTTTTCTTGTAGGCAAATTTCTGAAATATTTCAAAAATATTTATAAAACACCACAATACTTTTCGATAATAAGAGATTATACTGTAAAAACAGTTGCTACATACCAGAGGTGGAAAACATGGTGCAATTTTACTTTTTTGATCTTTGGTAGCGTGGTACTACCGCGAATTATTTGGTACAATTTCAAAACAATCGTATGTATATTAAAAAATTTCTCAACTTAAAATGGTAACGTTGTGAAATAGAGACGGAGGAGATTAGAAAAATAAAACAAAAAATCTAAAAATAGAATATTTGTGTTTGTTAGTGTTGTCACTTCTGAGTATAATATACAATAACAGAAAAGCTAATAGGAAAGAAAACTGCAATTAAGCTGCGTTACATTCGAGGCCATACTTCGGTGTGATCGCTAAAAGATCATGACTTGGTATTGTTACGTTTGTAATGTAAGAAGAGCGCAGGTTTGATTCAGCAGGTTGTTGAAAACTTTATCATATAGAGACAATCTGCCAATTATAAGACACAAATAATAATACAATTTAAATGGAAAATCACTGATGACGCCTGTCCATAAAAAGAGAGAACTAGTCTATTCTGATTTAAAAATTAATAGTGTTTATAATTTTTAGAGAAAAACGTTTATTCTTCTTCTTAACCTCAACATTTCTAACAAAAATATTTTAATTTTTGTATTAAAAATACAAAAAGTGTTTTTTCGGTCTCTCTATATTTTTATATATTTAGTTAGAATATTGTTCTACCTCAAGTCCAAAAACCAATGATATTGTCATATGTTTTAGTTTTAAATTTTAAAAAATTATAACCAAAAGTTTATTTTTCGATCTTTTATCATAAATTATGCTGTCAGCAAGATTGAACTTATCAAGATCATTTGGTTTTGTTAAACAAAAAAAAACATAAAATAAAAAATTAAAAATAAAATTTTAATTAATAAATAAACATTGCACGGTTTTTTTTGTTAAACAAAAAACAAATGATCTTGAACTTGAATAATCTTGCTCACATCATAATTTATGATATTGTCATATTAGATTTAATTTGTTGTTTTTCAAAAATTTTTATCATTTTCATGATAGGCAACACAATTGTTTCATTGGCATCACACAAATCTTCTGTTGTGTTTAATAGAAAGAGATAATTTTCTTAACTCAAACCGATACAAAATAAACTGTATGAGAACCTTTTTTTCTGCCTTAGTGTATGAACTGCCTGATCTGGTAACTCTAAATAGAAAATCAAACTATTTGAAAAACATAAATATTTCATGTCGATATACTTTGTAGGTCAGTACATGTATGTGTGTTTGTTGTATTAGAATTTGTAAAACAACATATATCCCAACAGACAGTGTTTGTTGAGAAGAGCCTCGGTATGCTAATTGTTCAACAACGTTTTAGTGTTTGTATTAAAAATACAAAAATTGTTTTTTCGGACTTTCTATAATTTCATATATTTATTTAGAATATTGTTCTACCTCATATCTAATATGACAATATCATATTAGATTTTTGGACTTGACGTAGAACAAAAGTCTAACTAAATATATGACCGACATATGTTTTAATTGCGGAAGTGAATGTATTGTCTTAAAAACGATTTTCAAAGCCCAATGTTGAAAAAAAAAAAAAAACACTCAGGGAACTTCTGCTGTAAGTAAATATTTGTAGTTGTTTGAGTTGTAATACAGTAATCTTTGCTTTTAAGTGAAAACAGCAGTAATTTGTAGAAGAAATTTAATATTTGACTACGTATGTAGTTCATTTAAAATAACACACCACATAAAATTACTGTATTACGATTTTACATTAATTTTATATAGTAGTTTTGTTTTATATTTAGAGAAAAAAAAACAAACAAAAGTTTGTTTATTTTTCTACTCTATATGTGGTTTATTTTTACTACAATTGTGGTTCATTTGAACATTAAAAAACAAATGACAATGCTAGTTGAATTTGCTGAAATGTAAGTCGTCCTTTCCTTAAGTGATATTTCACTTATTTTTACATTTACATTTGCAGTGATCTTTAACTACATAGTATCCTAAGTGTAGCTCAAAGCGCTTGCAACGGTTTAAAAATAAGCTCAAAACAATATTATTATTTTACCGTAACCAGCTCATCGAACCAGAGCATCTAAGAATTATTTTAAATTAAGCTTAATTCACGAAAAAGTGAATTTTGCTTACGAAAATGTTCATGCAATTAGACTTTAGACTTTTGTTTAAATATGTTCATTAGAGTATGGGTAATTGAAAAAAAAAAATATATTATATGCATAATTAGTTCATCGGGGAAATATGTTCGCGTTATTTTTTAACAAAGACTGCTTTATTAATCAGCCTTCATATCCGAAAAATGGGCACTTGGTGTATCTCTTAATTAGCAAAACTAGAAACTCGAAATTTTTCATGTAGCTTAATCGAATGACCAGAAAAAAAGCTTTTTTGGATTATCTAATGTTTTAGTGGTAAAAATTGGCTAAGAAATATCAAAAAATCGATTTTTTGAACCATTTTTGGTGGGTAGGAGGAGGAGCGGGGCATATATGTCAATCTTTTTCTTTCTAATTTAAGGACCACAAACAAGAATCTGAAGTCCAAATAGAAGTATATGCACAAACAAAAAATCGATAGTGAAAGTGTTAGACAGTTTACTAATTAAACGGAAACATTGAAGCGATCGTCTAAAATTTTTATATGTATTAAAAATAAATTATTGAGGGTCGAAAAAGCAAAATTCAAAATCTACAAACCCATTTTCCATCCCTGCTACATTCTTCACCACCATTACACATCGTCATCAGTTATTTTGACGTCTTTAGGAAATGCGTTTTAGTTTGCGCATTCATATTTGCAAAGTTATCGTTTTTTTATGTTTATGTTTATTTTTTCTATTTCTTCTTTATAAATATTTAAAATTTCATAGAGCTTCCCATTTGACAGTTATCGATTAAGTTTCCGTTTTTGCCATATCGTATGGAAACGATGTACTATTATTTTCAATACTTCCGTTGTTTGTTGATACATATTCATAAGTATGTAAAGATTGTACATTAAATAGGTTTTCCAATAGGTTTTTCATATGAGTTATTCTTAAATTTGATTTTTATTAAAATTTATATGATTTTTTTATTGAAAAAAATTACACCTAAATTGAGATTTTTATATTAACATTGAAATCAAAAAAATTCCTCATCGATAAACCAGTTATGAATCCCCGGGTAAAAAAGATTGTATTTGATCAGATCTAACTTTATATTAATGAATCTGATTAGATATGATTGAATATAATTAGATCTGGTGACTTTTGAATAAACTTTAAATAAAGCTTTTGAATGAACGTATTAAACTACAAATAAGAGATGTTTTAATGAATGCACAAGAAAACTTTAAAAATTATTAAACCCAGAGTTGATCTGCCCAGAGTTGATCAGATCTGCACAGATTTCATCAGATCTAATTAGATCTCAAATTTGTAGCCATTTTGGAGATCCAATTAGATATGATGATATGGCATCTGGTCATATCAGATCTTTTTTATACGGGTCTCCATCATTTTTAAATCAAATTAATTTAAAATGAACGCTTCTCATATTGAAATGAGTTTATTTAGAATAGTAAACTTTACATTTATTCCGAGTTTCTTGTGGTGGTGGATTAGAATGAGGCTGAAGATGACCTACTCACTTAGGTCGAAAGTGCGGCACTTATCCACACAAGAATTTTTTCATCTTCTCTCACATTTTTAAACAATTTGTGTTTTCTATTTGTAATAGTGACATTTAGTTATGATCTCAAACCAGACAATTCAAAATGAAATGCAGGAAATATATATATTTAAAGGTTTTAATAAAAACTAGGTGTTTGTAACCGGTCTTGCCCGGTTTCCAAAGTATTCTGCTTTAAAAACTATAAATAGTAATATAATTTTAAATAAATAGTATTATTAACTCATTAAAACAAAACATATGGTGCATATAAATATTTGAAAAAGACACTAATTTCCTACTTATTTATTGCACATGCATAGGAGTAACGAGACCCGACGCCAACGCGACTGACACCATTGCGCCCTATCACCGCCATTCCCCACATCGCTACCTCACCAGTAATAAAAGGATCAAATTTGAGCAAAATCCGTTGAAGAATGCATGTTGGCGTGGCGAAGATTCAAAGCGAATACAAATATTCTAAATATTTAACAAAAGTGGCCAAAAAATTGTCAATCTCGATATAAAAAAACTATCTGGAGACCTTGCCTGGGTGTGTCGAATAAATAAATGTATGACGGCCTCGGCTGGGGTATAAGAATCAAGTTTACTAATATGATTGAAATCTATTTACAAATAAAGCGGTCATTCATTGATGAATAATAATTTTTTTTTGTTTTTAAATAGGGCGTTGCTGATGAAGTGTATATGGTGACCTCACCTGGAGCATAGAAATCGTGTGTATAAAAAAAAAGTAGGCGTGGCCAATAAAAAGTTAATGGCGGCATCGGCTTGAGCAAAAGATTCAAATTTACTAAATATGACCGAAATCCGTTGGAAAATGCAAATTTCTATATCAAACATTCAAATTTATAACATTTTAAAAAAAGTTTTTCGTGGCCGGTCAGAAATTTGGGTTTTAATAAAAATATTTCACGATTAGAAGGATTTTTTTGCAAACTAAAATATCAATAATATAATTTTGGGATGTTTTCAAAACATTGAATAGCAGAAATGTTTAAATTTTGGTACATAAATATTAATTTCACTGCAAAATATATAAATCTACCCTAAAAATGTTATTAAATTTCTGAAAAAAAAAATATATTTTCAACAAAATTCGTCTTTTAAGGTATGTTTTGGGTTAAAATCTACAAAAATTATCGGCATAGGTACACCTATAAATGCTTGATAATAAACCAAAACGCGTTTGCAAAAAAATGTCGCTTTCAACCTTTATTCGCGCGATGCATTCAAATGTTGATTTCCAAGTAAACTGTCCGTTTATGGCAAATGAGGCAGAAACTGAAAGTTGGTGCGATCCTTGATTGCCGGATGAAAAAGTTTTCATTTTTTGCTACCGTTTGGTTCATTTTTACTACAATTGTTAGTCATTTTTTGAATGCTGAAATCCAGTGCAAGAATGAGTGAATAATTTATTAGATGAACTTAAAAATTAAGGCGCAGGGGTACGTATCCTTTGTCAGAAGTAGTCTCAGTTCCATTTTGGGATATAAATTGTAAATTTATAAGGATATTTTAAGACACCGAGAGCCTCAAAAATATTTTAAAAAAAAGTAATATTTAAATAGAAAATTTTTAATTTTAAAATATAAATCATTCCAGTGCAAAAAAAAAAAAAACGTTAGAAAATATAATAGACATTCGTTATAAAAAGTTTTTTGAAAGTCATATGCAGTGTGAACACGAGAAATTCTCAAGATATAAAATGTAGTGGATTGGGAAGAAAAAGTTGTTACCGCGAATTTTTTAAACTACGGAGCTACATAGAATATTCAGGTATGGAGAAAGGAGGCATAACATAATATTAATTACTCGTTTTTAAACGATGTTTCAATTGTCATAATTTGAAAACATTTTTGATTTTTATGATTTGGCAATTTCGTTCTACGAAGAATGACTGACAACCTGGAGGCACGGGTTCGAATCCCGTGTGTGCTCATTTATTAAAAAAAAATTGTCCATAAAAAAATTTTTTTATTGAATTTACTTTTTTAAAGGGTCCGCCATCTAACGTTTTTTTTTTCAACTACACTCAAAAAAATAAGTTAGTAGAAAAGTTAGTAAAACGTCTTGTAAATCAGGTATACTATTTTTTAGCAAATATTTTTGCTAAAATCGTGTTTTCAGCTAAAATTTTTGTTATACTTATTCAGCACTTAACTGTTTTATACTAATGCTTTACTAATATACTAATGTTTTACTAATTAATTTTGCTAAAAAAATTGTGCTGATAAGCAGATGTCGCGGCATGTCAAGATGTAGTAGAGAAGAGGAAAATGATACTAAAAAGTACAACTCTAATAAGACATGTAAAAAAATCATCCATGAAAGACTTTCGTATCTGTTTTTCATACATAAAACAAAATTGAGGATTAAAACAACTAAAAATATTTAAATTTAATATGTATTTCTATAATAAATATTAATAGATGAATAATCTAGTGTGGTCAAATTGCAAACAAACATATACATACATGTAGACACAGTAAAGCGAAAGACAAAGACACACATCTTAGGTAGATTTGTATGGTTCCTTTTTCTTATTACAAAAAAAAGGGTTGTTTTTTTCGTTTCGTTTGTTTTTGTTTATTTTTTCGTTTCGTTTCTAGAATTATCTTTGGCAGTTTCGTCATTGAAAAGACAGCATCATTAAGACAACCATTGATGTAAGTAGTTGAAAGAAAATTTTTGTTATGTTATATATATTTATTTCTATATATTTTCAGATATTAAATTAATTCATGTCGTCAATGTGGGAATATGAAAATTTTTATATTTCGTAATTATTGTAAATTATTTTTAAAAGAATCACAAAAATATGTTTTATGATTTTCAGCAAATATATTAACTAAATTACAATTTTTTTACAATTTTTTTGCGTTTTTTTCAGTCTACTAAAATTCAGCAAAAAATTTATTAATTTTTACCAACGCTTTTTTATTTGTAATCTACTAAGTGTTATCAAAACTTTTGCTGAATCTATTAATTTTGTTGCTAAAAATCAGCTCGCTGATTTTCAGCGAAAGATTTTGCTGACATTAGCAATTTTTTTGCTAGCATCCTCCTGACTAAAATTTTGCTGACTCAGCAAAATTTTTTGCTTACTTTACAAACTTTTTTTTTTGAGTGTAGTGGTTATTTCGTGAATGGTAACACTTAGCTCATGTCTGATTTGACAGATAATTAGTTTTATCCTTCCGCTGAACGAATATGGTCCGTATGTTCGTTATCTTGTGAAAAAAGTGAAAGAAACTGGCATCCTCATCGATAAACCAAAGCGTGAAAAGCCAAAAACAGTGCGTACACCCGAGAATATTGCTGCTGTGGCAGAAAGTGTGCGTGAAGCGCCATCAACTTCAATTCACCGTCGTTCTCAACAATTTAACATTTCGGAGACATCAATGAGACGAATTTTGCATAAAGACCTTGGTATGACGCCATACAAAGTCCAATTGGTTCAGGAGTTCAAAAAAAAAAAGTTATTCGTCGGACCCTTTATAAATTTATTTTTAGACACATTATTTTTATTCCAATTGGTATGCATATAGGTAACCACATATTTTTCTATTTTTTGTAAGTTGTGTGGTAATGATATGTCATTATAAAAAGTAATGAGCTTTGTTGTAAGTACCTACCGTTACCAAATATGTACTTATATAACCAATTATATGGTAATGCTTTTCTACACTGTGATTTTTATAGTTTAATACTACCATGGAATAAAGAGATTATTCAATGTTAAGTTAGTAGTAAATTGAGAATAATCACTTTATTCCATTATAGGAAGTCTCCCGATTTGTTCTCTCCGATTTTAATGAAATTGGGATATGTGACAAGAAATAAAAATAAGGGAAACGTATTTTTTAGCGCCCCAATCTCATGTTTAGGGGTTAAAATGTGCATTAAAAAATTACGCCATTTGTCGTTTTTTTTTAGCTAATTTTGAATGTTTTTAGAGAAATTTTAGACAAATGGGGTACCAAATGACAGAGCTTTCGTAGACGCATTAACTGGTACATGAAAGAAGTTCGATTACTTTCAAGAATTTCGGTTATTCAAAAAATATGTTTTAAGTGATATCAAAATTGGTGTTTTTTAAAGATTATTGTTAGCAAATATATATATTAATGCCATTTAAATTTTATTGAGGGGCGTGTGTGCTTTTTCCGACATTCGTTTGAGTTAAGAAACACTTTTTTTTGGTCTTTATCACATATTCAAATCTTATTAAGATCGGCCAGAGCCCATCAGGAGACCCCCTTTGTTAGTTAGAAACAAAACTTTTATTTTGATGTACATAACCTATGATTATTCAAACCACATATTTTCATGAAATTTTGGAACATTTTGGAGAGAAGGTGGGGTTTTAATTGAAAATAATGAAATGATACTTTAGCATATATATACATTTTTAGAGCGATATTTTCGAAAGTTTTCATTGGATTTTCTCTTGTTTTAAAAGCATCAGATTGTGATTGTCCTTCTTTACACTAATGTATTAAATAAAACACGTATTTTGAAAAATGCTTTACGCTGAGAGAATTACAATTAATGAAACAATTTCATACAATTTATTTTCGTGGTTTCATTATATCCAAAAAATTTTATTATTATTAAGAAATGTTTCACAATTTTTTTTTTCATAAAATATTTTTTTTTTTTATAAAATATCAATAAATAAATAATTCATTAAATTTCGCTTTAAGCGAACAAACTACAACATACTTCATTCTGCCTTATCCCAAATAAACTGGATTGAGCTCTTTTCTTTATACAATGATAACTTGGATCAGATGTTGAATGCATTCTACAATTTAATATTTGACTGTTTTTCCAAATCAGTTCCAAAAACCTATCCTCCTAAATCGAATGGCCCTCCATGGAATACTAATTTTCTTTCTCGCCTAAAAAAAAAAAAAAAACAAGCTGTTTAAGAAATATAAAGAGCATGGCTCATCCGTCAATTACACAAATTATTCAACAGTAAGATCTAAATACAACATGGCTAATCGTTCGGCTTATAATGACTACTTAAATAGGATGAAAAACAATTTAAAAAACGACCCTAAGTCTTTTTACTCATTTGTTAACTCTAAAAGACGTTGCACTGAGTTTCCATCCTCAATGAAATTAAATGATTCTGTAGCATCAGATGACATTTCTATCAGTAACTTGTTTGCCGATTTTTTTGAGTCAACATACAGTGAAAGTAATTTTAATAATACTGCACGCTATCCATACGCAATCCCGGAGTCATCTATTAATATTCCAATGATAAACACTCAGACCGTTCTAAACAATCTGTTAAAACTTAAATGTTCGTATGCTGCTGGGCCTGATGTGTGTTAAAACGCTGCGCGGAACTTCTCTATATTCCTTTGACATTGCTCTACAATAAATCAATTCAATTGGCTCGTTTTCCCGATGTTTGGAAAAAATCATTTATTACCCCCAATTTTTAAATCGGGTAGTAAATCCGTCGTCTCAAACTATGGAGGGATTGCTAAATTAAGCTCAATTCCAAAATTATTTGAGAAAATTATCACTGACACTTTATCACATCAAGTATCCTCTATTCTCTCGCCTCAACAACACGGTTTTCGAAAATCCTGCTCAACTGTTACAAACCTACTAGAACTAACTACCATTGTTAACGACGGCCTTGTTAAGGGAAAACAAACTGATGCTATTTATACTGACTTTAGTAAAGCGTTTGACCGTGTGAACCACGACCTACTCCTTTATAAACTAGATCGTATTGGCTTTAGCATGACTCTTCTTAAATGGATCGATTCCTACTTAAGAGGCAGAAAACAATGTGTTAAGTTTCGTAATGTGCAATCTAATCTTATCAACGTATCATCAGGTGTTCCTCAAGGCAGTCATTTAGGACCTCTTTTATTTACGCTCTTCATTAATGATCTTCCATCTGTATTTAAATACTCAAAATCTTTAATGTATGCAGACGATGTTAAAATACTACTTTCCTTTAATGATCGATGTGACCAATATTTATTGCAAACAGATATTAACAACTTTACTACATGGTGCAATTTTAATTTAATGGAACTCAATGTAAAAAAAGTGCAAATATATTGTATTTACAAGATCTCTGCCGATTAATGGTGATTACGTGATGAATGACATACGACTGGAGATGGTTAATACATTTAATGATCTTGGTGTTTTGTTGGACAGACGCTTAGATTTTCGAAATCATATTTCAAAGACAATCAATAAAGCAACAGGTGTGCTGGGATTTATCAAACGCTGGGCAAAAGAGTTTTCCGATCCTTACACAACAAAGCAGCTATTTACTACACTAGTCAGGCCAATTCTTGAATATGGATCTGTTGTATGGGATCCTTTCTACAATGTGCATTCTAATTCCATTGAATCCGTTCAAAAGCAATTTCTTATATTTTGTCTTCGTGGACTTGGCTGGAATCCTGCTATACAACTACCCTCTTATAAAAGTCGTCTTGCTCTTATAAAGCTTCCTACACTTCAAAGTCGTCGTAAAATGCTAAATGTAACATTTTTGCTAAACTTGATTAGAAGTGATTTGCATTCTGATTTCCTTATAAGTAAAATCAATATTAATACTCCTCATCGTTCATCAAGATATTATCAATTTCTTGCCGTTAAATATTTTCGCACAAACTATGCTAACTCAGATCCATTTCGCCGCATCTGTACTGAATTTAATCAATTTTATCATATCATCGATTTTCAAAAGAGTCTGGAGACAGTAAAAAGAGACATTATTCTTTTCCTTAATAAATAAAATCTTGTTGTCAATCAAATTTTTGTAAATATATTAATTCAAATTTGTTTCTGTTTTACATTAATTATTATTATTTTTGATATCATGTTAGTCTGTAAGGATTGAATTTCCATAGACTTAAATAAAATAAAAAAAAAAAAAAATGCATAAGTATTGATAGAAATAAAGTTGCCATTGTTTGAAAAAAAAAACAATTTCGCTACTGTATATACTGTGATAATGAATTAAAAACGAAACAGTTGGTTCATACACTGAACCAAGAGTCGTAAGTGAAATATACATAAAAATTTGTATAACTTGTGCAAAAATTTATTATTAAAGCAAAAATTATTTTAAATTTTTTAATTCCAGAAAAATTTATAAAAAGACAGTAAACACGAAAATAATTTTAATGAAATTGTTTCACTAAAAAAATGAAGTTTTCTTCACAATGTGAATGAAAATTTTCTTAAACTGTATGCAAAACCTTCATAGTTTTAATGAAACTGTTTATAAAGAAATTTTTCACTTGTTGTATGACATTTTTAATAAATAATATGATATTTCTCATTTAATTTTATGAAAAACTGCATTAATTTAATGAAAAATTTCAATGCAAAAGTTAAGGCAAAAATTCATTGATAGCAAGCAGATAAATTTCTCAGTGTGGTAATTTGAACAAATTTATCTTCAACTTATAAAAGTTTTATAGCTGTAGCAAATAATTTGGCATGATTGGAAAAAGAACACATTTTGGATTTTACAAATCAAAAGCTACAAATTTTAAAAATTTCACTATTAATTAGTCGAGTTCGTAGGGTAATCGGCAATTTTTTGAAAGATAAGGAGAATTATGGAACAACGAGGAGAAGTAGAAGAAAATGCAAGTTGTACCCGAAGGATATCAATCGCTGCAAGAAATTCTACCGTAAGCTGCAGCGAGCTGAGTGACCTAATTTTCCCTTCTGTGAGCAAATCAACAGATTGGAGAATTCTTATTGCACCCGAAAATATGGTGCGAACAGTGCTGTCGGGTTTGACGATTTATCGTCATTTTGACGATAAATAACTAAAGAACGTTTTTTTGACAAACGTTTAATATGTCAGCAAAACATGTTTTTTTGCTATTCTTAAAAAATCACGGGATCTATATTTGGATTTTTATTACTTCGTTAAAATTAAAAACTATTTTTTGTTGAAGTCTAACATATATTTGCTAAAATGGTTTGAAATAAAGTTTAGCAAAAAAAAATCTATTTTATGGATTTATGTTAGGTTTATTTTAATTTATTTTCTGCACTTAGAATATTATGTAGGTAAAGACCACCGAAAATTCAGTTAAAAACAAATAAAATTTCACTTGAAAAAAGAACGACTTACATTTCAGTAAGTTCAACTAACATTGTCATTTGTTTTTTACTATTCAAATTAACAACAATTGTAGTATTAGTGAACCACATACATATGTTAGTAAATACAAATTTTTTTCTTATTTTATTAATTATGATCATATAATTATAAATTATATACTATTAACCTAACCGAGCACTAGCTACTATGGCCTTCGGCGAGTTGTAGCGAAAACAGACCAGTGCCGCTGGTGGGAATCGAACCCTCGCACTGATAAGCCAGCACGCTACCAACTAGCCTACCGGGGCGCACAGTAAAAAATAAACAAACAAAAAATAGAATATTTGTGTCTGTTAGTGTTGTCACTTCTGAGTATTAATTTACAATAACAGAAAAGCTAATAGGAAAGAAACCTGCAATTTAGCTGCATTACATTTGAGGCCATACTTGTGTGTGATCCCTAAGCGGTCATGACTTGATATTCTTGCGTTTGTAATGTAAGAAGAGCGCAGGTTTGATTCAGAAGGTTGTTGAAAAATGTATCATATAGAGACAATCTGACAATTATAAATATACAAATAATAATACAATTTAAAAATGGAAAATCACTGATGACGCCTGTCCATAAAAAGGCAGAAACTAGTCTAGTCTGATTTAAAAAAATTAAAAGTATTTATAATTTTTAGAGAAAAACGTTTATTCTTCTTCTTAACCTCAACATTTCTAAAATAAAAAAACAAACATTTGTTTGTTTTATTTTTTAAATAAAAGAAAAACTACTGTATAAAATGAATGTAAAGTCTTAAAACTGTGATTTGATGTGGTTTGTTATTTTTTAAATGAACTTCAATTGTAGTCAAAAATTAAATTTCTTCTACAAATGACTGTTGTTTCACTTAAAAATTAAAAATTAATGCAGTTAACTCAAATAACTGCAAATATTTACAGCAGAAGTTCCCTGAGTATGTGCTTTCTTTTTTCATCTTTAGGAAAAACTACCTTTTCAATTCAACGGCAGTTGCCTACCACGCCCACACCAATACCGTTTGAAAGTTTTAAAACTACGGTTCCAATAGTTGTATGTACAGACGTACAGGGTTTATTTCAAAATTCTACCCATTAAATTTTGTTTAATCAACAAAATAACGCTAAAAATTGTCGTTTCGGTATTTTAGCGTAATTTTGATTTAAACTTGTACAAGAGATTTCAAAATTAAACAGGAAAATTAGAAAACTAAAACCGTTTACATAAGAAGAAACATGTCTTTAATTGAATCGCTTTTTTAAAATTTCCACTCCGCTCTTAGTGTTACTGTGTTAGCCAATCGTTATTATGAAAATTTATTGAATTCCATCCCAGCTTTTTTTAATATTTATATTTTTATAAAATTTAATTAGATTGAGATAAAAATAAAATATTTTTAAAATTAAAAAAAAAACATCCAAGTTTTTTGCAAACAAACATCGAGTATTCGAACTGATTTATAAATCCAAAAATAAATGCGGTGTTTAAAAAACAGGCCCGATAATAATATAAATAAAGTGTTCCAAAGTGAAACTTCAGATATTCACAATTTATATTTGAAAATGTAAAAACATGCATTAATAAATAATATTTTAATAAAAATAGATTATTTTTAGTAAATATTTCTAAACCCAAAATGAAAAATATGAAATAATCAAAAATTTCAGAATTTATTGTACACACAGAGAAATAAAGTGCCAACCGAATTGAAAAGTCTATTTTAATGGTAACAACTTAAAAATTCAGTTAGTACAACGATATTCTCATTAGATTTCTAAATATTTTAGGTGTTGCAACTAAAACTCAGTTGAAATAACCGAACTTTGTTGTCAAAACTAATCTTAAGTTGTTTCAACCGACTGACATTCGTAATAACCGAATTTGAGTCGTAGTAACCGAATTTCACTTGGCAAATTGCTAATTTTTTCTCTGTGTGTATTAAACTATGTCTTCACATGTAATGCAATTTTAATTTAAAAATAAACTTTAATTCCTTAATAGAAATCCAAATTTAATAATTAAAGAAAATAACATTGTTAAAGAATTTCTAAACTTTGTAAAAGTATTTAAGATTTAAAAATGGTGCTACTGAAATGGTGTTTACAGAATTTTGTAGAAGTAATTAAAAGTTTAAGTGGTAAAGTGATATCGTTAAAAAATATCATGTTTTTCGAATTTTCAATTACAGAAAAACGTAAACAATCGTATTACATTATACCGATAGTACATGAGCACTATAAATGTGAATTACATTATTTTTCTTTATTTTTTTTTTAAACTTTATGCTAATTGTAACAAATATTTTTTGTTTTGACGATTCATTACAGTTAAATAACTTTACTTAACATAATTTTTACAATATTTTTAAAAATTCCCTTAGGTAGAGTAAATTCTAATGACAAGCTACATGCTTCTTCAATTGAAGGACTTATTGTAAAAACATGATAAGCCACATTTATTGTTTTATGAATTTTCGCTGTTTTCTTGACGTCCATTGATTAATATTTTATTGTTTTCTTGCTTGATCAATTATTACAAGTGCTTAGAACATAAACGTTCAGCAAAAATCATATTTGTTGCATTCTTTCAACATTTAAGAGGCGAAAACAAACTAATAATGAAATGTGGCATATGAAGTTTTTACAACAAGCTCTTCAATTTTGCCCACAAGTTTATTATATATATTCTGAACTCTTATTAGCATTCATTCATTAATTGACGTTAAGAATTTCCATTTCCTATGAAATATATAAAAAATTAAATTTATATTCACAAAATTATATGCAAATTTAGAACACATCAACTGATTGTAATTTCTGACTTTCAATTGATATTATGATACACTCAAAGCAAAAGCTTCATCATATTTATGACAGGTTTCATAGATTTTCGTCTAATGTAACGTTTCATAGTATCAATGAAACATTTCATGCACAACAAAATAAATTTTATCATATTTATGAAATGTTTCACTTTAAAGGATATTTTGTATTAGTAAGGATTTAATTGTTTTTGTGTAGAAAAAAGTTCAGAGAGTCCATTATATGGTCATTAAAATTCTTGTTGTTTATGAAATGTTTCATAGATATTGATGAAATTGTTACATTGGAAAAAATTTATGAAACTTATTTCTGGTTTTCTCTGTGTGTAGAAAATTCTTAATTTCTAATGATGTCTTCTAAATTTCAAATTGTAATTCTGAATTTCAATTGATAAAACTCAAAAAAAAAATATGTTCACACCGTTTATGAAACTTTTTTAAGAAATTATGAAGATTTATGAAACATTTGTCATAAATGTTTATAAAACTCTTCATCATATCTATGAAAACTTCATAAATATGATGAATAATTGATGACAAACGATTTATGGAACAGTTTCATCCATATGATAAAACTTTTTTCCCTGAGTGTATGAAAGCGTAATAGGTTGGTTATCTTTTGCTCATAGAGATACATTTTTATTTTCTGCATACATTTTTTTAACAATAGTTTTAAATTGTTAAAAATTTTGATTTAAAAAAAAGTGGCCGGAAATGGACAATTCTCTAAGATCTAAAAAAATCATAAATTCTCTTAAAAAATCAAAAATAAACACAATGTAAAGATTGTAAAGCTAATTTACTATTAATAACACTATGCAACAAAATCCAAAAAAGCGAATTACGTTTTCTAGCCACTATACTTTTTTGATGTGTTATGGTCCCCGAAAATTTTCAAAAAAATATGAAATTTTTGAAGAGACTTCCGCATATATTACCAATTTTATATATCAAAAAATCCGAATTTAAATAGTCTTTAAATCGTTTTTGCATTATATTTTGATATGCTGAGGAGTTTTGAAAAAATATTTTTTTTTATACAAAATTGTAATTTTTTTTCAAAAATTCATAAAAAATCGAAGGAAGAAAAAACTTAAAATTATTATTACCTTATCCTAAGGGTACATATATTACAAATAAGATAAGATATATATCATGATTTTATTCACATTGGAGCTAAGGTACCTAAAGTTGATAAGAATTTAAATTTGTATTTATTTATATTTTAATGTTATTATATATAAAGTTAAATAATTTTTATAAATAATATGAAATAAATTATATATAAATAAAATAAATAAAGTTAAAAAATATTCTAAAAATGAATTTGACTTCTGTTCTTCTTCTGGTCTACTGTGGTTGTCAGGGTTTGATTCCCGTATAAGGAACCAAATATAATATCCCATTTTATTATTGTACCACAATCCCTGATAGCGCGCTCCATGTTCTTAACCTATTGGTGAAATCGGTCACCATCCTCAACCAAATGCGAATGCAAAAAGTGATTTTGGCAGACATGTTCACGAATGAAATTGTTATAATGCTGTGTGACTATTTGAAGAAAACTATATACACTCATAAAAAAAAATTAGTAAAGCCAGCAAAAAATATTGCTGAGTCAACACAAATTTTTTCGCAGGAGGGTGCGTGCGAAAAAGCAAAAAATATTGCTGAGTCAACAAAATTTTGGCAGGAGGGTGCGTGCGAAAAAGTTGTCAGCAAAAAAAAAAAAAATTGTAAATTTAGGAAAATTTTGTGCTAACGTTTAGTTGATTAATTCAATTTCCTTTGAATATTAGTATGCTGAAAAAAACTAAAAAAATTTGCAAAAAAATGGGCTTTTCATTTATTTGCTGTAAATCCTAAAAATAAATTTGTGATTTAAAAAAAATTGACAACACAATAAAAAATATAAAAATGTCCATACATTGACGACATGAATTAATTTAATATTTGAAAATATATAGAAATATTTATATATAAAATAAAAAAAATATATTTCAAATACTTACATCAATGGTTGTCTAAATGATGACAATTTCGACTGAACCTAAATGCCGTATATAATTGTAGAAACAAAACAAAATATGACATACACATAACCAAACCTTTTTTTGCAAATATAGAAGGAAATATAAAAAATTAGCTAAGCTATGCGTCCTTCTATTTCACGTTTGTCTGTCTACCTAAAGGTATATTTGTTTTCAATTTTTCACATTCCATAAATTACCACTATAAAAATTTAGTTTACAAGTACACATTTTTTTAATAAATTTAAATACAACCAAATCTAAAATTTTTGCAGAATATTAGTAGACTGAAAAAATTCAAAAAATTATTAGAAAACTTCTATTTTAGTTAATTTATTTGCTGAAAATCTGAAACATTTTTTGTGATTCTTTTAAAAATAATTTAAAACATATTACAAAATATAAAAATGTTCATACTCCCACATTGACGACATGAATTAATTTAATATCTGAAAATACAACCATTTTTTTGCAATACGCTATAGTCTGTCTACCTGAACGTAAATTTCTTTGCAATTTGACAACACTACATTAATAATCACTTTAAAGATTTAGTTTACAAATACACATTTAATGTTTATTAAATTTACACACAGAAAAATAGCGTGCCAACTGAATTAAAAAATGTATTTTGGTTGCTAAAACCAAAAATTCGGTTAGTAAAAACCTATTCAAATGTGATTTCTGAAAACCAATATTCAATGTACCAACCGATTTCAATCGTAGTAACCGAATTTTAAAATTTTTCTCTGTGTGTACATATTTTATCCTTAATTAATAGATAATTACTTTGACAAGCCGGTGAAAACACAAAATTAGATTTTTTTTAATCCACATACATATGTATTCACATTATTAGCGTTCTTTTGTAAGAAAAAAAAAAAACCTTCCATGGTTTATTTTTGTATGTCTTACAAGAGTTTTACTTTCTAGTACCATTTCCTCGTCTCTAGTTGTATCTTGACATTCCGCGACATATACTTGATTTTGCGTATATATTTTAATCTGGTTGTCGCTACACTATTAATACGCTAATCAGCACTGAATAAGTATAATTAAAATGTTAGCTGAATACACAATTTCAGCAAAAAATTTGCTGAGAAATAGTAAACTTGATTTACAAGACAGTTTTTCTAAATTTATACAATATTGGTTGATATTTTCCACGTTTATTTTAAAATAATCCTACATGACTGTGGAAGTGAAGTTGAGAAAATATTTCGATTTGTTATGCCGCATACATAACAGAACAAATCCTTGCCATTCTTGCACAAAATGTATCTCAATTTCTTCCTAATTTTTTTGAAAACTTCAAAACACAAAGAGCTTTACTCTACAATTTTCTCAAAAAAAACTTCAATATTTCTTAGCGAATTTTTATTGTTTAGGTATAAAACTGATACAATCTAATAATATTCTATTTGGCCATAATTCGAATAAAGTTGTAGTGTACATTTATCTAATTGTATTTGAGTAGATCTAAACACATGCAAATAGATACAATTATATGGGCCCATATTTCGAATAAAATTTAAAAAGATTACATATAGCGACACATCGAAATTGATAGTATGACTATATATATAAAGCTCCATAAAATGTTTTTTAGTTGGGATGATGCAAATAGAAATGTATAAAATTTGATATAGCCGTATATCTAATTGAAATACAATTTGAACCGAAAAATAGTGGATCGTATTGTATATAAATATACATTACATTGAGTTTAATATAATTTTATACGGTTTAATCCAGTGAAAATAAATTTGTTAAATTGAATACAGGCTGTGTAAAAGAAAAATCTTTGAAAAATGCTTTAATTTTTGTATTTAAAATACAAAAAATTTTTTAGAATTTCTATATTGCCATATATTTCGTTAGAATATTGTTCTACCTCAAGTCCAAAAATCTAATATGATATTGCATATTAGATTTTATCGTTTTTCAAAAAGTTTGATCATTTTCATGATAGGCAATACAATTGTTTCATTGGCATCACCCAAATCTTCCGTTGTCTGTAATAGAAAAAGATAATTAATTGACTTGTCTCAAACCGAGACATTACATACAACAGACAAAATAAACTCTATATTAACTTTTTTGTCGGCCTTAGTGTATAAGCTGCCTGATCCGGTATAAAATCAAAATAGTTGAAAAACAACAGTTTTATGTACATGTATGTCAGTACATGTATGTGTGTATGTATGTTGTATTACAATTTGTAAATACAACATATATCCCAACAAACAGTGTTTGTTAAGCTAACGGCTGTATGCTAATTGTTCAAAATATTTTAATTTTCATACTAAAAATACAAAAATTATTTTTTCGGACTTTCTATATATTCATTGTTTCTATTCTTACACTTTGTATTTAAAATAAAATAATAATAATAAAATTAAATATTTTTAATTATTGTTCTTTTTAAACTGAACCCGCAAACATCTACAACATATTATGAGACTTCACCGTCTATTGTTTGGTATTACATTCAGTTGCGTTAAGGAACCATTTAAAGGACCATTTATGGTACGATTATTAAGAGGCCAATGTAAATTTAAAGTACAGTTAAATTTAAATTCGATATACTTAACAATCAAAAATTTTTATGGCAAACCAATTATATATTGCCCGTTTGAAAGCGTATGGTATAACATATTGTAAAATACAATTAAATATGCCGTTTAACGAAAAATTACAGTGGCAAGTAAAATTATATTTAAGTATACACAATGTCATACTTAACTATATTAAATTTCACAAAACTGCATCATATTATACAAGACTATATAATATTAAATTTACTTGGGAATACATAAAAGTAATTGTTTCAAACGATGCTGTGGTGGTAATATGCTCAACATTATATATTTCAATATACATTTCTATATAAAAGAAGATCTACATGTGTTTGGTATGAAACGACATATCTTCACATATAACTATAAATAGGTAGAGATATCGTTTTATCCAAAATTAAATACATTTTTTTTAAATATTAAACTCTACGTTATTGTATATCATTTTGATTTGTGTTATATCTAATTATACATGTATTCGTACATAATTAGATTAACCATATATAATTGTATATGTAATATACGATTATATGTTGGTCGATAAGTAATATATGGCATCGTTTTAAAAAATTTAGAGGAAAAAAATGTTATATATAAACATACGTATTTATATAAAATAGCATGTAATAACATATATATTTATATAAAATAATGCATGATTATATGTAAACGTTTTTACTCGGCATATTAATGCTTCTTAATCGGATGGTTAAAGTTAAGCTCTGGTGATTTATAGAAGAAGAAGTAATAGATTTTTGAGTTATCTTTAATACTTCCCGTAATATTCCCATTTGAAAATGTGAAATTCCAAATTTTGTCCCAATTGGGTCCAGTTATTTGCTAATAGGGGGACGAAAACGAGGCCAATTTCTTTATACAAATTTTGGTTATTTAACTAAATAAATTCTTGATTAAATAAAAAATAAAAAAAAATAATGCAATATCTGGTTCCACTTAATTCGTTTAATAAATAGTAAATTCAAAAAAAAATTCAATTTTTGCGATTTTTTCCCCAAAAAGCACCAACAGTTTTAGTTTGTATGTATTAAAAAAAAATCATCAAGCGGTTGTAAAAATCGTAATCTACGCCAAATTCTAAGAAGGTTTGCCAAGAAACCATTGACCTTTTTTTTGCGTATTTTATGTATAGTTTTTTTAATATGTTAAAATTAAGATAAAAAAGAAAAATGTAAAGGCAAATATATTCAAAATTGTTCAAAAATTAGAATGCTTCTTATGTTAAGTTCTGTTACCTGTCCCATAAAAATTAAAATAAACAATTTTGCGATGTTTTTAAAATATCGTTTGTTTTGCACTAGCGTTCTCACCATTGAGTATTAAAGGACCCAAAAGTTCGGTTTTGGGTTCTCGCACAACCACGATATGAGATTCTTTAACCATCCTTAGGTGCAGTATATTGTTATTCTTCTCCACATCCAATGATTCATCTTTTCTCACATCAAAAGAGAATGTCAGCACAATATTTTGACTTTTTTGAATTTTATTTCTAAATATGCCCGTTTTTTTGTTCGCTCAAAAGAAAGCTTAGGTCTTTTCCTTTAGGAGCTTTTTGGTCGCTTAGTGGGATGCGAGTGGGATATCTGTCAAAATAAATGTTTTGTTACTCAAGACAATGGTTTTTTCAATTTTTAGCATATGCACTATTTTGAATTATTTCCTAGAGAAACTAGACAAATTAACCTTTCCGACGGTATGTAACATACCTAACTAAAATTTCATACTCTCGATACTGTAAAACCCACAATATGTTAAACCCCCAACATTTTTCCACCCCCAACATTTTTTCTGAGTCTTGTATCTGCCTTTCATTGCGGTTTTTTTTTTTTGTCAGTCCTATATCAGGTGCCGAGAGACAAGTTTTTGAATCACCATTTTTCGAAATACCAGTTTATTTATTATTTTATGACACTTGGCTTTAAAATGTGTTTGGAGAGGTAGAAGTTAACATGTAGTTTATTTTAACACTATGTTGAAAAGGTAAAAATTAGCAGGTAATTTATTTTTATTATTAATAGTAGCATTTGGTTAAAATGATCTTCAAATATTATTTATTGTCATTCTAAGGACATTCGGAAATCAGTTTTTTAGAAACAGCGTTTAAGTTTAGACGTGTGTTATTTACATAATTTCTTACATAATTAATCTTCACAATGTATACGGCTCCTAAAAAGCCTAAGCTTGAAAACAAAATTCATGGTTCTTTTTGTTTTAATCCCTTTAACAAAAGAAACACACATCATCAGATATGCGAAATATTTCCGACGGTTTATTAAAAAAAATTCCCTAAGCTGTCAGAACGGTTGCTAATTTGTGGATCATAAAGGAAAGAGCTCGAAAAGTTGAAAGAATTACCGGATTTGAATACACTTAGAATACTATGTAGGTAAAGACCACTGCAATTGTAGTTGAAAACAAATGAAATTTCATTTAAAGAAAGGACGACTTACATTACAGTAAATTCAACTTACATTGTCATTTGTTTTTTAATGTTCAAAAAATGACTAACAATTGTAGTAAAAATGAACCACATGGTAGTGAAAAATACACAAACATTTATTTTTTTTTATTTTTTTAAATAACAAAAAACAACTGTAAAAAATGAATGTAAAATCATAAAACAGTCATTTGATGTGAGTTGTTTTTTTAAATGAACTACAAGGTTAGTAAATATTTTAATTTGTTCTACAAATGACTAACATTTACATTAAAAATAATGAAACTGTATTACAACCCAAACAACTACATATTTTTAAAGCAGAAGTCCCTGAGTGTAGTAATGAGCCTTGCGTTGAATTTTTTCCAGATGAAGACAAAAGTAATTCTGAGAATGATGGCAGATCTGTTGATGATAATGGTGATTCTAACTTTTCAGTAGAAGGTATAAGAATTAGTGTCAAAACCAATATCATATGGATGCAGTAGAAGTTCTTGAACAAATAAAAAAGAAATACAAAACGTCAGAGTAGAGCTGAAAGAATTCAACTTCTCCCTCTTGCTCCATCGAAATGGAGTTGTGCAAAAATAATCACTGAGTTTGGAACGTCTCAACGAAAAGCAAGAATTGCTAAAAATTTGGTTGCTGAGCATGGAATTCTCACACCCCCAAACAAAAGAAAGGAAAAAAGAGTGCGAAACTGAAGCTCTTGTAACTTAGTTTTATTAGCGAGATGACATTAGTCGCCTGCTGCCAGTGCTGAAAGACTGGGTTTCTGTACGAATCGATGGCAAGAAAGTTCAAATGCAGAAGAGATTGGTTCTCTGCAACCTAAAAGAGTTATTCGCAACATTTCAATCTGAACACGAGGATGTCAAAATTGGATTCACAAAATGTACCCAACTACACTTCACACTTACACACTTCATCAGCTACATTAAATTAAGTATAACAATAATTATGATATAAATGGATCTAATGTGATTAAGATTAAATTTTATTAAATTATTTATCTTTTTATTTTTATAACTATTTTTATATATTAATTTAATTATTATTACAAATAAATAAAAAAAAATAATTTTTCAACATTTCTATAGAAAAAAGTGAATTTATTCCTGAGATTAACATATTGTGGGTATTACAGTATCGAGGGTATGAAATTTAAGTTATGTATGTTATATACCGTCGGAAAGGTTGATTTGTCCAGTTTCTCAGAAGATTTTTTTTTTAAAGCTTTTAGGAATACTTACACACAAATAGAAAAAAAATCAAATAGTGCATATGCTAAAAATGTAAAAACCTTTGTCTTGAGTTACAAAACATTTATTTTGATAGATATCCCACTCGCATCCCACTAAGCGACCAAAAAGCTCTTAAAGAAAAAGACCTAATCTTTCTTTTGAGCAACAGAAAAAAACAAAAAGTGGGCATATTTTGAAAAAAAAGTCAAAAGAGTTTTTTTTCGTTTTCAAAAGTTGGGTCACGTGAGATGAAACGCCCCATATATATTGCAGCCGTGCACAAGTTTTAACAGTGGGTTAATACTGATATTTGTCTAAAAATTGCAAATTTATAAGCGGCTGGGGGGAAAAGTATATAAAGGGTCCGCCAAATAACTTTTTTTTTTGAACTCCTGAACCAATTGGACTTTGTATGGCGTCATACCAAGGTCTTTATGCAAAATTCGTCTCAATGAGGTCTCCGAAATGTTCAATTGTTGAGAACGACGGTGAATTGAAGTTGATGGCGCTTCACGCACACTTTCTGCCACAGCAGCAATATTCTCGGGTGTACGCACTGTTTTTGGCTTTTCACGCTTTGGTTTATCGATGAGGATGCCAGTTTCTTTCACTTTTTTCACAAGATAACGAACATACGGACCATATTCGTTCAGCGGAAGGATAAAACTAATTATCTGTCAAATCAGACATGAGCTAAGTGTTACCATTCACGAAATAAGCACTAGTTGAAAAAAAAAGTTAGATGGCGGACCCTTTATAAAACAAACATTTTTTAAACGAAACTCACTTTTATATAAAAAGACCTTTCGGAATATATGTACTCATTATATGTTCAGAAAGAAATAAATTTTTTTTATTTTTAATTTTTTTTAACAAGATATTACATTATTTTTTTTTATTTACTCAAGAATTTGTTTATTTAAATAACCAATATTTTATAAAGTAAATTGGCCCCGATGTTGCCCCAATATTCGCCAAAAACTGGACCTAAGTCGGACCAAATTTTAAAATTTAAATTTGACTATCTCGGAAAATATCATGTTTTTTGTTAGTCTCTACTAGCGGATTAAAAAATGTTCATTTTTGAAAATCGGATTAGAAACAAAAAAATGGTGAGCACTCAAAATTTGATATGCGAAAAGAAACATATTTTGGTTAGTAATTTTGACGCCCCCGGGGGTGTTGAAAGTTTAACAGTAAAACTTAAGCTCAATATTATGTCAATTATGCCTGTTTCAAATTTCATTGCAATCGGACCGCTAAGTAAGAAATGGCCGAATTATTTCCCAAAATTTTGTGATATAAGCCACTGTGCACAGTGCAATACGGTGTACAATAGGCAGGGTCTATTTGTATGGAGGCAAAAAAATCGCCCAACGTTCAAGGAAAATCGCATTCTAGGGATCAAAATAAGAAACTTTGCCGAAGGAACCATACCTCTTAAACGAATTCTGATGTCCCGACTTTTGACCCGTAGGCTCAAATTTTGAAAAATCCCACTTTGACCCATTTAGAGTGCCCCAATCGAATCCAACCCAATCGAATATAACTTATACATTCATCTGCTAGAGTGTCTTCCGGAGAAGAAATAGAGACCCTAATCTTGGAAAGACTCCTCCTACTTTCTGAAATATCTCTATCACGAGATTTGTACATTTTGCTATAAAAACACGGCTAAAAAGACCCTCTTTCAACTTAAATTTTAACCCCTTAAAGATCATCTAGAATGATGATTTATGCATTAATCTGCTAGCGCGTCTCCCGCAGAAGAAGTAGCTCCTATAATCTTGGAGGGATTCCTAATACTTTCTCAAATATCAAAGTGGACTTTTCCAAAATTTGACCCTACGAGTCAAAAGTCGGGACATCAGAATTCGTTTTTAGAGGTATGGTTCCTTCGGCAAAGTTTCTTATTTTGATCCCTAGAATACGATGTAATGACGGAAGTCGCTACCCTTGTTTCCGCCAACACTCCATGTTTTTTTTATATAAGTAAACCAACGAGAATCTTTTGAATTAAAACAAATATTAAACAAATAAATGAAGTATTAATGAATTTTTGTGAAGTAACTATTTAAGTCCATTGAAGGAAATAAAATGAATTAAATTCTTTTTCAATCCTTGAATTTCCTAAGAAACGCTTGATTCTGTTTACACAACTTGTAGTTTTCCGTCGCTACTGGCGACACTCAACAGGTATATAAAGGCCGTCACCACAAGAATCGAGAGGAGTCGGCTACGGCAGGCACGCGCTAACAAGGTAATTTTAACTAACCCTTTTTTATCCTTAGACATCCAGCGAGTTCCCTTCGAGGTCCTGCGAATATCCTTCGTGGTCCTGCGAATATTCTTTGAGGTCCTGCGAATATCCTTTGAGGTCCTGCGAATATCCTTCGAGGTCCTGCGAATATCCTTCGAGGTCCTGCGCATATCCTTTGAGGTCCTGCAAATATCCTTCGAGGTCCTGCGAACATCCTTCGAGGTCCTGCGAATATCCTTCGTGGTCCTGCGAATATCCTTCGAGGTCCTCCGAATATCCTTCGAGGTCCTCCGAAAATCCTTCGAGGTCCTACGAATATCCTTCGAGGTCCTGCGAATATCCTTCGAGCTCCTGCGAACATCCTTCGAGGTCCTGCGAATATCCTTCAAGATCCTGTGAACATCCCTAGAGATTGAGTCGTGCGTTTGACCTTCTCTCAACTTTAGCCAGCCGAGATTGAGTCGTGCGTTTGACCTTCTCCCAACTTTAGCCAGCCGAGATTGAGTCGTGAGTTTGACCTTCTCCCAACTTTAGCCAATAGAGATTGAGTCGTGCGTTTGACCTTCTCTCAACTTTAGCCAGCCGAGATTGAGTCGTGCGTTTGACCTTCTCTCAACTTTAGCCAGCCGAGATTGAGTCGTGCGTTTGATCTTCTCTCAACTTTAGCCAGCCGAGATTGAGTCGTGCGTTTGACCTTCTCTCAACTTTAGCCAGCCGAGATTGAGTCGTGCGTTTGACCTTCTCCCAACTTTAGCCAGCCGAGATTGAGTCGTGCGTTTGACCTTCTCTCAACTTTAGCCAGCCGAGATTGAGGCGTGCGTTTGACCTTCTCTCAACTTTAGATTTTTAGATTAGATTAGATTAGATATTCTTTATTTTTCTTTTTTTTTCGATAATTGTTTTACAAAATTATAATTAATTCTATAAATAATTAAACAAGAACATTAAAGAATTTACAGCTTGGTTATATATTAACCGTCAGCCGGAAAATTGGTTGTAAATAATTTTATTTTTAAGATTAAAAACTAAATTCTGAGACTAGCATGCTTCTATATTTTGAAGCCTCTTTCACAAAATAATACAGTCTTAGCCAATAAGCATCTTCACCGCCATTCAGTACATGAACAACATCATCATCTGTTAGCCTAATACATTGAAAATATTTAAGTCGTATTTCGTTAAGCACGGGGCATCTACCAATAAAATGTGTTGTGGTTTCCGCTTCTCTCAGATTACACAATGAACAAATGGTGGCATCGCCAAGTCTAAATTGGTTTCCATTTAACCAAAGAAGATCTCCTCTTGCCTTCATTATAAACGTTATCTGCTCTTGATTAAATCTTTCGTTACAGTAATCTAAGCCTTTAGAATGATCAAGTAGTTTATATATTCTTTGTCGACTCTTCTGGGCATTTGTTAAATGATTTTGATATTGGGTAACTTTCATATTTTCTATAAGTTCTTTGCACGTATCTTTCCACTTTTTGTTATCACGATATATTTCATTGCAGTTTATGTTGTACTCTAACAATTTTGATTTAAGGTCATTATACCAATATAGGTTTTTTTCAATAATTTGAGCAGATAGCTTGCGTGGCAACCTTCTCTCATCATACTCAAACAGCGTTTTGGCAATATAGTTCAGATGTAGACTATAGGTATAAAAATGGCCTTCTTCTTGACCTGTTTCTAGCGATAAAACGTAGTTGGGGGTATTATCTGGCAGCCTTAACATTCGCTTTGTGAAAAACCGCTGAAATTTATCGATCTCCTCGAACTGCGAGTTACCCCATACCTGAGCTCCGTAAGATTGTATGGCTCTACAAACTGCCAAAAACAATTTCCATTTTGCCTTAATCGATACTTCCCTACGCCCAATAAAATTTTTCCAGGTGGAAATAATACTGGCTTTAGCTGCATCGTTTTTGGCTGCCACATGCTTAGAAAACGACATTGTAGGGGTTAATAAAATTCCTAAATATTTATATTCAGATACAACTTGTACAAACTCGCCATTAAAAGTCCATCTCTCTTTAGAACCAATTCTACCACCTTTTCTAAATATCATGATCTCTGATTTTGTGAGGTTAACCTCCATTCCCCATAATCGACAGTATTCTTCCAGGTTATTACTTATTTTCTGCAAAGTATCTACATCATCTGCCAGCATAACAATGTCATCGGCATACATTAATACTCTCACATTGATGTCACCAACAAACAACCCACCACCTAAATGATCATGAAGATCGTTCAGATACAGCGCAAACAGCATTGGGGATAATAGGCATCCCTGTTTGACTCCTGTACGTGTTTCAAAATAATTTGATAACTCCGAGCCAGTCCAAACAGCTGAATTTGTGTTTAAATAAATGTTTTCTATAAAATCTACGATTTTTGATGACAATCCCATTTGTTGTAGTTTATACAACAACAATCTTCTAGGTACGCGGTCGAAAGCTGCCTTGAAATCTACGAAAAAAGCGTAAACTTTACATTTTTCGGAGAATTTAATGTTTACTATAGAAGTCAGGTTATATATATTGTCCGCTGTAGAGTATCCCTTGCGGAAGCCTGCTTGATATTCATTTAAAATGTGGTAACGATGCGTCCATTCTGCTATTCGCTCATTTATTATGCCTATCATTATCTTGCCGACACAATTCATAAATGATTTTCCTCTATAGTTAGAGGGTTCATTTGTATCACCTTTTTTGTGGATTGGAAATATTATGCTGTTTTGAAACACATCATATGACCCATGGCCATTAAATAGTTGAGTAAAAATGTTCGTAAGAGCTTCTAGGAACTTGTCACTAGCATATTTATAGAACTCATATGGGATGCGATCTTCACCAGGAGCTTTATTTAGTTTGACCTTAGCAAGTTGACTTTTTACTTCATGCAATGAGAAAGGTTTATCTAGTTGTTCATCTGTAATTAAGTTTGCAGCATAAAATATTTCTATGGCTCTAACAGAGGGGTTTTGGCCAGCCGAGATTGAGTCGTGCGTTTGACCTTCTCCCAACTTTAGCCAGCCGAGATTGAGTCGTGCGTTTGACCTTCTCTCAACTTTAGCCAGCCGAGATTGAGTCGTGCGTTTGACCTTCTCTCAACTTATCCAGCCGAGATTGAGTCGTGCGTTTGACCTTCTCTCAACTTTAGCCAGCCGAGATTGAGTCGTGCGTTTGACCTTCTCTCAACTTTAGCAAGCCGAGATTGAGCCGTGCGTTTGGCCTCCTCCCTCAATTACCCAGCAGAGATTGCGCAGTGCGTCTGGCCTTCTCCCAACTGTTACCAGCCGAGAGTGAGCCGTACGAACCCCAGGTCGTGAGTTGTAGCTACAGCCAAAGCCCGGTGCAGATCAACCGCAGACGTCATCCCACCGCTAGTCGCAGAACCAAATTTAAACAATACTTTCTTTCCTTTTATTTTCATTTTAGTTATAGGGTGTGGTATTAGATATAAGAAAATAAAATTATAACGTTTATCGAAAAAAAACCTGCTTTCTTTCTGTCTGTCACTGAAAGAAACAAATTTCTGTGACGATCCCTACCCTCGTCGTTACAGTGGCGCCCGAGCAGGGACAGAGAGTTTGAGGTTTTTTCTTATATCATTACCAGATCACCAGATTAAAAAAAAAAGGAAACGTTTAGCTTAGACGGACCAGAATCACCGCGATATCTCTATTGTGATCATACTCTTACCAACCAATTATACCTTCAATTTCATTCGCCATGTTACGTCCTTCGTGGGCTTACACCTTGAGAAAGGAGGAGCTGGTCGGATACCTCAGCGAGTTTGACCAAGAAACTTCTGGGAACGTCGACGAGTTACGCAAAAGACTCAGTCAATTCTTGAGCGGAGAACATGAGCCTGAAGTTGTCACCAGACTCCTTGCCATACAAGCCGACCATGAAAGTAAGGGCACTACACCGCGCAAGCAGCAAACACCAGACGAGACTCCTAGCCTTACAAACAATGCATGTAAAACAATCCAGGTGCCCGTGCCTACCCCATCCAGCAGTGCCGATCTTAAATCAAGGGCAGACCAGATCCGGAAATGGGAAATCAAGTTCGACGGTGCCACCCAACCACTTGAATTCGTTGAAAGAATTGAAGAGCTCACCCTTATGTACGCGATTGATGTCAACGCTATGCCCGCTATGATGCCAGAAATCGTCATCGGCAAGGCATTGATATGGTATCGGAATAATAACCGTTATTGGGTCACTTAGTCAGCATTTCAGAAAGACTTTCTTAAATTCTTTTTACCACCGCGGTACTTCGAACGCTTGGAGGATGAGGTCAGAAAGCGTCTTAAAAAAACTCGTGAGGCCTTTAAAGATTATACCCTCGACATGCAAAACCTTATGAGATACACCGGATACTCTGAGACACAAAAACTCGAAAGGATATTCCGTAACGCCCTGCCTGAATATCTATGGTACATCCGCCGTCGGGACTTCGAGACCCTGGATGACCTCCTAGAGATGGCTGCCGACCTGGAATGCATCCCAGCTGCACCTTAACATCCCCGTGAACACCACCGTTTGATGGCACAGGAGGACGCTCCACCGCCCCGAACGAGATTTCGTTGCTAATCCTCGCAGCGCGTGCCGCAATTGCGGACTATCTGGGCATTTTACGGCCCGGTGTCGAAGTCCAACCATTTTGTTCTGTTGGGAATGTGGTCGACATGATGTGCGGACCATTCACTGCTGTCGACGGTCGGGAAACGGAAACCAGGATCGTACCAGACGAGGGGGTGCGAGTCCACAGATCCACGACCCTCGCAACTAAAAACTTCTATTCAATACACCCCTATTAGGCTCATAGCCAATGTCATCATAGAGGGGCGGCTGGTAGCCGCCACGATCGACACGGGTGCTCAGAGCTGCTTTGTGAGTCAGCGCATAGTGAGTACTCTTCAGGATGTCACTACTCTCCAGCCCCATGAATCGGAGGTTGAACTTGCGGATGGGTCACTGCGACGAATAACACATGCCTTGGACCACGAAATCGCCTTCGGGAGTCAAAAATTATATACCAAGCTCCTGGTCATGCCTGATCCCACTGAAGATTTTATTATTGGACTGAGGTTCTTGGCAGAGTGTGGAACCAAGATCACTTGTGCGGGCCTGACGTGTGAATTTCGAAGAAGTCCCGAGGGAAGCAGTTCGCCAGGAGTCCGCGAAACGAATCGACATTTGACATCGGCTGCGGCTACTACCACCTCAACTAGCGCGGAACGGCGGCCACCACAGGACGATGTTTCAGCCACGCTGTCAGCCAATAATGCAGACAAAGCTACTACAGGACATATGCCGGTAAGTGTACATAGTCCAGAGGACCAAGATAAGATTAAAACGTTTATTCAAGAGGGCACTTCAACGACACCTACACGCCCACCTACGCCCCGCGTATATGAGGCCCAAGAGGGCACTTCAACGGCACCTACGCGCCCACCTACGCCCCGCGGATATGAGACACAAGAGGGCACTTCAAAGACACCTACGCGCCCACCTACGCCCCGCGTATATTGGGCCCCAAGAGATCACTTCAACGACACCTACGCACCCACCTACGCCTCGTGTATTAGTGTCACCGGCCTCTTCCACATCGTCCAGGTCATCTACCGCATCATCGCCGCCATCCTCAACGTTATCGTCCTCGACTTCTTCAACCACGACATCCCCATCCGGAGCAAGTACCGACGAAGAGCCCACTTTGTCCTTGGAACGGGCGAGTAAACCCGCGGCTCACAAACACCCGACATTATACCCCACCAGGGCGCCCATGGTTGCCTTCCACGGCATATACCCCACCGTTTCCAACCCTACCCGCTTACGAACCACGGACTCCACCACGTCGACCGTTCGTCTCATCCCATGTCGCTTTTTCCACCGGGGTCGACCTCTCAAACGATGTCCGGATAAGACTACAACCACACTTGCGCTGCATGCTGGAGCGGTTTGGTCCCGGGGGACGTGGTAGTCAAGTCTATGTTATCGATGACCAGCGATATCGTATCCATGTCGACCGACAACACCGGGCTAAGGTACAACATCTAGGTTCAGTGAAAACGGATCATAAGCCAAGACAACCTAGCTATCGAATGTCCCGAACATTACCACCTCGTTAGACTCCCCAGGGGGGACCATGTGTAATGACGGAAGTAGCTACGCTTGTTTCCGCCAACACTCCATGCTTTTTTTATATAAGTAAACGAACGAGAATCTATTGAATTAAAACAAATATTAAACAAATAAATGAATTATTAATGAATTTTTGTGAAGTAACTATTTAAGTCCATTGAAGGAAATAAAATGAATTAAATTCTTTTTCAATCCTTGAATTTCCTAAGAAACGCTTGATTCTGTTTACACAACTTGTAGTTTTCCGTCGCTACTGGCGACACTCAACAGGTATATAAAGGCCGTCACCACAAGAATCGAGAGGAGTCGGCTACGGCAGCACACGCGGTAACAAGGTAGTTTTAACTAACCCTTTTTTATCCTTAGACATCCAGCGAGTTCCCTTCGAGGTCCTGCGAATATCCTTCGTGGTCCTGCGAATATTCTTCGATGTCCTGCGAATATCCTTCGAGGTCCTGCGAATATCCTTCGAGGTCCTGCGCATATCCTTTGAGGTCCTGCAAATATCCTTCGAGGTCCTGCGAACATCCTTCGAGGTCCTGCGAATATCCCTCGTGGTCCTGCGAATATCCTTCGAGGTCCTCCGCATATCCTTCGAGGTCCTCCGAATATCCTTCGAGGTCCTACGAATATCCTTCGAGGTCCTGCGAATATCCTTCGAGGTCATGCGAACATCCTTCGAGGTCCTGCGAAAATCCTTCGAGATCCTGTGAACATCCCTAGAGATTGAGTCGTGCGTTTGACCTTCTCTCAACTTTAGCCAGCCGAGATTGTGTCGTGCGTTTGACCTTCTCTCAACTTTAGTCAGCCGAGATTGAGTCGTGCGTTTGACCTTCTCTCAACTTTAGCCAGCCGAGATTGAGTCGTGCGTTTGACCTTCTCTCAACTTTAGCCAGCCGAGATTGAGTCGTGCGTTTGACCTTTTCCCAACTTTAGCCAGCCGAGATTGAGTCGTGCGTTTGACCTTCTCTCAACTTTAGCCAGCCGAGATTGAGTCGTGCGTTTGACCTTCTCTCAACTTTAGCCAGCCGAGATTGAGTCGTGCGTTTGACCTTCTCTAAACTTTAGCCAGCCGAGATTGAGTCGTGCGTTTGACCTTCTCCCAACTTTAGCCAGCCGAGATTGAGTCGTGCGTTTGACCTTCTCTCAACTTTAGCCAGCCGAGATTGAGTCGTGCGTTTGACCTTTTCTCAACTTATCCAGCCGAGATTGAGTCGTGCGTTTTGACCTTCTCTCAACTTTAGCCAGCCGAGATTGAGTCGTGCGTTTGACCTTCTCTCAACTTTAGCCAGCCGAGATTGAGTCGTGCGTTTGACTTTCTCTCAACTTTAGCCAGCCGATATTGAGTCGTGCGTTTGACCTTCTCCCAACTTTAGCAAGCCGAGATTGAGCCGTGCGTTTGGCCTCCTCCCTCAATAACCCAGCAGAGATTGCGCAGTGCGTTTGGCCTTCTCCCAACTGTTACCAGCCTAGAGTGAGCCGTACGAACCCCAGGTCGTGAGTTGTAGCTACAGCCAAAGCCCGGTGCAGATCAACCGCAGACGTCATCCCACCGCTAGTCGCAGAACCAAATTTAAACAATACTTTCTTTCCTTTTATTTTCATTTTAGTTATAGGGTGGGGTATTAGATATAAGAAAATAAAATTATAACTTTTATCGAAAAACCTGCCTTTTTCTCTATGTCACTGAAAGAAATAAATGTCTGTGACGATCCCTACCTCCGCGAGCTTACCCCAGCTAACGGAGGAAATCTCGTCGTTACAACGATTTTCCTTGAACTTTGAGCGATTTTTAAATCGACCCGCCCTAGTGTACAATGCTTATGCACAAAATATGGCAACACTCTTTTGCTCTGTTGTGGAGAGGTATAAAAATAGCAGATTAAGGCGAACACACTATAATTTTTATTTTTACATTTCTTGGTTGTGAAATAAGAATGAAAATCTTTTTGATTTTTTCCAATATATTGTACAACCTTCCAATATGATACACACTGGTAATATTTTGTACAATAGCCAAAGTTGCACAAGAATATTGCGTAGAGCTTAAACTTCTTAAGAGCTTAAACTTTTGTATGAAAGTGGATCAATGAGAAAAGCCTTTTTTATTAAAAAATTTCACAAATAAGATTAACAAAACTTTGGTAGGTTTAAAAAATTATTTTTGTTTGCTTGCCTTCTCTGAATTGCTCACAAAATATTTAAATTTATTTACATTTCTGAATAATTTTAAAAATTTTTTAATTTACCAAAAACTGGTAAAAGCTTTTCTTTGAAGGCCAAATAATTAATAATTTTTTGCAAAGAAATTTTTAAATTTTAAAAATAATTCTTACATTTGATTAATTTTTACTCATAAAAGATGAGCACCGGAAAAATAATCCATATTTTCCTGGGAATTAAGAAACACTTCTTCAAAGGAACTACAAAAAAATACAAAATACAGAAAAACGGAAATGGAGTTTCAATTAAATTATTTATTGATTCTAAAAAATAATTGGGGAAAATTTAAAAAAACGCTTAAATTAGAGAAAAAAATAGCCAACATTAAAAATAACAACATTCTAAAAAAAATTATAAAAATTTGAAAAAAAATCGCCACAATTTTATATAAATCGGTTAATTTGAAAAAAAAACAATTATATTTTAAAAATCACTGAAATTTGAAAAATCGACTAATGAAAAAAGTACCTGAATAATATTTAAAAAGTACATACCTCGAAAACATTTTTAATTTATGGCATGTTTTTTAATTTCGAAGATTTTTTAATATTTGTAATTTTTTATTAGATGCCGAATTTTTTATTTTTTTGTATTTATTTTTTGTAACTCCAGCTATCAAATACTTTTTTTTTTTAAATATTTTTCAATATTTTTTATTATATGTAAATAAAATCTTAAAATGAGAGTAACTTTTTAAAAAGTTTTTTTTAAATGATTGTTTATGAATGCACAAAATGAATACCAACGTTTGCGATTACATATTAAAAATTACACTATTTTAAAAAAAATAATTCCCTGGAGCACGTTTTTCCATATTTATGAATAAAAAAGTAAAAACATAACACATTTTTTATATGTACAGTGCATTGTACAAGAATTTATTTAAGTTTTAAGATCTTTGAACACTGGCGTTTAAAACGTGTGTTTTTTGGGACTCGTTTTACTATCATTTGAATACTCAATACAATTTAAATATGGAAGTACTATATTCATGTAATTTTTCTGTAAACTTCATAAAATACAACACTGTGAGTTATTAAAAAAAAAATGGACGATTTTACGGGGTGAATGCAATAACCCCCACTGAAATAACCCCCACTGCCGAAATGAAATAAGCCCCACCAAATTTATAAAAAATTTAAAGTGGGGCTTACCTCATTTTTGGTGGGCAAAGTTTCATTTTAATACGTGGGTATTATTTCATTTTATTACCCACCACATTTGGTGGGGGTTAATTCATTTTCATTGGTGGGGATTAATTAATTTTGGTGGGGTTTTAATTCATTTTAATTCTAATATCAATTCTTGGTTTTTGAATTAATTCCTACTTTTACAGTACTAGTTTTATTTTGTAAATGTGGTATTAGAAAGTACGAAAAAAGAATACGTTATTTCAATTAAAAAAACACATTTCTTCTTATTAAAAATTCATTCGTGCCCATATCACCAGGTTCCTCAGTCGGTAAAAAACTAATAATTTGCCCTTTTACAGAATGTTGACATAAAGGTATATCCATATTTTAGAAGGACACGGTGGGGTCCAATAACACCAACTGAAATAAAACAAAAATGGAAATAAAGTCAAATTCACAGGTTGTCTTTATTTCCAACAAAAATGTAAATAAAACCAAGTTGGCTATATTTCCTTTTAAAGAATATCGTGTTATCCAATTTAAATCAATATTCCATTTATTTAATCTCAACGTGAAAAAAAATGTTTATTGTTTTGTGTCGCGGGCAGGAAAACTTTATTGAGCGAAGCCATCTGCCGCGTCCTACTGGAGGAAAAAACCTTAAGAACGGCCGCAGGCCGCCACACAGAAAAACTTAAGCTTACGAAGCCATATTTCATCATTTGCCTCGTATTGACAAAATGTGCCAACTTTGACCCCTTATGTCTTCTTTATTTAAAAGGTTAAGAGGTTAAGTTATATCTTAAATGAAATCAATTACATAAAGTTTTTGTAAAAGTTTTATTTTATTTTATAAAATAAAAATATAAGTTTGTTATAATTTTTATTAAAAATAAAAATTATGTTTTTTCGACCTTTAATTGTGCAATGAAAATGAAAATTATTCAAGTTCGAGGCCATATACTCTATATTTCTTCATTAGGATATTGTCCTAACAAATAATCTATAGAGTTTTTGTTTTCAAATTTATTATTTGACCCTTTCAGGAATGTGTTGATAGATCTATTTCGGGAATTTTCTAGGTTCCCATCATCAGAACACGTTTTGAAAGCGGTAACAATCCCATGCCAAACCTCAAGCATTCATATGAACTAGTTTACTCACTACATGAGAACTAATATACATATGAGTTTGAAATTAAAGATTATAACCATTGATCAAAAAATAAATTGAAAACTTGTTTGATGTGCAAGATCCACCTCTGGTGGATATTCAATACACGTTTTTTTTTTTTGTTTCTCTCTCTCCTTTTTTATATTTTGTTAAGTTAGTTAACAAAACAGGGAAAGTAAACTAGGCGGTACTTTGCCTTTTTCACAAGTTTGTTATAATTTTTATTAAAAATAAAAATTATGTTTTTTCGACCTTTAATTGTGCAATGAAAATGAAAATTATTCAAGTTCGAGGCCATATACTCTATATTTCTTCATTAGGATATTGTCCTAACAAATAATCTATAGAGTTTTTGTTTTCAAATTTATTATTTGACCCTTTCAGGAATGTGTTGATAGATCTATTTCGGGAATTTTCTAGGTTCCCATCATCAGAACACGTTTTGAAAGCGGTAACAATCCCATGCCAAACCTCAAGCATTCATATGAACTAGTTTACTCACTACATGAGAACTAATATACATATGAGTTTGAAATTAAAGATTATAACCATTGATCAAAAAATAAATTGAAAACTTGTTTGATGTGCAAGATCCACCTCTGGTGGATATTCAATACACGTTTTTTTTTGTTTCTCTCTCTCCTTTTTTATATTTTGTTAAGTTAGTTAACAAAACAGGGAAAGTAAACTAGGCGGTACTTTGCCTTTTTCACAAGTTTGTTATAATTTTTATTAAAAATAAAAATTATGTTTTTTCGACCTTTAATTGTGCAATGAAAATGAAAATTATTCAAGTTCGAGGCCATATACTCTATATTTCTTCATTAGGATATTGTCCTAACAAATAATCTATAGAGTTTTTGTTTTCAAATTTATTATTTGACCCTTTCAGGAATGTGTTGATAGATCTATTTCGGGAATTTTCTAGGTTCCCATCATCAGAACACGTTTTGAAAGCGGTAACAATCCCATGCCAAACCTCAAGCATTCATATGAACTAGTTTACTCACTACATGAGAACTAATATACATATGAGTTTGAAATTAAAGATTATAACCATTGATCAAAAAATAAATTGAAAACTTGTTTGATGTGCAAGATCCACCTCTGGTGGATATTCAATACACGTTTTTTTTTTTTGTTTCTCTCTCTCCTTTTTTATATTTTGTTAAGTTAGTTAACAAAACAGGGAAAGTAAACTAGGCGGTACTTTGCCTTTTTCACAAGTTTGTTATAATTTTTATTAAAAATAAAAATTATGTTTTTTCGACCTTTAATTGTGCAATGAAAATGAAAATTATTCAAGTTCGAGGCCATATACTCTATATTTCTTCATTAGGATATTGTCCTAACAAATAATCTATAGAGTTTTTGTTTTCAAATTTATTATTTGACCCTTTCAGGAATGTGTTGATAGATCTATTTCGGGAATTTTCTAGGTTCCCATCATCAGAACACGTTTTGAAAGCGGTAACAATCCCATGCCAAACCTCAAGCATTCATATGAACTAGTTTACTCACTACATGAGAACTAATATACATATGAGTTTGAAATTAAAGATTATAACCATTGATCAAAAAATAAATTGAAAACTTGTTCGATGTGCAAGATCCACCTCTGGTGGATATTCAATACACGTTTTTTTTTTTTGTTTCTCTCTCTCCTTTTTTATATTTTGTTAAGTTAGTTAACAAAACAGGGAAAGTAAACTAGGCGGTACTTTGCCTTTTTCACAAGTTTGTTATAATTTTTATTAAAAATAAAAATTATGTTTTTTCGACCTTTAATTGTGCAATGAAAATGAAAATTATTCAAGTTCGAGGCCATATACTCTATATTTCTTCATTAGGATATTGTCCTAACAAATAATCTATAGAGTTTTTGTTTTCAAATTTATTATTTGACCCTTTCAGGAATGTGTTGATAGATCTATTTCGGGAATTTTCTAGGTTCCCATCATCAGAACACGTTTTGAAAGCGGTAACAATCCCATGCCAAACCTCAAGCATTCATATGAACTAGTTTACTCACTACATGAGAACTAATATACATATGAGTTTGAAATTAAAGATTATAACCATTGATCAAAAAATAAATTGAAAACTTGTTTGATGTGCAAGATCCACCTCTGGTGGATATTCAATACACGTTTTTTTTTTTTGTTTCTCTCTCTCCTTTTTTATATTTTGTTAAGTTAGTTAACAAAACAGGGAAAGTAAACTAGGCGGTACTTTGCCTTTTTCACAAGTTTGTTATAATTTTTATTAAAAATAAAAATTATGTTTTTTCGACCTTTAATTGTGCAATGAAAATGAAAATTATTCAAGTTCGAGGCCATATACTCTATATTTCTTCATTAGGATATTGTCCTAACAAATAATCTATAGAGTTTTTGTTTTCAAATTTATTATTTGACCCTTTCAGGAATGTGTTGATAGATCTATTTCGGGAATTTTCTAGGTTCCCATCATCAGAACACGTTTTGAAAGCGGTAACAATCCCATGCCAAACCTCAAGCATTCATATGAACTAGTTTACTCACTACATGAGAACTAATATACATATGAGTTTGAAATTAAAGATTATAACCATTGATCAAAAAATAAATTGAAAACTTGTTTGATGTGCAAGATCCACCTCTGGTGGATATTCAATACACGTTTTTTTTTTTTGTTTCTCTCTCTCCTTTTTATATTTTGTTAAGTTAGTTAACAAAACAGGGAAAGTAAACTAGGCGGTACTTTGCCTTTTTCACAAGTTTGTTATAATTTTTATTAAAAATAAAAATTATGTTTTTTCGACCTTTAATTGTGCAATGAAAATGAAAATTATTCAAGTTCGAGGCCATATACTCTATATTTCTTCATTAGGATATTGTCCTAACAAATAATCTATAGAGTTTTTGTTTTCAAATTTATTATTTGACCCTTTCAGGAATGTGTTGATAGATCTATTTCGGGAATTTTCTAGGTTCCCATCATCAGAACACGTTTTGAAAGCGGTAACAATCCCATGCCAAACCTCAAGCATTCATATGAACTAGTTTACTCACTACATGAGAACTAATATACATATGAGTTTGAAATTAAAGATTATAACCATTGATCAAAAATAAATTGAAAACTTGTTTGATGTGCAAGATCCACCTCTGGTGGATATTCAATACACGTTTTTTTTTGTTTCTCTCTCTCCTTTTTTATATTTTGTTAAGTTAGTTAACAAAACAGGGAAAGTAAACTAGGCGGTACTTTGCCTTTTTCACAAGTTTGTTATAATTTTTATTAAAAATAAAAATTATGTTTTTTCGACCTTTAATTGTGCAATGAAAATGAAAATTATTCAAGTTCGAGGCCATATACTCTATATTTCTTCATTAGGATATTGTCCTAACAAATAATCTATAGAGTTTTTGTTTTCAAATTTATTATTTGACCCTTTCAGGAATGTGTTGATAGATCTATTTCGGGAATTTTCTAGGTTCCCATCATCAGAACACGTTTTGAAAGCGGTAACAATCCCATGCCAAACCTCAAGCATTCATATGAACTAGTTTACTCACTACATGAGAACTAATATACATATGAGTTTGAAATTAAAGATTATAACCATTGATCAAAAAATAAATTGAAAACTTGTTTGATGTGCAAGATCCACCTCTGGTGGATATTCAATACACGTTTTTTTTTTTTTGTTTCTCTCTCTCCTTTTTTATATTTTGTTAAGTTAGTTAACAAAACAGGGAAAGTAAACTAGGCGGTACTTTGCCTTTTTCACAAGTTTGTTATAATTTTTATTAAAAATAAAAATTATGTTTTTTCGACCTTTAATTGTGCAATGAAATGAAAATTATTCAAGTTCGAGGCCATATACTCTATATTTCTTCATTAGGATATTGTCCTAACAAATAATCTATAGAGTTTTTGATTTTGTGAAAAAGGCAAAGTACCGCCTAGTTTACTTTCCCTGTTTTGTTAACTAACTTAACAAAATATAAAAAAGGAGAGAGAGAAACAAAAAAAAAACGTGTATTGAATATCCACCAGAGGTGGATCTTGCACATCAAACAAGTTTTCAATTTATTTTTTGATCAATGGTTATAATCTTTAATTTCAAACTCATATGTATATTAGTTCTCATGTATTGAGTAAACTAGTTCATATGAATGCTTGAGGTTTGGCATGGGATTGTTACCGCTTTCAAAACGTGTTCTGATGATGGGAACCTAGAAAATTCCCGAAATAGATCTATCAACACATTCCTGAAAGGGTCAAATAATAAATTTGAAAACAAAAACTCTATAGATTATTTGTTAGGACAATATCCTAATGAAGAAATATAGAGTATATGGCCTCGAACTTGAATAATTTTCATTTTCATTGCACAATTAAAGGTCGAAAAAACATAATTTTTATTTTTAATAAAAATTATAACAAACTTGTGAAAAAGGCAAAGTACCGCCTAGTTTACTTTCCCTGTTTTGTTAACTAACTTAACAAAATATAAAAAAGGAGAGAGAGAAACAAAAAAAAAACGTGTATTGAATATCCACCAGAGGTGGATCTTGCACATCAAACAAGTTTTCAATTTATTTTTTGATCAATGGTTATAATCTTTAATTTCAAACTCATATGTATATTAGTTCTCATGTAGTGAGTAAACTAGTTCATATGAATGCTTGAGGTTTGGCATGGGATTGTTACCGCTTTCAAAACGTGTTCTGATGATGGGAACCTAGAAAATTCCCGAAATAGATCTATCAACACATTCCTGAAAGGGTCAAATAATAAATTTGAAAACAAAAACTCTATAGATTATTTGTTAGGACAATATCCTAATGAAGAAATATAGAGTATATGGCCTCGAACTTGAATAATTTTCATTTTCATTGCACAATTAAAGGTCGAAAAAACATAATTTTTATTTTTAATAAAAATTATAACAAACTTGTGAAAAAGGCAAAGTACCGCCTAGTTTACTTTCCCTGTTTTGTTAACTAACTTAACAAAATATAAAAAAGGAGAGAGAGAAACAAAAAAAAAACGTGTATTGAATATCCACCAGAGGTGGATCTTGCACATCAAACAAGTTTTCAATTTATTTTTTGATCAATGGTTATAATCTTTAATTTCAAACTCATATGTATATTAGTTCTCATGTAGTGAGTAAACTAGTTCATATGAATGCTTGAGGTTTGGCATGGGATTGTTACCGCTTTCAAAACGTGTTCTGATGATGGGAACCTAGAAAATTCCCGAAATAGATCTATCAACACATTCCTGAAAGGGTCAAATAATAAATTTGAAAACAAAAACTCTATAGATTATTTGTTAGGACAATATCCTAATGAAGAAATATAGAGTATATGGCCTCGAACTTGAATAATTTTCATTTTCATTGCACAATTAAAGGTCGAAAAAACATAATTTTTATTTTTAATAAAAATTATAACAAACTTGTGAAAAAGGCAAAGTACCGCCTAGTTTACTTTCCCTGTTTTGTTAACTAACTTAACAAAATATAAAAAAGGAGAGAGAGAAACAAAAAAAAAACGTGTATTGAATATCCACCAGAGGTGGATCTTGCACATCAAACAAGTTTTCAATTTATTTTTTGATCAATGGTTATAATCTTTAATTTCAAACTCATATGTATATTAGTTCTCATGTAGTGAGTAAACTAGTTCATATGAATGCTTGAGGTTTGGCATGGGATTGTTACCGCTTTCAAAACGTGTTCTGATGATGGGAACCTAGAAAATTCCCGAAATAGATCTATCAACACATTCCTGAAAGGGTCAAATAATAAATTTGAAAACAAAAACTCTATAGATTATTTGTTAGGACAATATTCTAATGAAGAAATATAGAGTATATGGCCTCGAACTTGAATAATTTTCATTTTCATTGCACAATTAAAGGTCGAAAAAACATAATTTTTATTTTTAATAAAAATTATAACAAACTTGTGAAAAAGGCAAAGTACCGCCTAGTTTACTTTCCCTGTTTTGTTAACTAACTTAACAAAATATAAAAAAGGAGAGAGAGAAACAAAAAAAAAAAACGTGTATTGAATATCCACCAGAGGTGGATCTTGCACATCAAACAAGTTTTCAATTTATTTTTTGATCAATGGTTATAATCTTTAATTTCAAACTCATATGTATATTAGTTCTCATGTAGTGAGTAAACTAGTTCATATGAATGCTTGAGGTTTGGCATGGGATTGTTACCGCTTTCAAAACGTGTTCTGATGATGGGAACCTAGAAAATTCCCGAAATAGATCTATCAACACATTCCTGAAAGGGTCAAATAATAAATTTGAAAACAAAAACTCTATAGATTATTTGTTAGGACAATATCCTAATGAAGAAATATAGAGTATATGGCCTCGAACTTGAATAATTTTCATTTTCATTGCACAATTAAAGGTCGAAAAAACATAATTTTTATTTTTAATAAAAATTATAACAAACTTGTGAAAAAGGCAAAGTACCGCCTAGTTTACTTTCCCTGTTTTGTTAACTAACTTAACAAAATATAAAAAGGAGAGAGAGAAACAAAAAAAAAAAACGTGTATTGAATATCCACCAGAGGTGGATCTTGCACATCAAACAAGTTTTCAATTTATTTTTTGATCAATGGTTATAATCTTTAATTTCAAACTCATATGTATATTAGTTCTCATGTAGTGAGTAAACTAGTTCATATGAATGCTTGAGGTTTGGCATGGGATTGTTACCGCTTTCAAAACGTGTTCTGATGATGGGAACCTAGAAAATTCCCGAAATAGATCTATCAACACATTCCTGAAAGGGTCAAATAATAAATTTGAAAACAAAAACTCTATAGATTATTTGTTAGGACAATATCCTAATGAAGAAATATAGAGTATATGGCCTCGAACTTGAATAATTTTCATTTTCATTGCACAATTAAAGGTCGAAAAAACATAATTTTTATTTTTAATAAAAATTATAACAAACTTGTGAAAAAGGCAAAGTACCGCCTAGTTTACTTTCCCTGTTTTGTTAACTAACTTAACAAAATATAAAAAAGGAGAGAGAGAAACAAAAAAAAAAAAACGTGTATTGAATATCCACCAGAGGTGGATCTTGCACATCAAACAAGTTTTCAATTTATTTTTTGATCAATGGTTATAATCTTTAATTTCAAACTCATATGTATATTAGTTCTCATGTAGTGAGTAAACTAGTTCATATGAATGCTTGAGGTTTGGCATGGGATTGTTACCGCTTTCAAAACGTGTTCTGATGATGGGAACCTAGAAAATTCCCGAAATAGATCTATCAACACATTCCTGAAAGGGTCAAATAATAAATTTGAAAACAAAAACTCTATAGATTATTTGTTAGGACAATATCCTAATGAAGAAATATAGAGTATATGGCCTCGAACTTGAATAATTTTCATTTTCATTGCACAATTAAAGGTCGAAAAAACATAATTTTTATTTTTAATAAAAATTATAACAAACTTGTGAAAAAGGCAAAGTACCGCCTAGTTTACTTTCCCTGTTTTGTTAACTAACTTAACAAAATATAAAAAAGGAGAGAGAGAAACAAAAAAAAAACGTGTATTGAATATCCACCAGAGGTGGATCTTGCACATCAAACAAGTTTTCAATTTATTTTTTGATCAATGGTTATAATCTTTAATTTCAAACTCATATGTATATTAGTTCTCATGTAGTGAGTAAACTAGTTCATATGAATGCTTGAGGTTTGGCATGGGATTGTTACCGCTTTCAAAACGTGTTCTGATGATGGGAACCTAGAAAATTCCCGAAATAGATCTATCAACACATTCCTGAAAGGGTCAAATAATAAATTTGAAAACAAAAACTCTATAGATTATTTGTTAGGACAATATCCTAATGAAGAAATATAGAGTATATGGCCTCGAACTTGAATAATTTTCATTTTCATTGCACAATTAAAGGTCGAAAAAACATAATTTTTATTTTTAATAAAAATTATAACAAACTTGTGAAAAAGGCAAAGTACCGCCTAGTTTACTTTCCCTGTTTTGTTAACTAACTTAACAAAATATAAAAAAGGAGAGAGAGAGAAACAAAAAAAAAACGTGTATTGAATATCCACCAGAGGTGGATCTTGCACATCAAACAAGTTTTCAATTTATTTTTTGATCAATGGTTATAATCTTTAATTTCAAACTCATATGTATATTAGTTCTCATGTAGTGAGTAAACTAGTTCATATGAATGCTTGAGGTTTGGCATGGGATTGTTACCGCTTTCAAAACGTGTTCTGATGATGGGAACCTAGAAAATTCCCGAAATAGATCTATCAACACATTCCTGAAAGGGTCAAATAATAAATTTGAAAACAAAAACTCTATAGATTATTTGTTAGGACAATATCCTAATGAAGAAATATAGAGTATATGGCCTCGAACTTGAATAATTTTCATTTTCAAATAAAAATATAAATAATGTAAATTGGGGCTTATCTCATTTTCGGTGGGCAAAGTTTCATTTTAATACGTGGGTATTATTTCATTTTAATGCCCACCAAATTTGGTGGGGGCTAATTTATTTTCATTGATGGGAATAATTCATTTTGGTGGGGATTAATTCATTTTGGAGGTTAAAATTTTAAGAGGTTAAAATTTAAGTTGAAAGAGGGCCTTTTTAGCGGTTGTTTTTATAGCAAAATGTACAAATCTCGGGATAGAGATATTTCAGAAAGTAGGAGGAGTCTTTCCAAGATTAGGGTCTCTTATTTCTTCTCCGGAAGACGCTCTAGCAGATGAATGTATAAATTATATTCGATTGGGTTGGATTCGATTGGGGCACTCTAAATGGGTCAAAGTGGGATTTTTCAAGATTTGACCCTACGGGTCAAAGTCGGGACATCAGAATTCGGTTTAGAGGTATGGTTCCTTCGGCAAAGTTTCTTATTTTGATCCGTAGAATATGATTTTTCTTGCACGTTGAGCGATTTTTAAATCGACCCGTCCCTACTATACACAGATCTTTTAATCTAGTACATAACTGGTTCAAAAGTGCTGTTTTTAGCACTAGTTTATTTTTACTAGTCTGTAAACTAGTACTTTTCGGAACTCACAGCGCATTAGATTCATATGCACTTAGAATATTAAGTAGGTAAAGACCACTGCAAATTTAGTTAAAACCAAATAATATTTCACTTGAGTTAAATTTCATTAAATTCAACTAACATTGTCATTTGTTTTTTACTGTTGACAAAATGAATCACAAATATTGTAAAAATGTAGTAAAAATGGGGCAATCGTTTATTTGTTTTAATTTTTTAATAAAACAAGAAGAAATTAATGCAAATTCATAGTACAGTAATTAGATGTGGTTTGTTTTTTTTTTTTTTGTCTTAATGAACTACAAATGTGCACCGAAAAAATTTCTTAATTAATTTCAACTAAACTCACAACCGAGCTTCAGGTAAAATATCCCTTACTGAGGCTCAGTTAAATTTAATTGAATTTAACTAAGTTGTTAATTGAAAATTGTGTCAACAAATTATTCTGAACGATTTGTTAGTTGAAATTATAAAATTTTTGTGCTTAGTTATTATTAACCAACAACTTTATTTTTAGAAAATATACCCGCCAAATAACTTTTTTTTTTGAACTCCTGAACCAATTGGACTTTGTATGGCGTCATACCAAGGTCTTTATGCAAAATTCGTCTCAATGATGTTTTTGGCTTTTCACGCTTTAGTTTATCGATGAGGATGCCAGTTTTTTTCACTTTTTTCACAAGATAACGAACATACGGACCATATTCGTTCAGCGGAAGGATAAAACTAATTATCTGTCAAATGAGACATGAGCTAAGTGTTACCATTCACGAAATAAGCACTAACTGAAAAAAAAAACGTTAGATGGCGGACCCTTTACATACATACATACATACATACATACATTTTTATTTTAGCGCAGCTCTGAAAGTTATTAAAGAATTTGATTTTTGTCCAATAAAAAAAAAAAACAATGCAAGATATCAATTAAATTTGAAAGGATTATTGGAATTCGTTCTATTTTAATCTTTGTTACTTTACCACTAATTTATTAAACTTCTATTCATTGGTATATATTCTTGTAATACTGATCCGCTTTAACATTTTAGTTCTTCCTCTTTAAAAAAAAATAAAAGCATTTAAAATTGTTTCATAAAAGATTGAATCAATGAATTTAAACTTATCTGAAATAATTTTCCAATATCTGACATTTTTAAATTTTGTTTTGTATTTACAGGGCAACAAAAACACCAGTATTATTTAACTTAAACATAAGTCGATAACGTAATGTGTATTTCAGTTAATTTAAATTTTTTCGGTTTTAACTGAGCAACTGAGAAATTTTTTCGGTATAGTCAAAACAGAAGTTTCTTCCACAAATTACTGCATTCAAAATATTCTTACTGTATCTACATGTAGGTCATTCGGGTAGTAAACTGTAGTAATTGGTTTAACTGCTATTGTAGTAATTTTTCTATGAGAAAATGAAAAAATGATTAAGGTAGACAGTCATTTAAAATAATAACTAAGCAAAAATACTGTACTTCAGTAACAGTTGCTGTGAGTAGTTATTTTAGTATTTTAATAAACTACTACCAAAACAGTAGTTTTGCAGTAAGCAGTTAATTTTTGTTAACAATTTAAAAATAGAAGATTATGTCGAGTTGTTTAGAATTCTCATTTAGTTTATATTTGTTATTATTGATATGTTCATAGTTTGCAAATAATAATTATAAAATTCATTGTATCTCCAATGCATAAAAACTTACTAATTAGAATACCGCCATAACTGGAAGCCCTCCTTGCATCCGCGACTGCTGAACCCTTTGTATTTTTCTCATTTAGGTACTTATGATTTGTTCAGAAACCAATGTTAAGAATTTATTAAAATAATATGATATTTTTTAAAAGGTAAGAACTTGTCTTATTTATCAAGTTTTTTTTTAATTATTAGAAATCAATTAGATACTAATACGTATAATAATAGAAATATTCCAGATCAGACTTAAAAACTAGGACATTCTAAGTTTAAGGCTGTGAGTTTTTAATCTGTGGAACTAAATGGAAATTTAAAAAAAATCATGTTGATTATATGGTAAGTACTTTTCTATGGAACGCACTGTATAGTAAATGTTTGTCAGTTAAATTCTAGCATTGACAATTTGTCACTTTTAAGTGAATGTTGGTACTCTAAAAGACACAACAAAAACAAGAAAGAAGTCGAAATGTATACATCCATAAATTTCGAGTTTCATAATAATCTTACATTTAAATTATAATTTATTGTAAATATGATATATGTATATTAATGTACATATGTTGTACCTTAAACCGCCTCATTTTACACATTATTATAATGATACCAAAATATCAAATAGACATTTCAAAGAACAACAATTTTGGTACAGTACTGGGGTACACCACTACAAATAAAATACCAAAAGTCCCCATTAATCCCATGACTGTGAAAAAAAATTATTCAAGGTAAAAATTTTCGGTTTTGTTGGAGTTTTCTCGTAAACGGTAAGTTTTATCAAAAAAAAAAAAAGATCAGACAAAAACTGTAGATCAAAAATTATCCGAATACTTTTTTTCTAAGTGTCAGCATTTCTGAGATATCGCGATTCTAAAACTTGAAGGAGATGTATTCTACATATGAACACATTTCCACACCACCTGTTTGGTGGTGTACTTGTCGCATTTTTTAACGTGGTTTGCCCGGTAGTCAAGGCATACTCCACGACCGGTTATGACAGAGTTCCATGGGATAATATTCTATTTACTGCATATTAGGGTGGGTCGAATATCCACTTTTTGAGAATTTCGATTAGTAATAGCAAAATTATTGTAATTTGTAAAAAAAAAAAAATTAGGGAAATATCTCAGGCTCGCCCAATCCGGTCAAAGTTTAATATTGTCTAAAAATGTTTTTTTTTCACCTATTTTAATCGGAAATTTAATTCTCTAACAAAAAAATTAAATGGTAAAATCTCCTTAAATTGATAGTTACTAAGATAATGGAAATTTTGGTAAACAAAATAATTTTTTATATTATAGCTTTTTGAGGATGAAAAAAAAAATATTAATATTACAGTAAATTAGTTCCTCTACAAAAATTGTCTTTCGTAAAAACGCGAATTGAGAAAATACCACTTTTATTTTACAAAATAAAATTTTTCGCGTGGGTGACATGTGGTTTCAACAAGACGGTGCCACACAGCACACGAAACATTGGCCCAATTGAGAGGCGAGTTCGCTGAACAGCTTATTTTACGTTAGGGGCTTGTCAATTGGCCGCCTAGATCGTGAGATTTAACACCTTTAGACTATTTTTTGTTGGGCTATTTAAAGCTCATGTCTATAGGGACAAGCCATCAACGGCTGACTCACTGGAAGCCAATATTGAAGAATTTATTCGTGAGATACCGGCCTATATGTAGGAGAAAGTATGCCAAAATTGGACCCAGCGTATGAACCATTTGAGGCGTAGCCGCGGTCAACATTTACATGAAATCATCTTTAAAAATTGAATTATATAGATCGTTCTATGGAGTCAAATAAAGATTTCATACATTTCTCCAAATTGTATGTGTTTTTTTTAAATCAAATCCGAAAGCTCTTAAAAAATCACCCTTTACTTGTTTATGGTTCGGTAGCGGTCATGAGCTTTTGCTGCGAAATCTTTTTCTGAAAGGACTTTTAAGGACAGTTAATCGCTGCTTACGCTCTTACAGTAGTACTTAACTTTTTGGAGTAACAATTTGAATGATTGTGTTGCGGGTGCTGGTACATACGAGTAGTATTATCAAACAAAGATGATTGAATGTCTTTACGAATAATTGCAGACGCAGCTTTCATAATTTTGAACCGTTCTTCTGTTTCATTTATGTTTTTCGTTATACATAGTACCATTTAGAATATCGTGGTGATTGTCGACGCCACGGTTAGGATTGCATTTAATAAATAAACATTTCATATAGATGCAATCAAACAATAAAAACCATAACAAATAATTACAGTATTGTCAAAAGGATTACTGATGAAGGTTGTGTTACCAGAAACTGCGCAGTCTAATTCAATAAAAAAATTTACAATGTAGTTATGATTTTTAGAAAAGTATGCTTAATCTTCTCTACCACGCCTATCTCAAATAAATGTTAAGTTTCCCGTTTTTCAGAAATAATAATTTGATTTTCATATTTCAACTTCAATCGTACTTTTATAGTTCTGCTATCTAAATCTTGAGTTTTACAAATAAATTGTAGTTCATCCAATGTAAACTCTCAATTATCGCTATTTTCTATAACTTTAAAGATTTCCTTCATCGAAGAAATCGCAGAGGGTGGCCAACATTATCTCCATTTAGGGTCTCAAGAAAGATTTGTGACTAACAATTGTCATGATACTTAGTCTCAGCAGCAACTAAATTATATTCAAACAGAAAAGTCCGTAAAGTTAGAAAAAAAGTTAGTTGAGTCAGTTAAATTTTTGCTGGGAGGATCCTTGCATAAAAATTGCTAATGTATGCAAAAGTCTTTAGCTGAACATCAGTGAGCTGATTTTTAGCAAAAAAAATTCTAAATACAGCAACATGTTTTTCGGACACTTAGTACAATGCAATTTAAAATTGACTTATTCAAATCAACAAAAATTTTTGCTAAAACTTTGTAGATTGAATAAAACTGAAAAACTTAGTATAAAATGTTTACTTTAGTTAATTTATTTTGCTGAAATTTTTATCTATTTTTTTCTGATTGTTTTAAATATAAGGTGGCGCAAAAGTAATCCTCCTATCAGAGAATGCTATACATAATAAATACATAATAAAAAAAAACATCGGATGGTTATTTTTGCGCCACCTTATATATATAAAAATGTCAGGATTTAGACATCGTTAACATAGTGCAATTAAATAAATAATCTGGACATAAACAAAATATTTTATTAATAACATTAAGAAAAAAAATCATTATAATTCCCAATTACTTACATGCATGTATGTATATTAGAGTTTATGACGATTCCTAAAAATGTTCGGCTCTAGCGATAACACCTGTTAATAAAGCAAATTACGATGTGGGATCAATAAGTCCGTGACTTTTCGAACTTCCCTCGTAGTTATATGAAATGCAACACTGATCCCATCAAGTACCACCTGTTAATAGACTACTGTCAATTTTGAGCAAGTTCCGTCATTTACTTTGCGTTTAACAGCTGTTGAAACATGCAAACTCGTGGATTTTTTTAAAAATGGAAAAAAGTGAATTTCGAATGCTCATTAAACATAATTTTTTGCGAAACAAACCGTCAATCAAACCAAGGAAAAGCTTGATAAATACTATGGGGACTCTGCACAATCGATTTCAATGGTAAAAAAAGTGGTTTACTGACTTTCGTTGTGGTCGCACAAGTACAAATGAGGCTGAACCTTCTGGACGGCCAATTAAGGTCAATACACCCGAAATTGTCAAAAAAATCCACGATATGGTGTTGTTCGATCTAAGAGTAAAAGTATGTCAGATAGTTGATGCCATAGGCGTTTTATATGGCAGTGTGGTTTCGATTTTAAAGGATCAGTTGAGTTAAAGAAAGCTGACTGCAAAATGGGTGCTGCGTTTGCCCTCAATTGACCATAAACGTAATCGTGGCCAATAATGTGATGGCATCAGATTTTTGGGATGCACGCGGGATAATCCACTTCGATTACCTTCAAACGGGAAAAACAATAAACGGCGAATATTATGCCAACTTATTGGACCGATTTAACGAGGATTTAAAAAAACGACCCCATATGGCCACGAAATGCCTATTTTATGGACCTCTAAAAATCCTATTTTTTGGAAGGGATACAAAAATTGGAGAGATGTTGGACTAAGTGTATTGAGCTAAAAGAGATTATGTTCTTATATTCATATCATGCTGTATATCGCTAGAAAGTTTATGGAAAAAGGAACATTCTAGTGCGAAAATAATTACTTCGTAGCATAGTAGAAAAAAAAAATAAAAAATGCAAAAAATCCATTTTTTACCGTTTATTTTTTTGTAAATTTACGAATTTTTTATTTATTTTTACATGACCGCAGAACACTCTAAAAAGTATAAAGTTTGACACCCATAGTGTCTGTATTTGAGCCACAGGGTGGCCACCATTATGCAAAAATAGGGTTTCGGAAAAAAACACGACAAAACCCGAAGTAGCCGGAATATTGACTAAAGAAAATATACTTGTCGACTTAAACTTGATAAATAGTAATATATCTGAATTTGACTGTCGTACCACTATACATACATGTCCATATAAAGTACCCTAGATTAGACTAGAGTGGCACTATGCACCGCGACCAGAAGTTGGTATTTTGTGCTGCTAAAGTACCCTAAAATTAGGACATTTTTTTTGCAACAACAAAAAAGTACCACAAAAAAAAAAAAAAAAAGGTTCAAGTAGTTGACTTTTGAAAATTCCTACCCGAAAATATAAAAATTAGTTATATATAGTTTCTTTGGATCACATACCAAATAAATTAAAAAAAAAACAAAAATGGGTAATTTTTATTAAAAATTAATTGCAACTGTCTATATGACGTTAATATAACACTGTAATATAATACATTATAAAATTTGCCCTGTGGCGATATCTCAACTTAAAAACGCAAAAGTTGTCAACCCTGAACGTAAAGACCCCATTTTTAACCCCTTAAATCTCCACTATGGCCAGTAATCGTAGACACACCAAACTCAGAATTTTTTCTCTACAAAATATGCAAATTTCATCCATATCGAAGATCCATATCGAAGATTATCTCCGGAAGGTCTTCTTCCTTGTGAGTTTATTTGGAATTTACTTAAGAAATAATTTTACGGACGATACGTTATTACTGGAAGCATAAATCCGTCGTTGACGGAACGTTAACGCACCGTAATAAGGTTAAAGAAGATACGCAGACGGAGCATAAGTCAACGTACTGCAGAATCGGATTTTCAAAAACAATCCGTTTTTCCGTATCCGTTTTTCTGCCGTTTGAAACAGTTCCATTTTTCTTTAGTTGCAGCTGGTGTTTGTTATTGTCAATTTACAATATTTTGTTTGCTTAAATTCGTGTTAATAGACAATTTTTAAAAATAACGGACCGAAAACGGACCGATTTGTTTGTTGTGTATATTCTCAGAATTGTATGGTTTATACTTGTAAGAGACATAGGTTAATTAGTTTTACTTATTTAAATGTGCGATATATGCGTGCCACATGAGTGCATATTATATGAAATGTAATTCCTTCAACTTTTATAATCGCGATAACTCAAAAACGGTGACTCTTAGAAAAAAAGTTTAGGTACAATTTCGTACATAATTTTATGAACTATAATTTTTGTTAAAACTTTTTTTGATAACAATCATGGCCTTTGACCTTGCATAACATTTTTCGCAGGCACGGGAGTGCTTCGATATTTTATTTCTAATGTACCCAAGATCTGTACACTCAAATAAAAAAGTTAGCAAAGTCAGCAAAATTTTAGTCAGGAGGGTGCTTGCAAAAAAATGCTAATGTCAGCAAAATCTTTTGCTGAAAATCAGCGAGCTAATTTTCAGCAACAATATTAGTACATTCAGCAAAAGTTTTGTTTACACTTAGTGGATTAGAAATTAAAAAAACCCTTGCTAAAAATTAATAACATTTTGCTGAATATTAGTAGACTGAAAGAAACTCAAAAAATTTGTAGAAAAATTATACTTTAGTTAATTTATTTGCTGAAAATCATAAAACATATTTTTGTAATTCTTTTTAAAACAATTTAGAATGCGTTACAACATATAAAAATGTTCATACCTCCCAAATTGATGACATGAATTAATGTAATATCTAAAAACAATAGAAATAATTATATATAATATAAACTAAATTATCTTTGAGCTACTTACATCAATTATTGTCTAAATAATGCTATCTTTTAAAGGAACACAAATGCCGCAGAGAATTATAGAAACGAAACGAAACGAAAAAAATAACAAAATATAACATATACACCCCTTTTTTGCAATAAGAAAAAGGAAAAATAAAAATCTACCTTAGATGTATGTCTTTCGCTTTAGTCTGGCTACCTGTAGTATATTTGTTTGCAATTTGACCACACTAGATTATTAATATCTATAAACATTTAGTTTACAAATACACATTTAATCTTTATTAACTTTAAATATTTTATTTTGTGTTTTATTTAATTAATAGACAATTACTTTCACAAGCCGGTGACGACGCAAAATTCAAGTTCTTTTAATTCACAATTTTGTTTTATGTATGAAAAACAGATACAAAAATCTACCATGGTTGATTTTTTTATATGTCTTACTAGAGTTGTACATTTTAGTATAATTTTCCTACATCGTGACATGCCGCGACATCTAATTCATTCTGAGTATATTTTTCAATCTGGGTGTCGTTCAGACTATTGATGTGCTAATCAGTACAATTTTTTTAGCAACATAAATTAGTAAAACATTAGTAAAATATTAGTAAAACATTAGTTCAAAACAGTTAAGTGCTGAATAAGTATAACTAAAATTTTAGTTTAAAACATAATTTTAGCAAAAAGTTTGCTGAAAAATAGTATACCTGGTTGACAAGATGTTTTACTGACTTTTCTACTAACTTATTTTTTTGAGTGTACCTAAATTCATCTCTGTCGAAAGTTTTGTTATGCGGACACTATTTTTCTGGCTAATTATTTTCCTGGTACAGCTATATATTTTTTAAGACTGGACCAGTTCTGATAAAAGATCTAAAAATCGTATTAGAAAGATGTGACTACTTGTGGTTTAGGAACTTGATGCGGTTTAATGTACAACACTTTATGCATTAAAATTTTGAGTTGTACTATAAAATACATATTCAAATACAAAATACAAACATTTTTCTAAAAATTATAAAATATGTAGGCCAAAACATGTTGTACAGAAACCTTTTTATCATGGATATGAAACAAACGAACTTATGTTTGGATATACCAAAGGAATGGATGCATACGTGTTATTTTCAGTAATGCCAGACATGGATATTAGGGTGTTCTTACGAGTTTGCGTGAGTAATAGCAGTCAAATGATACATATTGAAGAGCTGAATACGAAAAATATAACTGAATACGCTTTTTAAGATATGAAAATGGTATGCTTTGTTCAAAAAAAGTGTTCTTTTTTATCGAAATAGTGCTCAAAAGTTTCGCTATGCAGAGCATATTATGAAAAAATATATAATTTTTTTTTAGAACGGTTTCGGTCTACCGCAGCATTTTAAAGTTTTCATTTAGTACATAATAACTAAATATTTTCTCAAATTTCGTATAAAAACGCTCAAATGAAATGTAGACCTTTGTTAAGTGTTATTTAACACTTTTTGTGGAAAAGTCTGTCTGAAGCAAAACTGTTTAAAAAAATGTATAAATATTTTTCTCATAATAAGGTTTACTAGGGTTCCAAAATTCGAATCGATATTGAAAATCGTTATTTCGGTATTGACAAATTTTCAATACTGAATTTTAGGTATTCAAACCAAATTTTTTTCTTATGTTTTTCAAATTGAAATTTTTAATTTCAAATATTTTTTTATTTTACACTCTAAAAAATGCTTGTTAATATACTACTACAAATAAAATATGTAAATTTTAATGTAAAATTACCAAAAAGGCGTAAAGTTGAGCACAATATTTTGAAATATTTATTTACGCACATTTAATAACAGAAATATATACAAAATATAGTAAACTCAAAAAAATAAGTTAGTTGAAAAGTTAGTAAAACGTCTTGTAAATCAGGTATACTATTTTTTAGCAAATTTGTTGCTAAAATCGTGTTTTCAGCTAAAATTCTTGTTATACTTATTCAGCACTTAACTGTTTTATACTAATGCTTTACTAATATTATACTAATGTTTTACTAATTAATTTTGCTAAAAAAAATTGTGCTGATAAGCATATTAATAGCGTGGACGACAACCAGATTGAAAGATATACGCAGAATGAAGCAGATGTCGCGGCATGTCAAGATGTAGTAAGAAGAGGAAATTGATACTAAAAAGTACAACTCTAATAAGACATATAAAAAAATCAACCATGGAAGATTTTTGTATCTGTTTCTTAAATTTTGCGTTGTCACCGGCTTGTGAAAATAATTGTCTATTAATTAAATAAAAGACAAAATAAAATATTTAAATTTAATATGTATTTCTAAACTAAATGTTTATAGATTAATAATCTAGTGTGGTCAAACTGCAAACAACGACAAAGACACACATCTTAGGTATATTTTTATGGTCCCCTTTTCGTATTGCACACAAAGGGTTGTTTTTTCGTTTCGTTTGTTTTTGTTTAATTATATCTTCGGCAGTTGCGTCCTTTTAAAGATAGCATCATTTAGACAACCATTGATGTAAGTAGTTGAAAGAAAATTCTTGTTATGTTATATATATTTATTTCTATATATTTTCAGATATTAAATAAATTCATGTCGTCAATGTGGCAAAATGAAAATTTTTATAGTTCGTACTTATTGTAAGTTATTTTTAAAAGAATCACAAAAATATGTTTTATGATTTTCAGCAAATAAATTAACTAAATTACAATTTTTCTACAATTTTTTTGCGTTTTTTTCAGTCTACTAAAATTCAGCAAAAAATTTATTAATTTTTAGCAAGGCATTTTTATTTCTAATCCACTAAGTGTTAGCAAAACTTTTGCTGAATCTACTAATTTTGTTGCTAAAAATCAGCTCGCTGATTTTCAGCAAAAGATTTGGCTGACATTAGCAATTTTTTTCCAAGCACCCTCCTGACTAAAATTTTGCTGACTCAGCAACATTTTTTGCTGACTTTACAAACTTTTTTTTTGAGTGTGCGTTATATGTCGAGAAGCATATTTTTAAGTTCGTAAGCCCTTTTTCTGTAAAGTTACATATTAGTCGTATAAAAATAAAGTACAATTGTATTCTACTCCTTTATGTGTTTAAATTAAAAGTTGCCAAAAAAATAAAAATTTATTGGAATACATACAAAAATAAAAATTGGTAGAAACAACTTCTTAGTTTTTGTTTGAAACCGTTTTCAAATGCCCAAATCGCGTGATAAATAGCACAGGCCGACAAAATTTGCTGAAATTTTTTAACCATGAATCTGGCTTTTCGGAATGTTTGAGACGTGCTGAATCCGATGTTGACCTCAGAATTGCCATATCACATTAGTTTCTCGAGATATTCTAACCTAAAAGTGCAAAAAAACAGCTTTTTTCTGTACATTTGGAGTCCTGTAACTACCAGAATTTTTTTTTCAAAAATATCGTTACGGTATCTAAAATTGCTACTCCTACCCTACAAACCCCAATTAGAATTTTTAAAAAATCTTCTTTTGTCACTGGGGAGCAGTGATACACAGTTCTTAAAAATTCGTTATTTGTGGCTATACTCGTCTTGTACATACAATGGGTTAAGGCAAAGAGTATATAAAAATAGAGAGACTACACTTTCCACGCCTCTCAGCAACAACATATTGAACTCGTGCAAGCAAATGAAAACATTCTTTTTGCACTAAAAATTATTGCAACATGTTGATAAAAATGTTTTGCTTAAAACACTCACTTTCATTTTGCTTGTTATTTTCTATTAAAAATTAATATATTTTAATTTTAACTTGCTGATTTTATCATTAGTATTTGAAATAATTATGAATTTCCCAGCAAAACTTTGGTAATGTGTGCGATAAAGTAATGCATTACCTTGCAATGTGTACTCCTTACCTGTATCATTATTTTCCAACAAGAAGTAATGAGTTACCGATAATTGAACAATCATGGATTACCTTGTAATGAGACCTCATTACATTTTATATTACTTCAAAACATAAAATAATGACTTACTGATCATCAATTACATAATGAATGAATTATAAACGTAATGTAATTATTAATATACATTTTTGAAAATCTATTTATAGACACATTACTTTGTGATTTTTTGTAAGCATGAGGGTAAAGTGTATATTTTTTTGATATCACGAACGAAAACACGAAACAAAACAACTCATTTACATTTTAAGCAATAAAATATTCTATGTATCGATAGCTCATTTGGTAGAGTTCTCGCCTAACTAATTGTTAAATACCAGAGACCCCAGGTTCGAATCCCAGCATGACCATGTTATTTATTTAATAAAAAAAAGTTATTTATTTAATTATCAAAAATATCTGTAAAAAAAAATTTTATGCATTTTTTTTTTATGAAAATCTATTTATAGACACATTACTTTTTCCCACAGGCTCATCGCCTGTATAATTCATCAGTGAAGTAACGTGTAAAGTAATGCATGAAGCCCTATGGCGATACATTACTTTACACATGATTTGGTAATGTGTGGTTTTGCTGGGTTTGTTAAATTATTATTTAAAAACTGGAAAAAAATTAATTTAAACTTTTAAATTTGTACACATGTTTTCATTTGCTCGGAGCGAGTTTACAAACAAATAAAAAGAGAGTAGATTGAACGACACTGAGTAGTATGGAAGCCCACACTCATAATAATCTATAGGTAAAATACACGAAAACCGTTGTTCATTTTACGAAAGTTTTGGTTATTTTGACATTACGAAAAAATTTGTAGAATATACAAATCACATTTCGTAAAGTTTTGTAAAAACTTTTTTTAAATAAAAATGTGGTGCATACCTTACGGGTTTATTTTAAAATTAAAAAAAAAAAAATGTAATGGTGCCACACCAGAATCGAACTCACGATTTCAGTGACGTCCTGCTGTGTTGAAGTAGACCCCTTTACCATTTGCACCAAAGTAGCTGATGCAATACAACAAACTAAAAAGGAACTTAAGTCGAAAATATTATGAAATTTTTATGAAAACTAGAAAAATATGCTACAAATATTTAATAGAAAAGGTAAAATGGCAATTGAATATTTTTATTATGTTTATTGAACTAAATAAAATAATATAATTTTTTTATAAATATATCAAATAATATATTAAAAAACAAAATAAAAAAATAATAATAATAAAAAACTTAAATAACAATTTCAAACTAATTGCATTTTATTATTAAATATTTTATCTTTTTAAATATTTGTGTTATTGAATTTCATACTAAACCAGGCAAATAAAGTGGAAGTAGTGTTTTCGGGTCCTCTTTAACTTGTTTTAGGATCCTCTTTATTAAACAAAATACAAAATATCCATTTATATCAAAACACAAAAATAGTAATAATGAAATAAAAAAATAAAACATAGAAATTTAAAAACATTAATAAACAAAAAAAATATAAAAACTAAAAAAAAAAAAAAAAAAAAAATTGTCCTGGCCAGGAGTTGAACTCGCAACCTTCTCATTGCAAATCCGACCTCTAACCACATCAACATCCATATGTAATATTTGTAACATTACAAATTTTTGTACAATGTACTAAAAACATATTACGAAATCATGTTTGTATTTTTTACGAAATTTGTAAATTTATATAATTTGTTTTATACAAAAGTTTTGTAATATAAACAAAATGTTTGTACATTTTACGAAAAAAATTTACGAAAAATATATTTGTATTTTTAAGCATGGATTATTATGAGTGCACTATTAAGAGTGCTAACTCAGTAAGTTCAACAGACGACTTCTCAGTGACATATGAAGATTTTTAAAAATTTCAAAATAGATTTTGTAAGGGAGGAGTACCACTTTTAGATACCGTAACTATACTTTAACAAAATAAAATTCTGGAAGTTTAAGGATCTCAAATGTACCCAAAAACGGGTTTTTTGCACGTTTAGGTTAGAATACATCGAAAACCTGACGGATTCAGCACACCTAAAACCTTCGTGAAAGTATAGTCTAATTCTTGGTTAGAAAACCTTGTCGGCCTGTGTAATTTAAAATTCATCACATAAAAAGTTTTCTGTAAACTAAAAGGCGGGTTTAGTAATTTAGTAAAAATGTATCAGTGTGGAATTAATTACTCTACTTTTTGTGAGCATCAAATCAATGGAAAGAAATCTACAGTTTAATGATTAAGAATCAGTTTCCACGCTATACGGCAAGAGCGTTTCTCGAAGTTAGCAAACTTAAGCTAAGCTTTAAAATAAGTTTAATTAATTGTCTTAAAAATTACCTACTTATTAAAGAAGTATCTGATGAATTTCATGTAAAAATCGAGATGCATTGAACCCGACCCCCTCAGATATCGATGAAATTTTGTTCATAGCTAAATTTGATCAATACAAACAAACTCTCATTTATAGAAATGACTGTTTTGCGATTTTTTGGGCGTGACACAGTGGGAACGTTTTCGAAAAAACGCGAAAATGGTCGAAAAGAGCTCCATTTAAACTACAATAACTCAGAATCGGCTAAGCCGATTTCCATGATCTTGGTATCATTAAAAAGATATTTTAACAGGCTTTATGACACGTTTAAAAAAAAATACACTGTAAAAAAATTTATAACAAAAAAAAATTTTAACTGACGAAAAAAACCAAAAAGATCAAGGGTTTTTTTACAGTGTATTAATTTTTTAGAAAGGTTTATCCTTCATCTATACCATATCAAAAAATAAAAATGGGTTCTTTTTTAGTTTTTTTTATATAATTTTTTAAGTAGTGTCACTTCTAGTAATTCCGCAAAATTCTGAATAAAAAAATCAATGTATTCTTCATAATAATTTTCTATTTTGTCATAAACATTTATTACTTTACCCATAATAAAGAGAAATATATATAGAACAAAAAAATTGTTGCCCTTTTTATTCCAAAGATTTTTTCAGGTCTATTTTTTCTTCCTCAGGTAGACACCATGTGCCAGAACTAAGGGCTCAAAATATGTACCTGACGAAGGGTTAACAGGTAAAATAAATAAACATTGTCCCAGGAAAATTATGAATATGTTTTAACCGCAAAAAGTTCTTGCTTGCCTTAAAAAATGCAATGTAATTGCACCTGATGAACGTACCGAAATTCATAGTTATAAACAGTTTCGAGAAGCCAAGATATCCCATTACAATTTTTACGCGTATATTTTAAAAATTTGAGTGAATATGAATTCAAGTACAGATGCATAAAAATATCTAATAAGTGTTGCGCTTCGCTTCGTAAAATAAGTGAAAACGAGGCTGCAAATATAATTGAATATTTTCCAGCTGTCGCCAACATTCATTGTAGCCGTATTTGCGAAACTTGCCGGAATACACTGAGAAAAGCGCGCAGTCGTAATGAATCCAACGTGGAGCAGAATGAAGTCTCAAATTATTTACCAACAACGCCCAGCGATGAAATTAGCGAAGAATTGAATGAACTTCCAACTTGTACCAGCCGTAATGTAAACATCGAAAGGACGGAAGTCATTGAAAATATAAATGATCATGTTATTCCTCATCTACCAAACCAAATGTCGCCTCTTAAAAGGAAATATATGAAACGAGATGCATACAGAAATAGAAAATCACTGCAAATTTTCGAAAATATAGCAAATTCATTTGGAGCTGATCCATTATCTAATTTGTCAGCGCAACTTGAAAACGTCAAAGCCATTTAAGAAGAAATTTTGGAAAACATCAAATATCAAATAGAGAACAGCTCAAATCTTTTGGAAAAGCAAAAACTTTTATCTCTCTTACCAATCAATATGAGTCACGCAGAAATTAAGGATCGTTTTGGGGATGATATATCTCACGATTGTATCAAAAAAAGTAAAGATATCCAAAGGAATAAAACGAAGTTTACAGATATCAATCTTTTTAAAATGCGCAGACGTAGTTTACCAACCTAAACTCTAAGCACAGTCAAGTTATTTTATGAAGATGATGAAATTAGCCGAATGATGCTTGGATCGCAAGATTCAATTACTGTTAAACAAGGAAACTTACGTGAAAAAGTTCAAAAAAGACTGATGTTATCTTCACTACGCGAATCTTACTACGAATTTAAAAAAAAACATCCCTTGGCCAAAGTGGGTTGTACAAAATTTACAATGTTAAGGCCAAAAAATTGTATGAAACTTGGAGTGTGAAACCAGCAAAATATCTGTGTATGCACATTGCATCAGAATATGAAATTGATGTTTGAAAAAAGTGGCTTAAAATCAATTTGTATTGAAGGAGAATGCACATTTACCGACTACAAAGATGTTCTCAAATTCGTTGTTTGTAATGGTGACATAGAAAAAAGCGAGTGTTTCGTTTCAATGTGTGGTCACTGCTTTAAAAATTTAAATAATCTAAAAACGCATATGCTAAAACATTTTGAAAATAACCAAACTGAAGAAATAATATACAAAAAGTGGAATACAACGATTAGATGTGTTCTGGAAACGTTAACCACCAACCCAGAATCATATGTCAGCGATTTTACTGAACACATCAAAGTTCTGATTCCGCATCATTTCATAGCAAAGCGACAATCTGAATTTATCAGCAATAAAAGAGCGGCGCTGTTATCAGGAGAAATGTTAATTCAAATGGACTTTGCTGAAAATTATGCATTTCTTGTACAAGATGCCGTGCAAGGATACCATTGGAATAATGATCAGGCTACAAGACATCAGTTCGTTATTTATTACAAAGGTAATTATTTTAATATTTTGGTATTAGTAAACACATCCATCCACACTCATCAAAATATTTAATAATTTTTATTTATTTGTTTTTTTTCCTTTGTTTGTTTATTTTCAGATAACGATAAATTAACTCATAAAAGCTTCGCCATAATATCTGATTGCAATACCCATGATAGTATAGCAGTTCATCTATATATTTCAAAAATGATACAGTTCGTGAAGGCCAATATAACCAACAATATTAATAAAATCATTTACGTATCAGATGGTGCAGGAGCACAATATAAAAATAAATATAACTTCATTAATTTATGCCATCACAAATCTGATTTTGGGATTGACGCTGAATGGCACTTTTATGCTACCAGTCACGGAAAATCTGCATGTGATGGAATCGGAGGAACATTGAAGAGAGGTGCTCGAAATTATAGTATTGCAAATAAAAATTAAATCCAGACAACGAGGCAACTCTATCACTGGGCATCAGAAACATATAAGACCACCATACAAGTTGCTTACGCAGATGCTGACGAATACAACAACGTTAAAGAAAAGCTATTTTCAAGATATAAAGAAGCTAAAACTATAACAGGTACTCAAGGCTTTCATTCATTCATTCCGATAAATGAAACTTTTGTACATGTGCGCAGATATTCTGACTGTGCCAAATTTGAGCAGCGCAAAATTTCTTACAAATAATTAACTTAAAAAAAATTAAATAAAATAAAACACAAATTAATAAAAACATGGCAAATAATATAAACAATTGTTGATGGTTTTTTATTTGTAAACATTTAAAAAATGTTAGAATTGTTGAACTATTTTGTGAATGTGACTAGATATTTTCGCTGTTATTCGAATTATTTCGAAAACTTTCGGTACGTATTACTAGAAGCGACACTACTTAAAAAATTATTTAAAAAAAAATAAAAAAGAACCCATTTTACTTTTTGGATATGTTATAGGTGAAGGAAATACCTTTCTAAAAAAGTAATACACTGTAAAAAATCCTTGATCTTTTTGGTTTTTCGTTACCTAAAATTTTTTTTTGTTATAAAATATAAGGGCAATTGCTAGAAGTGACACTACTTAAAAAATTATATAAAAAAAACTAAAAAGAACCCATTTTTATTTTCTGATATGGTATAGATGAAGGATAAACCGTTCTAAAAAATTAATACACTGTAAAAAACCCTTGATCTTTTTGGTTTTTTCGTCAGTTAAAATTTTTTTTTTAAACGTGTCATAAAGCCTGTTAAAATATCTTTTTAATGATACCAAGATCATGGAAATCGGTTTAGCCGATTCTGAGTTATTGTAGTTTAAATGGAGCTCTTTTCGACCATTTTCGCGTTTTTTCGAAAACGTTCCCACTGTGTCACGCCCAAAAAATCGCAAAACAGTCATTTCTAAAAATGAGAGTTTGTTTGTATTGATCAAATTTAGCTATGAACAAAATTTCATCGATATCTGAGTTGGTCGGGTTCAAAATTTCAGTTTTATCTCGATTTTTAAATGAAATTCATCATCTGTAATTTCTGGCACTTCATTTGCATTCTAAATAAAAAAATAGTGCTTCGCGCAGTGCTATCAGAAGTGAAACCGTATAACACTGAAGTATGAACTTAACATTCAGCAGTGATGACGCCATCAACTTCCTTTTGCTGGAAATTAACCAACACGTAAGCTAATTATAATATTTAAGGAAATGTAGTACATTGTTATTTTTTTTTATTTTATTAATTAATAATCACGTAATTACAAATTATATACTATTACCCTAACCGAGCACTAGCTACTATGGCTTTCGGCGCGTTGTAGCGAAACAGACCAGTGCCTCTGGTGGGAATCGAACCCACGACCCCCCGCACTGATAAACCAGCACGCTACCAACTAGCCTACCGGGGCACACATCATTGTTATTATAAATTGTTAATTCACTGCATTTAGTGTAAAATTTACACTAATATTTAAAGAGCTATTATTAAAAAGCAAATTTTTTCTTTATAAGACATATTTACTCACCAATCAAAAATAAATGGAACAACTCCTAAATGAATCACTTGTTTCATTACATCAACAAGATATAATCTGTAATAAAAATATGCCAATTAAGAGTTTTTTTTCACGGGTGACAAGATGTTAATATTTCGTATGAGGGTTGCATGGAAGCGTGCTGGCCTATAAATCAAAGGGTTCCGGGTTTTTACACTCATAATAATCTATAGGTAAAATACACGAAAACCGTTGTTCATTTTACGAAAGTTTTGGTTATTTTGACATTACGAAAAAATTTGTAGAATATACAAATCACATTTCGTAAAGTTTTGTGAAAACTTTTTTAAAAATAAAAATGTGGTGCAACCTTACGGGTTTATTTTAAAATTAAAAAAAAAAAAAATGTAATGGTGCCACACCAGAATCGAACTCACGATTTCAGTGACGTCCTGCTGTGTTGAAGTAGACCCCTCTACCATTTGCACCAAAGTAGCTGATGCAATACAACAAACTAAAAAGGAACTTAAGTCGAAAATATTATGAAATTTTTATGAAAACTAGAAAAATATGCTACAAATATTTAATAAGAAAGGTAAAATGGCTATCAAATATTTTTATTATGTTTATGGAACTAAATAAAATAATATAATTTTTTTATAAATATATCAAATAATATATTAAAAAACAAAATAAAGAAAATAATAAAATAATAATAATAAAAAACTTAAATAACAATTTCAAATTAATTGCATTTAATTATTAAATATTTTATCTTTTTAAATATTTATTTTATTGAATTTCATACTAAACGCGGCAAATAAAGTGGAAGTAGTGTTTTCGGGTCCTCTTTAACTTGTTTTAGGATCCTCTTTATTAAACAAAATACAAAATATCCATTTATATCAAACACACAAAAATAGTAATAATGAAATAAAAAATAAAACATAGAAATTTAAAAAACATTAATAAACAAAAAATATATAAAAACTAAAAAAAAAAAAAAAATTGTCCTGGCCAGGAGTTGAACTCGCAACCTTCTGATTGCAAATCCGACCTCTAACCACATCAACATCCATATGTAATATTTGTAACATTACAAATTTTTGTACAATGTACTAAAAAAATATTACGAAATCATGTTTGTATTTTTTACGAAATTTGTAAATTTATATAATTTGTTTTATACAAAAGTTTTGTAATATAAACAAAATGTTTGTACATTCTACGAAAAAAAATTACGAAAAATATATTTGTATTTTTAAGCATGGATTATTATGAGTGTATTAAAAATAAAAATTATGTTTTCTTTTTCGACCTTTAATTGTGCAATGGAAATGAAAATTATTCAAGTCCGAGGCCATACTCTATATTTTTTTATTAGGATATTGTCCTAACAAATAATCTATTGCGTTTTTTTGTTTTTCAAATTTATTAATGGACCACTTTCAGGAATGTGTTGATAGATCTTTTTCAGGAACTTTCAAGGTTCCCTTCATCAGAACACGTTTTGACAAAAGTGACAATCCCATGCAAAACATCAAATATTCATATAACCTAGTTTTCCCACTAAATGAGAACTAATATATGAGCTCGAAGTTCAAGATTATCACCATTGATCAAAAATAAATTGAAAACTTATGTGCAAGGTCTACTTTTTGGATCTTTTAGATCTATCAACACATTCCTCAAAGTGGTCAATTAATAAATTTGAAAACAAAAACTCTGTAGTAAAGGTACCTATATAATATTATTGCGCAATTTTTCGATTTTGTTCTTCCATCGATAACCACATATGGTAATAGAATAAAGAACAAAAACGAGAAGATGTGCAATACTGTTGATATCATTTTCTTCGAAAATGAGCAAGGAGTGGCCGTTACAGTCAATGGCGATCGTTATCGGGCCATGTTGAACGAATTTTTGTTCACAAAAATTGAAGAGGAGGAAATACAGCTGCACACAATCGATAATGTGCTTAAAAATTGGACCGATCGTGTAGGCTACTGCAGGGCCAGCCGAGGCAGCCATTTGAATGAAATTATTTTCCATTATTAACCGGAAGGATTGTACTTTCAAATAAAAAAAGAAATTTGAGAAAATATTCAGTAGTTTTTTTTATAGCATTTTCAAAAAAAAAAAAGTTATTTGGCGGACCCTTTATAACTCATGGAGTTTCAAGAACTAGTGCTTAAGAAATTGTTAAACATTAGTTCCAGGAGGCTTCCAATAATGTTCCACTAGATCCAAAACAACTCCGAACAGTAAAAAAAAATCTTGTTTTGTATTTAAAAAAATATTTACGGTATTCAGATTAGATTTAAAAGCACGTATCTTTACAAACCGAGTGGACAAGAATAAAGAACTGTTGGAATAGAATAAAGAGATTTAGTACATGTTTGACAAAACACGTGTTTTGCTATCTAGTGCGAATGTGATCGTACAAAAAGTAGTTCTTAAACTAATTCTAACATAAAATTATGTATATAAAAATCCAAATATCGGCATTCGGGAGCGACACGAATGATCGATGTATTTTTATGATTCGTGTCGCGAGTGTACCTAAAATTGTGGGATCCAACTTAAATTCTCTATTTAATTTAAAGAGCTAAAGAACTCGTTTTCGCAAAACGCGTGTTTAACATTTTATACGGAATTCACACTAGATTGAAAAATACGTGTTTTGCCAAAAAGAGTGGAAAACAATAAATATTTTTGGAATATAAGAAAGAGCTTATGTGGCTAAAGCCACAGCTTCTGAGACTATTTCACGTTTTGGAAAAACGATAGTTTTGTACTAGGTGTAAATGTCAAATAATACAGCATTCACTTATTATGCTAACACCAATGGAAAATAATACGGAATTTAAACATGGGTTTTTGCTAAACTTTTAGCATTTAGGTGTGAAAGTGTGTTTATAGGTCATTCTTATACGGCATTCACTCTAGAGCGCAAAATACGTGTTTTGCCAAAACTAGTCGAAAAAAATAAAGAACTGTTGGAATAGAATAAAGAGATCAAATACGTGTTTTGACAAAAGACGTATTTTGCTCTCTAGTGTGAATGTCGTATTATGAACGAGATAACTAAATCTCCTGGGTTTTGTTCATAGTTCTATTTCCATTAGACACCATTTAGGGGCAATAAATACACGCAGAGAATAAATATGGTTGCAATATGATTGCGGACACAAACCTATGTTTCCTACAGTAATAAATGGTTTTTTCAATTAAACTATTATTGTATCAATCATATTTCGCCAATAATATGGTTGCTTTTACCATGTTATAGTAAAAATTTCTCTTTTTTCAGTTATCATATTATTGTATTGTATAAAATCATACTATGGTATTTATTATCATATTCTATCTAAATGGAGCCATATTAGAACTGCGCCAACTATAAGATGATCAGTGGCTTTTTTTACAGAGTCTTCGCTCTTTTAATTTCATTCTTGTTTGATATTTTGTGAAAAGAAGTTGTGAGAAACAGTCAGCCCCAACAAATTAAATAATATTAATCAAAAAAACATTAAAAATGGACAATTAACGTAGTAGTGTTAATTGATTGAAGAATTGAAAGTGCTTTATTTTTTAATTGTTTGTAATTACACAAAAAAAATATTGTTAATGAAAAAAAAATGTGAAAGAAAAATTTAAACAAAATGCACGTGTTTTTAAGTAGTACTAAATAATCATAATATGTTTGCAATAATCATAACATGTTAATAAATGATGACGAAATTTGTGTCCATTATCATAATATGATAACTAATACTATAATATGGTTATAATGCAATTCTTATGATTGCTGCAAACATGGTTTGATCAATATAAATATATTGTGAAATTCTATACTTAACAATATTTTTATGCATGCTTTATTCTGTAATCACATGTATAGCTTGTATAGCTGACACAATATTTCACAAAGCTTATTCTTCAGCGCAAAGACAATTTGATTACTTAAATTATTTTAAACCTAAGCTTAAAATATGTGAATTATTAAATAAAATTAAATACATACTATTGAAAAAACGCATATTTTCTTAACCCATATTCAACAGAATGCTGGGAGAATACTGTATTGCTCATATTATGATAATTCATACGAATTTCCAGAACAATAATATGCTAATATTGGGATATATTTGGAACCATAACATTTCAATCTAATTATCATATTATGATACAGAAGCAGATAAGATTGTGGTTGCCACAACCATAGTAACATGGTTGTCGCAATCATAAATCAAGAATTGTATGATGCTCTCCGAATATGGTTCCCTCAACCATGTTTTTTCTTTGCGTGTAGTAATAGAAAATAACGAGAAGATATATTTATAAGTCAATGCATGTGACCGAAATGCATGTGTTTTGCAAAAATGAATGGAAAAGAATAAAGAAATGGGAATAGGATAAAGATCTTAAATACCTGTTACTATCTAGTTTGAATGTAACAATAAGGAACTCCGTAGATCTAAGAGGGCAACGTGGCGTAGCTACTGCGAGAAGATCTCAGATCTCCCCGAAGCGGTTAGGCTTCAGAAGGCTCTTTCATAAGATCATACGAACGGAGGAGACTTGTGAACTCTTACTGAATACACACTTTCCGGATTGTGTGTCACCTGAGAGGCTACCTAGGATTCCTAGGACTCCAAGCCTATCTGGGAGGGACATACGACTTGCGAACAGGGTGTTTCAGGAGGGAAGGATCTCATGGGCAGTGAGAAAATTTTCGTCGTTTAAATCTCCTGGACCAGATGGGGTGTATCCGTGTCTGCTGCAGAAGACCATGGATCTTATACTCCCGCAACTGACCAGGATTTTTAAGTCGAGTTTGTTATTTGGTCACGTTCCATTGGCTTGGAACGAAGTTAAGGTAGTATTCATACCGAAGGCTGGGCGCAAAGCGGAACATTTGCCCAAATCTTATAGACCAATAAGTCTTAGTTCTTTTCTCCTTAAGACCATGGAGAAAGTCTTGGACCACTATATCAGGGATGTGTACCTGCTGCGCAAACCCATTCATGGGTACCAATTTGCGTATCAGCAGAGAAAATCCACTGAGACGGCTGTCCATCAAGTTGTCACTATGATCGAAAAGGCACTGGAGGCGAAGCAAATAGCCTTGTGTGCTTTCGTTGATATTCAGGGCGCTTTTGACAACACGTCCTACGATGCGATTAGGACTGCGATGTTGAGGAAAGACATCCCCAGTGTTATCGTTAGTTGGACTCTGGAGATGTTGACCTCTAGAGTCATTACATTCGGCATCGGGAACACTTCTAGGACCATAGGAGCGTCTAGGGGCTGACCTGAGGGTGGTGTGCTATCGCCTCTGCTGTGGACTCTGGTCATTGATGAGCTGCTTGAGCAGCTTAATGACCTGGGTTTCAGAACCTACGGATATGCTGACGATCTTGTTATTTCTGTCACAGGCTGGGATGACAGGACAATTTCTGAGCGCATGCAACAGGCTCTGAACTTTACCTTAAAGTGGTGCCAGGAGAAGGGATTGACTATAAATCCCTCGAAAACCATCCTGGTGCCCTTTACTAGAAGACGTAAGTTATGTCTCACTGAGCCATCGCTTTAGGGGACGAGGATCTGCTTTTCTGATAGCGTTAAGTACTTGGGGGTTATATTGGATAGGTCTCTGAATTGGAATGAGCACCTTGATATGATCTCTAAAAGGGCCACTAGGGCAATGTTTGCCTGCCAGAGGCTCTTTGGCAAGACCTGGGGCCTTAGACTTCAAATGGTCTACTGGTCTTTTAACACCATTGTGAAACCGATGGTCACATACGCCTCTTTGGCATGGTGGACAAAGGTTGAACAACTCGGGGTCAGATGACTCTTAAGAGGATTTATCGACTGGCATGTATTGGTATCACTGGTGCCTCGAAATCATGTCCGACTGATGCCATTGGAGTCATGCTGGGTATTCCTCCTTTGCATATTTCTGTAAAGGAGAACGCGTGCATGGGATCCCTAAGGCTGCGGGAGATTGGCAGCATGAGGAGTGGGGATCTGAAGGGGCATCTTGAGATTGCGAAAATGTTCGCTGATGACCCGGTTATTAGGGTCAGTGAGAAGATACTGCCTGTGCAGGTATTTGTGAGGCACATTGTTGTTGTGATTTTCGACAGGAGCACGTGGTTGAATGGATCTTGGGTACCGGAGGTTGGTGCACAGGTCTGGTTCACGGATGCCTCGAAACAGTCGAACATGGATACGGGGGCGGGTGTCGTCGGACCCGGATTTCAGCGTGCTCTGCCCATGGGCAAATATCCCTCCGTTTTTCAGGCTGAGGTCATCGCTATCTGTATCTGTGTGGAAGAGTGTCTGCGGAAGAGGACACGGGGGGCCACGATCTACATTCTATCTGACAGCCAGGCGGCACTTGGTGATTTGAGGGCTCAAGATGTGTCGTCTGGTCTGGTTAAGGAATGTATCGACTCTCTAAATCGTCTAGGACTTAACAACTCCTTGACACTGGGCTGGGTTCCAGGCCATGAGGGGCATGAGGGCAACGAACGGGCTGACTGTTTAGCCAACTGCGGAGCTCATCGACAATTCATTGGCCCGGAACCCTTCTGTGGAGTACCCAATGGGTATGTCAGAGAGAGGCTCAGAAGATGGAGGGAGTCGGAGTTTGGGGCCTATTGGGCCAGCTCGCCTGGGCAGCGACAGGCGAGGCTGTTTATATCTCCCTCTGGGGTGAGATCGCGGAAACTCTTGTCCATGACGAGGGGCGAACTAAGGACCGTAACGGGTTACCTCACAGGACACTGTGGCCTTAGGTATCAATTGTACAAGATGGGACGATCCTCTACGGATACGTGCAGGTTTTGTGAATTGGAACCCGAGACCTCTGAGCATGTTCTCTGCAAATGTCCGAGGCTCTGCGACAGGAGGGTGCGTTATTTTGGTGGTCGAATAGTGACGCCATCATGTTTGGAACTGTTCACCTGGTAGGATAATTGGCTTCGTAGGGAGCCTGAACCTATAGGGTGTATTCGCTGGCAGCACAAAATACCAATTTCTGGTCGCGGTGCATAGTGCCACTATAATCTAATCTAATCTAGTTTGAATGTATCTTTATGCTGCAACAAAACACTAATAACTACGTAATACTATGTAATACTACGTACATTTTGAAAACCAAACTAGGTATTTTAATTTTTTAAAGCTTTCGTATGAAATTTAAAAGTCGAAAACTTGAACAAAGTCGAAAATACGTATTTTGGGTTCAATTGAATGTAGTTCAAGTAAAGTTTATTGCCAAGATTCCGATCACTAAAAAATTTGTGGCATAAAAAGTTTTGTTGGATCTGATTTAAAATAATAATTTTGTCGATGATGCCCCATTGCGGATGGACATGTCATTAAAGGTGAAAAAATTTTTTTTAATTATATCAAAAAGTACATATCCGATTAGCACACTATGTATATCATATGAAAGCTCTTTAAAATATCTTTTCAATGTGGTACAATGTGTATTGCTTACTATAGTTTTGTTTGACGAAAGGGCTCCCCATTCCAAAAACATCTGTATAAGTATATACAAATTGTATAAAAAAAATTGATTGAAAATTCCACACGCTTTTTTTTAAAGCTATTGAAATAAAAAAAATATTGATGTTTTACAATGTTTAATATGTTGGGGTTTTTGGTTACAATTTAACTATTTTGTATATTTCATAGATATGGTGATTTCAAGGGATATGGTCAAGAGATATAATGAAAGCTTGTGGAATTAGCTATAAATTTGTATACACTTTTTATATTCTTATATGCACATTTTTTAATGGGGAACCTTTTTCCCCAAAAAACTAGAATGAAAAATACAAAATTAGGCTGCAATTAATTAATGCGGACATATGGTACCTCATTGAAAAGATATTTTAAAGAGCGTTCATATGATATACATATCGTTGTGATCGGAAATGTGCATTTTGATGTGATTAAAAAAAAGTTCCTCCTTTAATGTCCTGTCCAGCAGCATAGGGGTGTCGCCGACAACAGATATTTTTTTTCTTGAAATCAGCTTAAAAAATACTACTTAAGCCCCGAATACACTTGCAATATTATTGCACAACATTTTGTTTTTGTTGTTTTTTTATAATGAATTTACACTTCTACGAAATCTAGTTTAAAATCGATTTAAATCCAGTTACAAATCACCCTAGTTTACATTATTAAATTCGGCAAGCATACCTGATTTTGGCGTAGACAACAAAATTTTGTAAGCAAAACAAAATAAATAAAATAATCTCAAACTCGTGCGCCCCGGTAGGCTAGTTGGTAGCGTGCAGGCTTATCAGTGCGGGGGTCGTGGGTTCGATTCCCACCAGAGGCACTGGTCCGTTTTCGCTACAACGCGCCGAAGGCCATAGTAGCTAGTGCTCGGTTAGGGTAATAGTATATAATTTGTAATTATATGATTATTAATTAATAAAATAAAAAAAAAAAAAATAAAAAATAATCTCAAACTAAAAATATTTCTAAAGAGTTATTAATTTACTGGCGAAAGACACATTTTTCAGCGATTATGAAAGAAACAATGTTAATTTTGCTGAAAAAAGTGTTTTTTGTTAGGAATGACTTTTTGGAGCACGATATTTCTTTTTGTTCTTCTGGTCGACATATCAATATTGTTTGCACAAATTGTCTTCGCCGGAAACAAAAATAAGTAACTGGATGGTGAATTGAATTTTTCGTTCAATAAAAATGTAATGTTACTGGGTTTAAAGCTTGATTCACACGCTATCCACCTCTATCCACATATATTTACTGTTTCCTAGTATTTTGTAATTTTCAAAAGAGAATTTACATAATTTGACAATTCGTATCACCAAAAGTGGGAATACTAGTATAGGTTTTATTTATTTTCCCATATTAAATATTTTTTTTTTTTATTTATTTACATTCGTTTTTGCACAAGGTGATGCCACGTTTTGAAAATTTCTCTCCCAAAGTAGGCGAAAACATAGTGTTGTATTGCTACAACGTAATTTAAAAACTGATTGTCCGGCAATCTAGTTAAATTACTTTGTTTAAAAAGGTTTTTTAAATTACTTTGTTTAAAAAGGGTATCAATTATGTATCTATTTTACGACACAGGACAATGAAATGACACCTAGATCATTATCGTTTCGGGGATGGAACTAACTTTGTTTATTCATCTCATGACTTATAAATGTCATATGAAACCGATGCAACAAAAATTTTTACATATACGCTGTGAAAATGAGAATGATTGAGTCGTCATTTCATTGTCGTGTGTCGTTAAAAAGATACATAATTGATACCCAGATTGTCACCAAAATCCTGTTTAAACCAGATTTCACGTATAATGTGAATTCACTACTATTCTTTTCCCATATGTAGTAATAGATTAAAGAAAAGTATGGGCACATTTAGGGTAAAAAAGTAAAAATCGGGGCTATGCCACTAAACTCTACTTATTATCGAAGCTTTTTCCTCTATTAGTGGTGTAATACTATGTTCATACCGCTGGAATAAATTACCTATCTTTAGATTTTACTCCTTTAAATGTATGTGCAAACAAAGAATTCGTTCTTCATGAACTCCGTTTTCGTCTAACGGTATTAACAAAAATAGTATATATTTTTTTAACCCTAATATAGTGCTATAGTGTGCTTTAAACACCCAGAAAAAATTATAGTAAAAGTTTTCAAAGTTTCGTAGAAATCATAGTTTGCTTATAAACATTCACACTGGATTGCAAAACAAGTGCCTTTGCCAAACACGTATAAATATTCTTTATTCTATTCCAATAGTTATTTATGATTTTTCACTTGTTTTGACAAAACATGTGCTTTGCTATCTAGTCTGAATGCCGTATAAGCGGATTGAAGGGTGTTTTGTTTCCATTACAACTTTGACTTACGTGGAATTTAGTGGCACAACTCCGATCACTTAAAAATGTTTACTCCAAATAGCATTTTTGAAGTTGATTTATAAAAAGGAAATTTTTTGTCGACAACGCCCCCTTGCGGCTGTACAGGGCATTAACGGTGTAAAACTTTTTTTATTTCTATCAAAAAGTACTAATGAGGTACAATATGTCCCCATAAATTAAATCATTGTATCCCAATTTTAGATTTTTTTATTTTTTCTCTAGTTTTTAGGAAAAAGGGTTCCCATTCATAAAACTTCTGAAGATCAATATACAAAATTGATAGCTAATTCTTCAAGTTTTCATTAAAGGTAAAATATGCCACAAAATCTCTTTAAATAAAAAGGTTATTAAAGGTTAAATTTGGGCTTTTTGGTTACTATTTAAATATTTTTTTAAATTATTACAGAAAGACGTTGGGTAGGCCTATATGAGACCTTATTTTTTGTAATAGATTAAACAGGATTTTTGTATCAGAAACTTTAAATTTTTGTCATTTACTTTTATTTCTAAAAACTTTGTATAGAAAAACACTGGTCCAGCTGTTGCAAAAAAGGAAATGTCATATAAATAAAAAACCTAAAATTGGACTGTAATGGGTTAACATATGGGGATATATAGTAACTCATTAAAAACGATTTTTGAAAGAGCTTGCATATGATATACATATTGTAGTCATCTGAAACGTAGTTTTTGATAGAATTAAAAAAATCTTTTTAACTTTAATGCCATGAAACCGTCGCCGACAAAAAAATATTTTTATGAAGTCAGGGCAAAAAGTACTACTAAGGGTAAAAAAATCACAAAAATTGCAGTATTCGGCTTTTTATTCTAGTTCAAAGTTCTAGTGCAAATTTAAGTTCATATCGCTCAGACTATCAGTGCACCAGGCGCGGTTTCAAAATGATATTTTTGAATACAAAAATATAAAAAAGATTAAAAAATTAATTAAAATTCTAAATTCGATTTGTGTCATAGCTAATTATACAAGTATTCGTATATAATTAGATTAGCCATATATACTTGCATATGCCATATACGATTATATATTGGTCGGCATGTAATAAGATGAACTTGTTGGCATCATATTAAAAAAAATTAGAGGAAACAATTTTTATATATAAACATACATAAACATATCTATTTACAAAAAATAGCATGCAAAACGCATATATCTGCAGAAAATAATGCATGATTATATGTAAACGCTTTTACTCAAGACTTTTGTAACGAAATAAGCACAATCATTTTTCGATCATAACTACACTGGTTAATTAAAAAATGTATTGTACGAAAGGTTTTAAACAAGAAAATGCCACGGAACAGGATACCAAACCGCCAGCCATATAAATAAAGAGCAAAGAAAAAGCAATCCGTATACACGTTTTTTTACATTCCAAATGAAACAATCGGAACATTAATAAAACTTTGCTTTGTAGTTTAGTTATAAATAGAAATGAAAATGAACAGAGAAGAACAATTAAAAGTGTGAAAAAATGTAAGGTAATAATTTGCCAATACTATCTAGCTCTACACTGAGAGAATTATCTGCATGATATCAATGAATATTCACATTAGATCTATGAATTGTAACTGGAATTCGTTCATCGAAATTTTTCATTAAATGAATGCAGTTATTCATAAAACATATTAAAAAGATTCATTGAAAATAGTTTCATTAAACTATGAAGCTTTTTCAAAAGTTTAAGACATTTTTCATTCACATTCTAAAGAAAAATTAATTAGTTTATTAAAAAAGTTCACAAAACTTTTTTGAGAAATTCTCTCTGTGTAATATGGTTGAAATGTAGTTGTTACTTAAGATGGCACTTATTGGCTAGAAAAAATAAAAATGAATTTTATGACAAATTTCATATTATTTATTAAAAAGTTCATAAAAAGTTCATCATAGACTAATGAAAAAGTGGCATTAAATTTTTTAATAAAACTATGAATGACTTATTAATATTTATAAATGTTTCATAAAAATGTTCTTGAAATAATCCGTATCGAAATTTCTACCCGATCTGATTCAGTTTTCGAGATATAGACACTTCCCAGACATACTCAACATAATTTTAAACTTAATTTTAAAACAAATATTCCACTATACCATCAGGGGCTGAGCATTTCTGGTCCGGTTTTTGGTCAATAAAAAAAACCCTAATCAAGTCCGATTGTTTTTAAAAATGTTGATAATCATTTATTTAGTTTGAATGTTGTTATACCTTTAGTCCAAAAACTAAATATCATATTAGGTCCATTCGTTTACACCAAAATTTGCACAAATTTGTACAAATTTGTACTGGATTTTACTGAAATGCGTTCGCGTACACATAAATTTGCAAAAGAGAGCATCTACTAAAAGAGTAAAGTGACAGTTGTCAGCACAAAACCTGCAAATTTTTACTGGACAAATTTTTGCCAGTAAAATCTAGTAGAAAACAAAAACATATGATTAAATTAAGTAAACAAATAAAAATAAGCAAACATTTAGTAATAAAAACATTTAAAAGATTAAAAGCTGAATTAAAAGGGAGGCAAAAACTAAAAATAATTATTTTCAACCTGAAACAAATTAAAGTAGTCAGTTACAATTATTATAGTAACAATTTATCAGTTTTCTAATATCTCTGTTAATTGTTTTTATTTACATTAATATATTAGAGATGTCAAGCTAATGAATATATGAATACTTCTTACTGCATATTATTCAGGGTACCGAATATCAAAAATCAAGTATTCATGTATTTTCGTATGTTATTTAACTAGAAACAAAATTAAAAGTCATGTACAAACTAAACAGGTACAAAAGCTTCCACAAAAGTTTATTTAATTAATACAATTGCTACGAATTTATAATTATTAAAATGCAATGCATCAAGTACCAAAAACAATATATACTGGGTAGTCTAAATAACACTTATTTTACAACACTAAGCTTTTTAGCGCTCATATTTTTGAATTAACCTGCAAGTTTTTGCAATTTTCGTTTACTTTTTTGTGCAAGAGAGTAAAATTTTCATTTTGCCCAAAATTTACTCATCTACTGGAATTTACTGGAAAAGTAAACGAATGGACCTATTGTCATATTACACCGCGTTACACACATTCTGTCCTATGAACCAAATATACTTTTTCGGAAAGGGGAGAAAAAATAAAAATACACGTGTATCGGCGATTTCCATGTACATGTCAGATTTTTTTTTTATGTATAAAGTATAAAGCTCGTAGTGTCCGTCTGTCCACCTGTGTGAAAGACTTTGGATCGATTTTTAACCCTTTTTCCGTGATCCAATCGAGCTGAATTTTTGCAGGCAGACTCGTGGAAATGACTATATCACGTCAAATTTTTTTAAAAATAAATTTTTATCAATTCTTAGATTTTCTTGAATTTTTTTTTTGAAAAAAAATTTTTTTTTTCACTTTTTTCAGCATAACTTGAAGGAACTCCAAAGTTTTAAGCTACTAAAGCGTTCCAAAAAAAAATTTGTTTTTCGACCCATCCTACTCCATATATTTGTAGTTTATCAATAGTAACATTCTAACACTAAACTGTTTATGACTTTTACAACACTTACAACTGGTATGACAGATGAAACATTGAATTGCACAATTGTTTTAAGTTCTGTTGTGCGAAAACGTATTTTTATATATTTCATCTGAGAAAAAATGCACTGCCCGACTCGAAATAACTTTTGTTACGTTTGTGGCTTATTCGCACCAAGTAAAAATTTTAAAAATATTACGAAAACAGTGGTTAATTCGTTTCAGAAAATATTCAAGACTGCTTATGTTCCTTACTTGTGATATACTTCGGAAGTCGTGTGCGACTATTGCTATAGAAATTTATGCAAGTTTACTGATGGAAGGTCAACAATAAAGTACGCTGTACCAACAATTTGGCTACCACGTACGGAGCACTGCAATGAATTGTGCTACTTTTGCGTAACTTTTACTCAAACTAAATGGTAATAATACTTTCGCCGCAACAAAATTCGCTACGCTAATGTAGAATCGGTTATCGCAGCGGTTCTGTACTCACCAGAAGAACGTATAGCGGTTTCAGTGAAGATTTTTGATGATGTTCCCGAATGGAGATGCAACAGTAGTACCAACAATGCTATCAACATTTCTTCCATCAAATGCGAGAGTCCAGAAGTATCGGAATTTGTACCAACACCCAGTGAACTTGGGACTGCAGTGCCGCATTTAGTAACGCAAGCCGACTTCAATGACCTTGTACGAGACGGAAATATGTCGAGGAGAACAGCGGAACTCTTTGCATCACGCTTTAAGCAGTGGAATATAGTGGCGGCTGATTTTAAAATAACAGCCGCTCGTGATCGACGTAGCACTATTCCATATGACAAATTTTTTAAATTGCACGAAGATCGGGAAAAAAACCTGGCTTATTGTTATGATATTGATTTGATGTTTGCAAAAATTGGTTACCCTCATATTTCAGAGGAGTGGCGACTTTTCATCGATGCATCGGTCAACAGCCTTAAAGTCGTACTGCTTCATATTGGTAACAAACATCCATCTGTCCTGATCGCATATGCCACAAACCTCAAAGAAACATTCGAAGGCATGGAATTAATATTACAGCTGATAAAGTACCAAGACCATAATAATATGCTGCGATCTGAAAGTGGTCGGATTACTCATGGGTGTTAAGCGTGGATTTCCAACCTACCAGTGCTTTTTGTGTACATGGGAAGGTCGCAAAAGAGATCAGCATTACACTGAATTTAAGTGGAAGCCGTGAACATGCTACAAAGTAGGCGTAGAAAGTATAGAGAATCTACCATTGGTGCAGCCATCTCAAATCATTTTGCCCCCACTACACATTAAGCTCGGTCTCGTATCAAATTTTGTTAAGAAACTGGATCGTGAGGGCGAGGCGTTTGCAAGTTTGCGCAAAATTTTTCCGAAATTGAGCGGCGCAAAGATTCATGCAGGTATTTTTTTAAGAAGTCATTCAGTAACTTTATTTTTTTAATGGTGTGTATGATTTAAGGTGTTTTCAATGGTCCGCAGATAAAAAAATAGTTGTAAGTTATGAATTTTCATCAAAATTGAATGCTATCGAACGTGCTTGGAAAGGCACAGTTGCCGTTATTGAGCAGTTTCTTGGCAACAAACGAGCTGCCAATTATAAAAATATTGTCGCAGAAATGATTTCGGCATATGGCGAAATGGGCGTATCAATGTCGCTAAAGATCCATTTCCTTCACAATCATTTAGATTTTTCCCTGATGATTTAGGAGCTTGTAGCGATGAGCATGGCAAAAGGTTCCATCAGGACATTGCGGCTATTGAAAAGCGCTTTAAAGGACAAGACATTACGCATATGCTTGGAGAATACTGTTGGTCTATTTGTCGCGATACTGACACAAATGCTTACAAACGCAAAAATAAAAGGCCTAAGTTTCTTTAAAAGCATTGAAATTTTTAATGTAACAATTTTTAATTTTAAAATAACAAAATTAATAAAAAAAATCGGTTTTTTAACTAACTGAAACCGTTACAAAAAAACCGATAACCATTTTTTCAAAAAAAAAAATCAGGAAAATCTTAGAATTGATAAAAATCTATTTTTTAAAAAATTTGACGTGATATAGACATTTCCACGAGTCTGCCTACAAAAATTCAGCTGGATTGGATCACTGAAAAAGGGTTAAAAATCGATCAAAAATCTTTCACTCAGACGGACACTACGAGCTTTATACTTTATACATAAAAAAAAAATTCTGACGTGTACATGAAAATCGCCGATACACGTGTATTTTAATTTTTTTCTCCCCTTTCTGAAAAAGTATATTTGGTTCATAGGACAGAACAAAAGCTCGTAATTTTATTTGCATCTTTTTAAAATCAATTGTATTGTCTATCGTGAAAATGATCAAACTTTTTAAAAAGCAACAAATAAAATCTAATAAGACAATTTCATAATACATTTTTGGACTTGATGTTGAACAATATTCTAACTAAATATGTATATGAAAACATAGAAAGTCCGAGAAAAAAATTTTTGTATTTTAAATAAAAAATTTAAAATATTTTTGAACAATTTGCATTCCACGGCACTTCTCAACAAACACTGTTTGTTGGGTTATATGTTGTTTATACAATTTATAATACAACAAACGCGCATACATATACTCATATACAAAGTATATTGACATGTGAAAGTGTTATTTTTCAAATTGTTTTGATTTTATAATTAGAGTTGCACGATCAGGCAGTTTATACACCAAGGCAGACAAAAAGATTCTCATAGAGATTAGTTTGTCTGTTGTATGTAATGTATCGATTTTAGTTAACCCAATTATTTTTTTCTATTGCAGACAACTGAAGATCTGGGTGATGCCAATTAAACAATTGTATTGTCTATCATGAAAAATATCAAACTTTTTGAAAAGCAACAAATAAAATCTAATATGACAATATCATATAATATTTTTGGCCTTGAGGTAGAACAATATTCTAACTAAATATCTGGAAATATAGAAATTCCGAGAAAACAATTTTTGAATTTTTAATACAAAAATTAAAACATTCTTGAATGTTGATTATATAACAATAATTTCAACTCAATATCTTGTTCATGCTTAAACTATTAACTTTATTTCAGTAATTTTTTGGTCTATAGCTTAAAACTTTCATCAAGGGCATGTATAGTATTGATATTTTTCCGCAAAGCTACTTAATTAATTTGTTCTCTCCACAGACCTCTCTGAATTCGAAAATATTTGTAATCTCATTTTAATTTTAACCAACTTTTTCTCTGAGTGCTTCACCGCAGCAAATAATAGAATTGTTAGTTTTTTTTTTTGTTTTAATTGGGTGATAAATAAAAAATTGGTACCTAGTTTGGTCTAATTGCCCTGTTCTTAATTTGCCTTGTGGATTCGTCAACTCTCCAGTAAGAAATAGCTGAATTATTTACCAAATATAAATTTTAGTCAAGTGTAGTCAAAGAGTGTCTAAATTTAGAAGATGCAATCAGATGGACAAAACAAGACTTCCATCCTAAATTAGATTTTCTTTTCTCTAAAATCCTTTTTTGTCCATCTGTGCGAATTTGGGGGGTTTTAATGCAGACACCTGCGTGTTTTGTCCGATATCGTGTTGCATGATATGTCCGATGTTAATTGCATCTCTTAAATTTAGACACGCCTTGGTGTAGGTGTCACCTGAAGCCATTTTTACACCTAAATGCTAAAATCGCGTATTCTATTACAACAGTTCTTTAAACCTTTCGTTTTAGCAAAACGCGTGTTTTGCATTTAGGTTGGAATATCTTATAATAAGCATAATTTTTCAATTGCTGTCATTAAATTAATTGTAACCTAATAAAATATGAGTGCAGTGTCTTCCAAGCGGAGATCCTAGCGATCTGGAGGGCGACGGAAGTGATACTGGGTCACATCGTTGGGGGATCTAGGGTGACAATCTATGTCGACAGTCAGGCAGCGCTCAAAGCACTGACAAACTACACGGTGCGCTCGCGCCTGGTCGCACGATGTAGGTGTGCACTGAGGGAGCTCATGGAGGCATTCACAGTGAGGCTGTGTTGGGTACCCGGACACTGCAAGGTGGATGGACAAATCTGTGTTAACGTTTATTTGGGCACACACTTTTTACCCGTGTGTTTTAAAATTTAAAGTTTTTGCTTCATGAAATCTTCCTTAAATTTGAAATATCCTTTGAAAAGAAACAGTTGTTTGATTTAATTTTCTTAATGCCTTAACATGTTACACAAGGATAATTTTTGAACGAAATATTTCTTTAAACTAATGCATTTTTTTACAAAATGAATAAAAAAATTCTTCCATTTTTTAAAAAAGTTTTATAGTTTTTATGACGATATTTTACTGACGATATTTTTTTTTTCATAATTTTTTTTTCACAAAAACTCAAAAAAATTCAGAGCTAGCAAATTTTTCCTAATATGATGGAAGCAGCAAAAAAATCTTGAAACCTCGTTTAAAATCTGGGATTAGTTTAAAAGGAATAGTTTTAAATCCGAAAGGTTTAATGCTTTCAAACATTGGGTCTTTTAGGAAAACAAATATTCAGGACGCAAAATGAAACAGCAGTCAATCTGCGTATTTAAGTTAATATAAATATTTTAAAAATTAAATTGTTTCCTTTATGAATTTGAAATATTCTTTGAAAAGAAACAGTTATTTCAGTTAATTTTTTAATGTTCATAAGGTTTTACACAAGCAAAATTTTTAAGGATGAGTTTGAAAGAATTATTTCGCTAAACTGATGAATTTTTTTTACAAAGTGAAAAAAAATTTCATCCATTTTAAAAAAAAATCTATATAATTTTTTACAGTTTTATTAGTTCTTTGTTTTAATACACATAGAGATTAATTTATTGATGGTTTTAATTTATAACGAGCTTTCAACCTCCGTATATTTACAAAAATAAAGCAAATCAAACATATTAGCTAGGTTGATACTAGTATTTCGTTCTGGCTAAAGAACTCATCAGAGCCTCCAGAACAAGGAGAGGCTTTAACAAAAAACTTATTAATCATCAATTTTGCATCATTCTTGTTTACTTTGTACTAAAACATGGGGCCATGGTCTTGTCCTAACAAGCATCATGGCGTTACTAAACTTTGAGGACCAAAAGTGTTCGATTTGTAAATATAAAAAAAACGTTAGAGTTTACTCTGGCTAATGTAATAATATTTTTTACAGTTTTATTAGCTTTTTGTTTTTATATACCTCGAGATTATTTCATTGCTATTTTTAGTTTATATGGATGTTGAATCTGCGTATATTTACAAAAACAAAGCAAATCAAACATATTAGCTTGGTAGATACAAGTATTTCGATCTGGCTAAAGATTTCATCAGAACCCGAAGTTTTAGAAAAGCTAGAGCCTCCAGAATAGGCAGAGCTTTAACAAAAAAAACTATTAATCATCAGTTTTGCTCCATTCTTGTCTTCTTAGTAATCAAACACGTGGATAGGGTCTTTTCATAACAAGCACCATCAATTTTATTAAACAATTTTCAATGCAACTTTTTTTGCCAGGAGGCAGAGTGGAACAGTGCTAACCAAAATGTCATCATGTCATCTGTAATTAGTTTAAAACACCGCTATTTAATTAAATTATGCCTTCCATAGCTGGTTCTGAGTAAGCAGTATTTTTTTGCTAGGTAGTCACTTTGTGTGCCTAAAATTGTTATTCTCTTTAAAATACCCATAGTTCATTAAGATCTGCTGTTCCGGGTCTTGGTCTGGATACCTCCCTTGTTAGGCGTGTTGGTTTCTTTTTCTTGTTGGTTGATGTAACAATGTGATGATGGTTGCCATCTATCCTTTTCACACTGCTTATTTTAGAGCTGCAAATTGTTTTATATTTTGGCATATATTGAAAAATCCAGTTTTTTGTTTGGGATGAAGCTAAAAAAATATTAGTGTTGACTTTCCAAGAATAATAAATTACCAAAATAAAAAAATTTCTAAAATACAAAATTAAAAAATCTTTTAACAACAGATTTGTGGCCTAAAATATAAAAACCCCCAAAAATGTGCTTTTAGAAACACTGTGCCACGGTTCTTTGAATATAACAATAGCGAACAAGTTTTACAATTTCAGAATTGTGTTTCATTTTTTGTCTTTGATTTCTAAATTTGGAAAATTAAAAAAATCTTTCGATTAATATATTTTGCGATTTTAAAAAAGTGTTTTCCATTACAAACATTGTGCAGTTATTGTTCCGTCCAAATAACTGCCGCCTTAATTTGGACATATTTTTATGCATAGAACTCTGGTTGTATTGTTAAACATCTTCCAACATGACTATATATTGCACAACAATCTTGTTCAAATAGTGCAAGGAATTAAAGAACGAAGTAGGTACATATAACACCAAAGACAATGAATAAAGAAAGAAAAACAAAAGACTTTCTAGCAATCGACCAACCGTACACCATAGATATTTCCACACTTTCTATAACTGACTTACAAAGAAACTATGCCGAAGAGTTCCGTCAAGAATATTTGAATAAGAGGATTCGCCATCGTGAAATTTGGCTGATGCAAACGTATTTTCATTATTAGAAGTTGCTGTTGCCACTTGTTCAGTTATGAATAATGCTGGTTGTGCTGTGGGCGCAGTGAGTGAATATTCTTGGATGAGGCAAGAATATGAGAATTGTAGCAACTGATTGATTTTGATTGGTTGGGGAGGCTGAAAATGTGTTATGAAATTGTAATTGTCCCTCAATTATTATTGATTTATTGTGTATTTTTATTTATTGACTCAGCAGTTGCGTTCTTGGCTTGGTGAGGATTGTATATATGATTTTATGCGGATGCGGATGCGCATGTTTATTGTTTTTTTTTTTTTTTTTTTTTTAGATTCATTTAGACTCATATTTCATTAGCATTACTACATTAGCATTTTCTTGTAGTAATGAAAAAGAGCAGACTTAGTTTATTAATAATATTTATATGAATGAAAAAGAAGATGCAATGAAAATTATTTTGATTTATTTTAACAATATTTTTATGTTATAATAAAATATAATGAAAATGAAAATTATTCAAGTTCGAGGCCATACTCTATATTTCTTTATTAGGATATTGTCCTAACAAATAATCTATTGAGCTTTTTGAACCCGCAACAATTTCAAAAATAACAAAGCACATAGCGGAAGCACTTTAGAAGGTGGTATACGCTATGGCTATATTCAGCGTTGAAAAAAGAAAATATTTTGTTGCACCTTTAAGCGATTCAGAGGCCGAACAAGACAATGATGAAATTTTATATACAATAATATATATATTCATATAAATTGACGAAAAACATTTTTCATTTAAAAGATATATAAGTAAAATTAAAACAAGCCGAAAATAATGGTCATTGCATTAAAAAGTGTGTCCTCGATGTCAACACCATTTTGTTCAACTTTCCCATTGGAAACCCGGAGATAATGGGTGTGTGGAAGAACAATTTAGGTCTACCCGCGGACTTTACTCCAAAAACGACGGAACGTGTATGCAGTCGGCATTTCAGCGCCCATTGCATGGAAGTTCGGAAGCTAAGAAAAGGAAATGTAATAACTTTATTTGGTGGTAAGTATTTTTTATTTATTATAAAAAAATTACAAATTATAATAATTGTTTTCTTTTTAATTGAAGCTGCTCGCGAAAACATAATAATACCAACGGCAACGAGCAAAGAACTTGTTCGGTGAAAGATTGCGTCAGTGCATCGACTGTGCGCACATTCCCGTTTCCAAAATCAGCAGACATGCGGAATTATTGGAAAGTACGATGTGGTCTTTAAAACGAACAAACGGAAAACTTATATGCCTGTGAAAACCATTTCGCTGGCATTTATATGGGAAAAAGGAATTTAAAAAAGGGAGTATTCCGAACAAGGAATTTTCCCTTAACCCAAGTGTATGATAATCTGCAACCATTTCACAGCTAAAAAAAGTATACACTAGGCAGAGAATGGAAGAAGACGACTTAAATCTTCAGCAGTTCGAGCATTATTCTCGACAAGAAGAGATTCGGCGATCTTGTGCGGCAAATGAGGATGAAGATATGCTTCCGATGTATAAACCATTCAAATGTGGATGGGAGGAGAGATTCGCCACGGAACAGAAACTACATCAACAAAAGATGTTAATGATGAGCCGCAAAATCTCGAAACTTACCGCAGTAATAACCCAGTTAAGGGCAAGCCACATTATTCCCAGCGCTAAAGCTGGCAAAGAGAGTCTTTCTTTTGGAAAGCTTATAGTGTCTGGGAAAAATGTGTACAATGAAGACGACAATCATATTGCCCAAAACATAGTCGGCAAAAACATACACATGCGGAACACGTTGGGCTTCAAACTCTTAGGCTTAGTTATTACTTACCTAAACAATGTTATTAGTTACCTAAACAATGTTATTATTTATTGCAATGGCTCATATGGGGTGAGGCTATTGGTGAATATGATTCTAGTGGATCAATAGGTGATTGCTGTACTCTTAATTGATTGTCCTGTTGTCCGTGAATTTTTTATAAATTCGTTTCCCGGAATATTTAAATTGTTAGTTATACTTAAAAAAAAAGTCGGTGAAATGTTTACCCTCGTGATATAAATTCCATGGATTCCATTAGTGGCCATCGGAATTTACTTTCCGTAGATGAGACATTGCCCGATTCTTGATTTTCAAAATCTATACGTTTTTCACGTACAAAACGTTCTTGCAGAGATGTCCATCTTCTTATACAATCTTTCCCTGTTTTGAAATTAAAAATTTATATTTTTTTAACAAAACTTATTTGTATAATTTACTTACGGCTAAATCCCATTGCATGGGATATCATTGTAAAGGTTTCCTTCTTTTTATCTGCACTTTTATATTCTGGATTACTTTTATTGTAAATTTGATCATTACTTTCCACCAATGAAATAAGTTTTAAATCGTCCATATTTATTTAAAATTCTTGATAATCAACGTTAATTTATTAAAAAAAAAAATAAAACAATTTTATTTTTCGGTTTTTTTTTTTTTTAAATTCTCGAAAGGGTAAAGCACAAAAATGTGACATTTTTGTCAGATAAGAAGAGGCGATAAGTTTTACTGCATTTTTATATTTATTTTAAATGTGTACACTGTAACGTACAAGGGTAGTGAAAAGGTTAATACAAAAATTAAAACAATTAAGAATTTCTTAAATTCTTAAATTCTGAAAACTTAACTTCTTTATTGCATTTTGAAAATTTTTCGAAGAAATAATTGAGGATATTACACTAAAAAACAATCTATACCTAATAACTACGAAACCTTTCATACATTGTACGAAATATTTGGTTATTTCGAACCACCATAATCTTTCGTAAAATTTACGAAATTTTTGTGTGCTTTTTACGATTTATTTTTTATATTTTATGAAAAAGTTTCGTTGTTTCGCAATCTTTCGTAAAATCAGGGTATTTTTATTAGGCCTGTTTGCAGATCTTTAGTTTTCTTGCAGAAATTCCCTTTAGAAGATGAGATAATCTGCCATAATTCATCGATAAATGAAAGTCGATAAGGGAAATTGAACAAAAAAAAATAAAATGTTAATAGAATCATGTTTACGAGCAAATAAATAAAGTTTTAACAATGACCGACAGCCGTGGCGGTCATATGCCAAAAGTTATATTTAAATTAAAATACCAGAAGATTATCTTTCGAACAAAGAAATTTCATGTCAATTTAAAAAATTCAAAATATATACCATTTCAAAAATATATACCTCAATAAAAAACACCATTTAATTTCATATGCAACACTGTTACATTTAGTGCAATTTTGCCTGACTAACAGTTTACATAAAATCATATACAGGTATATCAAGGTCCGGATACAATAATACAGTTGAACCTCGATTATCCGGGTTGCACGGGACCGGACTCAGCACGGATAATCGAAAACACTGTTAATAGAAGTAATTTATTTTTCCCGAATTTTAACTCTTTGTATGGAGGTGAAATGAAAAAACAAGCAAATAAATATGTTTGCTGCACGGATAATAGAGGGGAAGCACGATTAATAGAGGAAAAAAAATAATAGCACGGATAACAGAGGTAAACACGGTTAATAGAGGTATAAGTCAAACCACCAGCATGCCGGTTAACAGATGTACCCGGTTAATAGAGGCCCGGATAATCGAGGTTCAACTGTACTTGCGTTTTATATAGTCATCTATTTGTATTTATTTAGATATAAACTGATACAATTACATACAAAACGAATACAATTCTATCGGGCCATAATTCTGATAAAATTTTACTGGACATTTACCTAATTGCATTAGATTAGATCTAAAGCCATTAGATTAGACTAGAGTGGCACTATGCACCGCGACCAGAAGTTGGTATTTTGTGCTGCCAGCGAATACACCCTATAGGTTCAGGCTCCCTACGAAGCCAACTATCCTACCAGGTAAACAATTCCAAACGTCCGATGGCGTCACTATTCGACCACCAAAATAACGCATCCTCCTGTAGGAGAGCCTTGGACATTTGCAGAGAACATGCTCTGAGGTCTCGGGTTCCAATTCACAAAACCTGCACGTATCCGTCGAGGATCGTCCCATCTTGTACAATTGATACCTAAAGCCACAGTGTCCCGTGACGTAACCCGTCACGGTCCTTAGTTCGCCCCTCGTCATAGACAAGAGTTTCCGCGACCTCTCCCCAGAGGGAGATATAAACAGCCTCGCCTGTCGCTGCCCAGGCGATCTGGCCCAATAGTCCACAAACTCCGACTCCCTCCATCCTCTGAGCCTCTCGCTGACATACCCATTGGGTACTCCACAGAAGGGTTCAGGGCCAATGAATTGTCGACGAGCTCGCAGTTGGCCAAACAGTCAGCCCACTCGTTGCCCTTATGCCCCTCATGGCCAGGAACCCAGCCCATTGTCAAGGAGTTGTTAAGTCCGAGACGATTTAGAGAGTTGGTACATTCCTTAACCAAACCCGACGACACATCTTGAGCCCTCAAGTGCCGCCTGGCTGTCAGATAGAATGTAGATAAACCCTCTTAAGAATCATCTGAGCCCTGAGTTGTTCAATCTTTGTCCACCACGCCAATGAGGCGTATGTGACCATCGGTTTCACAATGGTGTTAAAAGACCAGTAGACGATTTGAGGTCTAAGGCCCCTGGTCCTGCCAAAGAGCCTCTGGCAGGCAAACATGGCACTAGTGGAACTTTTAGAGATCATATCAAGGTGCTCATTACAATTCAGAGACCTATGTAATATAACCCCCAAGTTCTTAACGCTATCAGAGAAGCAGATCCTCGTCCCCTGAAGCGATGGCTCAGTGAGACATAACTTACGTATCCTAGTAAAGGGCACCAGAATGGTCTTCGAGGGATTTGTAGTCAATCCCTTCTCCTGGCACCACTTCAAGGTAAAGTCCAGAGCCTGTTGCATGCGCTCAGAAATTGTCCTGTCATCCCAGCCTGTGACAGAAATAACAAGATCGTCAGCATATCTGTAGGTTCTGAAACCCAGGTCATTAAGCTGCTCAAGCAGCTCATCAATGACCAGAGTCCACAGCAGAGGCGATAGCACACCCCCCTGCGGACAGCCCCTAGTCGACCCTATGGTCCTAGAAGTGTTCCCGATGCCGAATGTAATGACCCTAGAGGTCAACATCTCCAGAGTCCAACTAACGATAACACTGGGGATGTCTTTCCTCAACATCGTATTCGTAGGACGTGTTGTCAAAAGCGCCCTGAATATCTTTTCGATCGTAGTGACAACGTGATGAACAGCCGTCTCAGTGGATTTTCCCTGCTGATACGCAAATTGGTACCCATGAATGGGTTTGCGCACCAGGTACACATCCCTGATATAGTGGTCCAAGACATTCTCCATGGTTTTCAGGAGAAAATAACTAAGACTTACTGGTCTATGTTCCGCTTTGTGCCCAGCCTTCGGTATGAATACTACCTTAACTCCGTTCCAAGCCAAGATCCTGGCCAGTTGCGGGAGTATAAGATCCATGCTCCTCTGCAGCAGACACTGATACACCCCATCTGGGCCAGGAGATCTAAACGACGAAAATTTTCTCACTGCCCATGAGATCCTTCCCTCCTGAAACACCCTGTTCGCAAGTCGTATGTCTCCAGATAGGCTAGGAGTCCTAGGTAGCCTCTGAGGTGACACACAATCCGGAAAGTGTGTATTCAGTAAGAGTTCACAGATCTCCTCGGGCGATTCAGTATAGGACCCGTCCGGCCTCTTCAGGGTTCTAAGTCGGTTCGTATGATCTTGTGAAAGAGCCTTCTGAAGCCTAACCGCTTCGGGGAGATCTGAGATTTTCTCGCAGTAGCCATACAAATATGTACAAATATATGAAATTCAATAAGATTACATAAAGCGTCATATAGAATTTAATATGACTACATAAAGATAAATATTAATTTTTTAATTTGGTAGCTTAATATTTATATGTGTGACAGTACCTACATATGATTATATATAACTTTATTTTGTATTTCGTTTTTCGAAATAAAATTTACTTATATTTTAAAATTTACTTTACTTTTAAAATTTACTTATTAATATCCAAATATATATTGATTAATATCTAAATATATATAGAAATGTACATATGGTATATATTAATAAGAATCTTTTAATATATAGTTTAAAATGACTTAATAAAATGTTTCGTATAATATGGTATATGGTACGTAAGAAAGTTTATGAAAACATATTCTGCTCCCAGTATTCTGATATTTGTATAGCTCTATTAAAAAAACACCAATATATCATTCAAAAAAGTCAAAATTATCATAAAATTTTTAATTTCTTTTTAAACATTTCATCTTCTTCTAGGATTTATTTTTTTTAAATCTTTTAACGCAACAATACTCATAAAGAACGTGATTACAAATTTTCGTTGTTGTGATAACCAAATTTAGGAGGTTGCTGCAACCGAATTAATTCGGTTGGACGAAATTCTGTTGAGACAACCGCATTTGTTATGTCAGTGTACTTTCAATTTGATATACCGTTTAATACTTTGTGTACAGAAGAATGGTATGCAATAGCAAGAAAAAACAGCAAAAATGGCACGAAGAAGGTCAAAAAATGAATGCCATTTCCAAAATATTGAGAAAAAATAAAAGGGTTTATAATATTTTTGGTAAAAACAATAACGAAGAAATTTACAGATATTTTTTTTTATTTATTACCTACCCAGCTATCAAATTCCGGAGCCCTCAAATTACATAAAACTAAAATGACTAAAAGAAATGATTAATTTTTGAGCTCTCCTATATTTGAAACAAAACTGATTCAAATATTTAAAATTTTTTTGTGTTTTCAAAAAATTTTATCAAAAAAATGTAATCTCTTTCTATTAAGACAATATGCCAAAAAGGCGTTAGAATGGCTTAATGCAAAGGACATACCTTTTGTACCGAAATACGCAAATCCTCCAAACGTCCAAATGCACGTACAATTGACGACTTTTGGGGTCTTTTGTGCCAAAAACTGCATGAAAATGGTTGGAAAGGCAAATGCACTGAAGAATTGAGGCAAAAAATTAAAAGCAGTGTAAAGAAAATTTACATGAATGTCGTCCAAAGCATTATTGGAGGTATCAAGCATGAAATACGCTAAATGGAAGATCGCGGTGCGTTGGATCTCTTAAAAAAAGTGAAATAATAATTTATAGTCTATACTTTATTATAAATAAAATTAATTTTTCAAAAAAATAATTATTTTTAAACTGCAAGCGTTTTATAATTGTCCAACTACTAAATTGGAATGGGTTATATAATTAAAAAATGCATCATTGAGTGTGAATTTAAACAAAACAAATGTGCTATTCGAAATCCCTTTTTAATAAAAAAAAGCAGGACGAGTTCGAACATGTTTTCTAATGTATTTTAAAAGAAGTTGTAATTTTTAATCTCTCAATATGTCATTGCAAGGATCCCCTCCAGATAATTTCCTTGTTAGACTACATTCATAGCTATACATATAGAACGGTAGAACTCATCAAGGTGTAATATATATTTTTTTTTAGCCTGCAGTATTGGGGTTGCCTGGATAGGCTGTAAATAATGCTTAAGAAAGGAGAAGTGAATAAAAAACCAGTAAAAAATCCTTTATTAAACATGGAAACTACATTGGTTGTAGTAAGTAATTCACGCGATTCAAATGCAATAAAATACAAGACGAATGTAAAATTTGTCGGAAACACCTTGTGTTCTATATGCTATACAGTGCGTTACAATTATAATTATGATTTTAATCTAGGCCAATATATACCATAAGGTTGTCCTGTTAAAAAATATTTTGAGTAAAAGCCCTCAAATGATGCATATCAAAGACCTGAATACGTAATATATAATTTTTTTTTTGGAATGTTTTTTTATGTTTCGACACGCGGATTGATGATATCAAAAATAGTAAGGTTTGATCCAAAAAAATGCCTTACTTTTTAACGAAATAAGGCTCAATATTTCACTATGTAGACTTTATTATACGAAAAATATTTATATATTTTTTTAGAACAGTTTTGGTTCACCGCAGCATTTTTAAATTTTCAGCATTAATACACTAATGATATTATGCGTGTAAAGACGACAGCAATTGTAGACAAAAACAAATGAAATTTCACTTGAAGAAAGGACGACGAACCAGACTTGCGCGACGTCAATTACATTTCAAAATCGTTCTCTTGTGAAATTTTTCTATATCATTAATAATTTCAGACCTACGCTCACACTTGTGGGCTTAAACGCTTCCTTGGGAAATTTCCAATTTTGTCAATACCAGACATGGGACATAATTCCAATATCTGTGTATTTAATTACAGGCCAATTACTTTTTTATGTTCAATTACATGTAATTGGGTGTAATTGAGTAATTTCCCTGTAATTAAATACCCAGATGTTGTTACTAATCCCCATGTTTGGTATTAAAGATTTTACAAATTTGTCAAGGAAGCGATTAAGCTCACAAGTGTGAGTGTAGGTCTGATGTTATTAATGATATAGAAAAATTTCATAAGTGAACGATTTTGAAATGAAATTGATGTCGCCCAAGTCTGCGACGAACATTGTATTAAATTCAACTAACATTAGTCTATTGGTTCTGCTGTTCCAAAAATTACTAACAATTGTAATAAAAATTAACCACAAATGTAAAAATTAAACAAACATTTTCTTTTTTTTATTCATTTTTAAATAACAAAAAACAACTGTTAAAATGAATGTAAAATCATAAAACAGCCATTTGATGTGGGTTTTTTTTTTAAATGAACTACAAGGTTAGTAAAAAAATAAATTTGTTCTTTAAGTGACTAACATTTACATTAAAAATAAAGAAACTGTATTCTACCCAAACAACTAAAGGGTGGTTTTTATACAGGTATATAACTTTAAGTTGGCAACACTTTTTTAACTGGCAGCCATTTTATGAGCTGTCAAGTGATTTATGTTTAGTTTGGCATTTCAACATGAATAGACTGAAGCCTGAGCAACGCTTAAAAATTGTGCAAATTTATTTTGAAAATCATGGTTCTGTTCGAAATACGTATCGCGCACTACGTCCATTTTACGCTCAACATAATCGTCCATCAGAGCAATTAATTCGATTTACTATGGAAAGTTTTCGCACCACGTTTCCTCTAAAAAATAATATGCATCCACAGAGACGTCGCACAGTGCGTACAGAAGAAGTCATTGTTGCTGTAGAGCGTAGCGTAGAGAAAGACCCCACTCAGTCAATCCGACATCGTACACAGGAATTGGATATGTGTCCAAACACTTTATATAAGATTTTGCGGGAAGAGCTTGGTTTGCGTGCTTACAACATCCAACTCGGCGTAGATTTGGTGAATGGGCACTAAACAAGATTGCCGTTGATCCCTACCGCATAGTTTCACGTTTCGGACCCGTAATTTGGCCTCCAAGATCGTGCGATTTAACACCGCTGGACTATTTTCTGTTGGGTATGTGAAGTTGCTAGTCTACGCCGATATGCCCGAAACGATTGATCACTTGTTATTGCGTTATTGCCAATATACGGCCATAAATGTTGGCAAATGTCATCGAAAATTTGACCTCCTGATGAGACTACGTCCGAGCCAGCCTTGGCGGTCATATGCCAGAAGTCATATTTAAATTATAATGCCAGAAGATTATCCATCCATTATCCAAGTCCATGTCAATTTACAAAATCAAAGTTCTATAGCTCTGTAAGAAACACCGTTTAACATTTTTTAAAGCAGAATTTCCCACAATAATTAATTAATGTGATATAATCAGGCACGTAGCTAGGGGGGCGGCTTGGGGGCTTCAGCCCCCCCCCCCCCCAAATGATTTGACAAATTTAAAAACTTGATACAATTCGTTAGAAAGTAACAATGTGTTGAACCGTGTTCAACAGGAATTTTAATATTTCCAATATTTCCCCTATTTTTTGTATATATTTTTTTTTCTCAATTACGTTGTTTTTATCTCTCATATATTTTTCTTTTTTTTCTCTGTTCCCCATGAACGCCCCCTTTTTTTCTTATATATTTTCAATGAATTTTTTTATCTTATTTAAATATTATATATTTAAATATCGTTTTATCTTCCTATATATATATTAACGGAGTTGGACTCCATATTCTTTTTTTTTAATATTTTGTAAAAACCGAGTTAGTATTAGAATACCCTTCAATAAAGCAGGAAGCTTTTTATGTGAAAAATAAGAAACCCCTGTGTTCTTATTTGTAATACTCACCGACTCAAACTAATTGGGAAAGGGAGTTACCCACACCCCAACATATGGTCCTTCGAACCGGATCCTAGAAAGGCTAGGATTGGAATGAATTAGTGACATTGTGGTCAGCTAATTTTCATCACAGTGGCAGTTGTCTTACAAGCAGCAACTCCAACAACAGCATCAATAGACAAGGTGGTCTATATTAAGACGAAATCACTGCAAGTGCATCTCAGCAGAGGACAGTGACCAGTGTGTTTTTATCAGCATCCCTGAAGACTGACAACATCACTCAGCAAAACTCCAACAAGGTGCATACAGCACAACACACAAATAATACCGGCAATACAACATAACCTCCAAATCAAAACTTCAAGAGGAAGTCATCAACGTGGTAAGAGAAAGGAATTGAAGGTATGTCTTGTGTTTTTTAGTTATTTTGTGCGACATTATTTTTTAACTCCACGTAAAGTTAGAGCCACAAATTAAACCGGGCACACACCAAAGTAGTTTTTCTTCGACACAACTTAATGTAAAGTTGCTACTTATCGCCCACAAAATATTCAAAATTAACCACCAACACAATAGCCGCATGCAATCGCCAGCACAATTATAAATGGAAATCTAATGGTTATTTTTTAAATTTTTTAACTTTTTATAAATAACACTCAAAATTATTAACAATTGTAAAAATTTACCGAAAGAAAATAGAAGGTAAACACAAGGAATAATTTGACATTTCACTTGTTGCATTACCAACCCTTTTGATTAATAGGCCGTTGTATACAAAAGGTAAATGCTGTGAAAACACTATTACAAGGCCAAAGGCGATGAAACGCAAACAAAGCGAATAGTTCAAAGTAAAAAGCAACAAGTGCGGTAAAATTACATCGTGTATTAATAAAAATTATAAATAATTAAATTAAAAACAACAAAAAACCCCTCCAAGTGGTAATATTGAGCTGGTTTTAATAAAAAACAAAAAAAAAAACCGTGAAGAAAAAACAACGACAGAAAAAAAAAAAACCTTAAAGAAAATAAAAAAGGGTAAATTAATTTGCGTTAGTGAACAATAACAAAAAAAAAAAATAGAAAGAAAACAGTTATTGTGTGGCGTCGTTGTAAACGTTTGAGGGATATAAGGGTGCCTCAAAATCAACAAAATCAAATAAATAAATCACGAAAAAATTGTGTAGTGCCGGTGAGTAAACTGAATTTTTAGTTTGATAAATTGTTTTAACTTAAAAGTGGTGGCTATTTTGAGGAACAAAATTTAAAATTTTTTTGGAAAAAATATTAGAGTGGAGCGATTTTTTAAAATCTTTAAATTTGTTATTGATGAAATATATCAAATTACAGCAAAAATTAAAATTTGTTTTTGGAAGAACAACAACAAAATAAAGTAAAAAAAAAATTTTTCTGGAGAAAATTTTTTAAAGTGGTGCGGTTTTTCAAATTTTAAAAAATTTTTTGATGAAATTTTTAAGCAGTGGTGCAACACAAAAATAGAAGAAATTTGGAAATTAGAGTGGCACGAAAACCTATTTTAAAAAAAAATTTTTTTTTGATATTAAGGTGCCAAATTAAAATTTATTGCAAAATTTTTCAAAAATTAGAGTGGCCCGGGAAATTATTTCTTGCCAAAAATAGAGTGGAGCGGTTTTACGAATTTACACAATTCTTTAAATATTTTGTGGTAAAATTTTATTGATTTAAATATCACTTCGTGAAGAAGTTTTGGAAAAATTAGAGTGGAGCGGTTTAACTTATTTTGGAAATAAGTTCGTTAATAACGATTTTTAAGGAAAAAATTCGAATATTCTGGTTGTTCTTTACGGAGCAAGAGTAAGTTTACACATTTGTACACTCATTATACACACATTGTATACACATTTTGTATATAAAAAATAATAAATTCCTCAAATTTGATTCTGGTCAATAGGGTTGTTTTTCGGCTCGGGTAGGCAATAACAATGATGGCATCAAAGAGAAGATGTAAGTTCGACCTGCAACAACTAACGGGGTTCTGCGCGAACTTGAAAAAAACGAGTTCGGAAAATTATACGTTCGCTTCTCTAATTGTAAAACGCGATTAACTAGATAGAAGATGGCTCAAACTAGCGGGGTCTTATGAAGAATATGCGGTAGGCGAAGAAAAAGTAAAGGACGAAGATTTAAAAAATGAATTGGTTTCAAACTATGAAGAGGCTAGTGAGTTATACCAGAAATATAAGGCAACGATTTTAGATCATTTGAAAGCAATTGAAACGAAACCAACCGAGCAGGTGGTGCACAGGTCGTCTTTCAAGCTCCCAGCTTGTGACATCCAATCCTTTGAAGGGGGGTATGCAAAATGGCCAGCCTTTCGAGACATGTTTCAGGCGATAGTGGGGAAAGGAAAAATTCCTGGCGCCAGCAGAGAAACTTAACTATTTAAAAACAAAAGTAAAAGGGGAAGCCTTTAATGTAATAAAAGATTTTGATTCTGTCGATGACAATTTTAACTTGGCCTGGGAGGCATTGAAAAACAGGTTCGAAAACAAAAGACTGTTGGTAAACGACCAAATGAAAAAGGTTTTCGCAATACAGGCATCCCAAATGGAAACTCTAAAATCTATTAGATATATTAAGAATACAGTGGCCGACTGTTTATCGATTTTAAAAACCTTCAAGGTTGAAGTAGCGGATAATGATCCCTTCTTACTACATCTAGTAACTGCAAAACTTCCTGAGGAAACTCTACGCGCCTGGGAATGTACAATTGAAAACCATAGGGAGTTGCCATCATGGGGTCAACTTAGCGACTTTCTCTCATCTAGAATAGAATTTTTGGAAACAATGAGCGAAGTAAGAAAGCCCTTAGGCAGGGATAATCAACCATCAAAATCCCAATCATTTTACGTTCAGGCTGAAACAGATAAACAAAATTATATCTGCAAAAAGTGTAAACAAAATCATCCACTGAAAATTTGCAGTTATTTAAATTGCTATCTCCAAATGAGCGTCTTAAATTCGTTTTCGCAAATAAATACTGCGTCAATTGTCTGTCTCATACCCATTTTAAGTCAAAATGCCCAAGTACATACACTTGTAGTGTATGCAACAAAAAGCATCATACAATGTTGCACCTTGAAAAGCGCGATAATACGGGGAACTTCAAGAACACGAAACCTCAATCGCAAACGAATCTTCAAGATAAGGAAAAACCTTCATCTTCAAACCCACAACCGCCAGTTAAAACATTTACCACTCAAGTTAGTGATAATGGTCCGTCGGATGAAAATACTTTGGAGGAGATTCAGGCTAACTTTGTTCAAGCTGACGAGACTACGGTTTTGCCCACAGTAATTGCACAAATTGAAAGTGCAGGCGAATTATTCACGATTCGAGCCTTAATTGATACCGGATCTGAAAAAAGTTTCATTACTACTAGTATGCAACAAAAGTTTTCAATACCTTTCCATAACAAAAATTCAAAAATTTCTGGATTAGGTGGGGCAGTAGTAGGCAAATCAAAAGGAATGTGCAATGTTACTGTAAAATCTAGAATTTCAGACTTCAAAGTAAAAATCAATGCAGTAGTGGTACCGAAATTATCCAATTTTTTGCCTTCACGACCTTTTAAATTAACAAGTTTTGAAGACATCAAAGATTTAACCCTTGCTGATCCGTATTTTTATAAACCGGCCGGAATTGATATGATTATTGGAAGTAATTATTTACCAGTTATTAACCTTACGGGCGTAAGGTTGAATGTTATGGGCACATTTGAAGCCAGAGAGTCTCATTTTGGTTGGTACTTATTGGGACCTGAACCCGCAAGCCAAATCAACTCATTTTCGACTTCAGTTTCGACATCAGATGATTTTCTTCTTCACGAACAGATAAAAAAGTTCTGGGAACTTGAAGAAATCGAAAAAGATATTCCGTCCACCGAAGCCGATATATATTGTGAAAATTTTTATAAAACATCCACTATTAGACAATCAGATGGTCGCTATATTGTGCGACTTCCCTTTAAAGAGGAATTCCCCCGTGATATTTTTTTAGGTCCTTCAAGGAACATGGCCCTAGCGCAGTACCATAGGATGGAAAAAAACGCTGGATAAAACACCAGACTTGAAGGAACAATATCGTCAGGTTCTCCAAGAATATATTGCCTTGGATCATATGGAACCAGTTTCACACTCTGAAACAAATTGTGAAAAAGAATTTTCATTTTTTCTACCCCACCATGCGGTTGTACGACCCGAAAGTAAAACAACAAAGGTACGAGTGGTTTTTAACGCATCAAAGAAAACCAATAGTGGATTCTCCTTGAATGATGTTCTTCATCAAGGCCCAACTCTTCAGACCGATTTAATGCAAATTATACTTAGTTGGCGATATTACAAATTCGTCTTCACGGGCGACATTGAAAAAATGTTCCGCCAAATAATAATACATGAAGCTGATCGACCGTACCAGCAAATTTTGTTCCGTAATGAGACGGATAATTTCGTAAAATCGTATCAAATGAAAACAGTCACTTTTGGGGTGAACTGTGCGCCTTTTTTGGCTATACGAACTCTAAAGCAGTTAAGTGAGGACTGCAAAAATGTATATCCAAAGGCATCCACTATTTTAAATACAGAAATCTATGTAGATGATATTTTGTCTGGAGGACATACTCTTGAAGAGGCAAAACTGAAACAAAGTCAAATAACACAGGCTTTAAATTCAGCAGGCTTCCCCATGAAGAAAATAACCGCCAATAACAACTTTCTTCTTAAACATTTGGCCCGGGAGGATCTTCTTGACGAAGATTTTTTGAAGTTCGACGATTCTAGCACCATAAAAACCTTGGGTATTCGCTGGAATGCAAAATCAGACTTTTTTTATTATGTAGTAGAACCTAACCAAATTGTGCCCTCCTCTACAAAAAGGCAGATTTTATCATGTATTGCGAAGCTATTTGACCCCCTGGGCTGGTTAGGTCCAATTGTCGTGATTGCCAAACTTTTGATGCAAGAGTTGTGGGAAAGAAAATTAGATTGGGATGAAGGTGTCCCACCCATTATTTTAATAAAATGGAACGAATTTCTTAAAAATTTACCCCTAATTTCTACATTGAAAATCCCTAGATGGGTACATTTTTCGCCAAACCACCATATACAGATACACGGATTTTGTGATGCGTCGGAAAAAGCGTATTGCGGTGCAGTCTACATGCGATCTGCGGCTTCAGACGGAGAAATCAGCAGCCATTTGTTAGTGGCAAAAACAAAAATCGCCCCTATAAAAAAGACCACAATCCCCAAACTAGAATTATGTGGCGCTTTATTACTTTCAAGGCTAGTTAAAGGTTTAATGGAAAACGCAAAGTTCTCTTACGAACTATACTTGTGGACGGACTCCTCTATAGTCCTCGGGTGGCTACAAAAACCACCTAACACTTTAAAAACTTTTGTTGCAAATAGGGTAACAAAAATTATTAGTATTGCCAGCAATAAACACTGGAAACATGTGAAAACCGACGACAACCCAGCAGATTTAGGTACCCGCGGTTCCACACCCCAAGAACTTATCGAGAGTAACCTATGGTGGCATGGGCCCACCTGGCTTCAACAACCTACTGAACTTTGGCCAAAACCACGAGTTTTTGATCCAACAGACTTAGAAACCAAAAAGATCTCAGCCTTTCATCTAAAAACTACCCCAGTCGACACCAGCAGCACAGATATTTTTCATCAAGCTAGTGAATCTGACAACATATTGGAAAACTTTTCATCTCTCCCTCGAGCCTTAAGGGTCGTGAGTTATTGTTTTCGTTTCATCAATCGAAGCCGAAAACTCTCATTTAAAACTGAACAGTTTATAACTACAGAGGAAATTCTATTCGCGAAAAGGCGACTAATTTCAATCGCTCAGAAAACTCACTTTTACAACGAGTATGAATGCCTTAAAGGAAAACGGCATATCAACAAAAAAAGCAGACTTCTTACTTTAAGTCCATTTCTCGATAAAGATGATTTATTACGTGTTGGAGGTAGACTTAATAACTCAGGATTAAGTTATACAGAGCGCCATCCTATAATAATTCCCGAAAAATCACGCTTTGCTAATCTTTTTGTCGAATATACACATACAATTTTGCTTCATGCTGAACATCACATAATGTTACGGGCTATAAGACAAGGGTTCTATATACCTAGACTTAAAAATTTGGTACGAAAATGTATTCGAAACTGCAAGGCATGCACCATATACAAACACAAACTGCAGCATCAAATAATGGCTGCACTTCCCCCTGAACGAGTCAACTTTTCGTTACCGTTTACCTATACCGGTGTTGATTTCGCTGGTCCATTCACCCTAAAGGCATCTAATTTACGAAATGCCAAACATCTCAAAGGATATGTAGCAGTATTTGTATGTTTCTCTACAAGAGCAGTGCACTTAGAAGTCTGTTCAGACCTATCGACCGATGCTTTTCTGGCCAGCTTTTCAAGATTCACCGGACGTAGAGGTCTGCCAAAAACTATGTTTTCAGACAATGGTCGAAACTTTCTTGGTGCCAGCTTAGCCCTACTTAAAGGTCATAACGAATTCCTAAAATTGGCGGAAAAGGCCCTCGTAGAAAAGTATGGTTCTCATGGATTTAGCTGGTCATTTATTCCACCATATGCACCCCACATGGGCGGCCTTTGGGAGGCTGCCGTAAAAAGCATGAAATCTCATCTTAAAAAGGTAGCTGGTAATCTCAACTTTACTTTTGAAGAATTTGCTACAATGCTAATCAGAATTGAAGCTGTATTAAATTCGCGTCCAATGTCTCCATTGACCGAAAACCCGTCCGAACTACTTCCCTTGACTCCAGGTCATCTTTTGAGAGGTGCCCCACTCATTGCTCCTCCTGAAGCTCCAGAAGAACCTCCGCTAGAAAAATTGAGTCACCTAAAACGATGGGACCGACTAAAAGCTCTTCAACACATCTTTGCCCGTCGTTGGAAAAAACGAATATATTACCGAACTTCAGCGAAGAGTTAAATGGAAAACTGAACAACACAACATAAAGCCAAACGACTTTGTCATCGTGAAAGATGATTTGTTACCACCCACCGAGTGGCGTCTGGGACGCATTACCAAAGTGATATATGGAAAAGACAGCAACGTACGAGTAGCCGAAATCAAAACACAAAATGGAATTATAATGCGCTCGATAGCCAAATTGTGTCTTTTACCAACCTCTAATACCCCACTTAAACAAACCTCACAGAAATCCTCAAATTAATCCACCCGATTTAAAATCAAAAGCCCTGATAAAAAAGAGAAACAGTCGCTAAACAAAATTTCTAATAACACAGTACATATACATTCTTTTCTTCCTCTCTAGCCATCATCATGCCCCGATGCAATTTGTGTCTAAAAAACCACGCTGTCCGGCACTGCCGCACTGTTCGCCCCTGACGAACAACGTGGGGGAATCGAGTACGGGGTGTTCGACGTCTCCGCAACCTGCACACCACGCACCCATTATGGACCGATCGCCCATTGGCGACTACCGTTGCGCGAAGAAGCCATTCGTGTACCACCGCCTATTACGGATCCACTGTTAGTGGAGCATTTTTCAACCATCAAGTCCAAGGCACATCCCGGCTTCGCGACTTGCCGTACCATTGATGGGGTTATTGGTCATCGGACGCTGGCATCTATCATAAGACCAGAGGTGATCCAGCCAGCAGAAACCCTACCCAAGGCGCAAAGATCCATCTTTGGGTGGGTTATCCACGGAATTTGGAACGGCTGCTGCTGCCACAAACATCCTCGCGCGGGAGTATGTTGAACCGTGTTCAACAGGAATTTTAATATTTCCAATATTTCCCCTATTTTTTGTATATATTTTTTTTCTCAATTACGTTGTTTTTATCTCTCATATATTTTTCTTTTTTTCTCTGTTCCCCATGAACGCCCCCTTTTTTTCTTATATATTTTCAATGAATTTTTTTATCTTATTTAAATATTATATATTTAAATATCGTTTTATCTTCCTATATATATATTAACGGAGTTGGACTCCATATTCTTTTTTTTTTAATATTTTGTAAAAACCGAGTTAGTATTAGAATACCCTTCAATAAAGCAGGAAGCTTTTTATGTGAAAAATAAGAAACCCCTGTGTTCTTATTTGTAATACTCACCGACTCAAACTAATTGGGAAAGGGAGTTACCCACACCCCAACACAATGTTATTGATGAATTTAATATGAAAATATATATTTTTGACTTGGATCAAATAGGAAATAGTTTTATATGATTCGAATCTTAAAATTTCGTTAGAAAACATCGCCTGCAAATGGGCGGTTATCATTGTTAGAGTTTTTTGCAAACAAATGCTTTTTTTGCTCAATCATAATTAGTTTTTCAGGAATTAGTGTGATTTGCTAATGCAAAAAAAAATTCATTACAATTAAATGGTAATGAAATGAATCCTGATGAAAAAATCCTAAGTATGAAGTATTTAAATAATATAAAACGGGACGAGTTACGAATCTAGGCGTTTTTATGGCAAACACAATTACATTAGATGGTGAGTGTTTATGAAGAAATTCAATACTTTTTTCCATGACGATTGTTGTTTACATCTTGAGTTTCTTTGGCAAAAAATTTCAATTTGCATCGTAAACAAAAGAAATTAGATCTTAACTATTTTTTTATTTTCTTTGCTTGTAGATATTGAATTTTATTATGGGTAACTGTTGATGTACTGGACGTAAACTGCGGCGGATGTAAAGACGTGTAATGTTAAATTTTATTATTAATATTAATTTAAATTAAAATAAAATAAATCTATAAAATAAAAAAATCCACTAAAAATTAATTATATGCAAGTTCGTTTTTGATTAAAAACGGTACGGAATCGGACGCAGTCCATTTTAAACATAACTGTCCGTAAACGGTTCGTCATTGGCGGACTTTTAACGGATTCGAATCAGTTTCGATGTTAATTATAATCTGTTTTCTGGGCCGTATACTAATCCAGTGGTACGTGTACGGAGTCGGAATTCGTGTATGTCTTACAGTAAACGAAAATGGACCGTTTTGTTTGTTGGGATATTATAAAATTAAATACTATAAAAAAAAACATTGGATATGACAACTCTTTATGCAATAGTTTCTTGCTTTTTGAGAAGGTATACAATATTGATAACGTTTTAATCATGTTGCGGTGGACCATATGGGATTTTGTTTTTTTGACACTATCCAAGGGGCCGGCCCACGGTGGGATTTTACTGGCAAAAAGTTCGTTTTTCGAGTGTAAAATATCAAAAATGTAATGATGCAATTTTGTAGAAAATTGTTTAATTAAGAGAAATGCATCATCATTTTTTTTCAAAAAAAAATTCTTTGCCCAAAATAACGCGGCAAAGTCACCTAAACGGAACTCTGCAGTAACTGCCTGAGATATTCATGCATTTCCATGATCCGGGTACATAATTTATTTTTGTCCTATCTATTTGATGTAAGTATATTTAAAAAATATAGTATTTCAACATTAGTTTTGAAAATAAAAAATAATGGATAACAAAAATAGTTTAAAAAATATTCAGGTTTTTATGATGGCACTCAAAAATGGCTTTAGTATTTCTTGGAGAAAAAATAGGTGAGCTCCATCGACCTATGTGTTCTGGTTGCAAAAAAAATGATAGGTGGGAGTGTTTTCTTTTGATTTAATAAATAAAATTTGGTTAATATTTGCTAATGTTTGAAAAAATAATAAATAAATCACACGAAATTTCATTTCAGTAATTCAATGAAACACGATATAAAATGGTGTATACTTTTAGGCCCATGTGCTTTCATGGTTATATGGGCGATGGGCGTGGTCGATTTCCATTAAACTTTGCAGATATCTCAACTTTATAACACTGATCACTTGTTCCAAGTTTCAAGTTTTTTAATGAAGAAATTAAAATTTGGAGTGAAAAAATCTTTTCGGGTTATATGGGCGAGGGGCGAGATCGATTTCCATTAAACTTTGCAGATATCTCAACTTTATAACAATGATCACTTGTGCCAAGTTTCAAGTTTTTTTTGGTGAAGAAATACAAATTTGGAGCGAAAAAATCTTTCCGGGCTATATGGGCTAGGGGCAATGGGCGTGGTCAATTTTGATGAAACTAAACATTTTTCTTAACTGATTTAAAGAAATTCTTTTTACTAAGAAATGTGTGAAGCAATCCCACTGTGCGGCCTTTTAGTTGCCAGTGGCGGCCGTGCCCTTTAAAATATTTAAATATTCTTTGGCAATTCTTACATTATTTTGATATTATTCCCATACTTTTATTAAAAACCATAAATTTCAAATTTTAATCACAATCAGAATTTAAGATATTAGTAATTTAAAATAATATTCAGTATTAATTTATTTTACAGTAATTGTTGCAACAGACACAGATTGATAACTTGGTGGTGGTGGTTCCTGGTATACTACAGTTTGAGCAACTGGCTGAGGTGGTACTTGATTGTAAACTACAGTTTGTGGTACGGATGATACTGGTGCTCCAGCAGGAGCTGTAACTGTCACAACTTGATTAGGCATGCGACGCCTGCACCGACGACAGGGTCTCTCATATCTCCATGGCAGCAAAATTGATAATAAACCCCGACGATGATGGCATTCACAATGCAATTCAATTTTATATTCTTGCGACATTTTCTTTTTTAAATGTTCTTTTATTTTGTTATAACGTTTTGTTTTGAGTTTTTTTTTTTTATTTTTAAATTTGAATGTTTTGTCAAGTTAAACAGTTATTTTATTACTGATTCCTAATTAAAGCGAACTCATTGATATATACAAATGATAGGTAAATTTAGGTTGCATATTTAAGTAAACGATAAAAGTTTTACGAATAAATTATCTTATCAGTAGAACTGATAGTGTCAATTTAAAACTGATCACCAAATGAGTATTTTCTTTTATCCTATAGGTTAATAAATGTGTTTCTGTAATATCTAAGGTTTTTACCCTCTTTTTAAAGCCATTGAAAACAACAATATTTACACAATTATAAAAAAATATAGCAATGTTTGGCTTTATTTTTTTTAAATTTAAAAGTAAAATATTTAAAACTGTTTTTGTAATAGTAAAACTTAGCATTATATTTTTTTAAATGGTACAAGAGTAAAGTCAAAAATTTTAAAAACACCATTAAAATATATGTATTTTACTTTTCAGAAAAAAAATAATAGATCGACAATCGGTCCTCCCGTTTAAAATCCCAGTGTAATCTTTACTTTTCTCACTACCAGTAATGACACCAGCTTCTCTAGTCATTACTTTAACACAAACAATAAGGTCTTATTAAGAACTAGTTAATTTCCCCAGTATTTTAATACAAACAATAATGCGTTACCCAAAAGTATTTATTTTTATCATTATTTTAGGTATAAAGTAATGATCTCAACATTTTTTTAAAATCAATTTTTAGACCCTTCTTTTGAACTCTAGTAAATACATATATAACTACTTATTTTTGTAAGCTGGAAAGTAATGACATTTTATTCAAGCAAGTTTTTTATGTTTTTATCTATGTAGTATAACATGTCGAAATAGCTCAGATAGTTGTGCGGCTGTCTGACTTCCTGGAGTCCCAGGTACGAACAATATTAAAAATATTTTTTTTTTATTATATTTAGTTTCTTTAAAAATTAAAATATTGTAAAACTAAAAAAAATTATTTTTTTCTTTTAAATATGATTGGAAAAAAATCTAAACTTTTTTAACTACTTAATTTATATGGGCAAATCTATGAAACCGTAAAATTTCAGATTTTAAAAATAAAGAATTTAAAATTACTGACACAATTTTTTTGGATTGGCTTACTTAAAACGCATTAAAAAACTATAATTTGTTCGCGTGAATTGAATTGTTTTGAGTGCTGAAAATGTTTTAAACAAAACACCGCCTTTAACATTTTTATTATTTTAACGTTTTCGAGTAACCGTTAAGTGCTAAGTCCGATTTTGATTTCCAAACACATCTTGTTTTTGCGGAAATACATATTTTTTTTACGAAAATTGAGGTCAAAATTAAGAAAAATTAAAATTGAATCGCACACGCGGTTTAAAGAATTATGAAGTCAAATATGTCTTGAACGGTAAAAAACATCATTACTATTATTATGTGAAACCGCTTAATGAAACGTTATAAACGTTGAATTCTTCACAACATTTGTTCTCCAACAATCGCTAAAAGGCTAAATTTAAGTTTAAGGCGCACCCGCAGCTTCAAGAATTGTGGGTCGAATATATATTGAATTATACATTAGAGCGTACTTTTTTCAACTCTCGATTTTTATCAATTATTGTGGAACTAGGTCTAAGAGTTAGTTGGTTCGAATTTGAGAAAAATCGGATAGCATTAACCCATGGTGGCGCCTTGTGATCAAAGTTTTCAACTTTTGAAAAACTTTCTTAAACTGCTTTAATAAAAATATGTCTTGAGACACATAATTTTTTATTAAATTATTAAAAGTGCTAAATATATCGGATTTAATTTAATTTTTTGGTTTAACATCCGCACTTTTATTTTTAATAGGCAGAAATCTAGCTTATATGATAGAGATTACGGTTACTATTTTTTTTTTTTTTATATATATCTTTTATTCAATATAATATTTATACAATAATAATTTTAACGCCTCAGCGCCATAAAGGCTTTGTAGAGGCTAAAAGGCAACTCTGTCTATATTACATATAGAAAATTTTTAGAATCTATTTTTATAATTTACATAATTTACAATACAAAAAAAAAAAAAAAAAAAATAGTAATAGTAATAAAATAATATTTTATACTAGAAGTGTTTCAACATTACGAAGTAAAAGATCTTTAATGGCTTTTTTAAATGTAGACAAAGCTTGTATATTACGAATATTGATTGACAATTTATTATACTCACTTGGTCCAACATAAGCAATGCGTAGTTTTGTTAAATCTAAACGACATCTTACAGTATTCAAATTTAGAGCCTGTCTAGTATTTCTTTGAGTGTGTCAAATATTTTGAGTAAACTGTGTGAAACCACGAACATCTCCTCCTCTAATTATTTTGAAAACGTATGTTAAAACTTTTTGTTTATATAAGCCTCTTACTGGAAGAACCTTTTTAGCATATTTTTTAAATAAGTCTACCGTTGAAAATCTTAGCGGAAGATTAAAAACCAGCTTTAGAGCTTTATTTTGAGCAGATTGAAGGGACTTTAGTGAACTGTTTACTTTGCAGCCATAGATAATAGGAAGATAAGTTAAATGAGAATGTATTAGTGATTGATATATAAGCATTTTAACACCAGAATTCAGTTTATTTTTGAATTTGTACAAAATACCAATTCCAGATGAAATTTTAGCTTTTAACAAGTTTATGTGCTCATCCCATAATAAATTATGTTTTAATTGAATGCCTAAATAGTTAACCATCTCGGATTCAGTTATTGGAGTTCCATCAATATGAACCACCATCTCTTCATCATTCCTTGATCGGTATGGTTTAAATCTAATAAATTTAGTTTTATTTGGATTCAAAACAAGTCGATTACATCGTAAAAATTCACTTAAAATAGCCGCATCATATTCAATTTGAGTTTGCGAAACTTGTTGGTATTTATATCGGTAAAAAATACAAACATCGTCAGCATACATATACAATTTACCATTAAAATTTATGTTTTTTACATCGTTGATAAAAATTTTGAATAATAATGGTCCAAGGACACTTCCCTGAGGGACTCCACATTTGACTGGACGCCTAGAGCTGCTATATTCACCAATTTGAACAAATTGCATGCGGTTTATTAAATATTGACGAAATATTTCCAGGGTTTTGTTTGTTACACCTAATATTGCAAGCTTCTTAACCAAAATGTCATGATTTACGAGATCAAACGCTTTTGAATAGTCAAAAAATACTCCTGCAACACCACTATACCCAGCATCAAGCTCTCCACAAATGTAATCAATATTGTCTTTGAAATAAAATATTATTATTGTCAAGATAATTAGATAATTGTTCGCATATAATTTTTTCAAAAATGTTATCCACAGCTGACAAGACAGAAACTGGTCTAAAACTTTTAATATTATTAGATCCAGTAACTTTTGGTATTGGAATTACCTTATGTACTTTAAGTACATCAGGATAGTTCCCTTCATCGACCATTTTATTAAAAATCTCAGTCAACATATCAACTACAACATTCTCCCTTATTAAAAGCATTCTAGGCGTAATATTATCATAACCCGGACTTTTTTTATTGTCCAAAGTATTCAAAATATTTATTACTTTGGTTCTATTTACCTTCTTGAGCTCAAAAGTTGTTCTTTCAGGAATTAAAGTACGGAAACAGTTGATATCATCATTTGAATTTATTGTCATATTTGTTTGCATATCATCAACAATATCAACGAAAAAATCATTTAAAGCTTCAACTTTATCTTCATCTTTTGTCAAAACACAACCATCTGGCTTTACAACAGTTTTTATTCCAGTTCTATTTCTACCTAGTGCTTTATTTTGATGATTTTGCTAATTCTTTTTAATCGTTCCGATATGGATTTATCGCAACGATTTTTCCTTCGTGTCTTTAGTAGATTGTCCTTTAATGCAATTAAGTTAAGCAAGTTGTCCGATATCCATGGTGTAAGTTTTTTTCGATCATTTACACGGTTGGTAGTAATTTTTGTACTATGTATGGCAGCTGCTGAAAGATTGTTTATTAAGCTTCCAAATCCAAATTGCAACTTATCATATTATGATCACTAAGATTACTCTCAATAGAGTATATATAAACTTGATTAGATAGATTCGTAAAAACGCAGTCAATAGACGTTCCACTTAAAGGCCTTGTTACAAGATTGTGGCAAGAATGCATATCAAATTCGGAAAAGAGGTTATTTAAAAGATTTTGATCCCTGTTATTACACAACATATCAATATTAATATCTCCTACGAAAAAGCATGGAACACCATTATTTAAAACAAGAAGATCTTCAATTTGTTTAAGAAATGTAAGTACGGTGCATTTTTGTGACCGATAAACTGATACAATCGTTAAAGGTTTATTCATTATTTTGACATCTGGCAACTCTATTGATATTATATCTAAAAATTCTTTACTTAAATTTTGTTTGACTTTATAATTCAAAACAGACTTCACAAACACTGAAGTCCCACCATATCCATCCTTTCTGCAACAATTAACAACTTCATAACCGAAAACTGAGTATAGATTTGTACATAGCTTGTCGAACCAAGTCTCCTGAATAGCAATTATGTCAGGAAGTTCTTTAAACTTGCTAAGTTCATATTTAAATTTATTAAATTTAGATATTGAAGAAACACTTCTAATATTTACAGATAAAATATTCAAAAAATTTTTATTGTATTTATTAATACAACAATTATAAGAATTTAAGTTTTTAAAATACTTCGAATTCATAATTTATGTAAAAAAAAAACAATAGTAAATGTTTACATTTTATACAGAAAAAAAAATTATAAGGCTAAAGAAATCTAAATATCAACTTCATCGACGTTACCATTATCATCATCACTATCATCATCAGCTGTTTCAGCATGAACCACAGAACCATTTCTTCTACCGCCGCCACCGGAAGAATTAAGTAAAATGCGATCCACACCATCCATTGATTTGATTCGAAATGGTCTTGAATTAGAATCCTTCCTTGCAAATATATTTCCTCCTCTAGCATAAACAAAACTGTATCCAACTTCTTTAAGCGATTTTGCATAATTAAACACTTCCATGGACTTCTTGCATAGAAAATCATTGATATATACTTTTTTAAAATCATCCATATCTTTCATTTTTGCTTTTTCATAAATATCTTTTTACTTTTTTTATTTGAAAATTTTACAACAATAGACTTCTTTTTTGGTTCAGTAGGTACCTTGGAAGATTTGTCTTTGGTATTCAAAAAATAAGCCTCATCAATTTCATCCTCACATATATCGGAACCAGTTTTCTGAGCAATATTTAAAACAACATCGATAGCTTTTGTTTTCTCATCTCTAATTTTTACTCCATTAATAACACAATCGTTTTGTACTCTAACATCATTTAAAAATTTAACGCTTGATTTCAGTTGTTTAACTTCATTACGTAGTGATTTATTTTCCTTTTGCAAATTATTAATTTTTTTGTTATTATTTGTAACACCTTTTAAAATCATATCATATTGGGAGGACATAAATTTAATTGACTCCCTAATATCATCCAGCTGATCTAGTTTAGATTTTATTTCACTCAGCTCACTTACAACACTTGGGCTCTCACTTGGTTGGCAAAAATGACATGTAAACTCTAGAGAAGCATTATTAAGCAATTTTTTCAATTTGCTTTTTATCTTTCTTCGTACATATTGAATGCAGCGTTTTATTACAAACATCGCACTGCAACGCATCTTCATTGGTTAACACTTCAGTTTTACATTGTAAACAAACAATTTTGTTTTTATTATTTAAACTTTTACGTCTGTTTCCAGCCATAGTTTTTTCACTCCAATAAAAAGAGCACCTTTCAAACTTTACGTTAAAACCGTTTTTTAATTTAATAACAACGATAATATTAAAGAAATTAATTTTTTTTTATTAAAATAATAAACACAAAAAATTTGACGTCTTGTACCGACGAGGGTTGCCACTCCTTGTTCTCTGTAAGTGCTAAAAGGATAGAATTATCCATTTATTTTCAAATTCACTTTTAGCTCCAAAAATCTATGGAAAGCTAACCTTAAATTTAACCTTAAATGGCTCTGGATACCAAAAAAAAATAATACGTTCCATTTAGCACTTACACACAGTAATAGTAGTACTGATATTTACCGATCACGCAAGACTGCGGATGTGACCTTCAAAAATATAAAATTTTAAGATATTCATGCATAGCAGACATGGACGTTAATCACTACATTTTGTAATTAAGCTGAAGCAAAATTGCAATTACTAAAAAATTTAATTGTAATTTAGAAATTAGCAATTACAAATTACATGTAATTGGAATTGAAATTGAAATAGTCTCAATTACTTTTGTTAATTTTTTTGAGCTAATAAGACCTAAAATATTCATGTAAATAAAAACTAAAATTTTGTTTACAGTTTTGTCCCGACATTTCGTCGATTATTTGTCGACTTCTTCTGGGGGATTCGTAAATTTTGACATTATTACATTCAAAAATTTTTTATAAATAATTTTACATTTAACATATAACATACAACAAAAAGCACGAATTTAACAATAAAAACACATCCTAACTTAATATCACAGATTAATTAATGGCTACTTTGTAGCTTGAATTTATGTTCTTTGTGTCCTCTTTCAAGTTCATGGTTTTGACTAATTACATGTACTTGTAATTGAAAAATGTGATTTACAATTCCATGTAATTAAAAAAATTAATTGATTTTAAGAAGTAATAACAAGAAAAATGTAATCATTACATTAAAAATAAATTAATATCAAAAATTTATTTAATTATAATTATTATCAATTATAGCATTCAATCATAATGTAAATAATAATAAAAAATAATAATAACACTGCACTACAAAATTTACCACTAAATCGAAAAAAACGGTACCGAGCAGTGATAATAAATATTTCGGTCACGCTGATTGCAAAGGAGTACACAGTTTTTTCACTTATGGGCAACATTTTTCGCAAATTTACATTAACGTTTGGCATATTTTATTATCTTACAATATATTTTACCATACCCTATTAGACGGGCAATATATAATTGGATTGGCAGAACTAAATTAATATATGGTATTATAGAAATGAGTGAATTGGCCCATGTAAAAAATATAAATTTAACCCATTTTACACTGCCATTGCTTTAAAGCAATACTTTCAGTTAAGATACGATACTTTTGGATCGGTTTAGTGTTTCTAAAACTTTAAAAATTAAAATTCCACTGATAAACTAGACAAATTAGCCTTTCCGACGGTATGTAACATCCCTAACTAAAATTTCATACCCTCGATAATGTAATACCCACAATATGTTAACCTCAGGAATAAAATCACTATTTTCCTATAGAAATGTTCTTATTTATTTGTAATAATAATTAAATAAATATATAATAATAGTAATAAAAATAAAAAGATAAATAGTTTAATAAAATTAAATCTTAATCACATTAGACCCATTTATATCAGAACTATTTTTGTACTTAATTTATTGTAGCTGATGAAGTGTTTAAGTGTTGTAAATTTTCAAATACCCAGTCTTTTATTCAGATTATTTATCGCATTTATTTGCTGTAAATAATAACGCAGTAAAAGCCATGTGAAAATTCTAGGTCTTTACTATACAAATAATTAAAAAAAAAAAAAGTTAAAACTATTGTTATAGTGTTGCCTTATAATTAATTAAAAAATAAAATTTTTGACATTTTTTATAGCACTTTTTTGAAAAATTATTAATTTATAGAAGAATATTTGCTTAAGGACCTACGGAAATTTTGTTGTACAATCAAAGTTATGTAAAATTAAAAGATCGGATCAAGAAATTTCCGATATTGTATAACTTTAATATTTAGAAAATTACTTCATTTTTGTTTTTGTTATGTAAAAAATTATCTATATTTCTTCAACAGACACAAAAAATTTCAAAATTGATTTGCCAAAATACAATTTTAAAAAATTATCTAAAAACAAAAATATTTTTAAAAAATTCTCAAAATTCAAGAAAATCCATTGATCAAATTGTGTACTACGGTTTGATAGATATTTGCTTCAGAAACAAAAAAAAAAATATAATTAAAAAAAATCTTAACCCATTAAGTACATACAATGCATTACATTTTGAATTTAAATTACGAATGCCACTGCTAGGGGGTGCAATAACAAAAAGCTTATTGAGATACGATTACATCTTTCTAATAAATTTCGTAAAAAAATTTCCTATGGATCGATGAGTAGTATAAAATTAGTTAAGTTGTAGAAAAGTGAAGTCTATGTTTTAAAATCCATACATCCTACTCAAAATTTTAATATCAACCCGAAAATTTTTCTTGAAAATATCTTAGATGAACATCACAATTTAAATTATCAAACTCCAAAAATTTTAGTTTGACATAACAATTTTTGATTGTTAGATTTAAATTAGTCTTTTAATAATCAGGCCATACTATTTAGACCCTTTATACAAATTCTATCGAACTCAACGTAATATAATATATTTATATACAATACGATCCACAATTTTTCGGATGAAATTGTATTTCTATTATATATAAATAAAGATCAAATTTGATACATTTCTTTGTTCATTTTTTTTTATCGGGTATACGTACATATCTGCAAGTGAGTTTAATGAGTGTCCGAATCATGAATGATAGTGTGACTAACCACAGCGATAATGTTTCGGCAGATTAACTCTTTTTGGAAAATTGTCAAATAAGAAAAATTATATATATTCATTAGGGCGGGTCGATTTAAAAATCGCTCAACGTTCAAGGAAAATCGCATTCTAGGGATCAAAATAAGAAACTTTGCCGAAGGAACTATACCTCTAAAACGAATTCTTATGTCCCGACTTTTGACCCGTAGGGTCAAATTTTGAATAAGCCCACTTTGATATTCAGAAAGTAGTAGGAATCTCTCCAAGATTATGGAAGATACTTCTTCTCCGGGAGACTCGCTAGCAGATTAATGCATAAATCATCATTCGTGGGGTTACAATTTAAGTTAAAAGAATGCCTTTTTAGCCGTGTTTTTTTTAGCAAAATGTACAAATCTCGGGATAGAGATATTTCAAAAAGTAGTAGGAGGAGTCTTTCCAAGATTAATGTCTCTATTTCTTCTCCGGAAGAAATAGAGTATAAATATATTCGATTGGGTTGGATTCGATAGGGGCATTCTAAATGGGTCAAAGTGGGATTTTTCAAAATTTCACCCTACTGGTCAAAAGTCGGGAGTTACAGATTTTAAAACAGCCTACACTCAAAAAAATAAGTTAGTAAAACATCTTGTAAATCAGGTATACTATTTTTCAGCAAATTTTTTTGCTAAAATTGTGTTTTAAACTAAAATTTTAGTTATACTTAGTCAGCACTTAACTGTTTTGAACTAATGTTTTACTAATATTTTATTAATGTTTTACTAATTTATTTTGCTAAAAAAATGTGCTGATTAGCACATCAATAGTGTGAACGACAACCAGATTAAAAGTTATACGCAGAATGAATTATATGTCGAGATGTAGTAGTGACGAGGAAAATTATACTAAACGTGACGAGGAAATATATACTATTAATTAAATAAAAGACAAAATATATTTAAATTTAAAAAAGATTAAATGTGTATTTGTAGTCAAATTGAGTGGTCAAGTTGATAACAAATATACAGCAGGTAGACAGACTAAAGCGAAAGACAAAGACATACATCTTAGGTAAATTTTTATATTTCCTTTTTCTAATTGCAAAAAAACGGGTTGTATATGCTACATTTTGTTATTTTTTCGTTTCTATAATTCTCTGCGGCATTAGTGTTCCTTTAAAAGATAGCATCATTGAGACAACCATTCATGTAAGTAGTTGAAAGATAATTTTGTTTATGTTATATATAATTATTATTTATGTTATATATATAATTAACTAAAGTAAAAATTTTCTACAAATTTTTTGAGTTTTTTTTTTGTCTTTTTTATTTGGGTGTAACTGAGGGCACATATTTTTTCCAACATGCAGGAGATTATCATCATGCACCAAAGGTTTTCTATCATCCACCAAAGGTTTAAGGCTATTTCCTTTTATGCTAAAAAAAAGTTAAAACAGAGTTGAAAAACTTTACAAGCAAATTTACACTCAAAACAATAAGTTGGTACAAAAATTAATCAAACGTCTTCTAAATCAAGTATAGGATTTCTCAGCAAACTTTTTGCTGAAATTGTGTTTTCAGCTAAAATTTTAGTTATACTTGTTCAGCACTTAACGATTTTAAACGAATGCTTTACTACTATTTTACTAATGTTTTACTAATTTATTTTGCTAAAAAAATTTTGCTAATAACCACATTAAGAGTGTGGACGAAAACCAGATTGAAAGATATACGCAGAATGAAGTAGACGTCGCGGGATGTCAAGATGTAGTAGAGACAAGGAAAACGATACTTAAAAATACAACTCTTGCAAGACATATAAAACAAATCAAAAATGGAAGATTTTTTTATATGTTTTTCATACAAAACGACTCCAGCAATATGAATTCATAAAAATTGTTGATCTAATAAACTTAAATATTGTGGTGATTTCGGCTTGGCAAAGAAATTGATTATTAATTAAATTAAAGACAAAATAAAATATTTAAATTTAATAAAAGTAAAATGTGTATTTGTAAACTAAATTTTTATAGCGGTAATTTGTCCAATGTATAAAAATTGCAAACAAATATGCCATTAGGTGAATAGACTAATGCGAAAGAGAAGATAAATTTTAATATTTACTTTCTTTATCTGAAGAAACGGGTTGTCTATATGTGTCACAGACATGGGCGACGTCAATAACATTTCACAATCATTCACTTGTGAAATTTTCCATTATCATACATAATTTCAGACCTACGCTCGCGCTTGTGTGCTTCAACGCTTCCTTACAAAATTTGTAAAATTTTTCATACCAAAGAAGGGAATTAGAAATTTATTACAGGACAATTACTCAATTATATCCAAAAATATGCAATTAGATATAAAAAGTAATTGGCATGTAATTAAATACGCAAATATTAATATTATGTCCCATGCCTGGTATTGACAAAATTGAAAATTTTCTAAGGAATTATTTAATCCAACAAGTGTAAGAGTATGTCTGAAATTGTTAATTATAAGGCTAATTTCACAAGGAAATGATTGTTGTGAAATGTAATTGACGCCTCACATGTCTAGTGTGTCATATATTGTTATTTTTAATTTTGCTAAAAAAAACTTCTTTCTAGAACTATCTACAGCATTTAGCTTCAGTCCAAATTGTCATCATTTAGAATACCATGGATGTAAGTAGTTGAAATGTATTTTTGTTTATGTTATATATAATTATTTTTAAATATTTTTAGATCTTAAATTAATTTATGTTGTCAACATAATGGACATTGATATATTTTTTGATATACTGCCAATTTTTTTTTAAAGAAACAGATTTTTTTTTGGATTCTCAGCAAATAAATTAACAAAAGTATAATTTTTCTACAAATTTTTCGAGTTTTTTTCAGCCTACTAATATTCAGCAAAAATTATATTAATTTTTAGTAAGTATTTTTTAATTGTTAATCAACTAAATGTTAGCAAATCTTTTGCTGACTTTACTAATTTTGCTAACATCACTAATTTCAATGCAAGCACTCTCCTGACTAAAATTTGCTGAATTAGCAAAATTACGGCAGTTTTTAATATATTAGATAAATTAATAGCATAAATATTAAAATTTGTGATGTCCGCCAGGTTAAATTCGTTGCCTCAAAAATGCTGATACCATCAATTTCAAATTCGTTGCCTCAAAAATGCCGATACCATTATAGTATATATTGTTCTTAAAATGGTTTAAATCCTGAGTTACATGGAATCGTGCGGATCCGTAGACTTGCCCATATCTTGAACATGGATAAATAGCTGAAATATAAATGGTAATTTTTCACTCTACGGTAAGTAATTTAATTAAATCCAATTGCTGAATATTGAATTTTTGAGGAAAATATTTTAATTCTGTAAAAATATAATTTCAAGTGAATAAAATGAAGCAGCAGACTGTTCCACGATGTTTTATATAAAATTTAATTAAATCTTTAAACTTTCAATAACGTCCTGCATAACTAAATTTAATATAAAAACTAATGGTGGAAGAAGTGTTGGAAAGAAAAAATCTTTTTAAAATAGGTAAAAGCTAACTACATCTATTGAGCACCATCAGGCTCGGATCCAGGGGGTGAGGGTGATATAATGGTTTGTAATTTTAAATCATGGTTAAATTAAAAAGGTTTGCGCATTCAAATTTTTGTTGGGTGCCTAAACCAGGACATTTTCGCAAATATTTTCAAATATTGTAATTTGATTAAAAAATTATGTTAGAAAAGGTATCAGATGTTTAAATATTTATGATAGTTATTTAAATATGTGCTTTAATCCAAAAATGGTAAAATTTTACATAAATGGTGCAAAACTGCGTTCGAATTGGCAAAGAAAGAGTTTTAAGAGTCCAAAATATTTTTTGTTTATAATTTTGTTAGAAAAATTTTGGTATGACAAGATTTTCTGAATATAAAAAGGATCGTTTTTTTAAATTTGTGTTATCAACAGTGTCGAAATTCCCTTTCAAAATGTATAATAACTACAGCAAACGGCAATATGCTCTAAAAAGTTAATAAAAATGCACTATAAATAGAAAACATGTTCTTAAAACAAGCATCTTCTTTAAGAATTCGTATTTTAAAACTTATTTTTCAGTATAGTTGGAGTAATTTTGTGAAATTTATTTTAATAGACAACAAAAAAGGATATGAAATATTGAATAGAGCTAAATCGGTACAAGAAATTTTAATTTGCAAAAATGGCTTAAACTTCTTTAATCAGTGTTGAAAATCAAAAAAAAGAAAATAAAAATTTATGGGAACATAAAATTGTTCGATAAGTAAAAACGAAATAAAAATAAAAACGCTAAAATATGCTTTTGTTCTACCGAAAATAAGATTTTTTTATCGAAAATAAGATTTTTTATAGAAATGTGCAAAAAGAAGAGCTAAATATGCAAAAATATGCCATTACAAAAAAGAGATAAATATGTTATTAATTTTTTAATACGATGAATGACACAACATTTTTTTGGTTGCGAGGATATTTTGTGTTTAGAATTTTAGATTAATAGAAGTTTAAATATTTCGGTTTGGGAAACAAACGCCATAAAAAATGTTCTGCATGGAGGAAACCAAAAGTGTAAAAGGTTGGAAAAACACTTAAAACAACAAAAATTTACACGACCACTCCAAATTTTATAAATGAAAAAAATTGTGAAGTAGTCAAAAACGTCAAATTACTTTTCTGTGTTTTTAAAATGATAAATTTTCCGCACTTGATTTTTTTTTAAGTTTTATATATGTGTTTAACAAGATTTCATTCGATATAAAAATTGTTTGTTTACCGGTCACTTTGATGACATTAAAATGAAATATTCCGAATGTCACACCCATTCTCTTACTAAAGTTAAAGAAGTTTTAATTTGTAAAATTCTGAATTTTTACATTTAAGGTCATCAAAAGTAAATAATTTGAAATTATTGTAACTACGAGTATTTTTTTTAGTACCCTGGAACACTTGAGTAGTGATTTTTTTTGCTAAAATATGACGCAAGAAAAAAAAATGTTTATGTGTCATATCCTAGTTTTTCGGATAAAAATACATCATAGAGTTCCCACACCTCTAAAAAAAATCAGAAAATGTCTTTAATATATACAAAAATTATCCTTCTCCAAAATCAAGGGTTGGATTCGCTACTGAACAGTATGTATTTATTAACTCCAAGTGATTACAAACAACGCTCAATATTTTATTAAAAAATAATCAAATTAACGAGCTACCAATTTTTTATTGAATGAGCTATTTCTGTTGTCATCAAGAATTTCAATAATTAAAGTAATTGAATCAGCGGTTTGCGTAATTAAATTAAGTATAATGCAAAAGACTACATCAGTGTATAAAGTTAATTTTGATGCTGAAACATTTTTTGTAAATTAGTGTTGGCGCATGACGTATGAGTGTTTTTAATTCATACAACGTCAATAATATCACTCATACGCCACAGACATAACTAGGTAATGCTTAACAAATGGCCAGTATAACGAAATATTTCGTAAAAGCAAATTATTTGGATAGAAAATTATACATCGTTGTCTTATATTCAAACGGAGTTATCTACATATATACAAGTGTTAAGAAGAGTGCCAAAACTGTCAAATCGATCTTCTACAATATTAGTCAAACATTTTGTTAAAGCATTCGTAATATTCGCTGCGTTACAGTAGATAGCTTCGCATTTTTATATGAAATTATTTAGTCTGCACACAGAGAAAAATTTAGATATTTGCCAACTGAAATTCGGGTACTGTGACTCAAAATCGGTTCATTCGAATTTCAGTCGGTTGGTAAAACTGAACATTTGTTTTCACAACAAAATTCGGTGAATTCAACTGAATTTTAGTTGCAACACTCAAAATATTCAGAAATCTAATGTTAATATCGTTGTACTAACTGAATTTATAATATGTTAACCTTAATATACACTTCTTAATTCGGTTGGCACTTTATTTCTCTGTGTGTGGATTTAAATAAAGTTTCATATGCTAATAACGAAAGTGATGCAGAACATAATGTTCGAAATGTTATCATACATATCTGTACCATGGAAGCTGTGTTCTGCTTTTCGTAAATATGCAACTATTAAAACGTAATTACTATTAAGTCGAGTATGCTAAATCCGACGGAGTTTTTAAATGTTAGTACTTGTTTTTTCCGATACTCGTGATATACAGTTTAATTGAAAGTGTAATAAAAACAATATTTTTTTTGCAGTTTGGATAATTTATTGCATTTATATCAGCTTAACTCTATTGAATATGCAAAGCTTTACATTATATAGTTAACTTTTTTCACACAAATAAAGTTTTTCACATTTTTTTTAAATTTTGTTGAGAATTTTTACAATGTCTGGAACATGAAAAGATTCAATATTTTTAAAGAAATTAAATTGCGAAAAAAAATTTGATTTATGCTAATTGTGTGCCCGGCTTATCAAAATGTTTGACTAGTACTGATAATTAAGTGTGATATAATTTTTATTAAAAATAAAAATTATGTTTTTTTCGACTTTTAATTGTGTAATGAAAATGAAAATTATTCAAATTCGAGGCTATGCTCTATATTTCTTTATTAGGATATTGTCCTAACAAATAATCAACAATATATAAATAATTAAGTTTCGTAACAAGCGTATCATAGATATACGGAACAGTTATTATAAAGCAATAAACACACGTGTATCGCTTACAAGGGAACTACGCCGAAGGGTACACTTCGATTTGAACGAATCTTATATATGTTATAACAAATAATAAATAAATTTTTGTTGATATTTACCATATTTATAGTAGGTAACTTTTGAACTACGATAATATCAGTAGAATTACTCTATGTGCGTAAATTTAAAATAATACACATATTGTGTCTAATATTTATACACACAAAGTGTGTAAACTTATATAAAAAGAGTCGAAATATACCAATTTTTGTTAGTAAATTCATAAACCTTCATAATCAAATACTTTAAAATACAAACTAAATGCTTATTTCTATAATGCAAAACTTTTGATTGCATAATCTGTAGTCAGGATAGCCAAAGAACGTTTGTTAAGCGAATTTGTAGATATGCAGAAACTGTGTAGACGATTTCTCGGAGACCAGTAAAGATTTCTTAAATTTAAAAATGGATTTTGAAGGCCAAGAACAGTACTTTGCATTGTATTGTCGTTGTATTGTCCTTGGCATTGTATTGTCTATCAATTGCAATTGTATTGTCTATTATGAAAATTATCAATCTTTTTGAAAAACAACAAATAAAATCTAATATGACAATATCATACTTGAGGTAGAACAATATTCTAACTAAATATATGAAAATATTGAAAGTCCGAAAAAAACTATTTTTGTATTTTTAATACAAACATTTTTTAAATAATTTGCTGTTAGACCAAAATTAATATAAATTTACATTGAAATAATAAAGCACTTTACGAAATATGTTGAACACTTAATAATTAAATCTTGAAACTAAAGTTTGAAAAGTATGAAAACTGATGAAATTATGAAATTTTATGAAAAAAAAAATAAAAAATAAGTGTTTAAAATAAAGAAAATTTTCGTTAAATTTATGAAGAGATAATTTATGAAATCGAATGAATTTGTTGTATGAAACTATGAAATTTAATGAAAAATTTCCTAATATTAATAAAATATCTTGGATATAATGAAATTCTTCAATGAATCTGCGAAAAAAATTCTATAAAATTGTTTCATTATCGGCATGAATGAAATTTCTATCAGTGTATATACGTGAAATTAAAAAGAAACCGGCATCATACAAAAAACGAAAATATGATTTTAATTTGTTTTTTTTATTTCATATATTTATTTAATGCTAAACTTTCTTCATATTTGATTAAAACTTCACTCAGAGAAAAAAGCTTCATCATATTGATGATATTGTTACATAAATAGTTTGTCATAAATTATTCATCATATTTATGAAATTTTCATTAATACGATGAAAAATTTCACACAACTGTATGACAACTATTACATAGACCTTTAGCATTTCATAAAACCGTTTAATAAAATTTGTGAAAATTTCAGCTTTTTATTGAAATTTTTATTTGACATTTAGAAAATATCATTTGCAATTAAATGCTGAAATATATTTTTGCTAAGTGACTGAAATCAGGTGTTGGTATGAAACGAAATTTGAAAATACAATTATTTAAACTTAAAAAAGATTTGATTTTCATTTCATACCAACATCTTACTTAAGTCACTTAAGCCAATTATGTTTCAGCCGTTAGACTTTTTCAAACTAAAAAATATAATGTAATGCGTTCTTAATTTTAAATAAAGGGTCCGCCATTTACGGTTTTTTTTTAACTAGTGCTTATTTCGTGAATGGTAACACTTAGCTCATGTCTGATTTGACAGATAATTAGTTTTATCCTTCCGCTGAATGAATATGGTTGTGTATACGCTTGAACAACGCTGGGAAATATTGCGACATTACTTTGAAAATCATGGTAATGTTGCAGTCCATGGCGATCGTTATCGGGCCATGATGAACGAATTTTTGTTCACAAAAATTGAAGAGGAGGATATTGGCAACATTTGGTTTCAACAGGACGGAACAGGAAGCCATTGGTGAAATACAGCTGCACACAATCGATAATGTGCTTAAAAATTGGACCGATCGTGTAGGCTACTGCATGGCCAGCCGAGGCAGCCATTTGAATGAAATTATTTTCCATTATTAACCGGAAGGATTGTACTTACAAAAAAAAAAGATATTTGAGAAAATATTCAGTAGCATTTTCAAAAAAAAAAAAATATTTGGCGGACCCTTTAGAATTTTTTAATATAATATGAAACGTTTCTTTATATTTCATAGTAATGTATTGTATAAAACATACAATTTCAATTTTAAAATTTATGAAACTACTTTATCATATTTATGAAATATTAAGTAGCATTTATGAAGCATTTCATTAAAAGTTATGAAACTTCTTTATCATATTTATGAAAGATTTCATAAATATGAAGAAGCTTGTTATGAATTTGCCCTTTTATGAAAAAGCATCATGTGTATGAAATGTTATATTGAACGAAAATCAAATGAACCTTTTCATAAATTTGATGAAGTTTTTTCGAAAGTGTTCTGTGAGGCCCAATTTACACCATGTTCAGCTTTATAAGCGTTGACAGATTTTCAAACCAATACACTAAATGAAAGCGCTTCACCTTAATATTTCAAAGAAATGTTCATTTGCTTTTTACAAAACTTTGTTTAAAGAAAAGTCTAAAAATTTGTTAGACCTTTTTTAGTTGGGCTTTAAAATATCTTAAAATATATATTGAGGCTTGACGAGCATTACACATTCTCACAAATCGAGCGAAATTAATACCATCTGGCAACCCTAATTAAAATACATACATGTCAATCAAATAATTATAAAAATTATTTTCAAGATAATGTTAAAAAAATCAAATATTAAAAGAATATACATATAATTTTAACAAAATATTGAGCATTAAGAAGGTTTGTGTGATTTAAATAATTGTAATATTGTTATTTTTTCTAACTCTGTATAATATGTACATTAAATTTCAGAAAAATTATGGTACTTGGAATATCATACATAGAATCTCGTGGAAATATTCGGACATCAACATATTAATTTGAACATTAGTCAAGGCGGAAACATTTACGAAAATATGTTCAGCTAAACAATTTAATTTCACTAAAATCAATTAAATTATCGTTTTCCACTTTTACGAATAAAACTGTTGCCACAAGACCAAGCCACAAAAGCCATTCGAAGATGTAAAATCACTTTCCTCACTCTACAGTTAACTGCCAGTAAAGCGGACTTGGTATTTTATAGTTGCATTATTAATTTGCAAAAATGAAAAGTCCCTCTTTTTAAACTATTTTAAAGAAAATTTTTGCATTCGTTTAGCAATGTTTAATTTTATGGAAAGTGTTCCTTCTTCGAAAGAATATCCCGAGAGTAACAACTTTTAGTCGCCAAAATACTGCGAGACAAACGTATTCTTAAAAAAACAGTAAAAGTTGTCAGAGATAAACTGAAACTTTCCTTGACAATGTTAACGAACAATTTCTTAAAATTAATGAAAATATTTATAATTTGTACGCAATTAGTTTTTTAATAAAACTTCTTCATTAAGTTACAGCAACTTTTAATAAATAAAACGATATTTTTCATATACTTTTATGAAAACTTGCATTTTTTAATGAAATGTTTCAATGGAAGAGTATAAGTGCAACTTCATTGCTTTTATGCTAAACTTAATATCATACAGATAATTCCCTCAATGTAGTCACAAGTTTGTAAATAATAAGGCTTAAGGCTTCTTTACTCGAGCGGCTACTTTTCGTAAACGGACTGCAACTCCATATAATATGTAAAAATAGTACCTGCATAAAATATGTTGTCTCTGTTTTACATAACGTAATGAAATACAAGTCGAGGAATCAAATTTTTAATGCTCGAAGAAATAAATGTCGAAAAATAAATTTTATTTCTGCAGGAAAAAATAAAAATCGAAATTTTAAAAGCAGTACATTTAAATGAACGACTAACACTAGGATCAATATGGTATACTTGAATCAGTTCTTGGACATTTCCGACTACATATACGCTTTTTTCAAAATTTTAAAATAACTTATTTTTGGTACCTATTTTATCCAGTCAGACGCACAAAATTCGTCGACAGTGTAGTTGTAACATATCCAAATTGTATCATAATCGGTGGAAACCCATGGACGGACTATGCTTGTTAATAAACCAAATTTCATCAAAATCGGAAGAGGTAAATAAAATTATTTTTGTTTTTTTTTTATGTTAGAAAGTGTTTTGCAACCGTCAGATAATGACAATCGTATTTAATTTTTATATTAATTACTGTAGAATATTTCTTTAGTTAGTCTCTTTACAGGAAGAAGAAGAAGAAAACATTTGTATTGAAAAATTTTACGGACACAAGGGATACACCAGACTGCCGCAGTTTCGTCCCCCTCCTGGGACTCGTCAGTGGTTAATTTATGTGTCAATTGAACAAAGTATTTTATATTGTTAATTTGCTCTATATGAAAAACTTTTTATTTTTCGGTGTCGTACTGGTATTTGAACTCACTGCCTTAGCATCAAGCTATGCATCGTAATATCACCTCTTAACGAGTTGAGCCACGGTCGACACAGCGATGACTGCGGCTAAAGTGGAGTTTGGTCACACTACGTACACACAAGTATTGTTTCGATCAGAAGAGACAAAATTAACTAATACCAATGCACAAATCATTTCTTTACATGGAATGACCCTGTCCTGAGATAAACAAAAATTCAGTATATGTTCTTTGGGACTTATTCTTTGAGAATCAAAAGTTTTAAAAAAATCGTTGTATACATTCCTCGCCATTTCCCATCCTTTGCAACGCCCTTTAAATTAGTTAGGCACCCTAATTTTTTTAAGTAAATTTTTTTTAATTGAATTGATACTTAATGAACCTTTCCCCAGAAAAACATTTCAGGATATGTTCTTTGGGACTTACTTTTCGAGAATCCCAAGTTTTAAAAAAATCGGGTGACTCATTCCGCCCCATTTCCCCCACCCTTTGCCGCGACCTCCTCATAATAAGAAGACTGGTTATATCAAGCTTTAAAACAAAAGCTTCCTAGCTACCATAGAACCCAAGATATTGAGTTTTTAAGGTACAAAAGTGTCGCGACTTGCAGTTTTTGGGGGAAATTCTGACCCTCCGTATTTTCGGCCACGTCGACTTAGGTAGCTAAACATTTGTATTGTCAGTTCTTCAATTAGTAGAACAACTGAACTAAATTTCATCAAAATCGGAAATGGTCCTGAAAATGTTTACCTATTTTTGATTGATTTCACATGGACCCTAATGGTAAAGCTAATTTGAGTACTCTGAATTCAATGGTGATAGTCGTTTTTCGAATTTAGCGCTCGTATTCGTAATATTCGCGCTTTAAAATTTCAATACTAAAGTACCTTAAAACGGTATTTTCTATACTTTTGGGATCTATTCAGAATTTAAATCAACCCAACTCTGTTAAATACAATTTTTGGCTACTTTTTTCGCGGAAAATATTTTTTCGAGATATTTTTATTCCAACTAAATTTTTTTGATTGAATAGTTCTCTAAAACCTGTTGAATATACACAAAATATGATAACATTGTAGTTTTTATTAACAGAAACAAATGGTTTTGCAAAAAATTTTAATTGATATTTTTTTATTTAGATAAATTTAGCGAAAAAAAATTACAGCTCCTTTAATCAAATTTGATAAATTTATAATTAAAATTTATCATAGAAGTATAAAAATATATATTTTTTTTTGTATTTCAGTGACAAAATTTTTAATCGCGAATATCACTAATACGAGCTCTAATTTTGAAAAACGGTTATCACAATTGAATTCAGCGTACTCGATTTAGCTTTACCAGTAGGGTAACCAGCTTATTAAAATTTGCAACTAGCACAAAGTTATTATTAGTGTAACGATAAGAGTTATCCACCTGAATCACCAAAAAAGTATTCTCTTTCGCTGTGTTATTTAAATTTATGTATCACAAAAAATAGCTTCTTTCAAATCAAAAAAATCATTTTCGTTTCTTTAGAAAAAAGTAAAATCCGCTGCCTGATAATAATTATTAAAATCTCGCGTACGGAGTTTGTTTAAGAAGTTGCAACCCTGTTTTTCTAGGAATTTGTATAAAAAACTTTTAAAGCATAGAGAACATTGTTCACAAAATAGAAATTTTAAATAAAATTATCACTAAATAGATGAAATTTTAAGGGTTTAAACCAATTATTTTGGAGCTGAATCTTTAAATAAAATCTCTGTATTTTGAATTTACGGCAAAAAGAAACGTTCTAGAAGAAACTTGTGAACGCGGTGAAATAAAAATCTCAATATTATCCCTTTCCCTACCGACTTTTTGTTTGTGGATATATTTTAATTTTGACTTCAGATTATGTTTAGGGGTCCTCAAATTGGAAAGACAAAATGTCTTTCAGTTCTACACACAAAAAAATCCGTACGAAAATCGAAATTTTTAAATTTCTCAAATATTTTTTACCACAAAAATAATAATAATAATCCATATGTTTTGTTTGGTTTTGTTATGGCCAGTAAACAATGATACGCACCAAATTTCGTGATTCTAGCTTTGTTAGCTTATGAAATACAGAAAACGTCCTTTTTTCGGCGATAGAGGCAAATTAAAAAAATTGTACTTTGTTAACCAATATCGCTACTATATTTGCCCGGATGAACAGCGTATGCATAAAATCACTTTTTTTCAATGACCATAATTTGTAATATTATACGATAACATTTTTTTACAAAAACAATATGCCTTTTCTTGCCATCGGAGTAGTTTCACAACTAAAGGTAATTAACTCTACCTAAATTGCAAATATCTTTATTGTTATCTACGTCATTAAATTAATTTAAATTGATGATTCACTTTTCATATAGTATTGTATTCAATAAATGTTTGAAATACAGACAGATATTATTTTGTTTGTCATAAAATTATTATTACATTGGGTGACTGACTTCCCAGGAAGAAATTGGCAACCTTACTAAAAACAAATTTTACTGGCACCCCACTGGACAGTGGGGAATTTGAAAAAAAAATAATTATTATAAATATAGAACTTCTAAACTACGGATCAGTACGAATCAAGTTGTAAATAGCTAAAAACGTATTAATCTTTTGTAATATTGTGATTAGGTCATATATTTTTTAGTACAGGTTGAACTTTCAGGTAGTCAAAGTTGACCTCTCGTATAAAACATATTTTGTAAATGAAGACCGATTTCCAGCTTTGTACACTACGTTGTTTATGTGCTGTTTTCGGTACAGCATATACGGATCCGAAGTCCGTTTCCGTACCGTTTTCCGGATCAGTATACGGACCGGAAAACGGAATAAAAGGAACATCGAATACGGATTCGAAACAGTATAAAGCACTCTAAAACGGACCGTTTTCGTACCGTCATGCTGTATATAAAACGGAGTGTACGAATTGAGTGTACGTTCAAAACGTACCGTAAACTGTCAGTCATTTATTTTAAAAACGGAGTGGACACCGTTTTTAATATACCGTATACGGTCCGAATATGGTCCGTATTCGTACCGTTTTTTTTTTTTTAAATGGTCCATTTTTATTTTTTCTATTTATTTTATCTAAATGATTTCTCCTTTTTTAATTTTAAACAAAAGTTTGGTTTTATTTTTAAATTTTTTCATTTATAAAGATATTAACAAAAATGGATTAACAATTACATTAAAAATAAACTAAAAAAACAAGATATGTATGAATTAAAAATAAGAAAAAAATTAAATTATATACAATGAGGGTATTCACGATCGTTATTTACATTCTCTCAGCCTTGAGCTTTTACGACGGTGCATATTTTCCATTGTAAGCAGATGACCTTCATGAGCACCCTTAATGAAGATATTAATTAATATTATGATATTATATATGAAATTTTGTTGCGTAAGAGTCTATTGAAATTACTAGATTTAAAACTATTTAAGAGTTGTCAACTGTATCAAGTTAATGTATCAAAGGTATTCCGTGGTTATTTCTATTTTATTATGTTATTATATTATTTTATTAATATTTAATTTTATTAATAAATAAAACTGTTTAATTTTTTTAAACAAAACACACTCCGGTAATACCGGAAGAAAAACGATAACGGTTGTAACGGAGTTTTAACTGATGAAAATCGGTGTAGTCCGGTTAAACGGCACCGAAACGGATACAGCAAAACGGAGTTAAAACGGATAATTTTCGAAAATTTGAGTAATTCAATTGTACTGTACGTTAATGGTCCGTTTTCGTACAAGCTTCGACGGATACGTCAATTCCGGTCCGTTTTCGTACCGTCAATGCCGGATTCATGAATCCGTTTGTAACGGACAGTCCGTAAAGTTGTTTCTTGGGATGCTCATAATGATTGGTTATCTTCTGTAGTTTAAAAGTTTTATAAATTTCAAAATAAAAATTTAGTTTTTATCCCACGATTTTTTTTTTATAATATAATAATACTTTACCATAATAGAAATAGCTAACTTTTTTTAATTAGCTTTAATAGGTTAGTCGTGAAAATCCTAAAATTCAAAATTCAAAAAATGTATGAAAAATTGTCAATTCTATACAATTTTCTTTAAACTTTGTTCAAAGTCAGTACAAATTTTAATATAATATATATTCACTAGTTTTTGGTCGCACCAAACATCAAGCATTGGTCAAAAATTACAAACTTTTGACAAAAAAAAATATTTTGAAAGTGTGTTAAAAAAATTGCACGCTGATTGAAAACTTTTTATATTCTAATTAGTTTTTTTAACTCTTGTTATTTTTTTTTTAATTCTGTATATTTAATTCTTCATTACTCGAGGGGATACGTTTCGTAAATGGACTGTATGTAACTGCATACAATATATAAAAATAGTACCAACATACACTATGCTGTCTCTGTTTTACACACACAAAGAATATTATGTGGTTTACAGTTTATAGTTTAATTAAAAACTTTTCAGTTGAGTTGAAAATAATGGAACTTGCCTTTATTTTTCATATAAATATAATTTTTAACTTTTTTTATACATTTGTTTAAAATAATTTACTACCATTTACCGATTTTTATAATTTTTTTTATTATATATTCCAATTTATTTGTTTCCCTTACAGTCTTTTTAAATTTAAATTATTTTTTTTCAAAAAACTATTCAACTATTTTCTTATAAAATATGTATATATTGCGCGGTAAAAAAAAAATTAACGCAAACATTTCACCTCGGACTTAAATTTTAGTATTTTACTACTTTGTATACGGAAATTTTGATCAAAATTTCGCTTTTATTCAATATTGTTCAGATTATAGAACCACTAGATCAAAAAATTATGTGGTACAAATGTGAGAAAAATCTTAAAGCTTAAACCTTGGTGACTTGAGACCAAATTTTGTGAATTTTTTTAATTTTTAAAATTCTTATAACAAAAATATATTATAATTTTTAACTAATTTTGGGACCCTGAACAAGATTTTTTTTTAACTTTTATAAAAATAATTTCGACTGCCAGTTGTTTTTTTAACAATATTGCAACTATTTAAAGGGAGATATTTAAGAGCTTTCGGATTTAATAAAAAAAAATAAATAAAATTTAGAGAAATGTATTAAATCTTTATTTGACTAGATAGAACGATCTATGTAATTCAATGCTTAAAGATGATTTCATTTAAATGTTGACCTCGGCTACTCCTCAAATGGTTCATACACTGGGTCCAATTTTGGCATACTCTCTCCAACATACCAGCCGGTATCTCACTAATAAATTCTTCAAAATTGGCTTCCAGTGCTTCAACCGTTTTGGGCTTGTCCATAAAGACATGAGCACTAACATTAAATCGCACGATCTAGGTGGCCAATTGACCGGCCCTAAACGTGAAATGAACTGTTCACCGAACTCTCCTCTCAATTTGGCCATTGTTTCGCGTGCTGTGTGGCATGTGGAACCGTCTTGTTGAAAGCACATGTCACCGAAGTCCAGCTCTTCTATTTGGAGCAAAAAAATTTTGTAATTATCTCACGGTAGCGCTCGCCAGTCACAGTAACATTCCAGCCTTCGTCGTGTTTGAAAAAGTACGGTCCAATGATGCCACCGGCCCATAATCCACACCAAACTGCATTTTTAAGGGTGCATTGGCAGTTCTTGCAATGCTTCTGGCTGCTCTTTACACCAAATACGGCAATTTTGCTTGTTCATGTATCCATTTAACCAGAAATGAGCTTCGTCGCTGAACACAATTTTTGGATAAAAAAGTGGATCACCAAAAGTTAGCCGTTGTGGTAGGTCGTGTGGTTTCAATTCTTGTATCAGATGTATTTTAAAAGGTTTTACACACAAATCCTTTTCCACGTAGTGGAGTAACAGAGGCCCAATTGCTGCGACCGGCGCCGAATCAATAATTCGCGGTCATCAACAACATTGGCGGATACAGCTGCGATATTTTCCTCTGTCCGCACTTTACGTATGCGTGTTAGTGGTTCAATGTCCAATAATGTAAATTTGGTACAAAATTTAGTCACAAGATTTCGAATAGCCGCCTCAGTCTCCCAAACTGACCATAATATTGGAAGAAGTGCACGATGCACTTTCTTAACCGAGCACGAATTTTGATAATAAATTCAATTATCTTCAAGCGTGGTTCGTTTGTAAGTCGATTCATGGTTAAGTTATAGACCAAACTGAACATGTTTAACAGTAACATGTTACAGGAAAACAGCTGAGCTACCTAGGCAGTGTTGCCAAAAAGAAAATTGCCAAAAAATCACCCTTTAGTAACATTATATTTCTTTAATATATTATTATATGCAAAAGACTAAGGCCGAACTGGGTTGTAGCTTTTTAAATGTGATTAAAAATTAAAAAAAATTAACAATATTGATTCAATTTTTCATATTGGGAATCCTAAAATTTTTTTGAACTCCCTATGTTGTGCCAACGGTGTCAACCAACTCTTGAACTGTTATTAATTGGGTAATATGACAATATTGTGAAGATATTTAATCTCACGTTTTGCAAACCCGTAAGCGACCGTTGCCGATGAATTGCCAGCACGGTGCCGATTGGGTTTCTCTGCCTGCGTTCATTAAGTTAAAACTCAAAACATAAAAACTCTGTCATACCCAGCAAAACCACACATTACCAAATCATGGGTAAAGTAATGTATCGCCATAGGGCTTCACGCATTACATTACACCTTACTTCACTGATGAATTTGACAGGCGATGAACCTAAAAGTAATAGGAGTACTGGTTACTTATATGGTTACATGGTGGGAAAAAGTAATGTGTCTATAAATAGATTTTCATAAAAAAAATATGCATAAAATTTTTTTTTTACAGATATTTTTTTTAATTAAATAAATAACTTTTTTTTTGTATTAAATAAATTACGTGGTCATGCTGGGATTCGAACCTGGGGTCTCTGGTATTTAACAATTAGTTAGGCGAGAACTCTACCAACTGAGCTATGGATACATATAATATTTTATTGCTTAAAATATAAATGAGTTGTTGTGCTTCGTGTTTTCGTTCGTGATATCAAAAATATACACCTTACCATCATGCTTACAAAAAATCACAAAGTAATGTGTCTATAAATAGATTTTCAAAAATATATATTAATTATTTCTTTACGTTTATAATTCATGCATTATGTAATTGATGATCGGTTAGTCATTATTTTATGTTTTGAAGTAATGTAAAGTGTAATGAGGTATCATTACAAGGTAATCCATGAGTGTTAAATTATCGGTAACTCATTACTTCTTGTTGGAAAATAATGATACTGGTAAGGAGTACACATTACAAGGTAATTCATTACTTTATCGCTCCCATTACCAAAGTTTTGCTGGGTATTTTTAATTGCTGGTAGGGAAATGAATATCCACTTCAGAATTTTTATACTTATTTTTCAAATATTCAGCTCTTTAATATGCTTCGATCGAGTGGCATTTGAAATGTCTATAACTGAAATTTATGATAATAAAATAGAAAAGTTATTCGTATCAATTTCTGTAGTTACCTTCACCATATATACGCTACATTGCTATTCTATAATACGCTCGTGATGTGAAGAAAACATATGTTTTTTGGTGATCATCGATACATTCAATAATACGCGTTCGACGCGCGTTTTCAGCACTTTTGTTAGTCGCCAAGATTGACGCGTTTGACAAGACAATGTTTATTTTTTCTATTAAAACATGAAAATTCTTTAAATTTTCAATTATTTTTCGATTAGTTAATTAATTTCAACAATAAAAGTGCAAAATATCGACTCTGGCAGAATAACAAGATAAAGTTTGAAAAACAGAATTTTTGTGTCTTTGTCTGACATGATTTTTGCATTGGGAAAAAACCAAAACACATAAAATTGATTAAATTTTCTTCATTTCATATTTAGTGCATGCGAAACTTATAAAAAAAAACAATTTATTTGCAATATAATCAATAAATTAACATTTTTAATGTTTTTTGTGCTTGTTCTTCTCTGATTTTGTTTATTTTTTTTAGAGATGGTAAAAATTTTTATAGCTTTAGCCGATAATTCTTCACGCGTATTTGCGAATGTATCGAATCATGGGGTGGTGAAAGTGAAGAGTCGACACCGACAAAGTGATGTGCATATTGTCGAATCGACATGATTGTCTTTTTATGTGGAAAAAATGGAAGTGTCTGTTGGCTTAAGTTGTGATTATTCATGCAGCTGATTATAAAATTTATTATAAAGTCCTTTAAGTTTTGCTGCTAAATGTGTTTGTTGGCCAAATTTTCTACAACATAGTTTAAACAAACATTTTTGGTAAATACTCTGGTATTTACCCAATGTACCCTTCTTATCGGGCACTGACCAATTGTGTTTACTCTTTTCCCATCTCTACTTATTACAAATAAAAAATAAATATTTTTTTCTTCTCACTTTTTTTATTTTTGTTTTTACAGAAATTTCAAACATTTGTATTTTGTTTTGAAAAAATCAACAAACAAAAAATATCGAAAAAAATTTTAAAACTCAAAAAGATAAGTTTTTTTTATTGAGATTCTTAAATACAACCTGTACAACATAAAAACTTCCTAGTTAAGAAAACCGCGTAATAAAACAAATATTGGTACAGTTATATGTGTATGATATGAATTGTAATTATGAAATTGCTTTTTAAATGAAATGCCTTTAAAAGCAATAAATTTTTGAAAAAAAATAATAAACTGAATATCTTACAATCATGTACATTTGGAAATTATCTCTGTAAAATAGTAAAACATTTCAATACTATATGAATTATAATTAAAACATAATTTAAAACAAAAATTAAATGTTTTTATTATCGAATCTATTTTGAATTTATAACGGTCATAAGACTTTTTAAACATAAAATAAGTTTTAGATTCTGCGTCCTAAAAATCAAACACTCACTAACTTTTAGAAACAATAATGGTTTATTTCTAATACTGCGTTCATATTGAACCACAAAATATGTACGTATTTTCGTTTTTTTCAAGTTTTCAATTTAAAATTTGTATGGAACTTGACAATCGAAAACTTGAAAAAACGAAAATACCTATTTTGTTGTTCAATATTATAAAGGGTGTATTTTATAGAGGTATATAACTCCGAAATGGAATAAAACAAAGATGTTTTTTTTAAATTGACATGAAATTTACTTTATTCGAAAGATAATCTTCTGGCACTATAATTTAAATATGACTTCTGGCATATGACCGCCACGGCTGGCTCGGACGTAGTCTAATTTTCGATGACTTTTTCGAACATTTGTGGCCGTATATTGGCAATAACGCGGCGAGTGTTGTCTTTCAAGTGGTCAATCGTTTCGGGCTTATCGACTAGCGACTTCACATATCCCCACAGAAAATAGTCCAGCGGCTTTAAATCGCACGATCTTGGAGGCATTCACGGGTCCGAAACGTGAAACTATGCGGTTACCAAACGTTTCCTTTAATAAATCAATTTTGGCACGATCTGTGTGACATGTTACGCTGTCTTGTTTAAACCACAGCTCCTGCACATTACGGTTGTTCAATTGATGAACAAAAAAGTCAGTAATCATGGCTCGATAGCGGTCACCATTGACGGATGGACTGATTGGAGTCTTTCTTTACGCTACGCTCTACAACAGCAATGACTTCTTCTGTACGACGTCTCTGTGGATGCATATTATCATTTAGAGTAAACGTGGTGCTAAAAAGTTTCATAGATAACCGAATTAATTACTCTGATGCACGATTAAGTTGACCGTAAAATGGACGTGGTGCGCGATACGTATTTCGAACAGAACCATGATTTTCAAAATAAATTTGCTCAATTTGGAAGCGTTGTTCAGGCATCAGTATATGCTTGTTGAAATGCTAAACCAAACATAAATCACTTGACAGCTGACGAAATGACAGCCAGTTAAAAATTATTTAAATGAATATCAAATATGAAAAAATATTTGGAATATATTTCATACATTACCATATTTGAGCTTTTTGAATGCATGTATGAACCCATATACAGTGCGTTCAAAAATGTAGCACATTTTACAATCTGTGAATCAATGTTTTATAAAATTTCAACAGTGGATGCTATAATCATCATCTCTTTGCGGAACTTGTATCAATATATCCTCTTTCTAAAAATTAAATAATATTACTCAAAATTCCCATTAATTAGAAATACCGTTATTAAAATCATTTACATTGCAAAAAAGTGCATATTAAAGCGTTTTGACATCAGGGTATATACCGACGGCTCAAAGATGAGTTGTGGTGTAGGCTCCGGGGTCTTCTCGGGTGAGTGTAACTTGCGGTGTTCTTTCAGGCTACCTGATCACGCTACTGTTTTCCAGGCGGAAATTCTGGCTATCAGGGAAGCCTGCAGACTCCTGTCTGAAAGGGGGGCTCGAGGGACAGTGGGCATCTTCGCCGATAGCCAAGCGGCTTTAATGTCCCTGAGCTCGTACGTCACATCCTCTGCTCTCGTTGGTCAGTGCAGGGAGGAACTGTCCAGGCTAAGCTGTCTATCCCAAGTTACTCGAGTTTGGGTCCCCGGCCACAGAGACCTCTACGGTAATGAAAGGGCAGACGAATTGGCAAGGGCAGGATCTGCCTTAAACGTCTCCACATCGGTGTCAGTCGCTGCACAGCTGGGGACTGTTAAGGGGGAAATTTTCCGGCACTATTTTCGCAGGGCGGGGAACAGGTGGCATAATTTGAATACCTGTAGGACCGCGAGACTTACGTGGCCCAACTACGACCTAGGGCGTACAAACTCTCTCCTGAGCAGGAGCAGGAGGGATGTCTCGAGGCTGACGGCTGTTCTGACCGGTCACTGGCTGATTGGTAGGCATGGCATTAGACTTGGGATTGTACGCGGTTCGCATTGTCGCAGCTGCGGCATACCGGGCGAGGAGGAGACTGTGGAGCATCTTCTCTGCGATTGTCCGGCGCTGCAGATTATTCGACTCCGGATCTTGGTGATTTTTACGACCTCTCGGCAATATCACGTGTGGGATTCGGTGATCTCATACGTTATCTTAACCGAAGGGGGTGGGTCTAGTACTCCGGATACTAGTTCCTTACGGGTAGTGTGGTCTCTTCAAAACGGAGTCGCTTTTTGACTCTACTTGATGCTCACGAGTAGCGTGAGCTGCCACTTAAACCAACCAACCAACCAACCATAGCACAAAAACAAAAAAGTCTTTGTTTAACAATAATAAACAATTAATTCCTTTATTTATTTATTTTTTTATTATTTTATTTAACAAAAATAATAAAAAATAACAATATCTCAATAATTTGTAATACCACCTTTCGCTTTAATGCAATAAAATATTCTATTTTTCATAGAACTTATTAATCTATTCAGAAGAGCTTGATCCAGTCCATCCCATTCTCTGAAAATTAAATTTTTTAACTCATTCGCATTTAAATATTGACGATTGTCAGCATAAACTCTCCTGGCGAGAATTCCCCATGTTTTCGATAGGGCTCATATCTATAGAGCAAGCAGGCCATTCCAAAACATCGACATCATTCGAGCTTAACCATTCATTTGTGAATTTGCTGGCATGGCTGGCTGCATTGTCTTGCTGGAAAATATATTTTGTGTCTGTATTTGCATGTAAAAATGGCAACAAACTGCATTTTAGTAATTCGCAGTATTTTTCGCTGTTCATTTCAGTTGGGACGATTTGCAACTCCAAACAAGATTCTTCAGAAAATACACCCCAAATCATAACTGAACCGCCACCAAAATTTCTACGAGAGAAACATTGGCGTTCTTTTCGTAGGTCACGCCAGTAACAACAATTCCCGTCAGGACCATCCAAATTATTTTTTTTTCATCTGAAAAAACTATCTTTTCTGATTTGGGGTGTGTTGGAGAGTTAACTATTATATACATTCCTTCTTATTGCATCATTCGTTTGCTGAATTTATTTAGTCACCCTTTATAATTGTTAAGAAATTATAACGGAATTATCACATGATATTCTACATTTCAATATTACTGCATAGGCAACAGAAACATTATTTTATGTATAACAATTGTTCTCAAAACTAGTTTTCTTTACTTTAGTACAATACATTTTATTATTGTTTGTTATTTTGGTTGTTTTAAGTTCATACCTTTTATAATATAAGTTTTGAGTACGCAATTTTAATTGTTGAAAAAACGTTGAGCAATAAACTACTGCTTAGCTATTAAAATCAGCATAATTGTCAATATATAAAATAAATAATAAAATTTGAATTCTTATTTTTGAAATTGAAAAAGAATCGACTTTTACTTTACCGGTAAAATCTCCTACATTAAAATTGGTGCCGAAACCCGGGACAGAGTCCTAAGCTATTGTATTAAGTGTTTTTGGAAGTCGGCCTGACTTTAAATACATACTCAAACAACGGTTAGATCATCATTTGTACGTGGTTGCTGTGAACTGAATTTTATTGTCGTGTACAACGTTTTAATAAACCATAACTTGGCACAGCTTGGATCTGAATTGGCTTACGAATTTCTTCCGTGTTTTATCCTGCGTTCATAATGGAGGATTTATCCCGTGCTATAGAAGACCAACGTGTGTTACAAAATCACGTAACTCGCTTAACCAGAAAATTTGATGGTAAGATAAACGAAGAAAAATCTCGTGGCCTTGTACAAAGTTTTCTAGAAGAGATTGAAGTGTCCTATAGGCAATTTAAAAATAATCATGAACAAATTTCTGATTACGTTAGAGATAAATCTATACCGTTCGATGACGTTCCTTATTTAAAAGAGGATACATATTATGACTTTTATGATTTGTATTTAGCTGTGAAAGGGAAACTTTTAGATGCGTTATCAGAATTTAAAAACCCACAGTCACCGTCACTACATTCTAGTACATTCAACGCCCCCCTTCTCACCGAAATGATTCCTTTTGTGCAGAAATCAGATTACCCAAAATAAATATTCCCGATTTTACAGGCGGCTATTTAAATTGGGTATCATATCGAAACTTATTTATTTCATTGGTACATAACAATGGGCAACTTTCTAAAATACAGAAGTATTACTATTTACTAAATTCATGTAAAGAAACTCCCTTTTCAATCGTAAATGAATATCCCCCTGCTGAAACGAGTTATGACCCAGCTTGGTCAGCTCTTAACGATAGATATAATAATAAACGTAAAATTGTGGAGCATATTCTTCAAAAATTTCTCGATATCCCAAAATCCAATGGCTCTTTTGAAAGCGTCCAACGCATTCTGGACAATACAAAAAATTGCGTTTCCCTTTTACGTACCATGGATATAAATTGTGACGGTTGGGACGCAATTTTAATTCATTTAACAGTCGGTAAACTAGATCCCCAAACCTATAAAGAATGGGAGCAATCCCTTAAAGCCACAACGGAGATACCTCATATTAAAGAATTATTTGCCTTTCTTGAGACAACATTTCGTACTTTGGAGTCTATTGGTGAGCACCAACAGCCTAAACAAGATACTGTTAATCGTTCGTCCAAATTCTATAAACATCCTCAAAGCCCTCGAATTCATATTACTGCTATAAGCGACGAGAACTGCCCATGCTGCGAAAAACGCCATCTTCTTTACAAATGTTTTAAATTTGCGTCACTGTCATCAGCTGCAAAGCGCAATTTTATATTTTCTAAACAACTTTGCAAAAACTGCCTTTATTTAGGTCACTTTTCTGGTGATTGTCGTTTACCAACTAGTTGTCAGATATGTAAACAACGCCACCACACTATTATTCACAACGAGTTTTATAATCCACAAGCAGACTCCAATACAATTAGCGATAAAGAACTTCCATCTACCTCTTCTCAAAACAATTCCAATGTTAATTGTAATTTATCGGTACTTCATATTTCCGCAAAACCACAAGTATTGCTAGCAACTGCCCGTGTTATTATTGAAACAAAGAACGGAAATGTCTCTCTGCGTGCATTATTGGATCAAGGTGCTCAAGCCACTTTAATAACGGAACATGCTGTGCAGACTTTACAACTTACAAAGAATAGAACTTTCGCTAGAATTTTTGGTATATGTGGTAAGGCTATCACAACTAGAAAATACGTTAATTTTTCAATTAAATCGACTTTCAACAAAGATTTTAACCTTGAAAGTAGTGCATATGTTTTACCTTCGTTAACTGATTATTTTCCCAGCCCTATAAACAGAAACTTAATACCTAATCTTAATAACTTTGTCTTAGCAGATCCAGGTTTTGATAGCAGTGAAAAGATAGACCTATTGATTGGAGGAGACATATATGGGGATGTAATGGAACCCCAACACAAAAAATTTGATAAAGGCATTTTTCTTCAATTATCTCAATTTGGATGGGTCGTATCTGGGCCCACGTCAAAAATATCGTACAATAATGATGTCAATGTTAATTGCATTTCACTTGACAATCAATTAAGGGCCTTTTGGGAGCAGGAGGAGCTTATTGAACAACGACAGCTAACACTTGAAGAGAAGGCTTGCGAAGAGCATTTTAATAATAATCATAGTCGATCACCGGATGGTCGTTATATTGTAAAAATGCCATTTGTCTCCGAACTTGTTGGTGGAGCTCCCCCCAAATTTGAATACACTGATTATAATGCTTTAAAGCGTCTAAAACATATGGAACAACGACTTGAACGGGATAAAAAACTTGCAACCGAGTACCAAAAGTTTATGGTAGAATACGAAAAGCTTGGGCACATGGTTAAAGTTGGCGTCTACCCTCAAAATCTTCATCCAGAAGGCTATTTTCTTCCTCATCATGGTGTTTTACGCGAAAGTAGCTCAACAACCAAACTTCGCGTAGTGTTCGATGGAAGCAGTAAACGGTCGCCACATACATCATTAAATGAAGAACTATCATCTGGACCGGCTCTACAAAATGATTTGCCAGCAATTATAACAAGATGGCGTCGTTTCAAAATAGGGTTTAGATCGGATATCGAAAAAATGTTTCGGCAAATTCGGGTAGTTGACGATCAACATCATTATCAGCAAATTCTGTGGCGTGATACAACAGATTCAGACATTTTTGTTTTCAAACTTCAAACCGTAACTTATGGAACTTCTTGTGCACCATATCTTGCTATAAGAGTTCTACACCAGTTAGCCGAAGATGAAAAAGAGTCATTCCCTCATGCTTGTGAAGTTTTACGTACTGATACATATGTTGATGATGTAATTTCAGGTGCAGATTCTGTAGAAGACGCAATCTACCTTCAAAAGCAGCTTGTTAAACTATTAGAACGCGGTGGCTTTAATCTCAGAAAATGGATTTCTAATTCCGATGAGATTATGTCCACAATTCCAGACAACTACAAAGAAAAAGTTGAAAAACTTGATTTCGATGAACAAAACGTGGTAAAGGCGCTTGGTCTTCAGTGGGAAACCATAAATGACATGTTCTCGTTTAAGGTAAATTTTGAAATTCACGAAAAATTAACCAAAAGTTGTCTTTTGTCTGATGCAGCTAAATTGTACGATCCTTTGGGCTGGCTGAGTCCTGTAACAATAAATGCAAAAATTACATTTCAAAAATTGTGGCTTATAGGTATTGATTGGAAAGATATGGTACCCATACATATTAAAAGGGATTGGGATCAATATATAATTCAGTTGAAAGACTTAGAAAAAATACGTATACCCCGATGGATTGGGAGTTATCGGACTAAACGCTTGGAGCTTCATGGATTCTGTGACTCCTCGCAGTCCGCATATGCAGCGGTGGTTTATATAAAGGTACTAGAAGGTGGTAGTGGCTTGCCCTGTGTTAATCTTATACAATCAAAAACGAAAGTTTCGCCATTAAAGAAACTTACAATACCAAAATTGGAATTATGTGGAGCAACCCTGCTTGTAAGGCTAATGGCAAAAATACAAACTCAATTAGCTAGTGAAGTCACCAAAATATACTACTGGACTGACAGCATGACAGTCTTATCTTGGATCAGAGGCGAATCATCTAAATGGACTGTTTTTGGTCGGTAATCGTGTTGCTGAAATACAGCGTTTATCTAATAATAGCCAGTGGCGCTATATAGCCAGTCAAAACAATCCTGCCGATTGTGCTTCACGTGGTATTAGTGTATTGGAGTTACTGGACCACGACTTGTGGTGGGCTGGACCAAATTGGTTATCTCATTGCGATACTTATTGGCCAAAACAACCTGATGAGCCATATTATACCAGTTCAGAATTGAGGAAATCGTGCATCGTTGCTAATTCAATAAAAACTGTACACTACCCAGATCTTTTAACAAAATTTTCATCACTGAATAAATTGGTTCGTGTCACCGTTTACATTTTACGGTTCGGAACGAAAAAGGAAAAACGAGAGTCCGGTTTTGTAAAGACAAATGAAATCAATCGTGCCATGAGAACCTTAATTAAACTTTCTCAGCAAGTCGAATATGAAGACGATCTAAAACAATTACAAGAAAAAAAGTCCATTTTAAGCACTAGCAACATCTTGCGTTTGTGCCCTTTTTTGGATGAGTTCGGAATTTTGCGTGTTGGTGGACGCATTCATAAGGCTAAGTTTAATTATGATTTAAAACACCCTATACTTTTGTCCAAACACAATCCCTTATCTCTGTTAATATTTTCAGATGCTCATGTGAAAACTTTGCACGGTGGGCTTATACAAATGCAGGCATACGTATCTAGAACATTTTGGGTCCTCTCAGCTAGAAATTTGGCCAAAGGTGTTCAAAGACGTTGCGTTACGTGTTTTAAATACAAGGCAAAAGCAGCACAGCAGATTATGGGAGATTTGCCTGCAGTGAGAGTTCAGCCTAGTCGGCCCTTTAGACACAGTGGTGTCGATTATGCAGGCCCGATCACAATTAAACAATCAACTGCTCGACACTCTGTGACCACTAAAGGCTACATTTGCCTTTTCATTTGTATGGTAACAAAGGCTATCCACTTAGAAGGCGTTACAAGTTTGTCCTCAGATTCATTTGTGGCTGCGTTCCGAAGGTTTACTGCTCGTCGCGGTATGTGTACTGAACTGTATTCCGACTGTGGCACAAATTTTATTGGGGCCAACAAAGAGCTCCAAATTTTAAACCACCGCAGCCGTGCATCTCTACCAGAAGAATTAGTTGAAAATTTGGCGAATACTGGTACTCAATGGCATTTCATTCCTCCCGCTTCGCCCCATTTTGGTGGGCTCTGGGAAGCGGGGGTCAAATCAACCAAACATCACCTACGAAGAATTATGGAAAATCGAATTTTAACTTATGAAGAACTATGTACGCTTCTGACACAAATCGAAAGCTGTCTAAACTCAATGCCTCTGTGTCCACTTTCCTCAGATCCATCTGATTGCCAAGCGCTGACCCCGTCTCATTTTCTCGTTGGTGAACCAACTTTATGCATTCCTGATGAGACCTTGTTAGAATGTAATGTCGATCGTCTTGCCCGATGGAAAGTAGTAGAACGTCTAAAGCAGCAGTTTTGGAAGCGGTGGGCATGTGAATATTTAAATCGTTTACAATCTCGACCAAAATGGTTAAAACCCCATAAAAATGCAGAAGTCGGTGACTTGGTATTGATATTTGATGAACGTGTCCCCCCAGGTCAATGGCCATTAGCTCGTATAACCGAAATTCATCCCGGAGACGATGGGCGAGTCCGTGTAGTAAGCCTTACATCAAATGGTAAAATTTATAAAAGACCTATTTCAAAGATTGCATTTCTTCCTACAAATGATGATTCAAATTATCAAGGCTAGTAATAATTATTAAGTTTGTATAGTCAAGAACAGTCGTTCTTTGTGCGGGGGAAATGTTGGAGAGTTAACTATTATATACATTCCTTCTTATTGCATCATTCGTTTGCTGAATTTATTTAGTCACCCTTTATAATTGTTAAGAAATTATAACGGAATTATCACATGATATTCTACATTTCAATATTACTGCATAGGCAACAGAAACATTATTTTATGTATAACAATTGTTCTCAAAACTAGTTTTCTTTACTTTAGTACAATACATTTTATTATTGTTTGTTATTTTGGTTGTTTTAAGTTCATACCTTTTATAATATAAGTTTTGAGTACGCAATTTTAATTGTTGAAAAAACGTTGAGCAATAAACTACTGCTTAGCTATTAAAATCAGCATAATTGTCAATATATAAAATAAATAATAAAATTTGAATTCTTATTTTTGAAATTGAAAAAGAATCGACTTTTACTTTACCGGTAAAATCTCCTACAGGGTGCATTTACTGCTTTCATACATATCATACATATTCATACATGCTGATATATGAAACAATATGTACTCATATATGGAATCATGCGTGCTCATATGTTACAATATATAATCATTTTCACCTGGGATTACACTGCAAACCAGAGTAGAAAATTATTACCATATTAGTGGTTATATAAGTCCATATTTGGTAATGGCAAGTACTTAGAATTGTCATTGCAAATCTCATTAGTTTTGTATGGGGATGTCGGGAACAAAATAAAGACATATCGTTACTAAACCCCTTACGAAAAATATGTGGTTACCTATATACTTACCAGTATGGACAGAAACAATGAGTCTAAACTAAATTTTTCAAAAAACCTAAAATTAATAAAAAAAAAGTGTATTTTTTTAAATAAAATGTGCCCACACGGAATTCGAATTTCATGGAGTGCTGTACTTCATGAACTTTTTGTTAAATGCCAATGAACCTTAATTGTGAGTGCTGAGTGTCAAATGAAATTATTAAAATATTTGCATTTTCAGATTTTATCGCAGATTTTTTTGCCTTTTTCTGATTTTTAATAATAAAAAATATTATGCTTTTTATATACACGCAAAAAATAAGAAGTTCAAAATCAACAAAAAAAAAAGCATTTAAGTTACCTAAGTTTATTGTAAAGAATACAACTTGAAAAGTCTTTCGACAAGTTATACAAACAACTTCGGTAAAAAGTTGTAAACTAAAACTACTGACATTTATACTTTAAGAACTTTGTAAACTTTCCATATGTTTGTTTTATGTGTAATACCATTGTTGTACTTTATTAACACGAACAATTTAATTCTGTTCATTTTATTCATTTTTATATGTAATCTTTTTTAATCCCTTTTCATGAAAAAGCCCTTTATTTAATATTTTTAATAATATGAATTTATTAATACTTTTGTATAAATGAAATAAATATAATAAAATACTTAACTTAACAACACATATCACGAAAACCAACCATAGGAATGGTGCAGAACAAATCCAATAAAATAAGAGTTCATTGAAATTAACTTTAATTTTGTTTGAACACAAATACATGTCAATTTCAAATAATTCCCGAGCATTTTGTATATTTTATTAGCAAATTTAAAATTTTTTTATTTAACAAAAATATAGACTATTGGACATGTGAAAAAAGTCAATCCCTATTTTGCTTGCCGTTTTAACATTTTGTCAAGCTTAGTAGTATTCTTTTGTGTGTCAGTCAAGAAACACATTTGTTATCTTGTTTAACTTATGCTTTGTTAGTTTTAATATTTTACTTTAGAAAGTTACAAAAAAACTTAGGTAAGCTACAAAATCGTATACATTGTAGAACGAACAAAGTGAAATATTTTAAAACACAATAGTGCTTATCATCAACAAAGCGAACTTTGTAATATTACAAAATAAAAAATATATGAAATTTATACTTGGACTTGGACTGCGATTGTTTATACTGGACTTATTTAATTTCTATCAACTTTATATAAAAAAAAAATTACAAAGTTGACTTCGATATTCTTAAACTACCCAGCAAACAATCCGGTCCGTTTATGTGCCGTTTTCGGTACAGCATATACGGATCGGAAGTCCGTTTCCGTACCGTTTTCCGGATCAGTATACGGACCGGAAAACGGAATAAAAGGAACATCGAATACGGATTCGAAACAGTATAAAGCACGCTAAAACGGACCGTTTCCGTACCGTCATGCTGTATATAAAACGGAGTGTACGAATTGAGTGTACGTTCGAAACGTACCGTAAACTGTCCGTCATTTATTTTAAAAACGGAGTGGACTCCGTTTTTAATATACCGTATACGGTCCGAATATGGTCCGTATTCGTACCGTTTTTTTTTTTTTGAAATGGTCCATTGTTTTTTTTTTATTTATTTTATCTAAATGATTTCTCCTTTTTTTTAATTTTTAACAAAATTTTGGTTTTGTTTTTAAATTTTTTCATTTATAAAGATATTAACAAAAATGGATTAACAATTACATTATTAAAAAACATTATGAAACCACATAAAAATTCAATAAAAATCAATAAAAGGATGTGGTTTTAACATTTTGATTTTTTTTTTCATTTTATCTCTGGTGTTGTTTAACATCTTCATCATTAAAATTTTCATGAGATCTGCGTCTCTATATTTAATTGCAAAAACATCTGAAATACAAGTATATGTTAAAAAAGTGATACATTTAAAAATAACCAAAATAATTACCACTAAAAATCTTAAATACGTATTCAGCCATTTTTTATTTTATGCAGCCGTTCTCAAGTTATGGAGTGACAATCAAAATGTACACTTCTTTTTATATATATAGATGAAAATGACTAATGTTCAGAAAAATCACCACATCTGGACTAAACGGAAATATTTTTAAACAATTTTTTTTTTTTTAAACCATCCTCATTGCATGTTCTACAAAACGTATTCAGCCAATTTTTATTTTATGCAGCCGTTCTCGAGTTATGGAGTGACAATCAAAATGTACACTTCTTTTTATATATATAGATATATAGATAGATGAAAATGACTAATGTTCAGAAAAATCATCACATCTGGACCAAAGGAAAATATTTAAAAAAATTTTTTTTTAAAAAACCATCCTCATTGCATATTCTACAAAACGTTTTCAGCCATTTTTTATTTTATGCAGCCGTTCTCGAGTTATGGAGTGACAATCAAAATGTACACTTCTTCTTATATATATAGATGAAAATGACTAATGTTCAGAAAAATCACCACATCTGGACCAAACGAAAATATTTTTAAAGAATTTTTTTTTTTAAAACCATCCTCATTGCATGTTCTGCAAAACGTATTCAGCAACTTTTTATATTCTGCAGCCGTTCTCGAGTTATGGAGTGACAATCAAAATGTACACTTCTTTTTATATATATAGATTTTATTAATATTTAATTTTATTAATAAATAAAACTTTATGATTTTTTTTAAACAAAACACACTCCGGTAATACCGGAAGAAAAACGATAACGGTTGTAACGGAGTTTTAACTGATGAAAATCGGTGTAGTCCGGTTAAACGGCACCGAAACGGATACAGCAAAACGGAGTTAAAACGGATAATTTTCGAAAATTTGAGTAATCCAATTTTACTGTACGTTAATGGTCCGTTTTCGTACAAGCTTCGACGGATACGTCAATTCCGGTCCGTTTTCGTACCGTCAATGCCGGATTCATGAATCCGTTTGTAACTGACAGTCCGTAAAGTTGTTTTTTGGGTATATACCTTACCACCATGCTTACAAAAATCACTAACAAGGAAGGTATCCCGACCCGGACCGACAGATCTCAACGAACTTCTAATATGTTGTATAGAATAAAAATTTAATGGACCTGTTTTTTTAGCCGCCCCATCTCATGTTTAGGCGTTACTAAGTGGGGTTAAAATTTCGACATTTTGTAATTTTGCGGTTTACTTCGTTCGTTAAAAGTAACTATACACTCAAAAAAAAGTCAGTATTGCCAGCAAAAAAGTTTGCTGAGTTAGCAAAATTTTAGTTAGGAAAGTGCTTGCAAAAAAAATTGCTAATATTAGCAAAATCTTTTCTGAAAATTAGCTAGTTGATTTTTAGCATCAAAATTAGAAGATTCAGCTAGTTTTCTAACACTTAGTTGATTAAAAATTAAAAATTCCTGGCTAAAAGTTAAAAATGTATTGCTGAATACTAGTAGACCGAAAAACACTCAAAAAATTCGTATAAAATTTATACTTTAGTTAATTTATTTCCTGAAAACCCTATTCTCTTAAAAATAATTTACAATACGTTACAAAATATAAAAATGTTCGTTATTCCACAATTATTAACATAATATATGAAAATATATAGAAATAATTATATATAACGTAAAAAAATTTTCTTTCAACTATTTAAATCAATGGTTGTCTAAATGGTGGTATCTTTATAGAAACGAAGCAAAACGAAGTAACATAATACGAAATATACAACCCTCTGTTTGCAATAAGAAAAAGGAAACATAAAGCGTGTTTTTTTTAGAGTGTCACAACTTTGAGTTGGCATCACTGCTTTATTTGACCACCCACTTAACAACTGATAGTTGCTTTTTGTTTAGTTTGCTTTGAAATTTCATTATGAATCGACTTACACAAGAGCAACGCGTGCAAATTGTTGAAATTTTTAAATCAAAATAATTGTTCTATTCGTCAAACTCATCGTGCACTTCTTCTATTTTATGGCGTACATAATCGTCCTTCAGATTAAGACCATTTTTGGTTGAATGGGTACGTAAAAAGGCAGAATTGTCGCATTTGGAGTCAGGAGAATCCACAAGCTTTTGTCGAAAGCTTGCTGGCGGAGTCAATGGCCCATATGTCATCAAAAACGATAATGGTCAGAATGTTACTGTCAATTGTGAACGGTATAGGAACATGATTCGAAATTTTTTCGTACCTCAATTACGTGGCATTAATCTTGCAGATATGTGGTTCCAACAGGACGGAGCCACATGCCACACAGAGCGCGCTACAATTGATTTACTCAAAGAAACTTTTGATGAAAAAATAATTAATTGGCCACTAAGATCGTGTGATTTAACCCCATTGGATTATTTTCTTTGAGGTCATGTTAACTCACTTGTCTACGTCGATAAACCACAAACAATTGAATACCTGCAAATCAACATTCGAAGAGTTATTGGCGAAATACGGCCGCAAATGCTGCAAACAGTTGTTGAAAATTGGTGTTCCAGATTGCGCCTTCTACGCGCCAGCCGTGGCGGCCACATAGCAGAAATCATATTTAAACATTAATTTCATTGATATTAAAAATATATTTCCTTGTTTTATTATGATTTAAACTTGTGTCACTCTATAAAAAACACACATTACAATATTACGTAAGATGTGTGTCCTAGTCTTTTGCTTAAGTCTGTCTACCTGAACATATATTTCTCTGCAATTTGACCCCACTATATTAGTAGTCACTAAAATCATTTAATTTTTACATTTAACCTCTATGAAATTTAAATATTTATTTTGCTTTTAATTTAATTAAAAGACAATTGCTTTGACAAGCCGGTGACAACACAAAATTCAAGTTTTTTTAATCCGCAATTTCTATGCATACGATACACATTGTTGGCGTCCTTTTGATTTGTCATGTGTAAAAAAGAGATACAAATATCTTCCATGGTTGATTTTTTTATATGTCTTACAAGATTTGTAGTTGTAAGTATCATTTTCCTCTTCTCTACAACATCTTGACATGCCACGACATCTACTTCATTCTGCGTATTTCTTTTAACATGGTTGTCGTCCGCACTTTTAATGTGTTTATCAGCACAATTTTATAGAAAAGTAAATTGCTAACATTATTAGTAAAACATTAGTTCAAATTTTAGCTAAACACAAATAAGTGGCTCTTTTTTTTTGCTCATTTACAACATATCGAAAGCTCATTAAAATCTGCGAGTTCGGGTCGGGATACTTCCATTGTAAGTAAGTACGTAAGGTGTCTAAATATAGATTTTCATATTATTAATATTGTAATTAGTACTTTACGTTTATATTTCATGCATTATTTAATTGGTGATCGGTCATTATTTTATGTTTTTAAATAATGTAATGGTGTGTCATTACAAGGTTACCCATTAGTGTCCAATTATTGATAACTCATTATTTTATGTTTCGAAATAGTGATGAAGGTAAGGAGAGAACATTACAATGTAATGCATTATGTAACCAAATGTTGGTAACTCATTACTCTATGTTTCGAAATAATGCTGAATGTAAAAAGTATTCATTACAAATGAATGCATTCTGTAACCCTCTATCGGTAACTTATTAATTTTTGTTGAGAAATAATGATACAGATAAAGAGTATATAATACAAGGTAATGCATTACTTTATCGTACTCATTTCCAAAGTTTTCGTGGAAAAGTCAAAATTCTATATCTGAATAATTTTAATTTTTGTGGAAAAAAATCTAATCTTTCCGTTTGTAATAAAACTAGTGGGTGTAATGAATGAAAATCTACAAATCTTTTATAAGGGACATCCTAGTACGCATAGCTTAGAAGTGTTTGAATATATCCTCTCTTGTATATCCAACTTATTAATTTAAGCTCCATAAAATAGGTGTGCTTTTTGAAATTGATTGGATTAGAAATAATCAAAGCTTGAAAAGCAAAAATTTACTTTAAAAAATGTATTTAAATTTTATTCCGTAAAAGCATTCTAACGCAATGAATTCTAAGCTCTAATCTCAAGAGATTAAAATTGTTTGAATTTTAAGAATGATTTACACATTTTCTTTATTCATTTAATAGTAGAACGAATAATAAAATAAATTTTTTTTGTTCATTTATTTAATCAAATGATAAACGAAATTTGTCATCATAGAACTGTAATATTTAGACAAAACAAAAAAGTACTTAAAATCAGTCTATATTAAAGAAGAAGACAAAATTGTTATGCTTTATTTCTTGTATTTTAGTTTGCGTTTTTATTTACGAAAATAATGAATCAACGGAATGATATATGACTACCTTTTAATTCTTAATTCAGTTTTTTGCCAATTAAGCTCAAATTAAATTAATTCTTTCGAAGCTCTGTAAATGAGCTTTGAGACAAAATATTTTAAAATGTGCTTTTTATGCAAATATTATTTCAAGTCTTATTTCAAGTAGATATCAATTCTACTAAAAAAAATATTTTTTTTTTTGTTAAATTCTTTGCATTTTTACAAGTTCCTAGGTGCTCTCCAAATTATACCTAGGAACACTTTTCGCAAATTCTTAAAATACATAAAAGTAATTCTTAAAACACATACAGTAATAATGAATCCATAATAATTCGAAAAATAATCTTTTTACGTTTAATTTTAGGCATCTGTGTTAATTTCAGAGATATTGACACCAACTGTTTATGTTTTTAAACGAAGTTTTAATTCAACCGCCTAAATAAAGTGTTAGAATGCTTTCTAAAACATATAAACATTTCGCGAAATATGATGGGCTCTGTTTTGGCACTCTTAGCCATATGATGTGAATGGGTTCCCAATTACGAAACTTGATTCACAGTTCGACGTTACTTCACAATGCTTTTGGGAATCGTCAACTTATATGGCAATACGCAAAGTTTCATCTGATTATTTCTACTTCAAGTTACGTCACGTTGTTTTTCAGTAAGTTAAGGTACGTAACATAGTAGCGGCTTCGTTCTTGGTGTTATATTTACTACGATTTTTTCACTACAAAGCGTGAGTGTTTTTTGTAATGTATGGCAGGCAAATTTATAAATCAGCTGATTTTTTTTGTTCGCTACATATGTATTAAAAAAAAAAGACAAAATCAGAAATTTTTTAGTGCAAAATGCTTTATTTTAAAACAGTGTTTTACGATATTTTTATTCACTTTTAAGGTTTTCCAATAGGTGACGCAAAATAAATTTTTTTGACGGCAGAACTGTCAGCTGTTTTTTTTTTTGCTGATAAATTTATTTCGCGTGCTTACTACAGTTTTTTGTGTGGTATTTCGACACAGCGTAGTAAATTTTAGTGCAATACATTTTGTTGTTGGTTCTGGTAATGAATGATGGTTCTGGTAATGAATACTCCTACACTCAAAAAAATAAGTTAGTAGAAAAGTTAGTAAAACGTCTTGTAAATCAGGAATACTATTTTTTAGCAAATATTTTTGCTAAAACCGTGTTTTCAGCTAAAATTTTTGTTATACTTATTCAGCACTTAACTGTTTTATACTAATGCTTTACTAATATACTAATGTTTTACTAATTAATTTTGCTAAAAAAAAATGTGCTGATAAGCAGATGTCGCGGCATGTCAAGATGTAGTAGAGAAGAGGAAAATTATACTAAAAAGGACAACTCTAATAAGACAATTAAAAAAATCAACCATAAAAAAAACATATACAGACATGTAGACAGAGTAAAGCGAAAGACAAAGACACACATCTTAGGTAGATTTGTATGGTTCCTTTTTCTTATTGCAAAAAAAAGGGTTGTTTTTTTTTAGTTTCGTTTGTTTTTGTTTATTTTTTCGTTTCGTTTCTAGAATTATCTTCGGCAGTTTCGTCATTGAAAAGATAGCATCATTAAGACAACCATTGATGAAAGTAGTTGAAAGAAAATTTTTGTTATGTTATATATACTTATTTCTATATATTTTCAGATATTAAATTAATTCATGTCGTCAATGTGGGAATATGAAAATTTTTATATTTCGTAATTATTGTAAATTATTTTTAAAAGAATCACAAAAATATGTTTTATGATTTTCAGCAAATATTTTAACTAAATTACAATTTTTTACAATTTTTTTGCGTTTTTTTCAGTCTACTAAAATTCAGCAAAAAATTTATTAATTTTTACTAACGCTTTTTTATTTGTAATCTACTAAGTGTTAGCAAAACTTTTGCTGAATCTACTTATTTTGTTGCTAAAAATCAGCTCGTTGATTTTCAGCAAAAGATTTTGCTGACATTAGCAATTTTTTTGCTAGCATCCTCCTGACTAAAATTTTGCTGACTCAGCAAAATTTTTTGCTGACTTTACAAATTTTTTTTTTGAGTGTAGTGTGTTTTAATAAGTTCGACACATTTTAATATACCCATTTAATCTCAAGTAACCGAACTTTTGAAACCGATGTTTTCAGATCGGGATGAAACATGCACAAGTTTAGTCCTATTGGTTAGTAGTAATGACACAAAATTCAATGGGTTTGGTTGATTTCTAATATTTAGGATATGAAATATATGAATAAGGGTTAACTTCCAACAATGTTCTGTTAAGGAGTAAAAAACATGCCATATAATTGTTTGGTATCGTTGTAAAGGAAATTACCTGTAGATTCGCAGGCAGAAAAATAGAAACGGCTCAGTGTTGGCAAAGCGTAGGCGAAGGTCTGTTATGCGTTGGCAGAACGTGGGATTAACAACCTTGACAGTATTGTCCTGTTACCAGTGGCCAACCGTTGGTTTAAGCGAACTTTACACCGTTGGCAAGACGTTGGAAATTAAAAAAATGTTGTGCTTTCAAAATACCTTAAATGTAATTAGTTTTGAGAAATATGTTTAATAAAAAGCTTTTAAAAATCAGCAACACAGTTCGGTCGGAGTCTTTTACATCATATTTAAATGTGTGAAATATAATAAAATATTAAAAACAAAATAATGCTTCTAATTAGTTATAATATTTGTAAAAACAATATTGGCAACGAATTCTGTCTGTGGTACTTGCACAACACATGCTTTGCAAACAAATAGTGCTGATACAATATTAGTCTGATACCATATTAGTTGTACCTTTGGTAATTTTTAACATGGTGGGTTCTATTTTTTTTTTCTACGGTTGGCAATTTCTACCTGGGTTTCAATTTGTTAAAATATAAATTTTCACTATTCAATAAAATACACTTATACACCAAAATACACCAGTGTATACACTGACCAAAATCTTGGATGAGCTCCTCCTACTTCCTGAGATATCGCCATCCAAAACATTGCTATTTTTAAGCAAAAAAAAAAAGCAAAAATAGCACTTTTTTTAAATCAAAAATTAACCCCTTAAACCCCACCCACAAATATGAGGGATACATGGATCTGCTAGAGGAGCTTCCAAAGAAGCCATTCTGACCAAAATCTTGGATGAGCTCCTCCTACTTCCTGAGATATCGCCATCCAAAACATTGCTATTTTTAAGCAAAAAAAAAGCAAAAATAGCACTTTTTTTAAATCAAAAATTAACCCCTTAAACCCCACCCACAAATATGAGGGATGCATGGATCTGCTAGAGGAGCTTCCAAAGAAGCCATTCTGACCAAAATCTTGGATGAGCTCCTCCTACTTCCTGAGATATCGCCATCCAAAACATTGCTATTTTTAAGCAAAAAATAAGCAAAAATAGCACTTTTTTTAAATCAAAAATTAACCCCTTAAACCCCACCCACAAGTATGAGGGATGCATGGATCTGCTAGAGGAGCTTCCAAAGAAGCCATTCTGACCAAAATCTTGGATGAGCTCCTCCTACTTCCTGAGATATCGCCATCCAAAACATTGCTATTTTTAAGCAAAAAAAAAAAGCAAAAATACAGCAAAAAAGCCCATGAAGGAGGCTGGCGCCTCCTCCAAAATACGACTAAAAAGCCTACGGAGGAGGCTACGCCTCCTGGAATACACTATACAATAAAATACACAAATACACTTAGAATACTATGTTGGTAAAGACGACTGCAATTGTAGTCAAAAACAAACGAAATTTCACTTAAAAAAAGGACGACTTATATTCATTAAATTCAACTAACATTGTCATTTGTTTTTTAATGTTCAAAAAATGACTAACAATTGTAGTAAAAATTAACCACATGGTAGTAAAAAATAAACACACATTTATTTTTTTTCATTTTTTTAAATAACAAAAAACAACTGTAAAAAATGAATGTAATATCATAAAACAGTCATTTGATGTTAGTTGTTTTTTAAATGAACTACAAGGTTAGTAAATATTTTAATTTGTTCTACAAATGACTGACATTTACATTAAAAATAAAGAAACTGTATTACAACCCAAACAACTACATATTATTAAAGCAGAAGTTCCCTGAGTGTAGACATAATCTTAAATAGGATTTAAAGTGCAACATTTTAAATTGATGTCAAAATTTTTAATTTGCTGTAAGCAAACCCAAAATTTTCAAAAATAAAATTTCCAAAAATGAGAATTTAAAATATTTTGCAGTCATGTTTGCATTTCAAGCTTGGCTTGAAACGCACTTATCCAATAAATTATGTATATGTTAGAGTGACTACAACCACTTCCGCTGCCTAAAGTTAAAGTTAAGATATAAGTAAAGTATATAAAAATCACAGATTTTTGAAAACAAACCTCTTTTGCTTCAAAAGACCTTTAAGAATATTACTCATACTTTATATATTTAGAACGCTTTTTGGTGAATACTTTTTATATACTTTAAACTAATGTATTTTTTGAGTTTAACAAGATATTGCTTTCATTTTTATTTAATTAAAAATTTATTTGCTTAAATAAATAAACATTTTCTAAACAAGTTGCCTTGATTTCGTCCAGTTATTTGCAAAAACTGCACCTGATTCGGATTAAATTTTTAATTGTTCACATTAAGATGGGAATTTCTACGGAACCCACAAACGTAAGCATGTATTTTGTAAGTCTTTACTAGCAGAAATTTGTGAAATTTGGATAAGAAGCAAACATAATTGATATGGCAACATGAAAGTTTTGACATAGTTTGATCCGAAAATGAGAACATAAAATTGTATTAAAAATTAATCAAATTGTATTGAAATATATTAAATTGTATCGAATTACAAAACTTTGCATAGAATTTGATAAAATTATATTATATTATCTGAAACAATATATAATTTTATTCGAATTACGTCCTCGTCTAATTGTATTAATTGAGATCAAATCGTATTTCGTTAATTATAATTTTACTCCATTTTATAAAGTTATAAAATAACACTTTAATATTGCCTTAGATATAATGCAACATACAATTAAATATATGATTTATATTGAGCCACAAATATTTATGTATGTAATGCAAGCATTTAAATATGCCTTCATATATAGTTTTTTGTGCTAGCAGATAAACTATATATAATTAGATGTTATATTATGTTACATATGTGATTATATATAATCGCATGCAGGTTATATGAATATATAGTGTACTATGTATAAAACAATGTTGTGCAAGACTAATAAGATAAAATTTGAAATTATGTATAAACTGTTCATACAAAAATATATAATTATGCACAATAATATAAGCCATCACACATTTATCAAAACTTTTTTACTTGGGAAAGCTTCCCCTTGAGCAAACAAAACTTTGACTGCCCGATTAATATTATATAATTATATAAAATTTCATCCGAAAAATGTATCAAATTTGGTCAATTGTATCATATCAGATTTATTTAGATACAGGGTGGCGCAGAATGAGCTATGTGGTTTAAATGGTTTATAATTTTTTTATTTATGCGATTAGTATAACTTTTTTTTAAATACAGTATATTATTGGGGAATTTTTTGCAATTAGCTTTGAAAAATTATATCCTGTAAGTGATGTCCATTTTCTGCTTCGCACATACTTGCTCTTTTTAGCATATTTTCTATATCTTTTCGCAAAATTTCGGGTGTAATGGCCATGATTTCATTTCGAATGTTGGTTTTTAGTTGGAGTATGGTTCTTGGTTTGTTAACATACACTCTTTCTTTCAAATATCCCCAAAGAAAACTGTCAGGAGCTGTTAAATCTGGTGAACGTGGAGGCCAGTTAAAATAGCTTGTGCGCGAAATAATGCATTCGCCGAATATGTCCCTTAACAAAGTCATTGAGGCACCTGCAGCATGTGCTGTGGCTCCATCTTGTTGAAACCACAAGTTTGGATGGTTTTCCATAGCTGGCCTAACAAAATTTTCCAACATCGTCCGATATGCACCACCACTGACAGAGATTGAGACACCACTTTCATTTTCAAAAAAATATGGGCCAATTATCTTTTCGGAGGATACACCGCACCAAACAGTACACTTAAGTGGGTGTAATTGTTGCTGATAAACTGCTCTTGGATTTTCCGTAGCCCAAATCCAAATCGTGTAATGATTCATAATAAATTCCCCAAATTAGGTCAAAAACCATTGTCGTTAGTGCCTAAGTAAAATCCATATTTACTCTCATAATTTATTAAGTTAGTAAATTCTGTAAAAATAAAAATAAAATAAAAAAATTCCCCAAGTCTTCTTCACAAAATGCTGAAAAAAACAAAGAAAATATAAATTAAAAAAGTTATAAAGAATTCAAACCATATAGCTCATTCTGCGCCACCCTATACAATTGTAAGTTTTTTAATACAGTTTTGGTCCAAATGTTGTCCTCATCTAATTTTTTAAAATAATACGTTACCATATCTTCGTTATTATAAAGGATGGACTATATATTAATTTAAATATACATATATGGTTTATATAAACGTATGGTTTTTATCAATTTGAAAAACATTAATGTTAGGTCTTTACATAAAAACTCGCGTTTTTAACTTGTCAATATGATAGAACCATTATAAACATAAAATGTATTATAGTTTTCAGTTGAAATCGTGAAAATTTCTAATAAATTAAAGTTTTCTCTTTGAAATGCAGACAATTTGCAGTTGATATTGTAATTGTTAATTTGTAATTAAAATAATTATTAATTAATTCAAGATTTCTTTTTAATTTCTAAGAGGTAGTTGGAATATTCAAATTTAAATAAACTTTTTCGCGTTATTTACCATTTTACTTAAAATTTTCTCAATTAAACATAGTTAATCAAAATTTAAAAATTTTAAATTTAATTTAAAAATTTAAAATTTAATTTAAAAATTTCCGAAACTTATTTAACAAATTGTGAAAAGTTGTGTGAAACAAAATTTTAATATATATAAAATTATATATGAAATCATGGTGGTCACTGTACGGTAATATCTACCGATATAGACACTCTTAGAAATAAACCAGTAAACATAGCAACAAAAAAAAAAAAGCTACTAAAAATTATTTAAAAATTACCTTGCGGAAAAAACTGGTAAAATAATTTTTTTTTTTACTAAATATTAGTTATAAGAATAGCAAGAACAAATCTGTTGAATTTAAAATATTTAGTTATATTTAAGCTAAATTATAGTTAAATGACACTAACAAAATAATCTGCTAAAATCAGGAAAAAGATTTACTAAAAATTTAGTAGACAAATGTGAAACTTTTAAAGTTTTGTTTTTGTGTTTTTAATGCGAATAACAACAATCTGCGATTATGCTATCAGCAATCTACAATTTTTAGCAAACATTTCTCTTGATTTTAGCAAAATAAACTGTTATTCTGCTAAATTAGAGGTAAATATAGCAAATTTTTTGTTAACATTACAGTTTTTTTTGGTTGGTTGGTTGGTTGGTTGGTTGGTTGGTTTAAGTGGCAGCTCACGTTACTCGTGAGCATCAAGTAGAGTCAAAAAGCGACTCCGTTTTGAAGAGACCACACTACCCGTAAGGAACTAGTATCAGGAGTACTAGACCCACCCCGTTCGGTTAAGATAACGTATGAGATCACCGAATCCCACACGTGGTATTACCGAGAGGTCGTCCAGTATATGGTCACCCAAGATCCGGATTCGAATATTCTGCAGCGCCGGACAATCGCAGAGAAGATGCTCTACAGTCTCCTCCTCGCCCGGTATGCCGCAGCTGCGACAATGCGAACCGCGTACAATCCCAAGTCTAGTGCCATGCCTACCAATCAGCCAGTGACCGGTCAGAACAGCCGTCAGCCTCGAGACATCCCTCCTGCTCCTGCTCAGGAGAGAGTTTGTACGCCCTAGCTCGTAGTTGGGCCACGTAAGTCTCGCGGTCCTACAGGTATCCAAATTATGCCACCTGTCCCCCGCCCTGCTAAAATAGTGCCGGAAAATTTCCCCCTTAACAGTCCCCAGCAGTGCAGGGACTGACACCGATGTGGAGACGTTTAAGGCAGATCCTGCCCTTGCCAATTCGTCTGCCCTTTCATTACCGTAGAGGTCTCTGTGGCGGGGACCCAAACTAGAGTAACTTGGGATAGACAGCTTAGCCTGGACAGTTCCTCCCTGCACTGACCAACGAGAGCAGAGGATGTGACGTGCGAGCTCAGGGACATTAAAGCCGCTTGGCTATCGGCGAAGTTGCCCACTGTCCCTCGAGCCCCCCTTTCAGACAGAAGTCTGCAGGCTTCCCTGATAGCCAGAATTTCCACCTGGAAAACAGTAGCATGATCAGGTAGCCTGAAAGAACACCGCAAGTTATACTCACCCGAGAAGACCCCGGAGCCTACACCACAACTCATCTTTGAGCCGTCAGTGTATACCCTGATGTCAAAACCACATGTTGGATCCCCCATATCCCACTCCCGCCTGGAGGGAAAGCTAACCCGAAAAGGTCCGCAGAAATCCAATCTAGGAGTAACATAGTCGGACTCAAATCCCACACGTGGGTGAAGTCCATCAAGAAGCCTAGCATGTCCATAGGTCCTGGACTTCCAGGAACCCGTTGCAGCAAGCCGAGCTGCGCTGCTAGAAGAAACCGCCATTATATGCAAATCAACAGGAATAATGTGAAGCATTGCATTGAGAGCCTCCGAGGGACAAGTTCTTATCGAGCCCGTGACCCCAATGCAAGCAGAGCGCTGCACCCTATACAGGCGATCCGTAACCACCCTCTTAGCGGTCGCAGTCCACCACACGATAGAGCCATATGTAAGTATTGGACGCACAATAGCCATGTACATCCACAGCACCATTTTTGGACTCAAACCCCACCTTGAACCAAACATCTTCCTACAGGAGTAGAAGGCTACCGTTGCCTTCCTGACCCTGTGCTCGGTGTTAAGTCGCCATGATAGTTTAGAGTCCAAGATGATACCCAGATATTTCGCATGATCAGAGAGGGTGAGCTCACAGCCTTGCAGCCGCGGAGGTCTGAAGCCCGAATTTTGTTTACTATTTTGAGTCTACATATATTTGGTAAAAGATTTTGTAATTTTGCAGAGTAAAATGCTATTTAACTAAAATTCATATCCAATATAAGTTTAGCAGTTTTATCTGCAAGATCATTTTTAAATAATATTTAGTAGCTTTTCTGATATTTGTGCATGTTTAGATATTAATACCTATGTATGGGACTATATCAAAAATTTTATAAAATGAAAATCTTAGATATAAATAAATATGATCATATGCGCCAGCATATAAATCCATCACATATACGTATAAAGCTAAATGTTTTTTATAATATTATATTAAACAAAATATGATGGTAAACGAACGTTTTTACTCGGGTCTGCAAGAAAAAGTCAAATTTTTTATTTTATTTTTTGTTTTAACTTCAATAAGTATTTAGTTACATGTATTCGAAAAAGGTTTGTTTGAACAAACTGTAAAAATTCAACACCGTAAATCGGAGAGTCCTTGGCCGATCCCGTTGAAATTGTGTTATAACTACCAAATATGACTGAACTTTGTCCAAGTTTCATAAGGATTAGTAGAATTCTGTTACAAAAGTTAGGTCACTTGAGATGAATCCCTACACTTAGATTACTATGCAGGTAAAGACCACTGCAAATGTAGTTAAAAACAAATGAAATTTCACTTAAAGAAAGGACGACTTACATTTCATTAAATTCAACTGGCTTTTGTCATTTGTTTTTTAATGTTCAAAAAATTACTAACAATTGTAGTAAAAATTAACCACATATGCAGTAAAAAATTAACAAACATTTTTTTATTTTTTTTTGTAAAACTACGGTAAAAACTGAATGTACTTTGATGTGGTTTGTTTTTTTAAATGAACTAAAAATTACTGACATTTACATTAGAAATAAAGAAACTGTATTACAACCCAAAAAATTACATATTTTTAAAGCAGAAGTTCACTGATTGTAAATATGTATCCGAAGATAAATAAATATTTAGATATTAGACTCATTCCATTAAAAAATATCCTCCTCCTTTCGACCTCTACCCTCGTTAACTTTAACCAAACTTTAAATTAAAGTTTTGTGGTGTTGGACCCAAATGTTTTGGAAATATTGAGTTTTAAAATATGAAAAAAATTTAAAGTTTTACAAAAGAGCACACAGAGAATTTTTTTTTTTGAGCTATTTGACAACTGCAAGTCGGTTACAAATTACAGCCGGTTGGTAAAAATTAACATTAAACCTCACAACAAGGTTTGTGTAATTCAACTGAATTTTAGTTGTCAGACCCATAATATTCATAAATCTAATACAAATATCGTTTTACTAACTGAATTTATTAGTTGCTACCATTACCATTATCGGTTGGCACTTTTTTTCTCTGTGTGTAGCCGTACTTAATAGTCTCTATCTTAAAGCTACGTGATTCACTGATACCTCATTTTAAAACCACTGGGGTCATGCTTTAAGCAAAAAAAAAACGAAAACATTATCTTTTGAAGGCAAAATGCATTTTTGTCAAAATCCGCGGTTTAAATAGCTCTATTTTAAAAAACTGTTTTTTTTTTTAAATTTCAAAAAACATATTTTAATTATAATTTATTCCACTATGCTCTTGCCAAATTAACTTGTAGAGCTCTTACGCGTTTCAAAGTTATAAATAAAAATCTAAAAAAGGTACACATAGAGAAATAAAGGGCGAGCCGAACTGAAGAGTGTATTTTAATAGTAACAACTTATAAATTCAGTTAGTACATCGATATAGACATTAGAATTCTGAAAATGTTGTGTTTTGCAACTAAATTCTGTTGAATTAACCGAAATTTGTTGTGTAAACTAATGTTCAGTTGTACCTACTGACTGAAATTCATAATAACCGAATTTGAGTCGTAGTAAAAATATTGCAAAAGTAGTTGCACATAATTTTTTAAACGGTTTAAGCTACAAGAGTCGTTTATAACTAATTTTAAAGATATTTAAATCATGGTTCTTGGTTCACAAAAATAACTCACTTATTAACGGTAAAATGCTTATATTTAAAAATCTGTTTTTTAAGCCGCTGTATAAAAAAAAATGGTTTATAATATTTTTAAAAAAATATACATGTATTAATTATAAATTATTCTTCTAAAAATCATTTTATGGTATTCCTACATGTTTCTGAGTTATCGGCGTTTTAGTTAAAATTTTTCACATTTTTATTCAGAACTCAGGATACCGTAAGAGCTCCACATAGGGATTTGGACACGGCATATCAAAGTAATTTATATTTAACTTATTTTTTTTTAAATTCCAAAAAAACAGTTATTTGAACCGCGAATTTTGAAAACACTGCATTCTGCCGTAGAGAATTGAATAATTTGTGTGCTCTACTAAGCATAAGCCATTAAAAAGATATGGAATATTAAGTACCTGTCCTACATTTGGACGTGGTTATAGTTCAAGGGTGCCCAAGCCCTATGCGCTTCGTGCTCATTTGTTTTTGTAAAAAAACTTAGCTATAGGCTGTGTGTTTTAATACACACATAGAGCACTCAGCACTAGCAATACGAAATACACAAACAACTTTGTCTTATTAGTTTTTTGTCGTTCTTCACTGTATACACGCAAGTGCAAAGCAACAACACTTTCGTATGCTTTGCTGGTAAACATTGAAATATTTTTTTCTTTTTTCTTTGTATGTATTGGTTTTTACAACAAAAAATATTGAATAAAAATTAGTTTTTCTTTAAATGTATTGGTGTTTGCTCTTCCATAAGGAGCTTTTGGGCACTCCTGTTATAGTTATATAATGTACATCTTATATACCAAGTTTGGTTGAAATTAGAAGGGGTGGAGGAAATCGGGTAATTGATTTAATATGTTTTCATTCATTATGAATGATGGGTAAATTGTCAATTCATTGATTTTGGGCTACACATTTAAAAAAATAAAGTGGAGTAAGATTCCAACTCAAATACAGTCCCCTAAAGAATTTTGGGTATGAATGAGCTTAACATGCTCTTCTTGTAGCAACTAATATAAAAAAATAATAATACATTTATCTCTTGTTTTTTTAACATACAAAAATTGGTATGAATCGTCATATTTGAGTTTTAAACTTTATTATATCTATTTCGGTATGTATGTGAAATTACAAAACCGAAAAAAAAAATATGACAAGATAAAATTTGATTTATTAAGCCCATCGCATTAAATATTCCCCCATTTTTCGAATGATAACAAAAACACACTTAATTATTTACTTAAATTGGTATAATTTTTACCAAAACGTCGCAGTTTTCTTTCGGACATCATTGAATTAAAAACTAATAGTGGAATCAGTAAATTAATAATTGATTGATTTTTCTTCTACAAATAATTTGAACAAATTAAAAGCAAAAAATGCCACCACCATGGGAAGAACGTCATCATCATCATCATCGCCCTATTATTGAAGTGGATATTATAAGTCCGTTTGCCCGACCACGACCACCACGTGTGACTACTGAGGTCGTTATTTTACCTCAGCAAAGACCAACTGAAATTGTATATGTAACACCACCACAGCCACGTCCTCCACCACCCCGTGAAGTAGTAGTCGTTGTACCAGGAAGTCGTCCACCTCAACAACCAGAACACTGGGATAATCGTCCACGTTGGTGATTGGATACTTAAAATGATTGAGACAAATTTTATGTAATATTTCCTAAATACGTGTACAAATAAATATTTATTACTTTTTGATTTAAGAATATATTGAACTTCAGAATGCATTTTATAATCCTTTGTACTTTATAGAAAAAAAAACTAAAATACATTAAGCATAATATATGAACTGAATCAGTGCGTTTATAAAGTCGCTTCGTGTGTGCTCAATTATTTTTAACCAGTTAACTGATTTTGCACAAAGGTGCAGACAAAAAAATAATAATTACTAAATTTACGAAAGATTTCTATTTAGTTAAAAATAAGTTATTTATAAAACAGTCTCAGATCCTCAAACAAAGTATTAAAATACTAAAATTTAAGTCCGAGGTGTAATTTCTGATTTATTTTTTTTTTCCTTGGGAAACCAAGTGTTGCCAGCACTTGCATCACTTGATAAAGTGTCTTGCCAGCGATGGTCAGTTTGTCTTTTTCTGACTGGGTAGATACCTTACGCAAATTTAACGCATAAATATTTAAATATAAATTGAGAACAATATTCAACGAATATCTCATAAAACATCTAACCAATTCGGCCGATTTTTAGATAAATTGAGTCTAGCGTTACTCCAAATATAAGGAACTAGTTCTGAATTTAAAAAAATAATAATTATTTTCAAATTCTCCATATAAAAAAAAATCTTGTTATAATCGAATTTCTAGGATTTACCGAATTCAATTAAACAACAATAAATAATAAACTAAAAATTTGAGCATAATTTGTCAACTTCGCCAATTAAAATTGAAAAAGTTAAATTTTTTCTTAGTCTCTTATAAGAGAGCAAATACTTTTAGTTTGGCAATGCTGCGATATACGTTTGCTGGACAGTTGGCAAGGAAAGCATCATATATGACTCAAAAATAATCGTAAATGGCTTAAGGAATTCTGAAATTAAATTGTGAAATTCTGCTCATATTTAGTAGTCTTTGACGAGTCATTACAGAGCGCTCAGAGAGAGGCTTTATCGGCAAATCAAACCACCCTTAAATAGCTAGATTTCCGTATGTATGAATTCTTTTCTATTAGCCTTTTCGGATTTATTTAAAAACAAACAAAAAAAAAACCACAGTCAATAAAACAAATAAGCTTGACAAGAAATTCATCAACTGCAACATCATTTATCTATTAAAATTGTTCAAACAGCCAACTGTGCAGCTAACGAAAGTATACACTCCAAAAAGTTAAAATCTCAATTTAATCAGGAAAACCGCCGATTCAATTTCTTTTGTTGATGTTATTCCTTCAACAACGAAAATAACAAATTCAATTAAAAATGTATTCGTCTTTAATTGTATTATTTTTCAATTAAATATTAACACATTTGATTAAGAATTTAGTTGTATTTGTGTACAAATTTAATTAAAAAGTAATTGAGTGGATAAGAAAAGTCTTTACACTATTTTATAATGTGCTTACAAAAATTAAATAAAGTTGCGTATTTTGTTAATGGCCAGTTTTCGCGATTGAGAAGTAAAGTATTGGGTCAAAAGTTATGAAATTTTTGTTTGGAAACAACGAAATTTACATAAATTTGTAAGGAGCTTTGAAGTTCTGGAGAAACCAAAAATTTGTATCTTCATATTGCCTCTGCAATAACTTAGGGTTGCCATTTGTTTTAAATGTTTAAAATATAGGCAAAAACAGCTCTTCAGAAAAAGTCGCAACTACGAATTACATTAGGGCAAATCTCGATTACATTAAATGGGCCTAAATATATACATTTTTTGGCTTAAAGTTCCCCTCCCCCCCAAATGACATTTTCCAATACAAATATGTAAAAAAGATTAGAAAATTAATTAAAAATACTCTAAGTTCAAACCCACCAACTATAAGATGATCAGTCGGTTGTTTATGAGTGTCTTCGCTCTTTTAGTTTAATTCTTGTTTGAGATTTTGTGAAAAGAAGTTGTGAGAAACAGTCAGCCCCAACAAATTAAATAATATTAAACAAAAAGATATAAAAACAGTCAAACAACGTAGTGGTGTTAATTGAAATGGTGATCTGATTTGCGGAAGAATGAATAAGTTTGTAGTCTCAACCCGCTTTACCCTGGAAGTCTAGGCAAAAGTTTAATTGTCGCGCACGGCTTAAATAAAAATGTTTCAAATTAAGTATAAAGTGATAAAAAAAAGTGTTTTATATTTTAATTGGTTGTAATTACGCAAAAAAATATTGTTAAAGAAAAGCATACATGGGCACACTGCAGTATATTTTTACTGCATTACGATTTTCAGTAATCAGTAAAATGTTACTGATTACTGAAAGAGCCGACATACTATTTTTATTTTTATTGATACTATATATTATTAGCTTTTCTCAACACAAGCATTTCAAAATTAACATCGCTGAGATTTTGTCTTCTGGAACGATTCACAATCCCACCGAATGAAAACAATCGTTCTACAGGTTCAGGAGAGGGTGATGCTGTATTGTATTTGAGAAATACGTTTTTAATGGCAATGTGATTATTTATTCCATTGTCAGTGATCGTATAAACTATTTTTTCAACTGGCAGTTTATATTGTTTGCTTATGTCGCATATTATCTTCGTTATATTGTCAAAAGAATGGGTTCCCTTAAGTCTTCGACAAGCCAGTGCTACAGACATCCTTTCGAAATTTTTAGCATCTAACCAATGGCAAGTGTAACCAAAAAACGAGCTTTTTCCACCTGACCACACATCCGCAGTTACGCACACATATTCAACTTCTTCAAGCTTAGAAGCAAGTTCTTTGATAAACCGATTTTGGCTCTCTAAAAGTATCCTTGTAACTGAACTCCTGCTGGGAATTTTAAACAAACAAATTTAAAAATGATAACTACACACAAAAAATAAAAAGTGTATTATTATCGAATTACTTAGGTAAAATATAACTTGAAAAGTATTTTGTGAGAGTTAATAAAAAAATGAGTATAGATTTATATATTTTTCGTTTTTGTTAACTTTCCGTAGTTTTTGCTGCATTCCATTCTGAAGCAATTAAAAATTTGTTAAGTTACCTAAGTTTTTTCTTTTGTAACTTATCTAAGAAAATATAATTTTTTAATTTAGATAATGTGTAGCTAACCAAACAACTATTCAAGTTGTATTTTACCTAAGTACTTATATAATAATACACTTTTTGTTTTTTGCGTGTAGGCATATTTTTTTATAACACTCATTTTTAGTTGGTATATTTAATTGCTATTAAGTGCCTAAATGATTTATTTCTGCATTTTTTCAGTAATCAGTAAAAAAATACTGGTTACTGTAATTTTTTCAGTAATCAGTAAAGCGTTACTGGTACTGCAATTTTATTTCAGTAATCAGTAAAACATTACTGGTACTGCAATTTTATTTCAGTAATCAGTAAAACGTTACTGGTAACTGTAATTTTCTTTCAGTAATCAGTAACAGTTTACTGGTAATGAAAATTTCGTTGCAGTAACAAGTAAATTTTTTTTTTTACTGAAATTTTACTGGTACTGCAGTATGCCCATCTATCAACAAAAGTATGTAGTACGAAATAATCATAATATGTTTGTAATAATTATAATATGGTGATAAATGACGACGAAATTCTTGCTGATGGTCATAATATGATAACTAGGACTATAATATGGTTATAATGCAATTGTTATGATTACTGCAAAAATAATTTGATCATTGTAAATTATATTGTGAAATTGTATTTTTAACAATATTTTTATGCGTGCTTTAAGCTGTAATCACATGTATAGCTTGTATTGCTGACATAATATTTCACAAAGTATATTCTTCAGAGCAAAGACAATTAGATTACTTAAAGAAATTATGTTTTAGAAAATATTAGCTTTGACGTCGAACAGACCTATTTTTTGTGTCGGGGAGTTAATGATTATATAACATTTTTTGGGAATTGTTTCATCTAATTGGGTTATGTTTCATTCGGACTTATTTAATTTATTTTGTTAGTCACTAATATTTTTCGCTTTGTAAGTTATTTCATATTTCTTGGGAATTATTTCACTGGGAGTTATTTCATTTTGACTTATTTAATTGGGAGGTTGGGGACGGCTCTGTGCAATAACTCCCAGGTGCAAAAAGTCCCAAAAAAAAAATTAAATAAGTCCCAAAAATTTTTCAGACAAATTTGAGAGTAATTTCAAATGAAATAATACCCAGTTCTTTTGCAGTTATTTCATTTTTTAGAAGTTATTTCATTTTTGTTATTAGGTGTTATTTTATAATGCAGTAATTCCGGAATGAAATAAGTCCCAACAGAACTTAGCGTGGGACTTATTTCATTTTATTTTCTTGTTCGGTGTTATTTCATTTGCTGTGGGAGTTAATTCATTTACGAAAATTCATTATTTTTTATTATTATTAATATTCTAAAACAGGAGTGCCCAAAAGTTCCTTATGGAAGAGCAAACACCAATACATTTAAAGAAAAACTAATTTTTATTCAATATTTTATGTTGTAAAAACCAATACATACAAAGAAAAAAGCAAAAAATATTTCAATGTTTACCAGTAAAGCATACGAAAGTATTGTTGCTTTGCGCTTGCGTGTATACAGTGAAGAACGACAAAAAAACTAATAAGACAAAGTTGTTTGTGTATTTCGTATTGCTAGTGCTGAGCGCTCTATATGTGTATTAAAACACACAGCCTATAGCTAAGTGTTTTTACAAAAACAAATGAGCACCAAGCGCATAGGCCTTGGGCACCCCTGTTCTAAAAGGTTCCTATAACGGGATCTTTCAAAATATTTTGATAATCTTCTTAAATTGACCTAACTTAATCTATTCTTTAACAAATTTTGAAGCCGTAACGTTATATTCCCCAAAGTCATATTGCCCAAGAAAAAAACGACATAGCGCCCAAAAAAATTATATGTAAATTGTTGTTGTAAAAATTTTCTTGTTTTTGGGCAATACGACATTGATTTAAACGAAATAACATTTTCTGTTGGGCGCTATGACGGTTTTTTGTTTGGCCAAAATAAATGTGGGCGCTATGACGGTAAAAAAAGAAGTTATTGCCCAAAATCATATTTTTTTTTTTTAATGTCATAAGACCTTAAATGTCAAGGCTGATTCATGAAATCAAACAAAAGAGTTTTAAGGAAACTTAACAAAATTGCTTCAATTTTATTTTTTTGTGTCGCACGCAGAAAAATCGTTATTTCGCGTAGCCGCCTGCCGCGTTATACGGAGGAAAAAAACGCTAAGAGCGGCCGAAGGCCTCCACACAGAAAAACTTGTTTTTACAAATCCAATGTCGAATCAGTTGAAATCTTATTTTTAAGACTATAAGTAAGATAATTTGACCAGTCACAGCTTTGTCATTTAAACAGCCAATTGATTGTTTTTTTATCTTAAATAAAAGAGTAGAGCATTGGCCTTCTGTTTATTTAACGTTTGGACACTTATATATACGTAAAATTTTTAATAAAATAGACTTTTAAAAAAATAATCATTAAAAAACAATTAATCTTGGTGTGGGTTGGTATTTTGGGACATAAAAAGTTATGACAGGTCAAATAAATGTTACTTGATGTCTTAAAAATATAAGATTTCAACGTTTTCGACATCTGATTTAAAAAATAAGTACTTCTGGGTGGCGGCCTTCGGCCGCTCCTAGTTGTTTTTTCCTCCGCAGAACGCGGCAGGCGGCTTCGCGAAATAGTTTTTTCTGCGTGCTACACAAAAGACATTATGTCTTATGACATTTAAAAAAAAAAAAAAAAAATTATGATTTTGGCAATAACTTCTTTTTTTTACCGTCTTAGCGCCCAAAAAAAAAAAGTTTTTTCAAAATAAAATGCCATAGCACCCAAAAAAAATTTTTGGATTTTCTGTCATTGATTTGGTCGTTATAACATATTAACATCCACAATTTTGGGGGATGGATATGCGGACATTTGGGCAATATGTCATTTTGGTTTTTGGGCAATACGACTTTGGGGAATGTAACGGTACGCCCTTATTTCATTTGTGTTTCATGGACTATTTTTGGGAGTTATTTAATTTTTATACTTTAGAAATTATTTCATGATGAAATAACAACCAAAACCTAGGGTTTGTTTCATTTTTGTTTTGGAAATTATTTCATTTTTTTAGAATTTATTTCACTTTTTCGAGACGGGACTTATTTCATTTTTTTAGAATTAATTTCATTGGGAGCTTTTGCACTGGAACTTTTTGCACCTGGGACTTATTGCATAGAGCCGTTGGGGACTGCTCGAAAAACTTAGTTTAAAAAATTTCAATTTGTTGCTCAGCTTATTGTAGTATGTAGGTCTAAAAGCTATTTAGAGCAAATTTGAGAAAAATCGGATAGCGTTAACCCGCACTCACATAACAAATTCGGTTGTCTCAACAGAATTTCATCCAACCGAATTGATTCGGTTGATCCAACCTCGTAAATTCGGTTGTTGTAACCGAATTGGAGGTTGTGACAACCTAGTAAAAATAGAACCGAATTAAAAGTCCCTAGATCCAACAGTTTATGATATGTATATTAGTCGCTTTTCTGCCGTGTTCCTGTTGGAGTTTTTAAAAATTACCTCTACGCTTGCTGAGCACTCTTTAAACCAAATTTTAAGACGATTACTTCAGCGGCTTTGGCAGGCCGTTTAGGGAGAGACTTTTTTTCAAATAAACCGGCATTTCAAGCTGTTAATTTAAAAAGTTCCAAAATATAACTTATCGGTGAATTAGTCCAGACAAATTTAAGGGTTCTAAATAAAAGTTCTTGCATCCCAGCAGGAACATTTTATTTTTTCGTCTTGTACAACAATTTTTATTACGCCCCTGGTGAAAATTCTAAAAGAATTTTGTTTTTTTTTTTTGATAAACATATTTCAAACTTAATTCTTTTAGCCATATGGGTTTCGGAAGCACTTTTCAAAGAACATTATGACACAATTTTGGCTTCTACTCGTATTGCCGTTCAATTTAATATATCGGAGGCGTATAAGTGTTATAAATATTTATAGCATATTAATATAACTCATACGTACAGGCTGGCGGCTTAAGTACAATATGAAACAATGGCACAGTAGAGCGGCATTATTTTGTATAAAGAAACATTTATTTTTTTAGTATTTATTTATAGTGCAGTTTAATGTATCACTAGGTTAAAAAGTTATGTGGTGCGAATTCGAAAAAAATCGGGTAGCTTTAACCAGTGCACTGTTGGGGATTTCCAAAAAAAAATTAAATAATGCTGCCATTTGCTAACTGGGTAGTTCAATTGCAATAAAATTTATCATAGTGATAAACACAGGCCTATCCGGAGCTGCGACATAGCTAGCCAAAGTGAGGCACCTCGTATATTTATAAGAAATCTTTTACAGCTAACGAATGCACAGTGGCAAAATATGGCCATAAGTCTATAACTTTAATAGAACCATTTTTCGGATAAAATTAAATCCTCTTATAAATATTTGCGGAAAATATCACATAATATATAATTTTATATAAACTTTTTTACTCTTGAAGAAAAAAAAATTAAACATCTGCGCATAAATAATTATGTATGTGATTATATATAGCAAAATATATAATTATGTCTTATACGCATGGAAAATCGGTCCACACTTACAAAAGTTACACCCTACAAAAGAATTTGTATGCACGAGGTAGTCAAATTTGACCCAATCACAATATTAAAAAATACTATCACCCCTTTTACAATCTCCAATTTGATTTGTACCGATCTGATCAGTAGTTTAGAAGTCCTATATTTATTACAATTATTTTTTTCAAATACCCCACTGTGCACCGTCTAAGCAGATGAAAAATAGGAGGAATTGTCATAGATAAATGAAACTTGGTACACTACACCTCGGATGAACATATAGAACATTGATAAAGTCGGTGAAAGCACAAGCCTACCGCCCATATACATATCCTGAAATTGAAAAAAGTATGAAAAACCCTTTCCACGGCTGTAACTTCTACAATTATCTACCAATTTCAAATTTCAGTAAAATAATGCACATGGTAAGATAAATGAACTGTTACATTCTATCTATTACAGTTATAGAGATAATTGATTTTTAAAAAATATTTAAGTTTACCAATAAAAATTTAAATAATATCATGTAATCTTCTGAGACCTTTTTGGTGTAAAAAACTCTTAAATTCAGAACTTCAAAAAATGTGCAAAATATAAAATTTTTCCAGAAGTAATACTTTTAAACTTTAAAAATTTTGTTAAAAACTTTAACATTATATTAATTTTTTTAAAAGAACAGACCTTAGGAATCGTCATGACTGAAATTAAATATTGTTTTGGAAATGCACATTTCTGCTAGCATTGCTGGAACATGGTAAATTTTTGCAAAAAGTTTGAGGGCTTGTGTCAAAAATATTTCATGCAGAATTTTATACCTTTATGAGTTATAATTATTGACTTATATATTCCTAGTTAATTGCTTTAAAAAACTTGATACGCCACCAATCATTCCGCTCAACAATGCTGCTGTTTTTAAACTTTATGATACGAGGGCGTGTCAATAAGTCCGTGACTTTTCGAACTTCCCTCGTAGTAATATGAAATCCAATACTGCTCCTAACAAGTACCACCTGTTAATTTACAGTAGTAAATACTGTCAAATTTTGAGCAAGTTCCGTCATTTACTTTGCGTTTAACAGCTGTTCAAAATATACAACCTTGTGGATTTTTTTAAAAACGGGAAAAGTGAATTTCGAGTGCTCATTAAAAATTATTTTTTGCGCAAAAAAAACCGTCAATCAAACCAAGGAAAAGCTTGATAAATACTATGGGGACTCTGCACAATCGATTTCAATGGTAAAAAAGTGGTCGCACTAGTACAAATGACGCTGAACGTTCTGGACCGCCAATTAAGGTCAATATACCCGAAAATGTTGAAAAAATCCACGATATGGTGTTGGCCGATCGAAGAGTAAAAGTGCGTGAGATTGTTGATGCCTTGAAATTTCATATGGTAGTGTGGTTTCGATTTTATATGATCAGTTGGGTTTAAGAAAGCTGTCTGCAAGATTAGTGCCGCGTTTGACCATAAATGTAATAGTGGCCAATAAGGTGATGGCGTCAGTTTTTTGGGATGCACGCGGGATAATCCACATCGGATACCTTCAAAAGGGGAAAACAATAAACGGCGAATATTATGCCAACTTATTGGACCGATTTAACAAGGATTTTAAAAGAAGACCACATATGGCCAAGAAAAAAGTTCTTTTTCATCAAGTTAAAGCACGGGTGCACACGTGTGCAGTCTCAATGGCAAAATTCCATGAATTGGGCTACGAATTGGTACCTCATCCGCCATATTCTCCTGGTTTAGCCTCCAGTGACTATTTCCTATTTCCAAACCTAAAGAAATGGTTCGGTGGAAAGAGATTTAGCTCCAACGATGAAATTATTGATCAAACAAATGCTTATTTTATGGTCCTCGAAAAATCTTAGTTTTTGGAAGGGATACAAAAATTCGAGAAACGTTGGACTAAGGGTATTGAGCTAAAAGGAGACTATGTTGAAAATTAATTTTTTTTTTTGCAAAAAAAAACTGTGTTTCATTCAAAAAGTCACGGACTTATTGACCCGCCCTCTTATAACATTTTGTATTTAAAAAATACATGATCATTTTTATTTATTTAATGTAATTCCGAACTATTAGGTATGTAGAGAGTATTAGGTTGCCATAAAGAGGTCTTGAGATATTAAGAATTTAGAAACCGACTTTTATTGCATCTTTAATTGAAATCGATATTAACTTTCATTTTAGTACAGTAACGGTCAATTGAATGTGTATATTTATTTAATAATAAACACAAAACTATTTGCTTTTTTAATAAACATTTTGATAAATTAAGTAATTAATACATTCGACAAAAATAGACACCTTTAGTTATTCTAATTGAAATATATTTTCATATATCTAAATAGGCATTTGTGAAAATGCAAAATGGGCATTTGTAAAATTGCACAATCTGCATTTATAAAAATTCAAAATAGTCAGTTCATAATTTCCGGTAAAAAATCCGGCATTATGTTTTATGCTAAATTAGATTATATTATGGGCTTGCAAAAACAGAAAAAAAATTTTAATTTATATAATTTTTTTTTACACTACATCAAACATAAAAAAATTTGGATTTTCAACCAATAAAAAAGCTATAAAAAATATTTTTTCCAAACATATACTGAAATTAGTATTTAAATTCAACTACAAATATATTTACTTTGAACCAGTATAAAAAAATGTATATTTGAGAAATAGTTTCCTCAAACAACTGGAACCATATAGGAGAATACTAGGTCAAAGGAAGCTAAAATAATAACTTGTATGGTTTATATACAAATTTTTAATCCGGTTTGTATAAAAATCGGTACATGGTCTTTGGCACTTATTCATTTTATTTATATATATTAAATTTAGTGAAAGCAGGTCGATATTGATAGACATCAGTCAAACAAATGCGGTAAAAATCGCGAAATTAGGCATTTTTTTATGATATGTTATATAACAATATAGGCTTACACATACAGAAAAAAACAGGTTTTGGGCAGGCCGTCAAGTGGCTGTTTTCCTGAGGTTGCACCTCCTCGTATGAATTTTCAAACATCCCATCTTAGCGGACGTCTACGCTAAAGGATGAACCTCCATGCAAACTTTCAAGTTCCTAAATCCAGCTGTATAGGCTGGGCTATGTTGAGTCAGTCAGTCAGTCAGTCAACGAGTGAGTGAGTGACTAACGTTATTCTTTTATATATAGAATATACATAAGATTTTTTTGAAATATAATTTCCTTGCTATTACCCTGCACTACTACACATACACGTACAATACTATGTAGGTAAAGACCACTGCAAATGTAGTTGAAAACAAATGGAATTTCATTTAAAGAAAGGACGACTTACATTGCAGTAAATTCGACTAACATTGTCATTTGTTTTTTTATATTCAAAAAATTACTAACAATTGTAGTAAAAATGTAACACATGTTTGTAAAAAATAAACAAACATTTATTTTTTTAAATAATAAAAAACAACTGTAAAAATTGAATGTAAAATCATAAAACAGTCATTTGATGTGGGTTGTTTTTTTAAATGAACTACAAACTTAGTAAAAAATGCCAACAATAAATACACAGAAAAAATTATGGGCCAAAAATATCTAATTAATCGATTGTTTGAATATCAATGGCAATTTAAACACTTTTTTTAATTGATTCAATTAAAAAATTTATTGAATTTTCTAATATATCCATACAGTGTTGACAACATGTAAACAAAATTTTTAAAAATTTGGCAAACTATTTTTTTTTTTATTTAGATTAAATACTCAAACAAAGGTTTAATTATATCAATATATTATTTAATTTGTAAATAAAAAGAAAAAAAATCGCAAATGATTAACTTTTAATAAGTTGAATAGTTTACCGATTTCAAATACACGCAAAATCGTAGTTATTTCACTAGAGTTTGCAACACTCTTTTTGTTGAGATATTCGTGTACGCACGAAAACTTAATTTAGTTTCGTGTTTTATCTGTGGTAATAAAAGTGCACATGTGGATTTAAATAAACCTTATCGAAAAAGGATAAATAAACTATTATTTTTGTAAATAATTAAATTTTCAATAAGTATAAGTATCATTAAACTATCATTTTAAAATTGTGTGTGATTTTTTTAAGAAAGCAATTCAATTACAAGAAAAAGTTGAAGACAAGACAAGCAAAACAAAAATTTTGTCAATGAAAATGACTTTACTATTATTTGTTTTCTTATAATACATTTTGATATTAAAAAGCTTTAATTTTATTATAAATAAAATGTCAATTTAATTTACAAACCTACATTTCTTTTTTTATTTAATGAGGGGCATATAACAAAAATAAAAAATACGAGTTTTCAATTAAAACTACCATTGTTTTCTTCTCAAGTTTTAATTAAAGTTTTAATCAATTTAACTAAACTGTTTAATTGACGTTGTAAAGAAAAACAATAACTCTTTTAATTGATATTATTATTATTTTAATTGAAAGAGTTTTTATAAACTGTCTGCAAACTTTTTTAGTTAATACTATCATTTCAGTCGTAGGTGCAAAATCAATTAAAATATTAATTGATTCAATAAAATTTGTAATTGAAACCCGTTTTTAGTTTTTTCTGTGTACGCTTACTCGTGTGCGTTTTCTTTTAGAGTACATATTTTATCCGAATTTTCGTTTTTTAAAAATGAAAAATGCAAATCAAGGCCGAGTGCTATGAAAAGTGTTGGTTGTTTAATTATACAGAAAAACTTTAATTCGATAGCTTCTTCACGCTTAAAATAAAATGCCTTTAAATTTTAAGATTATAAAAAACGGGATTTTAGTAATTTTTTGGTCAAAAAAGTAGCATGACTCTTATGCCTCCAGATTAAAACTTTCTGCTGGTACACATATAGTGCTTATATTTTTCTGAAAGACTACTACATATAGTTGCGTTTTATATAACTTATATTCCCTAGGTTGTTATTATTCTCCCTCATGCCCATCCAAATTCGACAATTTGTTTACTCAAATTACAACTTTAGAAAATTTTTTCTCTGAGTGCATCACCGAAATTGAAAAACGGGTGCATTTCTACCGATTTAGTAAAAATTTAAAATATTTAACATCGCTTCAAATGTAAAAATCCCATAGTAGGAAATTTTTTACAAGTTTTTGGGAATAGTGAGATTTTCTTTTGTCTTGTTTGATTTTTTTTATGATAGTGAGGTACAGCTTAGCATTAAATTTCATTACAATATGTCCATTAACAAATATTCTATTGTAAAATAGAATATTAACATTACCAAAAAAGTTGTAAAAGAAAAATTTCCGGATATCCGAAAATTTTATTCGATTCGGTTGAAACTTGGCACAGAGTATTTAGATCTGATTTCATGAAGATTTGCCAAATTTGGGGAAAATCGGCTAGTATTTAGATGGGTGATCTAGTCGGTTTTTCAAAACCGGCTACAACCGGTTTTTTGTGTGTTGTCGGTTTTTAAAAAAAGTAATATTTTTCAATGTCGAATTAACCGGGTTTTGCTTTTTTAGATTCAACATATTTACTAAATTCATTGTTATAAAACGAAATGTTCTGAAAATTTTCTTAAAAACCTTTTTTTATTGAGGTTGTTTATGCAATAGAGATCCTTTTTACTTAAAAATTTCTCGTATAAAAAAAGATTTTTCATAACATCAACATTTTTTTTTTGTTACCGACTCATTTTTAAATTGATCGAATTATATTATTCTGTCATTTTATATTTGGCTACGAATACCAACAAAAAATATTTAAAAAATATTTTTTAGACATTTTTAAACATAATTTCTATATTAAAATTTGTCTTTAAACTATGTTTAATTTAAGTCGTTTACAATGAAGAACGGTTCTTAATAAATTGTTTTGGATGTGCGTCTCATAAATCAAAAATTTTTAAAAATTTTTGTTAAAGTTAAAATTGTTTTTTTAAAACCAACGAAACATTCCTTTCAAGCCGATTAAAAAAAATAATAATTTTTGAAATAAAAAACTTTAATAATTCAAGTTTATAAAATAAAAAAAAAATAGTATAATTGTATAACTTTTAACCGTTTTTTTTTTTTGCAAATTCCAAAAACCGAAATCAATTATTTTCAAATTTCAAAAATTCGGAAAAACCAAAAACCGGTTTTCAAAAAATATTGAATAATCGATCAGCCTAGTTTTTAGACATAGTTTACCTATAATGTCATACAAACGGAAATTTTACATATAGCAAACAAAAATGTATAGCAAAATAAACTTTGAATGTAAACTATGTCTAAATATTAACCAATTTTCTCCAATTTCATTGAATCAGATACATATCGGACAAAATTTTCGGATATAGGTCAAAAAAATTTTTTTTTTTACTTGAGCTTAACATTATGTTGATTATGGCTGTGTCAAGTTTCAATCCAATCAGCCAGTAAGAAAGGGCTGAATTATTTCCAAAATATGTATGAAACACCCCACTAGGCAGTGGTGCACCCGCGGATTTATATGATAATTTTTATACTATATAAAAATAAAATTATAAGACGCATATTTTTATTTTTAGGTGTGCAACCTTAAGTTTAGGTGTTAAAAATAAAAGTGGTAACCCTGGGCCTACAGCATAGGCAATATGGGTGTCAAAATTATAGTTTTTCCCAAGTACTTTAATGCTGTGTGCAAATGAATCTGAATTTCACGTCAAAAATCATCAAATCGAATGCTAAGCAGATGACTTTGGCAAAAAAAACGTCAAATTTACGGTAATTTTTGGAAAAATCGTCAAATCAATTTGAAAAAGTTGTCATAAAATCTGGATTTTTGTTTTACCAATTTCAATATTTTTTATTTTTAGTCTGATTAATCTGAAAGTAATATGAAAATGGTTTAAAAAAATAAATAAATTAAATAAAAACACTAAATAAAAAAGTTCCCAATTCGCAGCGCTGATAAATACAACTTTTAAACGTCTCCAGAGAGTGAAAAGCGAGTAATATTTTTTTAGACTCATAAAGGACTTAAAAATTATTCAAATGTATGGAAAAATACATTGCTTCTCTTTTGCACAGAAGACTTACATAGAAAAAACTAAGAGATGCTAATGCTTCGGACCTTGTTATTGAGTAATTAATTCCTTGCTGAGAACAAAAAGTTTTATTTATTTCGCCAAAACATATTCCATAAAAGTCGTAAGAAGGCTTTTCTTATGATTAATAAAAAAATCGTCATTTTGGGACCGAAATTCGTCAATTCGTCATTTGGAAAATTTTTGACAAAAAACCATCAAATTTGCCAGCTATGATAATAAGTCAAATAACGAAACTTATTTTTATTAGTCTAGCCAATCATTTTGTCCCAAGTAAGAGTCCAACATATAAACAAATTTTAAATGCAAAATATTTTTTTTATTTCGAAACTTTTTATACATATTTTGTGTAATTTAATTTTTTTTTTGTTCTTTTTTCAATAAAAATATTTAAAACATTTGTCCATCAATGTTCACCATCGTTGATAAGGAGGGTTATTATAGCCAGTATTGTAATATGCGCCATTATTATAGTATTGACCTTGACCTGGATATGTAGCTGCTGGAGTTACTACCACCACTTCAGTGCGCGGCGGGGGAGGTGGAGGATAGTATGGACGATTCCAACCGGGAACAATATCAATTTCGATACCTGGGCGATAATGGTGATGATGATGGCGATGGCGATATGGATCCTCATAGTAGCATGGAGGTGGCATGGCGAAAACTAAGAATAATTAGAATATCTTCTTGTCACTTGATTTTATTTTTTATTGCCTGCTGTCTTGAACGAAGTGAAGAGTCAAAGTATCCAAAATAGACTGCGCTATAAAATATTTTATTTTTATTAGTCTTTAATAGATACAGTGATTTTAGTACAAAAGGCAAACTTTAATAAACGAACTAAAGGGTGGTTTTTATAGAGGTATGGATTCAAATTATATTTTTTATTAAATTTATTAGAAAACATATTAAAACAAAAATTACAAGAATTATTAAATTAAAAAAAATATTTTTTTTCTTTGAATGAAAAAATTTGACAAATTTAAACTTGAAACAAAAATACAAGTTAATTAACTTTAAAACTATGAAACTATGAGGTTACCAAACGTTTCCTTCAATAAATCAATTGTGGCACGAGTTGTGTGACATGTTGCGCCGTCTTGTTGAAACTACAGCTCCTGTACATCATAGTTGTTCAATTGATCACCATTGACTGTAACGTTCTCAACAGCATCGTTTTTAAAGTTGTACGGACCAATGATTCCACCAGCCCATAAAGCACACCAAACAGTCAGTTTTTCTGCATGTAACGGTATCTCAACATACACTTGAGGATTATCATCGCTCCAAATATGGCAGTTTTGTTTATTGACGTATGTTAATTATTGACGTAACCAAAAGTGAGCTTCACCGCTAAACAAAATACTCAAAATTCGTGCGCGATACGTATCTCGAATAGAACCATGATTTTCAAAATAAATTTGTACAATTTGGAAGCGTTGTTCAGGCGTCAGTCTATTCATTCTGAAATGCCAAGCCAAACATAAATCACTTGACAGCTGACGAAATGGCCGCCAGTTAAAAAAGTGTCGCCAACTTAAAGTTCTATACCTGTATAAGAAACACCCTTTACAAGCAGCAAAATTTAGTTCTTTTTTTAACAAACTTTCCAACAAAATGCTTCCAGTGTGAGTTAATTTTTGTATTAATCGATCAAATGTTAAAGTCGAGATAAGAAAATTAATGAAATGCTATTGTCCAAAAATGACTCATTATAAAATTTTAACACATCATAAAAATTTTCATTTATGATAAGATAACAAGCTTCAGGTACACGATAAAAGAAACTACCAAAAAGTAGTATAAAAGAATTACTAAAAATTTAAGGCGGAACTTATACCAACTTGGATGATTCATAAATTAATTTCTGCAATTTTAGATTTTTGAAAAAGTTAAGACCTTAATTTTACTTTTTATCTATAGCTGAGGAGTTGCGTCGTGTCAACTTGTTGAAATACAAAATAAGCAACTATGCTTTTACTCTATTTTCATAAATTACACTGTGCAACAAGAAATTGTATGCTGTACGAGACCTAGGGAATACACAATTAGACTATCAACAGATCAAACCCCTCAAATGATTTTCAAAACCTATCCTGAATTTAGTTTTTATAGTCTTTTGAAGTTTCACTGTTTCCATTATGGGTGTAAATAAAAAAAAAACGATTTAATGCACCCAAAAATATGTTTCTACCCAAATATGGCCATACACAAGCCCATATACGATCATATATGTTCATTAGACTGCCCCACGATTGCATGGGAAAAATAAATGTATATTCCAATTCTTCCTACACAAGCTTGCTTTTGTTCCTTTTATCAAAAAATTCGTATATAAAAAAAAGCTCAATCTGACAACATTTAAAGGATGTTCTGAAATGCTACTTTTGGGTTTTGTCTGAATTAGTATAAAAATTAGTAACACGTCTTGCAAATCAAGTATACTATTTCTCAGAAATTTGTATGTTGAAATTGTGTTTTCTGCTAAAATTTTAGTTTTATTTGTTCAGAACGTAACAGTTTTGAACTAATGTTTTACTAATACTTTACTAATGTTTTACTAATTTTTTTTGCCACAAAAATTGTGCTAATAAGCACATTAACAGTGTGGAAGAAAACTAGATTGAAAAATATACGCAGAATGAAGTAGATGTCGCGGCATCTCAAGATGTAGTAGAGACGAGGAAAATGATACTAAAAGGCACAACTCTTGTAAGACATTTAAAAAAATCAACCATCACATAAGATCCAAAAGGCCATAACTAACAAAAAATTAAAATTCACTTTTAGCTTTATTACTATGTGGTTAACCAAAATACCATCCCATAAAATTTTTAACGTTTGCGTTCAAAAATAAAGATTTTATTAACGGAGATCAAAAGTCCGGAACTGCACTTTCAATACTTTCATTTACGATGTAGTCGTGTAATACTCTGTCTTTTATGTAATGATTTACATTGTTTTTTTATTTAAAAAACATCATTTAATTTAATTTACTGGGACTAAATTAATTTATTTAATCAATATTTCTTGAAAGTTTTTAAATAGTTAAAATACGTTTTGTTTAAAAAATACTTACAGTAAATAGATTAATATACAGAAATTGACTAAAAACTTTTTTAAATACTGGCGAAAAGTAGTAATTTTATCTTAAATTTTTGTTATATTTTTTGCATAAATATTTGTATCGGAGTTACGGCCTTTTGATTTTAGAAAAATCATGTACAAAAAGGCCGTAACTACATTACCAAAAAACTACTAATTTTCCCTAAATTTTTTTCTCAGAATTAAATCCGTCTCTTTTTTCTTAAGCATAATTCTAAAATTTGGATACTAAGCTTTATATAGATTATTATTTATAATATTTTTTGTCTCTCCTGTAATATGTTTTTCATACAAAAGGATGCCAACACTGTGTATTCATATAAATAGTTAATCTAATAAATTCAAATATTGTGGTGATTCGGGCTTGTCAAAGAAATTGCTTTTTAATTAAATTAAAGAAAAAATAATATATCCAAATTAAAAAAAAAATAAAATGAGTATTTGTGAACTAAATTTTTATGGTGGTAATTTGTGGAATGTGGAAAAATTGCAAACAAATACACCTTCAGGTAGACAGACTAAAGCGAAAGAGAAGGACACACATATTATGCAATTTTTTTTGTGTATGTCATATTTTGTTATTTTTGTTTTTTGAATTATCTACGGCATTTAGCTTCTGTCAAAATTGTCATAATTTAGACAACCATGGATGTAAGTCGTTGAAATATATTTTTGTTTATGTTATATATAATTATTTATATATTTTTAGATATTAAATTAATTCCTGTCGTCAATGTATGGACATTTTTATATTTTTTAATGCATTGTAATTTTTTTTACTGAAACAGAAAATTTTTATTTACAATTTTCAGCAACTAAAGTATAATTTTTCCACAATTTTTTGAGTTTGTTTCAGCCTACTAGTATTCAGCAAAAATTTTATTAATTTTGAGCAAGGATTTTTTAGTTTTAATCAATTAAATGTTAGTAAAACTTTTGCTGAATTTTTCGAATTTTTTGCTGACATTAGCAATGTTTTTTGCAAGCACCCTCCGGATTAAAATTTTGCTAACTTAGCAACATTTTTTGCTGAATTTATTGACTTTTTTTTGAGTGAAGTGTTTCAGTGTTATTGCATTTGTTTATAAATTTCTGACTGCGTATTTTTATTTTAAAGTGTATCTATCCATATAGGGAATGGGACCCGTCCCGCCTGTGCCACAGGATCGGTCACTTCGTGCCAGAGACCGGTCCTCTGCTAAACCCTACCATATGTGAACAACTGGCAACTTTAACATGGGCTTGTCATGTCCTGCTTTAAACCACATAGTGTCATGCCACAGGGCTAACCAAAGATGGGCATCAAGATGGGCATAAACATAAACGAAAACTAAACAGCTTCCAATGGGTAAAATTCTGACCAACTGGCTTTTTCTTGTTAATAAGCATTCTGGTTAAGTGGTATGTCCTCCCTTTACCAGTCACAGGATTGGTAATTTTAGGACAGTTGGCATTGCTTAACCCACTTCAGTATTAAATTATACAAGTCCTGTGATAAGTCCTTCTTTAACCAGTCACTTTTAGGTCAATTGACTCCTCATTCCCCATAGGGATATAACTTGGTCATTGTAAATACTATTCCTACTCTTTTCTATGATCTTAATTCTAAATACGTGAAAATGCAATAAACCTATCGCTCTCTATAATTGACTTTCGAATATCATCATTTTTTGTTTGGTTTTTACATCAATAAAAAAAAAATGGCAGAATTTTTTTTTTTTTCGATGGTCAAAAGCACTGATTTAGTCAGCCTACAGAGAAAAAAGGCATGTTTTTATATGAAATTTGAACTCTACTTTCGATTCTATTGAAAAAGTTTCAATTTGTATTTGTTTTTATGCTTCAACAAATAATTTCAACAATTAATGGTTCTTTTGATTTATTCTTCGCGAATTAAATTGTAAGACGAGTTATTAAATTATCCTAAATCATTATATCACTTTATGTAAAGTGATTAGTAGGCAAGGAATTAAATACAAATGCTTGTTTTTTTTTCTTTTGAAACTGATGTGGAGCAAATATTTATTCAATTGATTAATATTTTTATTTTGATTTAGGAAAAAGATTTTTTTATTTTAAAAATCTTACTGTCCCGAATAAAATAGTTCTACCTCATTTATACTACATCCAAAACCTAGTAGTATTTAAAAACTAATAGTTTTCAAAAATGAGATATTATACTATGCTTTCACGTGCATTTTTGAGCAAAACATGTGATTTGGTGAAAAAAAATTATGGAAAAACATGTACTTTATTTGAAAACACGTCCAAAACACCTCCAGTGAAAACATATCGCTAGATTGTTTTGCAATTGAAAAAAAAACTTGCATTATTTTATGTGTTTGGTTTTGAATTTCTATGCCAAAAAGTGTGCGATTTCTGCAAAAATATTGTTTTTACTGCATATTTCTATGTTTTTATTGCTTATCTTTCGTTTTTATCTGCACTTGTAGGCGCATATTTTCTTTTTTTAAGCGCGTGAAATTCCTTGCCCTAGCGATTTACTGACTCATTAAAGAAATACATTTTTTTGCAAATTGATTAGAAAAATAATTATGTTTTTCAAGCTCTGGCTATAGAGAGTGTAGAAACCAATACAACGAGTCTCTTATTCTTTAAATAGTTTTTCTAATGAAAAGTGTAACTATAAATTAACTTTCTAATATATAAAACAGCAAATTTTTTGAATTGGTGTAATACAAATAGAAGTCAAGCACTATTTTCGACTGCTTAAGACCCGATAAACCATAAATTTCAAAAGCTCTCAGATTTGTGTTTAATGTGCCAAATTTATTAGACAAAATGTATTGCAATTTTAGTTTAGTTCGGATTTTAAAGACTTCCATTTTCTTTGTGAATTCAAAAAGTTTTTGTAGTTATCAAATTGTACCTTGGGAAAGATATTTAAAAACAACTTTAAATTGATTTAAGCGCATGACTACACTTTAAAGTTCTGTTAAGGTTCTTTTAGAATTTCCATTAGGAACGTAATACCAATTTTGGTACAAAGGCGAAAAAATAAAAATTGATAAGATTGTTATTCCATCCCCTTAGATTGTTGTTTGGTAATTCATAGTAAGAGGGGTGAAAGGTACATAAATTTTAAAATATTTACTCGATGTTGTATGGGCTAATTCGCTAGTAAGTTATATTTTGAACTTTTGAAAATAACGGCGTAAAATGCGGGTTTATGTGGCAAAATGTTGCTCCTAAAAGCTAAAACTGTGAATTAGAGATATGCTTACAGGGAGGTACACAAACAGGAAGCCTTCTTCTTAACATTCTGCACAAACGATTTAGGCAAAAAATCTGAAATTTTAAATATTTTTCTGTTTTGAGGTATGGGTTAATTTATTGAATATATTTTTTGGGTTTTTATAAAATCTTGATATAAATGGGGTTTAAAAAAAGAAATTCCACCTTTAATGACCTATGGAATTCCGTTAATGTATAAATCTGAAACTTGTAATCACAAAAGCTAAGTGGATGTTTTTGTGATTTCAAGTTTAAAAAAGGATAAAATAATTTATTGAACGAATTTCTTTAAAAATAATTAATTTTTATATTCCCATATATCTAAATATACCGGTAACGAAGTTCGAGCTTTTAAACTCATATCCATATTAAATTTTAATTAATAATAAATTTCGACTTAACTCTGAAAAATCTTTAATTTTGATTGTTTTAGGGCTGAAAAAAAAATTTTTCAAAGTTTATTTTCCGCCTATGTACCAACATTTTTTTGTACGTTCCTCGTGAAAATTATAAAAGGTTTAGAAGTAATTTAGGACATATTGCATTGATCGTATGAATTAAATTTAAAACTTTTGACATTAAAAGCCCAAACACAAAATTTCAAGCAAGTCGCTTAAGCGGTTTTGCCACGCCGTCAATGGGCAGACTATACCCACTTTTTTTTTTTTTTTTAAGAGAAGCAACACTCAGGAAATTCTTCCTATTAATTAATGTGTTGCTTTCTTTGGAAAGAGGATAGTGGAGAGATGAAAGGTGGTGAAAGACGAAGGGCTTCAAACATGGCAACACTGTAATTGCGCGAAATGATAAATCTTAGAACAGTTGTTGCTCGCCACCTGATGTAGATTTGGCGAATTTATTGAAGCTTTTTGTTTCATAGCCCTGATTCATTATTTTACTTCGGTGGGGTTAAGTGCTATGGGAACACCGAAGGTGGGCACAGCGATACATATAAGTGATAGAAAACTCATACATATTATTTTTCTAAATTGACGTTGTCGTCACCGGGAATCGAACCCGGGACCATCTGTGTAACAGTCCAACGCGCTAACCATTACACCACAACGCCCTTTTGGCTTCATATTAAAGGTTTCTGACATTTTCTTGAACACATTGCACTAAACTGCCCAAATAAAGTTTTATGTCATCAGCATACATTTGCAGTTTACAGTGAACTACGTAATTTAGTAAGTCATTCACATAGAGGCAAAAAGGAGAGAAAACAAAATCGACCCACATCAGAGCATTCGAAAAATTATTGTTTAAGAACACAAATTGATAACGATCTGATAAGTACACTTAGAATACTATGAAGGTAAAGACCACTGCAAATGCAGTTAAAAATAAATGAAATTTCACTTAAAGAAAGGACGACTTACATTTCATTAAATTCAACTAACATTGTCATTTGTTTTTTAATATTCAAAAAATTACTAACAATTGTAGTAAAAATGAACCACATGGTATTAAAAAATAAACAAACATTTATAATTTATTTTTTTTTAAATAACAGAAAACTACTGTAAAATATGAATGTTAAATCATAAAACAGTCATTTGATGTGGTTTGTTTTTTAAATGAACTACAAGGTTAGTAAAAAATTTAATTTGTTCTACCAATGATTGATTTTTGTATTACAACCTAAACAACTACATATTTTTAAAGCAGAATTTCCCTAAGTGTATGATTAAAGTAATAATAGCGACGTGCATGATAAATTAAATAGATGATCAAATTTAATGCCGACTATAGAATGGTCAACAGTATCGAAACCCTTCGAATGGTCACTCAAGATTAAGGTATTAACTTTGCCAATATCGATGTCCCTCCGTATGTCCTCGCTGATATTGATCAGAGATGTAATACAGAGATGTTATATATTAAATATAATTTATATTGACCTCTTCAATGCTCGTGGTATTGTTATCATGTTGGTTAATAGTCTTGGCCTTGCAATTAAACTTGCTTTTAATATTATTTTGAATAAAAATTGATACGCCGCCTGCATGAGTTTTCCGATCAGCACGAAATATTTGGTAACCTTGCAAATTTATTAAGATGTGAGTCAGGTGCAGTTTCCTTAAGCGAGGTATCGAATACACATATAAATAATATTAATTGATAAATTTTTAAAAATAAATCTGAATTCGTCAATTTTGTTGTTTAAGCTTTGTGATTTTATGTGGCATATACTAACTCCTTTTTTCTGTTGGTACCATGAACATGATCATTGTACCATCTTTGGAACGACTATGTAACCTATCAATATGCTTCAATGTAGTCAAAACAGTGGGCATAACCCATGATGGCTTTTCGAAAAGTGTTGGTATGATCCCATACATATTAATATTACTACATATGGTATATATTAATTAGCAATTTCCCGTTTAAATTTCCAAAAATATCTTATAAGGGGATGTCTACTCGCGGCCAGGAACCCACACACCATATTTCAAGAACCCACACACCATATTTGAAGGGGTTTAAGAAGGGATAGATTTACATTATTTAACCCCTATTTCTACAACGATCCTGAACATAAAGTAATGCTGTCACTTATTATGATTTTGAAGGTATAGAATATAACACTTTGTTGTCTGCGCCATCCCTGATTGATTATAATTCCATTTATTACATGATGCTCAGTTAAACTTCTTAGAACACAACCGATCGAGCGTTTTCAAGAAATCAGTGCATCTTCAAAGAAGGCATGGCTTAATTCAAAGAAGGCATGGCTCAACTGAGATATAAAATGAACTATAAATCAAAGATATTTTGCATATTTTGCAAATGGGTCGAATGGTGTTAACGTCTACTGGTATTATTGTTACTTTTATATGGTTAAAAAACGTATAAAATATTGAAAAAAATCACATTTTCGTAAGTGAACTTATAATTATATTACAATACTGAAAATCGAATAACATTTATAAAATTGGTCAGCTTTAAAAGTTGTATTATACATGAGTCTCAATCGATTGCCCAGCAAAAAATAATGTACCTACATATTTTTTTTTTTTTTATAGTGACTGGTTTAGTGGTGGTGTGCACCACTGTCATGTGACAAAATTGAAGAATTCTTCATAAGGGACCTCATTGAAAGTTGTTTTAAAAAAAACTACTAAAGCGATCGCAACGAGTGATAGCTCGTTGGAAAGGTATTGAATCAGGCTTTAACTGAAAAATAAAATTTTCCTCAGAAATTTACCTTTTTTTCCATGAAAATTAAATTTTCCCATGAAAATTAAATTTTCCGATTTTCCACAGAAGCTCCTAAATTTTCCGGCTAATTTTATTTTTTTTGGATTCCTCATAATTTTTGGTTTAAGAATCAGCAATAAAAAATGGGGCCGACTCCTTGTTTGGACAGGAGAAGAGCATTTAAGAGACCACCTTGTTCTCATTGTTTTTATATTTTTTATAATTGAATTATTTTTAATTATTTAACAAGAAAAATAGGAAAATTTTATTTTTCAATTAAAGCCTGATTCAATAACTTTCAATGAGGTCCCTTATGAAGAATTCTTCAATTTTGTCACATGACAGTGGTGCACACCACCACTAAACCAGTCACTATAAAAAAAAAAAAAAAAATATGCAGGTACATTATTTTTGCTGGGCAATCGATTGAGACTATTTATTTTAAAATCGGAGAGGGTCGTCCAAAAGGTGATCGCTTTCATATGGAATTGCTCTATAATCAAAAAAGTTATAAATTAATTAAAGATTTCTTTAAACATTTTAAGCAATAGTTACAATATTTTAATTCAAACTAAGATTTTCGCGTTATTTACCATTTAGCATAAAGTTTTCTCAATTAAAAATAGTCACAATTTAACTTGCAAGTTCAAATGCAAAACTCGAAAGTTATCCCAAACCCTATTAAACAAATTTTGAAAATAATTTGTTTCACAGGAAATCATCAGCTGACAATCTTCTTAGAATTTCTGGAGATATTTGTCAGGTTAAGTAAAGAACTCAATGAGAATTTCTTGTTCTCGTCTAGATCATGATTTAACATTTGAAATATCAAAGACAATAAAAATGAAAACAACAAAAACTTAATGCACTTTAAATTTGTATCAAATTCAACACATATTAATACAGTTACACTCAAAAAAAATTTTGCTGAGTCAGCAAAATTTTAGTCAGGAGGGTGCTGGCGAGCTGATTTTTAGCAACAAAATTAGTAGATTCAGCAAAAGTTTTGCTAACATTTAGTAGATTAGAAATAAAAAAGCGTTGGTAAAAATTAATAAATTTTTGTTGAATTTTAGTAGACTGAAAAAAACGCAAAAAAATTGTAAAAAAATTGTAATTTAGTTCATATATTTGCTGAAAATCATAAAACATATTTTTGTGATTCTTTTAAAAATAATTTACAATAATTACGAAATATAAAAATTTTCTTTAGTTAGTCTCTTTACAGGAAGAAGAAGAAGAAAACATTTTTATTGAAAAATTTTACGGACACAAGGGATACACCAGACTGCCGCAGTTTCGTCCCCCTCCTGGGACTCGTCAGTGGTTAATTTATGTGTCAATTGAACAAAGTATTTTATATTGTTAATTTTGCTCTATATGAAAAACTTTTTATTTTTTGGTGTCGTACTGTGATTTGAACTCACGGTCTTAGCATCAAGCTATGCATCGTAATCTCACCTCTTAACCAGTTGAGCCACGATCGTTGACTGCGACTAAATTGGAGTTTGGTCACACTACGTACACACAAGTATTGTTTTGATCAGAAGAGACAGAATTAGCTAATACCAATGCACAATTCATTTCTCAACTAGAATGCTTTTTCTTCTTAATCCTATCTCTTTTTCACAAGTAATTATCACGTTTTATGATGCGCTTTATTCACATACAATAGTTGGATACCAAGTGTAGGTTAGAGATTGAGTCGCCGTTAAGCAAGTTTATTCAAATTTTATGTTAGAAAGTGTTTTGCAACCGTCAGATAATGACAATCGTAATTAATTTTTTATATTAATTACTGTAGAATATTTCTTTAGTTAGTCTCTTTACAGGAAGAAGAAGAAGAAAACATTTTTATTGAAAAATTTTTTCATTTTCCCACATTGACAACATGAATTAATTTAATATCTGAATATCTCAACTACTTACATCAATGGTTGTCTAAATGATTCTAGTTTTTAAAAGACGCAACTGCCGAAGATAATTATAGAAATGAAACGAAAAAATAAACAAAAACAAACGAAACGAAAAAAAAAAACCCTTTTTTTGCAATAAGAAAAAGGAACCATACAAATCTACCTAAGATGTGTGTCTTTGTCTTTCGCTTTACTCTGTCTACATGTCTGTATATGTTTGTTTGCAAGTGACATACACGAATCTCACAGTAATATTCCGTAGAATTAGAAACATTAATAATAATAAAAACCAACACTATCACATAAGCTAAACAAAACAAAGGTTTCGTGTTACATTTAAGAAATCATATTGCTTATATTCTTAAGAAATCATATCACTTATATTCTTTCTGTCTTTTTGGTCACTTAAAGTTTATTTAAGACTCAAATTTCATAAACTTATAATCAATAAATTTAAGTAGCATGAGAAACTTTTAATAAAGTATTTTTTTGTTTAACATCAACTCCAAAATAAAACGGTTGTTTTATTTGTCACTGGCGCAGTCGGTAGGATCTGTGAAAAAGATCCTTAAACGAACTTACCCGTTAACTTGTAAAAAATAATAAAGTAAATTTATAAAAATAAAATCACATAGTGTAAAATAATTAAAGGAAAGGAAAAACAGTATTAAATAAAAACCAATAGACATAAAAAAAAAGAAAAACTGGTTGTATTAAAAGAAAGCCTACATAAGTGATACAATTTTTATTCGAAAATTTTACGAATTTTTTTTAATGGATGAGATTATCAACGATCTCGAGAATTTAAACATCAATAACGAAAACAATATGAATAACAACAACAACATGAATAATAGCGTCAACGTAGAGCAACAGAGGAACTTTATCATGCAGAACCTAAGAACGGTGCATCCTTTTACTGGGGAAAAAGATAAACTGGGAGTATATATAAGAAGTATCGAAAGTATAATACCTAATATTACAGCAATGCCCCGGGATGATCGGGTTCTTTTCTTTAACACTATCTTGAGGACCCTGAATGACGGAGCCTTGGACGTAGTAAGGAGAGAACAGCCGACTGATTGGGCAACATTGAAGTTAATCTTAATTGACGAATTTGGAGAACATCAACCAATACCGCAATTGATCCTATGTATTAACAACATTAAATTTAAAGGTAATTGTAAAATCTTTTGTGATGAAATCAATAAGTTGGTTTGTAGAATAAAGGACACAATCGAATTATGTAGTGAAACGGAGGAAAGAAAATTATTTTTTAGAAGTGAAGTAAATTTTAATGCTTTGAATGTTTTGAAAAAAAGAGTTACCCATTCATCTAGTGGCTTTACTTAACGCCAACTTAGTGACCGATTTTAGGTCAGGGATTAGGATCCTCAGGGAAAATAATGAAATAGAAAATAACACTCACAACTACTTTAAACAAAATAACCAAAGGAATCTGTCGCGGAATAATGGTCGCCCACAGATAAATGAATTTCGTAATTTTCAACCACCTTTCCAAAATCCACAAAATAATTTTCAACCATTTTTCCAAAATCCACAAAATAATTTTCAACCACATCCCAGGAACAATTTCCAAAACCCTTCTCAAAATTTTCAAAATAGATTCCAAAATCGTAATTATCAAAATAATTTCCAGAATCCTGATGGCAATTATCGAAATAATATTCCAAATCCAAAGCGAATGAGGGAGCAGGATTCTAACCAGTCTAGGTTGCGAAGATTCGGAGTGCCAGTTCCGATGGAAGTAGAAAATTTTCACTCCATTGCCTCCAATCACTTCCCTCCATCGTAATGAGAATTAATAACATTAATTATAGATTTCTGATTGATACGGGATCGTCAATCAGCTTAATAAAACCTAAAAGATTTCCAAACCCCCTGTTAAAGGTAAATCCCATTTGCGTTATAACTGCTACCGGAAGTATAATTCTTGATCAAACACAGGAAATTTTTAGTCCTGTTAAAGATGATACACTATTATTTTTTGTTTTCGATTTTGGCAATAATTGTGACGGCCTTCTCGGATTTGACAGTTTAAAAAAATTAAATGCTTTAATAAATATCCCCATGGGATTTGTAAGATTAAATAATATTAAATATTTCTTTTTGAATGAAAATCAAAAGGAAAAGGAAGATATCGAAAGTTTTCCAGTTAATAAAAATGTTAGTTCTGATGTAAGGTTCGATCAAATAAGGAAACCTCAAATTGAAGGTAAAAGAACTAATATTCCGCAAATTAATAATCAGAAATTGGTGAATTTCATTGATGGCAAGCACAATGAATCAACATTTAAATTGGAACACCTCAGTAGAGAGGAATTCACAAACTTGGAAAGATTATTAAAAAAATATAACAATATTTTTTATAGAGAAGGAGATAAGTTAACCTTCACTAACGTTGTCAAGCATAAAATTAATACTGTCCACGAAGATCCAATATATTGTAGAACTTATCGTTACCCTCAAGTCCACAGAGAAGAGGTTAATAAACAAATCCAAGAAATGTTAGACCAAAATATTATATGCCATAGTCAATCGCCATATTCAGCACCGATCTGGGTCGTACCCAAAAAACTAGATGCGTCTAACAGACAAAAATGGCGTATTGTAATTGATTATCGTAAATTAAACGATATAACCATTAATGATAAATATCCGATACCTATTATGGACGACATTTTGGATAAAATGGGTATATGCTTATATTTTACTACCCTAGATCTTACTAAGGGGTTCCATCAAATCGAAATGGAACATTCTGATAGAGGAAAAACCGCATTTTCCACTCAGAACGGGCATTACGAATTTTTAAGAATGCCATTTGGCCTTAAAAACGCCCCCTCAACCTTCCAACGATTGATGAATACAATTTTGGGAGATCTTGTGGGAAAGGATTGTTTAGTCTACTTGGACGATATAATTATTTTCAGCACTTCTCTACAAGAGCACATTAGCTCAATAGAAAAGGTGTTTGGAAGGCTCTCAGATGCCAATTTAAAAGTACAGCTTGACAAAAGCGAATTTTTGAAGAGGGAAACAACCTTTTTGGGACATATTATCACACCTGATGGTATAAAGCCAAACCCCAATAAGATAAAAGCTATACTCGAATATCCAATTCCTAGGACTGAAAGGGAAATTAAACAGTTCTTGGGATTGGCTGGATTTTATCGAAAATTTATCCAAAAATTTTCCAAAATAACAAAACCATTAACTCAATGCCTTAAGAAGGGCAATAAAATAAATTCGTCAGACAAGAGCTTTATTAATGCAGTGGACACAATTAAACTTTTAATTACTAATGAGCCAATCTTAGCTTTCCCAGACTATGAGAAGCAGTTTAATTTAACAACGGATGCTTCTAATATCGCTCTGGGCGCCGTCCTGAGTCAAAGCGGACACCCAATCTGTTTTGCGAGCCGAACTCTTAATGAGCATGAATTAAATTATTCAGCTACAGAAAAAGAGTTGCTTGTCATTGTGTGGGCGACAAAATATTTCCGCCCTTATTTGTATGGCAGAAGATTCTTGATCAATAGCGATCATAAACCATTACAATGGTTACAAAATCTTAAGGAGCCAAATCAGAAACTACAAAGGTGGAAAATAAAACTAAATGAATTTGATTTTGAGATAAAACATATTTCTGGAAGGGAGAATCATGTTGCAGATGCACTTTCTCGTATAAGGAGAGAAAACTGTAACTTCAATGAAGAGATTGAGGAAAATAACGAGCTTACTGATGAAGTAGATGAAACAGAGGAAAATTCTTCTGTAGCCGCAACAACTCACTCGGCTGACGAAGATAATTCCGCATATATATCGATAACAGAAAAGCCCTTAAATATATTTAAAAATCAAATCAAACTTATCAGAGGAAATCAAAACAAAATCTGTACAAGAAAGATTTTTTCCAACAATGTTACTTCAATTGTATACAGGGATCTGGATATCGAATCGATGAAAGAAATAATTAAAACTTATTTACTGGATAAAAATATAACTCTTTATATGCCAAATGATAATGATTTTATCGAATTCCAAAGAATTTATGTTCAAATTATTTTAAACAGAAGAAATAGAGTCTTAAGATCGACCAGACTTTTAGAAAATTTATGTAACTACCCAGATTTTAAAACAAAAATTTTAGAAATCCATTTAAATGGATTACATCAGGGTATAGAGAAGATAGTAAAAATATTTAAGATGAAATATTATTTCCCAAACTATATAAAAGAAATATCCCGTATAATAAACGAATGTGAACTTTGTAATCGTTGTAAGGTAGACCATATAGATTTTAAATTGCCATTTAAAATCACACCTCCTGTATACGAAACAAGAGAAAAATATGTGACAGACTTTTGGCAATGGGATAAGGAATACTATTTAACTTGTATTGATCTGTATTCAAAATTCGCGACAATTGAACCAGTAAAATCATTGAATTGGATTGAAACTAAAAAGGCTATTTTGAAAGTATTTAACACTATGGGCCCCCCAAAGGTTTTGAAGATAGATCAAGACCCGGGAATGAATAACATAAATATAAAAAAATGGTGTGAGGAGTTAAAAATCAAATTAGAAATCACTACAGGTAAAACCGGAATAGGAGATATAGAGAGATTACACAAAACATTGAATGAGAAATTAAGAATCATAAACACGTCAAACGATAAGGAGTTAGATTACTTGAAGATAGAACAAACATTATTTACTTATAACCACAATATAGTCCATTCCACCACTGGAGAAACACCTTATAATATTTTCTTTAACAAACTAAAACCTAAAACCAACCCACAGATGGAAAAGGAGAGAAGAATAAATAAAATAAATAAATTTAGAACGGAAAAACCAATAGATACAAATTTTGTTAGTGCAGAAATTAAGAGGAAAAGATTAAACAAAATTGATAATCCTTTTAGAAAAGCAGAACGGCTAAGAATAGAAGACGACGGTGAACACTTTATAGTTAAGTTGAGAGATAGAAATGTTAGGAAATATAAAAATCAGTTCAAAAGAAAGAAGAAGTAACCAACCAGTTGAAATAAATTAAACTTACAATAAATCCCCAACAGCGAATTAGAACAGAATTATTTATGATTTCAGAATTAAATATAACTAAGAAACAAAGGCAGTTGAGGGGCATTAAGGCCCTTGGAATTATAATTTTTGCAATGCTAATTTGGACCGCAACAGTCAACAGCCAAGGAATTGAAATAAACCCAATAGACAATGACATGGGTTATACTATAATAGAACAAGGAGTCGGCAATCAACCTACTAACTTTAAATATCATGTATTAACCATTAATAAAACTTATTTGGACTTGACCTATGATATCCTTCTGGAAAAATTTAACAAAAATAAATGCTATCAAACTGATATGATCAGGAATTATCTTTCGTTGGCAAACAAGGAGAAGAAAATGTTTTTTAACAGACACAAAAGAGGTCTTGCCAATTTTGTAGGAAATGGACTGAGGTTCTTGTTTGGTACTATGGACAACCAAGATAGAGCCGAAATACAGCTCGCAATAGATGATTTTAGAAAAAATACAATTTCGACTAACGAGTTTAACGAAATCATTGACCTTATTAACAACGAAACAAAATTAATATCGAGATTTGAAACTGAAACCCTTAAACTTCAAAATAAATTAACAGAAAAAGTTCTTTCAGATCTTTTCCTTGACAACGTAAAATTATATTTGGAACATGTTCAAGATATCCAATTAGCCATGCAACTGGCACAAAAGGGAATAATAAATCCGAAAATAATGGACTTATCCACCATTACTACCCTCACCGACCTAGAGTTTGAAAATATTAGAGCTACAGTTTGGTTAGATGAAGAAATTATTTTCTTTGTACTCTCAATACCTACAGCATTCGATTCTGTCAGAAAAATTAAAATTATACCAATGCCAGACAAAAATAATGAAGAATTAGTGTTGGATGATGGTGATTATGTTAGGAAAAATAATATGACATTTGAATTTAAAAATAATAAAATTGAATATGCTAAAAATAACTGCATAAGAAACCTCTTAAATAATAATAAGACCGAGTGTCAATTCAAAAAGAACATTGAATCCTTTATAGGATTTGTTCAACCAAATATTATTGTAACAAAAAATTTAGAATTAACACAAATACAACAAAATTGTAACGAATTAAATGTAACAATTAAAAACAATAATATAATAAATTTATACAATTGTAAAATTAAAATAAGAAATTTTGAATTGGAAGTGCTACAAGTTAGGGAAAAATCCATCATGTTACCTAGTGTTAAGAATATTAAAAACATTGTAAAGCTAAATTTATCTCTGCCAATCTTAAAAAAACACATTGAATACGTAAATCAAAAAAATGTAAACTATTTAATTGGCCTTCTAATTTCAATTTTTCTAATATTACTTTTAATTATTGTTTTATTTGCTAAAAATTATAAATGCAAGAGATTTTTAAAAAATAAAGAAAAAAACAATGAGGACATTGTGCCTTCTAAAGAGGGGAGGAGTGACATACACGAATCTCACAGTAATATTCCGTAGAATTAGAAACATTAATAATAATAAAAACCAACACTATCACATAAGCTAAACAAAACAAAGGTTTCGTTTTACATTTAAGAAATCATATTGCTTATATTCTTAAGAAATCATATCACTTATATTCTTTCTGTCTTTTTGGTCACTTAAAGTTTATTTAAGACTCAAATTTCATAAACTTATAATCAATAAATTTAAGTAGCATGAGAAACTTTTAATAAAGTATTTTTTTGTTTAACATCAACTCCAAAATAAAACGGTTGTTTTATTTGTCACTTGCAATTTGCCCACACTAGATTATTAATCTATTAACATTTATTATAGAAATACATATTAAATTTAAATATTTTCTTTTGTCTTTTATTTTATTAATAGACAATTATTTTCACAAGCCGGTGACAACGCAAAATTTAAGTTGTTTTAATCCTCAATTTTGTTTTATGTATGAAAAACAGATACAAAAGTCTTCCATGGTTGATTTTTTTATATGTCTTATTAGAGTTGTACTTTTTAGTATCATTTTCCTTTTCTCTACTACATCTTGACATGCCGCGACATCTGCTTCATTCTGCGTATATCTTTCAATCTGGTTGTCGTCCACACTATTAATGTGCTTATCAGCACAATTTTTTTTTTAGCAAAATTAATTAGTAAAACATTAGTATATTAGTAAAGCATTAGTATAACACAGTTAAGTGCTGAATAAGTATAACAAAAATTTTAGCTGAAAACACAATTTTAGCAAAAAAATTTGCTAAAAAATAGTATACCTGATTTACAAGACGTTTTACTAACTTTTGTACTAACTTATTTTTTTGAGTGTATGAAAATAAATATATGGTACAAGTGTTTATTTCGAATATTTGTTATTCAATTATAGGGATATTTGTTATTCAATTTATGGTAAGCCAAAATTATTTTTATGAACTATTTTTTAGTTATTGCGCTCATTGGTGGAAAATTAAAAATTATTCTACATGAAATACTTATATGGTACAAAATGTCATGTAGTTTAAACTATCTAAAAATTGCGAAAAACTTGAGACAATTAATAGAAAACAGATTTAATTATAACTTATTGTAGTCTATATGACTAAATACAATTAATTTCAAGGTTTTTGCGATATAAAGGGTCCGCCATCTAACGTTTTTTTTTTTCAACTAGTGCTTATTTCGTGAATGGTAACAGTTAGCTCATGTCTGATTTGACAGATAATTAGTTTTATCCTTCCGCTGAACGAATATGGTCCGTATGTTCGTTATCTTGTGAAAAAAGTGAAAGAAACTGGCATCCTCATCGATAAACCAAAGCGTGAAAAGCCAAAAACAGTGCGTACACCTGAGAATATTGTTGCTGTGGCAGAAAGTGTGCGTGAAGCGCCATCAACATCAATTCACCGTCGTTCTCAACAACTGAACATTTCGGAGACATCATTGAAATGAATTTTGCATAAAGACCTTGGTATGACGCCATACAAAGTCCAATTGGTTCAGGAGTTCAAAAAAACAAAAAGTTATTTGGCGGATCATTTAGAAATTATTTGTATTAGGAGTATATTTGTGAATTTTCTACAAATCCTTAATTATATAAATTTTAACCAGTTAGATTTTACAAAAACTACATGGAAATGTGTAGTCGTTTAAACTGATGAGACGATTAAATCTAACATTTATCCAACCATTTTCAATCCGAAATCGTTTGAACCATTTTCTACTTAAATAAAGGGTCCGCCAAATAACTTTTTTTTTTTGAAAATGCTATAAAAAAGAACTACTGAATATTTTCTCAAATTTCTTTTTTTATTTGAAAGTGCAATCCTTCCGGTTAATAATGGAAAATAATTTCATTCAAATGGCTGCCTCGGCTGGCCATGCAGTAGCCTACACTATCGGTCCAATTTTTAGCACATTATCGAATTATCGATTGTGTGCAGCTGTATTTCACCAATAGCTTCACGAATATTGTCCTTTAAAGCGTCAATTGTCTCTGGCTTGTTGGCGTAACACTTATCTTTGACGGCACCCCACAAATAATAGTCCAACAGTGTCAAATCGCAGCTCCGAGGTGGCCAAACGACATCAGCTCTGCGGCTGATTTGAATTTTCGCACACATTCTGCAACATTACCATGATTTTCAAAGTAATGTCGCAATATTTCCCAGCGTTGTTCAAGCGTATACACAACCATATTCGTTCAGAGGAAGGATAAAACTAATTATCTGTGAAATCAGACATGAGCTAAGTGTTAACATTCACGATATAAGCACTAGTTGAAAAAAAAAACGTTATGGCTCAATATAAATTAGATGTGCAATTATATGCTGCATTATATCTAAAGCAATATTACCGTACGTTGTTATATTTAATTGTATACAATTTTATCTCCGTTAATACAAGTAGACAAGAACAAAATTCGTATAAAATTATATCTTGGCTAAGATAATATAATATAATTTTAACAAATTCGTAGTAAATTTTTGTAATTCGATACAATTTAATATTGTTACTTCGATACCATTTGATTTATTTTTGTGAAAAGTTGATGTTCTTATTTTTCGGATTAAATTATGTCTAAGCTTGCATGGTACCATAAACGATTCTTTTTACCTGTGAAAATATTGTTTTACATTGGAAACCAAGATTATAATAGATATGATCATATGCGCCATCACATTAACGTACACTCAAAAAAAAAAGTTTGTAAAGTCAGCAAAAAATTTTGCTGAGTCAGCAAAATTTTAGTCAGGAGGATGCTTGCAAAAAAGTTGCTAATGTCAGCAAAATCTTTTGCTGAAAATCAGCTAGCTGATTTTTAGCAACAAAATTAGTAGGTTCAGCAAAAGTTTTGCTAACACTTAGTAGATTAGAAATAAAAAAGCCTTGCTAAAAATTAATAAATTTGTTGCTGACTTTTAGTAGACTGAAAAAAACACAAAAAATTTGTAGAAAAATTGTAATTTAGTTAATTTATTTGCTGAAAATCATAAAACATATTTTTGTGATTCTTTTAAAAATAATTTACTATAATAACGAAATATAAAAATTTTCATTTTCCCACATTGACGACATGAATTAATTTAATAACTGAATATATATAGAAATAAATATATATAACATAACAAAAATGTTCTTTCAACTACTTACATCAATGGTTGTCTAAATGATGCTATCTTTTAAATGACACAACTGCCGAAGATAATTATAGAAACGAAACGAAAAAATAAACAAAAACAAACGAAACGAAAAAAAACAACCCTTTTTTGCAATAAGAAAAAGGAACCATAAACGTCTACCTAAGATGTGTGTCTTAGTCTTTCGCTTTACTCTGTCTACATGTCTGTATATGTTTGTTTGCGATTTGACCACACTATAAACATTTAGTTTAAATAAATAAATATTTTATTTTGTCTTTTATTTAATTAATAGACAATTATTTTCACAAGCCGGTGACAACGTAAAATTTAAGTTGTTTTAATCCTCAATTTTGTTTTATGTATGAAATACAGGTACAAAAATCTTCCATGGTTGATTTTTTATGTATGTCTTATTATATTTGTACTTTTTAGTATCATTTTCCTCTTCGCTATTACATCTTGACATGCCGCAACATCTGCTTCATTGTGCGTATATCTTTCAATCTGGTTGTCGTCCACACTATTAATGTGCTTATCAGCACAATTTTTTTTAGCAAAATTAATTAGGAAAATATTAGTAAATTAGTAAAGCATTAGTATAAACAGTTAAGTGCTGAATAAGTATAACAAAAATTTTAGCTGAAAACACGATTTTAGCAAAAAAATTTGCTAAAAAATAGTATACCTGATTTACAAGACGTTTTACTAACTTTTCTACTAACTTATTTTTTTGAGTGTATATAAAAGCAATATGTTTTTTTTTTATTATTATATTAAAAAAGATATGATTATATATGAACGTTTTTATTCTTGTAGTGTTCAAAAAAGGTGACTCGATAATAAAATACAATTTTTTATTTACAACAAATTTTTGATTTTCTAAATCAGTGACATTTAGTATCGCAGATTTATATTTGGATTTTTGTCAGTTCTATTAGATTATCGTGTTTCGTTGGTAAAAAAAATGGGTTAAGATATTGGAAAATTATCTGACATATTTGGTTTTAGTTATATTAACATTATATATAATTAAAATTGCAAAATACAATTAAAACAAACTAATTTCGATTTAAAATAATAAAATTCAATTATATATTCCTATACCAGTATTTTAGTATACAATCGAAAAAAAAACGCAATTAATTTTGTTTAACTTACGGCTAATTTTTATTCTAGTGATACAAAAATAATACATTAAAAACTAATAATTCACTGACAATCATCAATTGTATCCAGGAGGATTATGATAATGTGCTGGTGGTTGTCCTGGTGGTGGTACATAATAGCCGGCTGGTTGTGATGGTGGGTATGACGGTGGATATGATGGTGGAGGGGGTTGTGTTGGTGGCATTACTACGACAACTTGCTGGGGAGGTGGTGGATGATGATGATGACGACGACGACGACGCCAGGGTGGAACAATTTCAATTTTAATGCCAGGACGATTGCGATGGGGTGGTGGCGGTCCTCCACAAGGTGGCGGTCCTCCACAATAGGGCGGTGGTGGTGGTACCATTATGCAATTATTTATTTGATTAACTAAACCTTTGTGTGCTCTTAAAATATAATTTTTACGGTTTCTGGTTAGTCACTTTTTATGCGTAATATGTAATTTTATTTTTCGCACTCATCCGGGTCTTAACTCTTAAACGTCTACTATTAGACTATTGGTTTTAGTATAATAATTTAAAATATTATTTAACTTCCAATATAGTCCAATATTTATTAAAAAAAATTCTAATAACGCAAAATGTTGATAAACACCTGTATTATATTGTAAAGTTCTTATCTGTTAATAGTTGATAAGCCTTCGATGACAATATTTCCAGATTTGATAAGGAAAATTTACCAAACTTTACAATGTGGCTAAAGTATTTAGCACACTTAGAATACGAAATATGTAGCTAAAGCCCACTGCAAATGCAGTTAAAAACAAATGGAATTTCACTTAAGAAAAGGACGACTTACATTTCAGTAAATTTAACTTACATTTTCATTTGTATTTTAGTAAAGATAACCACATATGCAGTAAAAAATAAAAAAACTTTGATTTTATTTTTTTAAATATAAAAAAAATCAACTGTATAAAATGAATGTAAAATCATAATACAGTAATTTGATGTGGTTTTTTTTTAATGAACTACAATTGTAGGCAAAACTGAACTTTCTTCTACAAGCGACTGTTTTTTCACTTAAAAATAAAAATTACTGAATTACAACTCAAACAACTACAAATATTTACAACAGAAGTTCCCCGAGTGTATACGTAACGTGCCCAGCCGTTTTTTATAAAATAAATCGGGAATCGACTAATTAATTTTACAAGAAAATTTAAAACAGTTCCCAGTAAAAAAACGCTGCTTACATGCAAGCAGGTTTGTAAGGGAGTAAGCCGAAAAGAATCCCTTACAAACCTGCTTACCTATGTTATGATTTTTATATGGAAAATTTTCTCTTGGAAGCATTACTTTTGTTCAAAATAAGAGCGGATTTCAGCGCTTATACAAAGCAGTGATTTCATGGATTTCAGTAAAATTATATTTCATGTCTACATTATTACGATTGAAAGTAATAATATGAATATACAAAATGTATTTTACATAAAACTGTACAGATATTATTTTGTTGAGCTTACTGTTTTCCCTAACAAGGATGTACAAATTTTCCCGAGTGATTTTAATTGTGTTTGGTGCTTTCGAGTATGAAGTAAAAAATAATTAGTCATTTAACTGTATCTGAAGAGCTAGCACGTGGAACGGTAAAAAAACAAAATAATTTATTATTATTTATTATTATATATCAAAAATTTTAACAAGAAAAAATTAATATCTAGAATTTTATGTAAAATAAATTATTTATGTTCATATTATTACTTTTAATCGTAATAATGTAGACATGAAAAATGATTTTACTGAAAGCCATGAAATCACAGCTTGTTGTAAGCGCTAAAATTCGCGCTTATTTTGCCCAAAAGTAATGCTTCCAAGTGGGAATTCGCCATATAAAAATCATAGCATATGTAAGCAGGTTTGTAAGGGATTCTTTTGGGCTTACTCCCTTACAAACCTGCTTGCATGTAAGCAGCATTTTTTAGTGGGTTGTAACTCTAGTGCACAACAATAATTTTTATTTTTCAATTCTATTTTATTAAAATAAAGCAATTTTTCAACCTCAAAGTGTATTATAAAGAAAGAGGTGAGATTACGATGCATAGCTTGATGTTAAGGCAGTGAGTTCAAATACCAGTACAACACCAAAAAAAATAAAAAGTTTTTCATATAGAGCAAATTAACAATATAAAATACTTTGTTCAATTGACACATTAATTAACCACTGACGAGTCCCAGGAGGGGGACGAAACTGCGGCAGTCTGGTGTATCCCTTGTGTCCGTAAAATTTTTCAATAAAAATGTTTTCTTCTTCTTCTTCTTCCTGCAAAGAGACTAACTAAAGTAATATTCTACAGTAATTAATATAAAAATTAATTACGATTGTCATTATCTGACGGTTGCAAAACACTTTCTAACATGAAATGATTTTTTGTTTTGTAATTTCTTAATGACTTAACTTTATTATTGCAATGCTAAAAAAATCGTAAAAAGTAAAAATTATGAAATGTCAATGCAAATATTTCATACAAACTATGAATTTTAACATAAAAAATTCATAACTTTTATGTCTGAATTACTGAACAAAATTTAATATACTTTATGAAATTTTCATTGGATCAATGAAGGCTTTCATTAAAATAATTTAAGGACACATATTTCATTTGTTCAATGAAGCATTTCTAAGGGGAATTTTTTATAAAAAAATAAATTTCCGATAACAAAAAAACTGTTAAGGAACTTTATATAGTTTCATCTAATTTAATATGACTCCATAATGAATAATATACAATTTCATCCGAAATATGACCCGATTAAATTGTATCAAATCACATATAATAAAGGGTCCGCCAAATAACTTTTTTTTTTTTGAACTCCTGAACCAATTGGACTTTGTATGGCGTCATACCAAGGTCTTTATGCAAAATTCGTCTCAATTATGTCTCCGAAATGTTAAATTGTTGAGAACGACGGAGAATTGATGTTGATGGCGCTTCACGCACACTTTCTGCCACAGCAGCAATATTCTAGGGTGTACGCACTGTTTTTTGGCTTTTCACGCTTTGGTTTATCGATGAGGATGTCAGTTTCTTTCACTTTTTTCACAAGATAACGAACATACGGACCATATTCGTTCAGCGGAATGATAAAACTACTTATCTGTCAAATCAGACATGAGCTAAGTGTTACCATTCACGAAATCAGCACTAGTTGAAAAAAAAACGTTAGATGGCGGATAAAATTATATTAGATTAATTTAGAAACAATTAGAAGTAATTCGATACAGTTTTGACCAAATTTTGTCCTCATCCAATTTTATTAAATCATGCGTTATACTATAAAACTATACCTAATTTAATATAATAGGATGGTCTATACTGGTGCACTTTCACTGGTTCACGGATCCCTAAAAGTTATTTTTTCATATTTTAAAAATATGAAAAAATAACGTAAGAAACATAAATTGTATTTTTACTGTAAAAATAAAAAAAAATTACAAAAACCAAATGCAGTAAGCCCCGATTAAAATTTGCTCCGAAGGACCCGAAAAATTATTTAATTTGAATCGATATTCCTACATACTAGTATAATATTGCTTTAACTACAATTGTGGTTCATTTTTTTAACAGTAAAAACCAAATGACAATATTTGTTGAATTTATTTTATTTATTTTATTTTATTGAAGTTTTATCATAAAATACAAAATTTAGATGCTAAAAAGAAGTATATAGCTATAGCAACTGGGCCTTAAGCTAAGATAAACTTAAAAAGAGAGTATAATATATAAAGTAGAATTCAGTAATTATAATAATAATTGATAATATTCATATTTACATGTTTTTTTAACCTTATTTCTAAATCAGATAATACAATTTTGTTAATTTTAAAAATTTTATAATATTAGATATCGCTTCGTTACTTGGAGAGGATAGGGATATCATTGGATCAGAATTATTAAAAATTTGAATTCTCTCCTGAGAGTATAGGGGGCATTCGGAAAAAACATGTGCAATACTGATTACTGTCGTATAATCGCAACTGCATAAAGGGGGATCACCTCTATTGGCCAAATGTCCATGTGTAAGTTTCGTGTGTCCTAGTCGTAATCTAAGAAATTTTATCAGATCGTGTCTCTTTACAACTACATTTGACGTCATCCACTGTTGGATGTTGATTCTGTCCGAGTTCAAACTTCTATACCATGTATTTGTGCTATCCCAGATGTTATTGTGTTTCTGAATTGACCTTCTTCTGAGTACTTTTCTGATATCATTCACATTCAAATTTCTAGTTTTCAGAAGCGGGGACTTCGTGCCCTGTTTCGCAATGAAATCCGCAAATTCGTTTCCAGGAATTCCCATATGGCCTGGTACCCACATCAAAATAATTTTTGGGTAATTCCCAATCAAGTTGTTCCTTATATTGGTTGCATAGAAATTGTTATTGCCTACATTTGAAATGGCATCTAAAGCTGATAAGGAATCCGTACAAATGACATATTTTTCCCTCCTGCTCTTTGCGAACTGTACTGCCTCATCAATTCCGATAATTTCGGCAGAAAAAATGGAACTATAATAGGGTAGTGTGGAAACCTTTATAGGTCTGTCCTCAAAAGTAACTGAAAATGTAGTGTTTTCCCCAAATTTTGAACCATCAGTATAAATAAAAATGTATTCCTTCAATCTTTCAGCGGTATTACGAAATAACGCCTGGTACTGGATTGGTAAAGTATTATTCTTTAGGTGAAAATGCAAAGAAGAATCAATTAAATCTTCACTGAAGTTCCACGGAGGATTATAGAAGGACGGTATCCTTATAGGGCTAATTGTAAGATCCAAATCAGCGCAGATTTCAAACACTCGACTAACACTAGGTGGAACTCGCAGGGTTCTCTTACGTTTGCCATAGTTTTTAACTACAAAATGTAGTGGGCTATTATTGCTAAATATAAGAGATTTTACTAAATTCCCTGTGATGGAATCACGTTGAATTAGAATGTCGTTAATATTAGTTTCATATAGAATATTGTTGACTGGTGTAGAACGGAGGGATCCAAGAGAAGAACGAAGAGCAGTATTTAAAATCGAAGTAATTTTTCTAAGGCGAGATTTAGGAGAGTTTCCAAATAAAAATATTCCATAGTTTATTTTGGAAATGATTAGGGATTTAATTATATTTATTAATGAAAGGATGTTGCAATCGAATCTTGGGCTAGACAAGCATTTGACTATATTCAGTTGCTTGTTTAGCGAAGAACTAAGATAATCTATATGTGTTCCCCAGTTGTATCTTTTATTAAGAATGATTCCAAGGATTCTCAGGTTGTCTGTTTCAGAGATTTGCATTAGGTTTGTTATAATTGTGCATTTGCAGTTATGTTTTCTGCAAATGTGAATATATTTACATTTACTCTGGGAGAGAACGGCACCGGAATATTTGCACCAATTTATAATGTCTTGAAATAAACTAATAAGGTTGATTTTCGGATTTTTCTTCCTATTTGATCTTATTATTATATTAAAATCATCTGCGTATGCACAAAAGTTTAAATTTTTATGTGAGAGAATAATAACGCTGAGTTTATTGTATGCTATAAGGAAAAGAACAACCGAAAGAGGAGATCCCTGAGGAATACCATTATGTAACGTAAGCGGGTTAGAGAGACTATTTCCAACACGAACTATAATTTTCCGATTAGACATGAAGTTTATTATATAGTTAATCACCTTCGGACCTACACGCCACTCAATGAGTTGATCGATTATAGTATGTAGGCCTATCTTATCGTATGCCCGTTCAAAATCTAAGGAGAGAATAGTGAGATGTTGTCTAACGGACAGAGAGCTTGTTGCAAGGTAGTCAACATATAATAAAGTATCAGCCGTAGATTTACCCTTTCTAAAACCCATCTGGTTACTATTTAAAAGTCGGTTTGAGTCAAGAAACCACCATAGTCTATTAGCGATTATCTTGTCTAAGACTTTTGCGAAACATGAATTCAGGGATATGGGTCTATATGACTTGATCAAAGTTTTATCAGCTTTGGGTTTTAAAATGGGAACAACTATACTTGTTTTGTATTGTTGTGGAATATCAGTATCAAGAATTTTATTGAAAAAGTCAAGCAATCTCATTTTAAAGACATTAGGGGAATTTTTATCATTGTATAGGACACTCTATCTAAACCCGGTGATTTCCCCCTTAATTTGGACAGTGTTGATAAAAGTTCCAGCCGATTCACTTTGTGTTCTATTTTTACTGCATTACTGTTAGGGTTAATGTTGATGAGCGACTGTTGGATAGCATTTTTCCTTATTCGAAACTGTTGATGGAAGTTACTATCATCTGAATTGGAAGACCAAAATGAGCAAAATTCATTAGCAATTTCCACACGATTAGTGGACATTTCACTAGTGGAGTTGCCTTTTTGTATACCGTGAATATTGTTACTAGTTCTGTACCCACAGAACGTTCTTATATTCTTCCAGATTTTGTTAAGAGATGATTGTGGATTTATTTCGGACGTTAAGTCAGAAATTGCCTCTCTCTTGGACTTTTTTATTTCGCGCTTAAGAAGAGCGTTGGCTCTTTTGTAGTTCAACATATTTTCCCTGTTTATATTCCTCCTAAAAATATACCAATATCTAATTTTCTGGTTCTTTAGATCATTGAGGTGAGAGTTCCACCATGGAACCGAAGGAGAGGTTTTTGTTCTGGCCGAATGGGGAATAGATTCGTTCGCAGCCTGCATAATTATTTTTCTAATACTGGCAGCCTCTGAGTTCACATTAGGTTTTACTTCCCTCAAGGATTCATATCGTGAACATTTTCTATCAAAAAGTAACCAATCTGCTTTGTCAGTTAAAAATCGTGATTTAAGATGCGTATTTACATTAGGTTGAATAGGAAAAATTGAGATAAATATTGGAAAATGATCACTACCATTAAGATCATCATCTATGTTCCAACTTGCATGAATAGTTAACTCAGAAGAGCAAAAGGTCAGGTCTATGTGGGTAAGTGTACTATGGGTTGAGAAGTGAGTTGGAGATTTGTCATTAAGTAACGTAAAGTTCGATTGAGTAATGAATTTATTATGAATTTTACCTCTTTTGCAGTTTCTAGATGATCCCCAGTTCTTGTGCCAACTGTTGAAATCTCCCATTACCAAGGTGGGAGTATTCGTTAAACTAAATAAATTTTGAAGATTATATTCATTAAAACTGGTTGTAGGTGAGATGTAAGCCGAGAAAATATTAAATTTAATCTTCGAATGGACTTCACATGCAACAACATCGAAATCCGTATTAATAGGGATATGTCTGTGTTGTATTGAGTTGTGAATTAGTATAGCTACTCCTCCAAAGGAGTTGGAGTTATTGTAATGATAAAAGGAGAAATTATTAGGGACTGGAATGTTTGAGAGATTGGAGCTGAGGTGAGATTCTTGGATTGATATTATTTTTATATTGTGTTTTTTTATAAGCAGAATTAGTTCATTATAGTTTATAAGATATCCTCTTAAATTCCACTGAAGAATTTTTAATACCATAAATATAAAAATATAGAGAAAAAAAAAAGAAATTGAGATAAATGCTTATATTTTCGTTATAATATTGGACAAATTGATAAAGTTTTAATCTAAAGCCATAGCTTCTTCATCAGATTCTTCTTCTTCAGTTGTTTTTACTTTGGTTGATGTAGATTGTATCTGTTTGTTGTTGCGAGTATTTTGTCGTTTAACTGCCGATCTGGCCTTATTTGAGGTGTTTCTTGGGAGAACAATAACTTTTTTTTTTGTTCAGGTGGTTTTTCTGATGTAGTAGGATTTATATCTGCGTAGTTCACTATTTCTCTGGGTGAAGTTTTCTCCCCGATTATTTGTTTGGTTGGTTCATTAATTATTTTTGTTGGATTAATGATGCATCACTGATAGTTGAGGCATAAGTTGATTTTTGTTGGTGACGATCTTTATACGTTTCTGTTGCCTTTTTCCTGTCAACTTTCTCTAAAGTTATAATTGCTTGGATTTCTTTTTCCTTAAGAAATATGGGGCATGTTTTATCGTATGATCCATGTTGAATTTACTGAAATGTAAGTCGTTCTTTTTTTTTAAAGGAAATTTCATTTGTTTTGAACTACATTTACATAGTATTTTAAGTGTACACTCAGGGATCTTCTGCTGTAATTATTTGTAGTTGTTTAACTTGTAATACAGTATCTTTATTTTACGTGAAAAAACAGTAATTTGTAGAAGAAATTTCAGTTTTGACTACAATTCTAGTTCATTAAAAAAAAAAAACAAACCACATCAAATTACTGTATTATGATTTTGCATTCATTCGGTGTTTTTTTTTTCATTTAAAAATATAAAACAAATAAATGTTTGTTCAATTTTAACTGCATATATGGTTAATTTTTTGAACAGTAAAAAACAAATGACAATGTTAGTTAAATTAACTGAAAGGAAAGTCGTTCTTTATTCAAGTGAAATTTCATTTGTATTTAACTACATTTGCAGTGGTCTTTACCTACATAGTATTCTTAGTGTAGGGCTGTTGTAAGCTTTTTTGTCCATTTTCAAAAGTAAATTAAAAAACGCTGGCAGACAGCCACCCTCTAAAAAATTTGCTAAAAATGTAGAAAAATGCCAGTAAAAACCCTGATTTGTGAAAAATTTGTGAAAAATTATTAAATTTTATTTGCATTCGGTGGCTGTGAACATAGTAACAAAATTTGTGAAAATCTGCATACGTAATATAACGAATAGTTCTGCGTCATTAACTAAAAAATCATGTTCTTTGCGTTGTGACGTTCTTGCAGTAAATGAGCGATATATTTTATGACTCAAATGCAATTAAAATGACAAAGCAAATATCACGCAATTGGAAACTAATTCAGGGGATTTACTAGCTTTAGAAATCAATAAAAACGACAATATTTAAGCAATTATAAAAAAAATAAATAAATAGTTTATTCAAAAAGTTCTTTTTGCGATAGAAAAACAAAATATTAGATATTATTCAAAAAATTATAATTTATAATTCGGATTACCATGGCAAAATCGGGTGCCATCGTGGAGCCTTGGGTACTCATCTGAGAAAAAAAAAATTGAATTTTGTTTCACACACGAACAAATTCTGTAGTTCCTAACGTAGCCGGCTTTTTAAATTTTGATTTGCATTAAAATGGTACGAGGGTAAATTCAAAAGTTTAAAAAATTCCCAAAACAAATCTTTGGTTTTTATTTTTTAATAATTACTAGGCAAACATTTAAAAATGTCTACTACTTAATTTTTTAGTCCTCCACAAAACAGAAAAAACGCCTATTGAAAATTAGTCCACCCGTTAATGCTGCACAGTGGCACCCGACTTTCAATATCTCGTTTAATGGCAAGCATTTTCCATACATATTGTATTATATTGATAAGGATAAGTATGTATATTAGACTGATCCTTATTTTCTAAAATTAAAATTTGTTATAGTTTAATTAGTTTATTTACATCTAGATTATTATAAGGCTATTATTAATTTATAAGGAGCTTTAAACATCCGTACATTTACAAAAATAAAAATAAATAATAAACATATTAGCTTGTAAACTAGTATTTCGATCTGGCTAAATATGTCATCAGAACCCGAAGTTTTAGAAATGCTAGAGCCTCCAGAATAGGCAGAGCTTTAACAAAATGCCCATTAATAATCAATTTTGCTCCATTCTTGTCTTATAACACTCATAATAATCAATGCGTAAAAATACGAAATTATTGTTTTATTTTACAAAAAAAATTTAATTATTTTGACGTATTTTCGTAATTTTGCGCATGGATTATTATCAGTGTAGTAATCGAAAACGTAACTATGATCTTTTCCTAATAAGCATCATGACGTTACAATATATATAAAAAATTTTAGTTTTTACTGTAGCTCAAGCAAAAAATTTATTCTGTAAACATTTCAAATCGATATTTTAATTGAGATTGAAAATTAAAACTGTTTTTAGTTACATGGAAAAAAAAAATTATCAGTTTTTGTAAAATTTTTTCAATAATAATTTTTTCTATAGATGATAAATTAATCGACATAAAAATAAAATTATGTTTTCGAAAATGTATAAAAATCGGTTACTAACTAGCCCAATATCAGCCAGGTTTTGTTTAAATATAAATAAAATCCCGCATTATCTTCTTTAATCATTTTGCGGCATGGCACGGTTTGACGTTGCTCCATTTGGCGAAGACTTTTAGCACAGCAGCTGCACACATTGTGCCATAATATTTGAAATCACGTTTAATAAAATTCAGTAGTAGTAACAGAATTATTAAAATTCAGTAGTAGTAACAGAATTAAAAAAGTGTTGATATAGTTATATATTAATTTATACAACTATTTATTTATTATGATATATATATCTCCAATATACAAATATATCTTTCTTTATATTGTACTTTATATATTGCAATATGTAACAATACATAATTACATATCGAGCTATATGTGTTTACATATGTCACATGTAATTGCATATATTTGTATACAATTGTATCAAATTGGAAAAAAAAAATGTAGCACATTACTTAAAATTTGTCCTCATCCAATTGGGGACAACATTCTGATACAATTGCCTCAAACTGTATCTAATTTCATCAAATTAGATTTAATTGCATCAAATAATGTCTAATTGTATCAGATTAGATCTAAATTGATACAATTAAATGTTCTAATTTTTCGGACACAATTATATATAATACGAAAATTTACAAAATATATTTTTCACATGGGAAGCAATGATGATGTTTGTAAGTTGAAATAATTAAGTCTGGGGTCATTTTGGACCTCAATACCACATGGGTTAATGATGTCCAACATTTTGTTCCATCTTTGGGTAATGATGATAAAATAAAACAACAAACAGTACAAAAATATAGAAAAAAATACAATTTCCTGGAAATCTGCAAAAGTCAAATCATTGTCCTATTCAAGTGTACGAAGGGATATTTTAAAAAATTTTTATTTTCATTCTCGAAAATTTGTTTAACAATTCCATTTATTTCGAATCTCAATTTTTTTGATTTTGTAAAAGAGAATTTTTTAAAATTGGAGATTTGAAAAAAAATTTTAAACTATTGTCCATTTCTGACGTCACCATAGGACAGATTAAGGAGATAATAAAAGAAAACATATTTAATTTCTCACAATTTATGAGTTCATTAAATACAAAAATTATGTTGCAGTTATCAATTTCAGAAACGTTTTTGATGTGTGCTTGAAGTTCGTGGTCAAATGGTTTTTTCACATTAGTGTCTTGGTGCATTTTTTACTACTGGACTTGTTTTTAACCGATTTGAGATTTTTATAACTTTTTAAAAACACAATTTTAGCTTTATGTCGATAACTTTATCATCTGTAATAAAAACTATTATGACATTAAAAAAGAAATTACAAAAACGGAATAAAGTAATTTTTCCCAAACAGATTTTTCCCCAAACAGATTTTTCCCCAAACACAGTTTTAATTTTCAATCTTAATGCGGCACATGTTAAAATAGATATTAGAGTTGTCAAATATTAGACCTATTATAAATGCCGATTTTCGAATACTTAAAACCTCATTTTTTAAAAACCGGTTCGAATAACAGAATAATATTTTACAAAATAATTTTTTTAATGAAAATGAAAATTATTCAAGTTCGCGGATATACTCTATATTTCTTTATTAGGATATTGTAAAAGGAGGAAATGCGTGTATTATAAATCTACCAAAGGTAGAGGGTGTACATAACAAACAAGTTTTCAATTTATTTTTGATCAATGGTGAACCTAGAAAATTCCCGAAATAGATCTATCAACACATTCCTGGAAGGGTCAAATAATAAATTTGAAAACAAAAACTCTATAGATTATTTGTTAGGACAATATCGTAATAAAGAAATATAGAGTATGGCCTCGAACTTGAATAATTTTCTTTAGTTAGTCTCTTTACAGGAAGAAGAAGAAGAAGAAGAAAACGTTTTTATTGAAAAATTTTACGGACACAAGGGATACACCAGACTGCCGCAGTTTCGTCCCCCTCCTGGGACTCGTCAGTGGTTAATTTATGTGTCAATTGAACAAAGTATTTTATATTGTTAATTTGCTCTATATGAAAAACTTTTTTTTTTTTTTTTTTTTTTTGTGTCGTACTGGTATTTGAACTCACTGCCTTAACATCAAGCTATGCATCGTAATCTCACCTCTTAACGAGTTGAGCCACGGTCGACACAGCGATGACTGTGGCTAAAGTGGAGTTTGGTCACACTACGTACACACAAGTATTGTTTCGATCAGAAGAGACAGAATTAACTAATACCAATGCACAATTCATTTCTCAACTAGAATGCTTTTTCTTCTTAATCCTATCTCTTTTTCACAAGTAATTATCACGTTTTATGATGCGCAATTCATTGCACAATTAAAGTTCGAAAAAATATTGTTTTTATTTTTTGAATAAAAATTATATCAAATTTGTAATTTTTTTAGCTACACTCACAATATTTTATAGCTAGAAACAAACGAATTTGTACTATAGAAAAAGTTGTTAAAAACAGGACTACTGATTTTTCGTTTAAAACAATAGTAATTTCCAATTATTTTTAATTGTTAAAAAATGAACTAAAAATATCGATAAAAACAAAGTACTTTCGTTTATTTTAACTATTAAAAAATAATTGCTTAATCCGTTAAAATAAACGACTTTGGTTTTTTTTGACTATCAAAAAATTACCGAAAATCCATAAAAATAAAAAATTTTCCATTATTTAACTCCCAAAACTTAAAAATAAACGATTTTCCTTTATTTTAACCTACAAAATTTACCCCCAAAAACGTAAAAATAAACGATTATCGTTTATTTTAGCTATCACCAAATTTATTTTAAAAGAAATAAAAACACGAGTTCTGTAGTTGTTTTTGTTTTTGGTTATATTTTTTTATTTAAAACAAAATTTTTTTTATAATGTATTATTTACATAAAACTAAATAATTAGATTAATTGAATATTAAAAAATTTTAAGTTATATTTAATAATAAGACAAATGGATATATACAACGAAAAGATAAGACGTTATATATAAAAAGAATAAGTTAATAAATTAGATAATACTACTAAACCAAGCTTGCCGACCTTACCGATTGATCCTAAATATTTCGGACCCGCTAATAGCCAGTTTTTACACTTATGGACGAGATTTTTCGCAAAATTAAAGTTCAGCATGTTTAAACGAAGTACTAAAAACCGAAAAAAAAATACACTTCATGCACAAAGAGCGAATGGCGCCTAACATTTATATGGCAGCATAACGAAAAAGGATGACCTTTGAGTTCATCTTTTACTATAATATGTAAATAGCTTAAAAAACTATGTGTATGTAAAATAAAAGACAATTAAAATCTAAAGAAAAACTATAGTGATGGTAAATAAAATATTTGGTTTAGTATGTGAGTTGTTGGTTAGTTCGGTTAAAGATCATGAATATTTTTCCATATTAACAGAAAAATTATAATTTTATTTGTGATAATTTACTTTAATTAACAGAAAAAACAATTAGAAAAAAAGTTATTTGACACCTGCATGAATGGAGTTAACTTTCTAGCCCGCAACGGCCTTCATCAACATTCTTCGTGCCTTAAAGTGTTAAATTGTAAACATCATCTATTTAACTCAACTAGTTAGGTATGACGAAATTTACTGCGAGCTTATTTTCTATAAAGCTATGTTTAGTTGTTAATTATTACCACAGTTGCCAGTTCAACTAATTAAGTTGAAATTTGACTGGCAGTTATTTTCAAATGTCATCATATTCTATCCTTTACATTGTAAGTGAAGGAAAATCAAACATTGAAGATTTTATTCGTTTTTCAACATTTGGTTTAGTACTAAAGTAAAAAGCACTTTTGTAAAAATGTTGGTACTTTTTGATTTAATTTAATTGTTAAGGTACCCTTGCAATATTATTGCACATATTACTGACAATTTTATTATCATTCAATGTAGCCAACTCAATATTAAATATTTTTCACATATCTTGTGTCTGCAATAAGAATCAAAACCTTTTTGATTTTTTCTAACCTTCCAATATGACATACACACTGGTAAATTGTTGCACACTAGCAAAAGTTGCACAAGAATATTGCTTAATTTTAACTTTACATTAAACATTGATGCGCTCAATCTTTTTTACCTAAAAAACACTTGGCTTTTACCATATTGCTAATTAATTTTCTTGTATTCAAATAATCCGCTAACACATGTTCTATACTGCGAAAATTGTATTCCTAACCTTTCGTTTTATTTTATATATATTAAAATTTGTTATTTGTACATGAATAAAGAAAATCAGAGTTTTTACTCTATCTCTAGCAGGCTGTCTCTTCATCTCCTAGATGTCATCTAATAGATGTGCTTTAACATATAAATTTGGAACAGTAAGGGAACTCCATCTCTGTTCTAATATGCACATTATGCATTATGCAATACTGCTCAAGGATGAGAAAGTGCAAATGACCACGCTGAATACCCTCAGCAACAAAAAAAAGTAAAACAAAATTTACTGAAACAAAGCACTTAACCGCCAGTCCAAAAGTACCACTTTGGTACTTTTTGGACTGAAAATGTAAATAAGTAATTTATTTACCATCCCCAGTTTATGCATATGAAAAACGTTTGAGAGAACTTTTAAAAAGATTACTGTGATTTTTGTGTGATTTGTTTTTAAACAAGTAGATTTTTTTTTTAAACATTTCGATTTTAAACGAAAATATTAACTGCTACAGAAAATACGTATTAATTCATAGTTTGTTTTTTAAATAACAGGTAAAAAAGTTGAAAAATATGTTTCTTTGTATTTTAATAGTTTATTCAGTTAAAAACAAACTTTGCGGATTACTTTTTAAATAAACTACAATCGGTAACGGAAAATATATTGTGAGTGTAGAAATAATAATTTAAGAGGGAATTGCCTTAAAAATTTTAGAATTTCACAAAATAAGGACCAGTCTAATCGATATGATTTTAGAATGTTCCTTTCTTTAATTAAATAATACTTGAGAATTAATTGATGACAGAAAAGCAAATTTCCAATATGAATAGGTACTGCAGTTTTCTGTTCAATAATGACACCTTTCAATAATTGTGCATTTAATGAATAGTTTTACATACAATCATACCTTTTCATATGCACTTAAGCAGACAGACTAAAACAAGTTAATGCATGCTTTTAGCAGTGAATTTAAACTATGTTTATACAGGATTTTCAATTGATTTTGTGTGAAAAGGCAAATAGAAAAATGCATTTTATTTGATTTTTTCGGTTAAATGCTTTCACTTTTTACTCTCATCGGCATAAGTACGTCGTAGGTAGTACTTGTACAATGTTGAAGAACAGAAGCGAATACTTAAAATTTAGGTCATCGATTTTTATTGCACCAAACACAATTGTTGTGGCGGTATTTGTTAGCTATTCAACCGATTTCAACTAATTAAAGTGTGTGATTATGTGTAGAAAAGTGAAGATAATGTACACTCGCAAAAAATAAAAAAACTATGAAGCAAATTGTGATTTAATGCAAACAGAGAAAAAGTTTACTTTTACCAAATTTAACAGAAAAGTTAATTTACTTAAACTGGGATTAACTACTTAATGAAGCACTAAACAACAAACCACTAACTAATCTTATTCTTTTTAAATCCAACTTTCTATTCGACTACTATTTTCAAACGACGCTGTATTTATACTACCAACTGTGTGTAACTATGTATTTTGATATAATTTCGGTTGGTTACGCTAAAAAACATACATGCACAGTCAGATAAAAATTTTTGCTAACGCCAATATTTTCTTTGTTCCTCTTATGCTGGATCGCTATCGGCCCAACTTGGTATTTTAAATTGACAAAGTTGATATTTTAGCTGTCACATTAATCTTTTAACTGTCCAAGTCAAAATACCATCAAGGAAAAAGTATAATTTTTAGGTGCGCAATCTCAGGAATAGGGGTTAAAAAGTATGATCGACATACGTGTTCTAAATTTCATTGTATGTAAAAATTTAAAGTTTTTATAAACAAGTTAGCTTTCATAAACTTGACAGAAATCATTTACAAAAAATTAGCCTTCTCGGTTAAATTCAACGTATATGCATACATTTATTATCACGTATGAACTCACTCCTGCTGATATATAACTTAATTAGAGGTCATACATGTCCATATACCACCATATAGGATTCAAATGTGTTCGTAAGAGTTCATATGTAATCATTATATATATATATATTACCTCAATTTTCGTTAATGTACTTATATGACCATGTATGGAAATGTATAGGGGGTAAAACGGGGTAAAAAAAATATTTTCCAAGTAGCATGTCACCGATTTTGATGAAATTTGGTGGAAAGTAAGTCCATGCCAAGAAAAGCTTAACCCGAAAGTTGGAGCTTTTCCTGAGCTTTTTTCTGGGGTTTATAAGCTTTCAAAAAAACCAGGATACTTTTTTTTATTTTCAAATAACTTTAAAATGGAATAAGCTACACTTTTGAAATTTTCCAAAAATATTCACAACAAAATTGTCTTTTTAAAAAATTTTTTTTAAAAAAATTAGGTTGAATATTTTTTGTAAAAAAAGTGCAATTTTTCAAAAAATTAAGTGTAGCAAAAAACACCCATCCTTCGATTTTTTTTTAAAAAATATATGTTAAAGCGGCATTTGTTCCAAACATTTTGCGGGGTGGGGCATGTTGATAGGGTGAAAAATGAGGGAGTTATAGCCAATTTTGTGATGCAACCTCACAAAATTCTGAAAAATTCAAATTTTAGTTTTCAAGTTTATATGTATAATATATTGCGTTTATTATTTAATTCGTATACTATTATAAAAGTGTCATAGTTTATTATTAATATATATTTATATTAAACTAAATAAATTAAAATCTAACTACTTTCGACTCTAAACTATTTGATGTGGTTTTGACTTTCAGCTCATAATCATTTATAGCAGCTATATGATGGATACCAAGCGTACCTTTTACTGTTTTACAGGTTTCAAACCGAGACTTTAAATAGTCTGCAGACTCCTCATAATCTTTTTTAGAGCAAAAGAAGACTTTATAACTTTTTGCATGCTTCTTTGCCCACTCGAAAAGCTTTTCCGCAGTCAAAATTTCATCTTTCGTACCTTTCTGTAGGCAATATCGTCTAGCTGTACGTTTTAGTGTGCCCCCAACACCATCACAAGCACCTTTTCCGTGAGCGGTAGCAAAAAAATTCCATTCTGCTGCTATGGAAAAATCTTTGCTGTGATTCATCAAATTTATGAAGTTTTTTTTGTTTTTATATTGCTGTGGTGCTCCGTCAGAAAAGTATTTTATTGATGTAGTGGATGTGAAGTTATTCTTTAAGTCTTCAATAAGTTTTCGTTGAAACATATAAACTGCAATTGTGTCATGCTCCAAACAATCAGATATGCCAACGTACGAAATATGGTCAACTTTGGATGTTTCCTGATTCCTGTAATAAATTACAATCGGATGAATTGTCGCTTGATTATTGTTCCAATGAAAACCTTGAACAGCTTCTTGAACAACGAATGCAAAGTTTTCCGAAAAATCTAGCGTCACCAAAAATTCACCATTTTGTAGGTTTTTTTACAATCTTTAAAATACTGGGCTTGTTCTGTAGCGACAAAATCATGATAAAGTAATTTTGGCAATTTATCCATTAGAGACGAAACAAATTCTTCTTTAGTGTCGGTCAAAGTTTTTAAAGTGCATCTAAATATAAAAACCGATTTTAAAATACAAGTATAAGTAAATACTAATTAAAGCCACATAATAGTAACCTGTCTGTAGCTATCCATTGTTTATAAGTAACTTCATCAAATGATTCATCATCAAAACCTTCCAGTAATTTATTTTTAAGGTGAGTTTTGTTTGGGCAGGATTTGCAAAGGCCTTTGTAGCATTTTTCACTTGGAACAGAGCATATAAATTGTTTGAGTAATAATTTATATGAACTTTTGCCATCAATAGGAAACTCCCAAGCTTTCGTTATTTGGTTTAAATTGCCACCTACAAAAGGCCATTAAAAACTTATTAATCAAAAATTCATTAACATTCAGTTCTAATTACTTAATGGTCAATAAATTGGACGTGCTTCTCCAAGCGTGTTTATAAAATTAATAAATACATTTACCTTCGATCATGAGTTTAACGTTTTGATGCATAATGCACACACAAACGGTATGGGTTCCAGAAGCCCCTGCTAAAACGCACTCTTGTGGACGGAACTCCGCGAACTTAGTCAACCCAACTTTATGGTTTGGAAACTGTTGTTTAAACATTTGGTACAATTCGTTCAAATTACAATATACGAGTCTTTTCTGAATCTTTTCTTTTTTGCCAACACTGTTTCGTATTGAGACGTAATCTTTCATTCCTGGCAGCTCTCTTGAATTTTCGTCGCTTAAATAAAATTGCTTAATCAAATCAACTGTCTCACTTGACAATCCTTGTCTTGGTTTATCGTCGGGAAGACTTAAAATACCCTTTTGCCTTTTGATTGCATTACATTTGTAAAGCAATGTGGTAGAACAGCCAAAATTTTTTACTATATCTGAAGTTTTTAAAGAAGATGGTAAAATCGTCAAAATGCGGCATTTATCTTCTCTGAAATTTCGAAAGCCAAAATCAGAAGTTATAACAATGATCACGTAAACGTTTCCACTTTACCGCGTAGTGTTTTCAGTCTTAAACTTTTTTTCTAGTGAAGTCATAATTTCATCGAAAGCATTCACTTTGTCGTCATTACTGGTAGAGATCTGCATATTTGATATATTTTCCAACCTTTCCTTAATAGTTTCCTGAGCTGCTTCGGCTTTTCTAGTAACATATTTTTTATTATAAAGTCTATTAAGAAAATCAACGCAATAATTGACCCCGGCTAACGTTAAGATAAAAGAATATAGGAAGAAAGTGTTACTGTTTACAAACCTTTTACCATCGATTTTGCTTTGATCAAGAGCAACAAGTACAGTGTTTACTTTGTTAAAAATTTCTTGTCGATCTGATACATCGAAAGGCTCAGAATCATTGTCTGATGAGCTTGAACTTAAATTCGTGTTAGTTACCGGTTCATATTTGTCAATATCAATTCGGCAATTCAGGCATATTACAGCGTTTTCAGGAACAAAGTCAAATTTTAATTTATTTTTTGATGAAAGGCTTCTTAATGCAGTACAACCTTCAAATTCAGAAAAAAATTTAAATGTGCAAAAAATAGTCAAAAGCTGTGAACATACGAGAAGTGCATTTTCCAAAAGGATTCCAGCAGAGTTTTTTTGTCGGGTTACTCATTTCTGATTATAGTAAATAACGATGTATTTTCCAAATCAAAGACATAAAAATGCCAGAGCTTAATTTTTTTTATTTTTCTTTTAATTGCGCACAAGAACTTACCGAATCACAGCTGACTAAATAGTAAACAAAAAACAGGTGCCACTGAACATAAAAAAACTAGAAAAACAGACAGGGTGACTTTGTATTGTCGTAAAATGTTTCAGCAAGAAGAATACCAACAACATATTTACAACTATTGTTTAAATTGAAGCACATACGATAAAAACAATAAAAAGCATACCATCTTAAATTTAAAATTTTTTACAATTTTGTGAGGTTGCATCACAAAATTGGCTATAACTCCCTCATTTTTCACCCTATCAACATGCCCCACCCCCGCAAAATGTTTGGAACAAATGCCGCTTTAACATATATTTTTTAAAAAAAAATCGAAGGATGGGTGTTTTTTGCTACACTTAATTTTTTGAAAAATTGCACTTTTTTTACAAAAAATATTCAACCTAATTTTTTTAAAAAAAATTTTTTAAAAAGACAATTTTGTTGTGAATATTTTTGGAAAATTTCAAAAGTGTAGCTTATTCCATTTTAAAGTTATTTGAAAATAAAAAAAAGTATCCTGATTTTTTTGAAAGCTTATAAACCCCAGAAAAAAGCTCAGAAAAAGCTCCAACTTTCGGGTTAAGCTTTTCTTGGCATGGACTTACTTTCCACCAAATTTCATCAAAATCGGTGACATGCTACTTGGAAAATATTTTTTTTACCCCGTTTTACCCCATAGACATGTATAATTATATATGTAAATATTACCGCAATTTTCGTTAATGCACTCAGGTGAAATTTTAGTAATGGATTTTTAGTAAATTTTAGTAATGGATTCATATGAACACATATGAATCATCTATGGATGCACGTGGAAATATATGAAGCATGTGTTCATGTATGGGTCCAAATATGTTGATTCAACAGGGTTGTCTGATATTTAGTTTACTTTTGATTGGCTCCTAAACAAAAAATACATTAAACCAATTTTACAAAATTTCTACGAAGTTTTCAATCCAAGTACTAAAAGGCCATAACTACCAAGGTACAAATTTCCAACCGTACCAAAAAAAAATAGTATTGCAAACCACTACTATTTTTGTAAAACCCACAGTGTTAAAAATGACCACAGAAAGAATTAATGTTGCACTAGAAAATAAGTATTTTGTTTGCAAAGCATGTGTTTTGCCAGTACGAACAGAAAACTTCCTTGACAATATTGTTTTTACCAATATTACAACCAATTAGAACCATTTTTTTAAATATTTTATTATATTTCATATATTTTTAAATATGATGTATTAGATTAAGACCAAACTGTATTGCTGCTTTTTATATGTATTTTATTATATATATTTCTCAAAATAATTTAATTTAAGCTATTTTAAAAGCAACACATTTTTTTTAATTACCAACTTTATACCAACGGTGGCAGGTTTGCTAAAACTAACGGTTGGCCACTGTTATCAACCGGGTAACAGGACAATACTGTCCAGATTGTTAATCCCACTTTCTGACAACGCATAACCAACCTTAGTCTACGCTTTGCCAACACTGTGCCGATTGTCTCTTAGTTGCACACAAATTCTGGACTATATTTCATATTTCATATTTTTTATTTTATATTTGACACAAATAAGACTATAAGTCTCTTAACAGTATCTCAGACATTATAAATTATTAAGATATATTATTTAAAGCTTAAAAATAAATACCTATAAATTTAAACAAGAATTAAACTGTAAAAAATTAAATAAATTTTAAATTTAATAATAAATATAATTCCCCAACAAAAAAAAAAGAAAAAAATTATCTATTAAAATATTTTGTAACTGCCATTTTAAAGATCATCACACGGGGATCGGTTTTAAGATTATTGGGTAAAGAATTCCAAAGGTTTACAGCATTGACAAAAAACATTCTGGAGGAGGAGAGATATTTATAATCAGGTGGAATTATGTTATAAGTACGTAAAGAGTTTCCAATTGTAAGTTTATTGTATAAATAATCCGGTTGTCGTGTGTAAAAAATCTTATGTAAAAAGGTAACGTTTCGTATATTTAGGTATGATGTTAAGCTACATCCCAAAATCTGCAAAGAATATTGAGATATTCGGTCATATTTCCTTTTATTGAAAACGTATCTCGCACAATTATTAATAACAATTTGCATTTTACTCTTTGATGCTGCGTCAAGATTACCATACACGTTGGCTCCATAGGTAATAAAGGGTATAATTAAAGTTTTTACTAATTTTAATTTTACATCACAGGGAACATAGCTGGATGAATACCAAAGTTTTCTAAGAACGTTATATATTTTCATTATAGTATAGTCGACATGGTCTTTGCAGTTAAGAAAGGAGTTGATCATAAATCCTAGGTTTTTAACTACTCTCACATATTTGACAAGTTCTGATTGCATATAAATGTTCGGAAGATCGGTTAAACTGTCGTCTTTGTAAATAGTAAGCGCTTGGGTTTTTGAAGCGTTAATAAAAAGATTGTTTTGATGTGACTATCTGCAAATTTCTTGTAATTCATCGTTTAAACGATATACAAGATCTTCACGGAGTCCTGATGGGCGAGATAAATAAATTTGAGCATCATCAGCATAAAGATGAACCGAAGAGCTTTTACAGCAATAAAAAATGTCGTTGATAAAATGACTAAATAATATTGGTCCAAGAATCGAACCTTGTGGCACACCAGAAACAACTGGTTTTATGGTGGAAAATTTATTGTTACAGTTAACTCGTTGATGGCGTTGAGATAAATACGATTTTAAAAGATTGGATGCAAATTTGCTAAATCCGTAGTATTTTTCAAGTTTTAATATTAAAACATCATGGTTGACCGTATCAAATGCTTTGGAGAAGTCAATTAAGACGAGAATTGTTATATCCCCTCGGTCATATGCAGGGCGGATGTCCTCCATAACTTTAAGTATAGCAGTGTTGCAGCTTCTACCCGCACGATAACCAGATTGATGATCAGACAGAAGTCTATTATAAGTAATATGTTCGATAATTTGCGAAGAAAGAAGTCGCTCAAGAGCTTTAGATAAAGTAGGTAAAATACTGATAGGACGAAAATCTCCTGGAGATAAAGGTGAATTCTTTTTGGCTACTGGAATAATGTTGGCTATCTTCCAATCAGATGGGTAAATAGATGTTGTTACAATGTGATTGAAAATATGTGTGATGGTCGGAAGTATATAAGGTAGTATAAGTTTTATAAATTTTAGGTTAATACCATCGTAACCCACAGCATTAGAACTAAGATTCATAATAACTTTACCAACATTTTCGACACTAAATTGATCAAACTAAATAAATTACCACCAAATATAAGATTGTTGTTCAGCTGAAAAGAGTTAGTATCATGTTCAACTGCTGATTTCAAGAAAAATTCGTTCATAGTTTCAGGACATATGTCACATTGGGTTTTAGGTTTTCTTATGCCAATATTACTAAGATTTCTCCACAAATCCTTAGTAGAAAGACTATTGCAAAGTTTACTTTTAAAAAAATATAAACATTTCATGTTCTTTGTAACAACATGAACTTTATTTCTTGATGTTCTGTAGTTTTCCCAGTTTTGGTCTGTTTGGCTCAACTTCCAAGTAGAAAAGAGTCTGTCACGTAAGCGGATAGCAGCTTTTACTTCTCTATTGAACCATGGATGGGTGGAATTATTTATTTTCAATTTCCTGACAGGAACATATTTTTCATATAAAAACAATATGTTACTAGATAAGCTACTAAGTTTGTCATTAACATCTGAAAAAAGCCAACAATCATTCCAGTTTAATGACACAGCTTCGTTGTTAAGTTGATCAATATTTATTCTTTTAAAATCTCGGAAATATATATGTTCGTCAACAATGTGATAACTGAGATTAATATCACTAGTGAGGAACAAAATATCATGGTCAGAAACACCAGGAAGAGAAAATTGATCGAAATGTATTATTGAAGAGTCAAAGGAAAAGCACATCAGATCTAATAATGCAGGTCTATGGTTATGGGCAAAACGTGTAGGCCAAGAGTTTATAATTTTTAACCCACAAGAGCTTATATCATCAATAAGATTTTGCGCAAGAAAGTCATTTCTCAGCAGATCGACGTTTAAATCACCACACAAGATAATATTCTCGTAATAAATAACATAATTATTAAATTTACCAAAAAAATCCGAAAGACTGTTAGTTCTGTGAGGATTATAGACACACACAACCAAACATTTAGCGTTATTAATACCCTCAAGTTCAACAGCTAGAAATTCAATTTTGCTACTCTCCTTAGAGGAAAATACAACTTTGCATTTCAAGCCCTTTCGATAATATATAGCAATACCACCTCCCAAAGTATCAGTCTTCCTGTCGAGTCGAGTGATATCGAAATTCAACAACCTGTACATATTATCGTCAATATCAGGTTTAAACCATGTTTCCGTAACACAAAGAACATCTATGGAGCATTCGGATAAGATATAATTCATATAGTCAATTTTCATGCTGTTAAGACTACGTGAATTCATATGGGACTGTTGGAAACCCTTATGATTTTTACTCACAATCCCCAGAATTGTTTTTAAATTGTCAGTAGTACTACTCGTATTAAATGCCATCATAAAAATTTAAAAAATAGTGGCATGCGACCGTGTGTAATGCAAAAAATGGCAGCAAAAAAAAATTTAAAATCATAAAATTAAATAAAAATGAAAATATTTTGTTTAAAAAAGTAAATAAAACATTAAAGTAAGAAAAAAAGTTATAAAAAAACAACATAAAAATCATGAAATTTTAAAAGATTAACATTTTGTTTAAAAAAGAAAATAAAGCATATAAAAACATTATAGCATAAACAATAAAAAGAATACAGATGCAAAACATATCAAAAGGATGGTGCTATCAATGCATTCACACTCGCTTTATCGGAAACGCAAATAGACTGTTGATTCTTCTGGATTCTGATAAAAACTTTACCACGAATAGAGAAGGATGATGTTAATTTACCCTGCCGTTTTAGCTCAGAACAATAAAACATTAATTCTCTGTTGCCATCAGTTAGACATTCATGGACATAAATGTTAACATCTCTATTACTACCACCGATATCAGTCATATTTAAAGACCTTTTGTTTGTTTTACAAAAACCGGCAATAGAACGAAACAGCTGGTTTCTGTCATATGGTGATTGAAGCTTTATCATAATAGAGCTGGATTTTTTATTATTGTTGCTTTTTGATTTTAAACGAAAAGCTTCTTTAATTTGAGGGGGTCTGAGTTTTACACATCTGCATATACTAGAGAAAAGAGTTTCAATGTTTTCATTTTCATTCTCCTTAATACCAGTTATAATTAAGTCTGATGATACAGAATTATTTTGTAAATTTTCAAATTTAGTTCTCATCATAGATAATTCATTACTTAATTTGGCAATATCTTCTCTCTGAGTACGTTCAACGGCATCAACACGGCTCTCAATCTCAGTTAACGATGTTCTTAGATCAGAGTTAACCAAAACTCTCAATAAATGAAATGCGTCTGTATTGGATAAGATAATATTTCCCAGCAAACACAAAACTAAGCATTACAAATGTAATGAATTTTACTTTTAAAAGCAAAATGGAAATGAAGTTTAAAAAAAGTTAATAAAATTAAATACAAAATATGCCTCAGTTTTTACAGAATTAGGCAATTTTTTTCACACATATTTGACTGGTCGAGTTTAATTTACAATTGAAACTTAAAAAACTTAGTTTATTTAGGCATTATACATTAAGTTTTCCAAATTTAACATTTTGTAACAATTTCTTATTAACAAAATATGTTTTAAATTTGAAGAACTTAATTTATTTCTCTGCTTGGAACAAATAAATTTTAAGTCGGAAAAAATTTGTTCGCAGCAATATGTAGAAGGAAAAATGGATAACAATTTCAAAGCATTTGTTTTTAACTCTGGAAAATCGAAATCATTTACGGCCTTCATAGTAGAGTCTTGAGAAATAAATTTAGACGCTAGCGCGGCTTGATGGATAATGCAGTGAAAGTTTTGCATTGCCATTCCACTTTTTTTTATATTACCTATTAAACCTGTGTTTTTTCCTACCATGCCCCTTCTGTGCAGACACCGACAATTTTGTTTACATCAACTATAGAAAAAAGTTTATCACTTACAACTTCCATCAAAAGCTTTCCATTTACATGTCCATAAAAGGTTTCCAATGTCAACATTGATTCAAAAACATTACAATATTCATCAATGCATCTTACACAGACAACCAGTTGACAAAGATCCTTGATATCTGTACTTTCATCTAAGCAAAACGAAAGAAATTTACAATTTATCAATTATTCTTTAATAGAAGACTCCAAAGAATTTCCTATTTGGGCAATACGCCTAGCCACAGTTTGGGGTGACAAGGGAATTGACTTTATGAAATCTGTTCTATAATTTAACGTTTGAAAAGTTTTTTGTAAAATATTTTTTGCTAGCATTCCATCCATAAATGGTCTGCCCTGCTGAGCGATTTCCAAGCTTATTTGGCTTGAAATCTCCATTTTTAATTTTTTATTTTGCAAAATTTCATCATTTTGCTCTTCTTGCAGAACCCATTCTTTAATTTTTTGCATATAAAAGTTTTTTTGATCAAAAAAAAACATTTTCTTTTTTCCTCTTTTAATTTATTTATTTCTTTGTGAAAAAGGTCGAAATGCCTTTTAATTGAAAATGTTTTCTTTGTTTTAAATGTTAGGTAACATAAAATGCATTGCATGTTACCAAAAGCATTTTTAATGACAAAACAAAAATTTCTGTCTTCCATTATACTATTTTGTTTGCTGGTTTATTTTGAAATTAAATCAAAGCTGAAAAAACAATAACGGCTTGTTTTTACAATACGTGTATAATTTCAGACGAACGTGTGCCACCCGAACGAATACGTAAGGAAATGAGTTTTATAATTCGTTCGTGTGACTTACGTTTGATTACGTTAAGCTTTATGTTATGTCAAACAATAGAGATTGCCATGACATTGCTTTTCGGTTTTTGTTAGTTTATTTCATATACAAATAACTCATTTTTCGTTGGTAGTTGGCAACCCAACACTATAAATGAAATATAAACAAAAGCAGCTGATTTTTGCTTGCAAAAAAAAAATTAATTTATTTTGTTTAGAAAACAATAAAAGTGAAAAAAAAATAATTTGTATAAAATAAAACAAAAACATTTACAACTAAAAATGTAAATAAATATAAATATAAATGAAAATAAAAATAAAAATCATTATTCTTTTTTTTATTACAATTTTTTGTTAAAAAGTATTCCAGTAAAACCCGGTTAAGATGACCTCCGAGGGACCAAAAAAATTAGTTTGTCTTAAGCGAGGTTCGTATTAAGAGGGTATTTTGAACGATTAAAAATATGTATTTATTAAAACAAAAACAAGATTTTTACATAATAAATAAAAAATAAAATTAGCATTTCATGCATTCACAATTAAAAATTCAATTAAAATTCTTCATTAAAAAAAAAAAAATCTGTTATTTTTTTTTGAATGACTGAATTAACGATTTCATTCGTTATAAGTTTTTCTATTACCAAAAAATGATTGTCAGCTTCTGCGGCACACGATTTTGTTCGAATATATCACTTGACAAATTTGTGACGTCAAAACATTAGCATCTATATCTAGAAAGTCATCCACGAATATGAAATTCATATTAGGTCTATCCCATTAAACGGATAAAGAGTGTAGTAAACATGGTAATTTGTATAAAAACGAGTTTTTGGGACTGCTTAAAACAGTTCGTAATAACTGAGGGTTCGTATTAACCGAGTTCGTATTAAAAGATGTATTTTATATGAAAATTGTTGCCAAAACGACGGGACTTTTAAATTAGTTCGTATTAACCGAAGGTTCGTCTTAACCGAGTTTTACTGTATTTTTTTTTACTATTAAATTCTGTTGCCTTTTTTCTTTGACGAATACTTTTTTGTGAACGTCTGTTTTTGACGTTTGTGACGTTTCAAATCGCATTGTGGAAACCAAAAAAAGAGACGAAAACGACAACTCTTACGTTTTCACTCAATTCAAAGTGACATTTGCGATACAAAACCCCAAAATGAATTTCTTCACTCATTTACACGAATTTTTTGAGTGACACGTCTTACAAAAACAGACCGTAAAGCTGAAAAAAAAGCAGTAAGCATCCGCACATGTGCACTCGTTAACACTCAATTAACGACTGAAATCAAACTGAAATAGAAGAGAACAAGCGTCGGTGTGAGTTTTTTTTATTGTTTTTGTAGCACAATTGTGCACAGAAAATGAATATTTGGATTACTCTGTCTTAGATCAAACAACTCACCAGATAACTCATCTATACGTTGCATAATTATTCCTTCACTAGCTTTATAAGTATTAGTGAGAGATTCCACTATGAGCTCTCTTTGCTTCTCCAGCTTCTCATCTAACAATTGCATCCAATTAGTAGGAAAAGAGGGTTCACTCTGAGTACGTGGAATCTTAGGTAAGTTTTGTTGGGGGGGGGGGGGGGGGGGGGGAGGGGAAGTTTGTTTTCGCGCATTCTTATTAGCACCAGGCATTGTGTAAAGTTGATATAGATGAAAAAACAAACAAATTGATGAACAATAAGAACAATTACAAAATCTTCCACAACACAAAACAAAAAAACGAAAAAAACAATACTTTATATTGTTTATGTTTTTAGTCCCGACAACTCTAATGAGTGTTTTAATAAAAGTTAAACAATTATTTTATTTGAATTTTAATAATAAAAAGCAAAAAGTGAGGAGCACAAAAAAAACACGTCTACTCTCTACACATTTGAAATTTGTGATCTAGGGTTGCCAGATTCAAATTTGGAATATGATTAAAAAAAATTAAATTTTAAATGTTGAAAACAAAAAATTATACAATAACAGTACTGGCTGTTTCATACTTAAGGAACGCTTATTATAAAAAAATAAAAAACACCCAGGCGAATGAGTGATATTATAAATATTTCGTCAAATTTGTATTGCGTGAGTGTCAGTGGAGCAAACCAAATTTTTTGTTGCATACTTTCAAGATAGATATTATGATAAAAAAGGGGGAGTATTTTTCTGTATGTATTTTAAACTTTTTTGTATGCATTTTAAACTTGCTTTTGCCTACTTTAGGGGGAGTTAAGACGACCGAGTGATATTTATAATTTTTATAATTTATAAACAGAGAAGACAAAATATAGCAAAATCCATTGTGTTAATGGCAAACAAATATTAGAAAAAACAAAAAAGGGTTAAACTACAAAAAAGGTAAAATAATTATACGTTTTCAAAGAAGAATTAAAAAAGTTTACTGAAAAAAGCTAAATGATTTTTTTTTTAATTTGAAATAAATTTCTTGTGGAGAATTGTAGCAAACAATTAGAATTGTCTGTTAAAAGCATCGGCATTGAAAAATGCCAATTAAAACCAAATTTCATTTTCTTTGCTTTGTAATGACAAAATATTTAATTAAAATTCCATTCAGTCCATTCAATTAACTAGTCCCAAGTATGGGTATAGTCACAAGAAAAAAATACGCAAAATAATAAAGTTAAACAAAAAAAAATGTTGTTTTAGAAGTTCGAAAAACGTTCGAAATTTTCTTACAAGTGGCTTTAGTTCTAATCATCTATGCAAAATTTCAGACAGATCGGTTAAACACAAGTTTCGAATGTAACTTAAAAAAATATAATTGTCAATATATTTTGCAAAACTGTTCAAATTGTTTTATTTTTTAACTATTCTTACACGAACATTTTTTTCCATACAATTTCGACTTTCGAAAAATCATGGAACATACGCACAGAGAAATAAAGTGCTAACCGAATTGAAAAGTGTATTTTAATGGTAACTTATAAATTCAGTTAGTGCAACGATACTTCCATTAGATTTCTGAATATTTTGGGTGTGGAAACTAAAATTCAGTTGAATAACCCAAATTTTGTAGTGAAAACTAATATTAAGTTGTATCAACCGTCTGAAATTCAAAATAACCGAATTTGAGTCGTAGAAACCAAATTTCAGTTGGCAAATTGCTAAATTTTTATCTGTGTGTACTTATTCACATTTATTTATATATGACGGCATATTTGAAATTGTTAAAAAACTGAAAGTTATACATAATTATATCCACACATATATAGTACCACACTTGGCTATATAAAATCATATTATGTGGTTAATTCATATGTTCCTAGTATGGGAAAAAATACCAAATAACTTCTAAGATATTAAATATTAAATGAGTAAAATTTCATCGATATTGGACAATGGAATCTGGGGTCAGTCATTAATGGGTTAACAATACATACCAGCGAGGCTTAAGCAGAAATGTGCGTACACTCATAGAAATAAACCTGTAAAGATAGCAAATGAGGTACTATAAATTAGTTAAAAATGGCCTCGCAGAAAAATAGTTGTATTCAATGTGAGTTTTAATTCAAAATACCATTTCGCTCTGTAAAATTTGCAAAACCTTTTGCTAAATATTTGTAGACTCAAAATAGCAAACAAAAGCTGTAATTTAAAATTTTTTTTTTGCTTATTTACCTCAAACTTAGTAGAATGTTAATAACAGTTTATTTTGCTAAAAAAAAATTGTAGATTGCTGATTTCATAAGGGCAGACTTTTATTCGCATTAAAAAAAAAAACTAAAAAAAAAACAATAATTAAGTGCTTATTTTACTAAAAAAAAAACTTTAAAAATTTCACATTTTTTAATGATTTTTTGTCTACTAATATTTATTAAATGTTTTTGCGGATTTTAGCGGATTATTTTGTTACTTTCAATTAACTAGAATTTAGCACAAATATAGCTAAATTCAACAGATTCATTTTTGCTATTCTTATATTACTAATATTTAGTAAAAAAAAATTGTTAATTTCGCCAGTTTTTTCTGCAAGATCATTTTTAACTCATTTTTAGTAGCTTGTTTTGCTGTTTTTACAGGTGTATTTCTTTGAGTGTATGTATTAGATAAATCAATCATTTCTTGTTCAAACAAAGCGTGAACATTTTGTGTTATTTTTAGAGCTATTCTAATCAGGCTTTCCAGGTCATAAATTTTCTAAACGTAAATAAAAGTTTTTTTTATTTAATTTTTCATATTTCTACGTTTCGTCGGTATTTTCCAACATCCTCAGGGATTCGTTTTTTATTAAATCTGGCAGCCATGTAAATATAAAGAAAATAACCACTAAGAAATATCAACAACAATAAACTTAACATTAGAATAATTTCACTTACAATTAGTCTTCTCGTCAAATTTACATAATTTTTAAAAATACACATCACAGGTTTTATACGACATTTAATGAACGACACAAAACAGATTTAATTAATTAAACATTGATTATTCTCTTTTGAGTAGTGAATTAATAAAAACAATATGTTTCAAAAATGATTATGTTTTCTGTACTATATAAAGGAAATTCTTAAATAGTGATAAAAAACCTATATTCTGAAACAAGTCACCTGGGTGGGTTTCGGAAGACGACGTAAAAAAATTTAAAAACTAAAAAACCAAATTCAAAAGAATTTTCAAATTTTGAATAATTTAACAGTTTTTAATAAAAACAAAAAACTTAGTCACAAAGTCGAAAGAATTTTTTGTTTCGACAAAAACCGTAAAGTTATCAATGATTGAAAATCTGCAGAAACCCACCGGGGTGGTTTCAGGAGTGCGAAGGTTAATGAAACCTGTTTCATAGATTATATGAAAAGTTTCAATTAACGAGTTCCAGTGACAATTTCCATTAAAGCTATGAATAAATTTATTAGTAAAGTGAGGATAATTCTGTCAGTGTATAGAAAAGTTTTTTATTATTTTAAAATTTATTAGGAGAACTAATGCTTTAGAAAGAGTGATGTTTTTTTTTTTGAGGAGAAACTAATATTAAATTTTAACTGCAAATATTTTATTCAAGTGACAGAATCTCCGATAAGTTGTTGGTTGTTGGTATTGGAAGTACTTTCTTCATTACTTTTATAATCATATTTTTTTAATATTGGTTCGAAAAGCCAATATTTTGTATGCTGTGACAGTATTTTAGTCAATTTTATATATTTCATGTTCATACCCAGCAAAAAATTTTCAAAAAGGTAAGCAGGTTTGTAATCAAGCATTTTGGGCAGAACGCATTCCTTACTAGATTACCTACTCGATTCTTTTAACAGAGCGTGAGACTAAAATAATTGATTCTTTAGAATTGATTATTTTTTTTTACCGAAGAACCATTTAATTTATATTTTTAAGAACTACATACATTTTTTAATAAAGAAATAGTTTCATTGTAAAACTACGAAGTACTTACACAAAAAAAATAAATAAATAGTTCCCTAGAAAAAATAAGAAGTACTTACATTTAAAAAAAGAAGTAGTTCCATAAGTAAATTCAACTTTTACTCACACGTGATTCTCCTAAGTCACTCAAATATAACGATCAAAACTCATACGGAAATGAAATCCTAAAAAGTGAAACATCGAAGTGTTATTATAACATGGGTTTGTCATAATTTTGGAGCTATAAACCACGAAAATATAAATTTTTCAAAAAAAAGAACGATTCAAAATTGAAAAACAAAAATATGACTCACTCACAATCACCCTCGAAATTTTTTTTACACTCACTCACGATAACGTCAGTAATTTCAACTTCCACTCACAATTTTCTGCTCACGTGCGCTTCCCTAATTTATACCTAACCACAGTTTAACAAAATTTAGGCAACATACAATTTCAGTTTTTAGTATTATTTTCCTGCAAATAAAAATTTGTTTGAAAAAATATATAAGATAAATTCTTTAAAATTGTATAACTTCTTTTTTCAAAATGAGGAACTATTTCCAATGACGTCCTTTTATTCAGAAAAAGTATATGATTACTTCTTGAGTACAAAAAGTTAAACATATAAGTTAATAACATTGTTATTTTCTTTTAAGTAAATTATCACTTTGTTATTGATTTCATGCTTTCTGGTTTAAATTTAAAGAATTGATTACAACACTACTTGCTTTTTTGACTCTATCGTTGGAATGAGTTTGGTATTGCAGTTAATAAATTTGGCAATGAGATATGTAAGCAAGTGTGGGCATCACCTTCTTTTTGGAATGTGTAATTTTTTCCTGGGTAATTAAGTTCAATTATTCTGATGATTAATTTTAAATACCTACAATTCAAGTTATTGAATTTTGTTGGTTGCAATGGAATTTCAACCAATTTTTTTTTGTGTGTAAATAGCTAAATTAATGAATTCTAACCCACTAATCCACTAACAAAGAATTTTAAAAATGTTTGTGTTTTATGCGATACTTTGTATTTTAAACATTAAAAGTAACCATTAACTAGTAGGCTACACTCAATAGACAATTACCAGAAATAACAATAACAACTGAAATTAAAACAAATTGTTGTTCAATTACATTTTGTTTTTATTTCATTTCTAAGTTCAAACAAAACTGAAAAAAAATCAAGGATTTTTGTAAATTTTAATGATCTTTAAGCACTATTAACCTTATTTTGTTATTCGTTTGCTGGGTAAGTTTGCGGTTAATAGGCTTCATTTAACAATATTTTATACCTATGTACATAACTACACTGAGAGAATTATCTGCATGATATCAATAAAGTTTTGCATTAGATGAAGTGTCACTGGAACTCGTCCATTTTTTAAAGAAATGCACTTTTACATAAAAATTAATTAAAAATTTCATTATATTTATTAAAAATTTCATACGACTAATGAAAAAACTTCATTAAAAATAGTTTCATTAGAACTATGCAGCTTTTTCATAGATTTTAAGAAATTTTTCATTTCATTCATATTGTGAAAAAAACTTCATTAGTTTAGTGACAATTTTTCACTAAAACTCGTCCAGAAAATTCTCGCTGTGTACTACAAAAAATAAACTTAAAATTACCAGCAGTGATAGTAGTAATATGTCTGTATGAATACGGAATGTCAAGTAATATGCATACATACATACACAAGTAAACAATTTACCCTACAAAACTATTATAACTTCTGAAAATATAAAACCAAGATAAAGTTCGTTAAAACGGGAAGTGATAACTACCCAGGCAGAGAAATGCAGTTGGCACAGTGTTGGCAAAGCATTGACGACGGTCGGTTATGCGTTGGCAGAGATTGATAACAGTGTACAACCGTTGGTTTGAGCGAACTTGCCACCGTTGGCATAATGTTGGTGATTTAAGATAATGTTGTGTTTTCAAATAGGTTAAATTAAATAGATTTTGAGGAATGTGTATAATAAATCACATTACAAAAGCAGCAATACAGTTCGGCCTTATTCATATAAGTATATCATATTTTAATGTGCGAAATATAATAAAATATTGAAAAAAAATCTAAATAATAAAGTGCAAAAAATTTTATTGTTCTCATTCCTAGCGCGTACAGCTGAGAGCATCAAAAATATTATGGACTTTAAATTTTTTGGCGAAAACAAAATTTTAATAAATTCAAAATCATTATTACGCGGTTGAAAATCAATATATATGTATCCATTTATTAACATGTATGAACTCATTCATGCTCATAAATGAACATATACATGTCCATATACCACCATATATAGGATTCATGTATGTTCATAATATTTCATAGGTGATCATATATATAAATATATAACAAACAAGTTTTCAATTTATTTTTGATATATTAGTTCTCATTAAGTGTTATCATATGAATGTTTGATGTTTGCATAGGATTGTCACTTCTTTCAAAACGTGTTCTGTTGATGGGAACCTAGAAAATTCCCGAAATAGATCCATAAATACATTCCTGAAAGTGGTCAATTAATAAATTTAAAAACAAAAACTTATTTGTTAGGAAAATATCCTAATATGAAATATAGAGTATGGACTCGAACTTGAATAATTTTCATTTTCATAACATTTTCATAAATATTACCTCAGTTTTCGTTAATTTACACATATGAACATGTATGGAAATGTATAGACATGTATGATTTTATATGTAAATATTACCTCAATTTTCGTTAATGGACACAGATGAACATTTATGATTCCTCATATGAACATATAATAATGGTTTATGAACTCATATGGATCATGTATACATCCATGGGCATGTATGAATCATGTGTGTTCATGTATGGATCTATATATGTCGATTTTTAACATGGTATATAACATTTTTAACCCTAAACCAAAATAAATATCGTAAAACCGGCAAAATGTTAGTGTTTTCAAACATAATATTTTTTTTAGCTTAAAATAGGGGAACAAAAAAAATGTTAAGGTTATTTTTATATTTTTTAAACTTTAAACTTAAACCCTCAATAAAATTAAATAAGTAACTCGAATCAATTTATCGTGCTTAAACTTGATTGATCTGGATTGAAAATCTTGATTGATTTGGAAATGGGGAGTTCGAAAATGCGATGTATTACTGGGTCAGATCAAGTTTTTTACTTATCTCACAACGAATTTAAAAACTCTATATTTAAATTTTTTTTTGAAAGTCATTATTTCAAAAATGCTTAACTCAAAATCGTGTTATTCGAAAAAGGGGTTAATATTCCTATACAATTATAGTTTTTTAATATTGAAAAGTATTTCAAAAACGAAAGGAACGAAGAAAGAAAAATTATAATGACAAATGCAGGACGTTAATAGTCTAAATAAATCGATTCGTTGTATAATTTATTTTAATTTCAATTAACAGTGTTGTCAAAAAATATAATAAATTTAATAATTGGTTTGACACAAAATTCTTAATTTGGGCTATCGTTTTTTCTGTAAATTAGAAACTATTCAAACGAATTTTATATTAATTTCAATTCAAAAAACAGAAATTAAAATGATTTTAACATTTTTGTGATATAGCACACAGAAACTTCTTTTTCCAGTGTAGTTGATTCATGTTCGTTTTTGTCTAAAGTATAAAAACAATTGGTGGCTCTAATAGAAACAGCGCATTTTCTTCTGACTTTTGAAACTATTTTTTTATAATATTTTAAAAATAATTTCTGTCGCTCCAAAAGTTGAGAGGAGACTTACTTATGACCAGAATCGTTTAGTAATCAAAAGGCGTTTAATTAGATCGAATGCTATTCCATTCCTATCGTTGGAATACGAATTATTTAAAATACTAAAGGCTTTTTCGTAAAAAGCATTGAAAATAACATAAAAATAATCTCGATGTATATAAAAACAAAAAACTAATATAACTGTAAAAAATATTACTTGAGCCAGAGTACAAACGAAAAATTTTTATATAAATAGAACATTTTTGGTCTTCAAAGTTTAGTAACGTCATGATGCTTGTTAGGAAAAGACCTAACCACGTGCTTGATTACTAAGAAGACAAGAATGGAGCAAAATTGATTATTAATAGGTTTTTTGTTAAAGTTCTGCCTATTATGGAGGCTCTAACTTTTCTAAAACTTCTGGTTCTGATGAGATCTTTAGCCAGATCGAAATACTAGTATCAACCTAGCTAATATGTTTGATTTGCTTTATTTTTGTAAATATGCGGAGGTTGGAAGCTCGTTATAAATTGAAAATAAAATGTACTTTTTTTTATCAATTGTACTGCTTTTTTTTCTTTGATGTACTTTTTTTGCCAATTCAATATCTGGCTACCCTAATTTGAAATAATAAAATTCAATTATATATTCCTATACCAGTATTTTAGTATACAATCGAAAATACAACGCAATTTTTTGTTTAACTTGCGGCTAGTTTTTATTCTAGTGATACAAAAATAATACATTAAAAACTAATAATTCACTGACAATCATCAATTGTATTCAGGAGAAATATAATAATGGTCTGGTGGTTGTCTTGTGTATGACGGTGGATATGTCGGTGTAGTGGGTCGTATTGGTGGCATTACTACGACATCTTCCTGGGGAGGTGGTGGATGATGATGTTGATGACGACGCCATGGTGGAATAATTTCAGTTTTAATACCAGGACTATCGCGATCGGGTGATGGCGGTCCGGGTGGTGGTACCATTATGCAATTATTTATTTGTTAAACTCAACCTTTGTGTGCTCTTAATATATAATTTTTACGGTTTCTGGTTAGTCACTTTTTATGCGTCTTATCTCTTAAACGTCTACTATTAGACTATTGGTTTAACTTCCAATATTGTTCAATATTTATCAAAAAAAAAATCAAATAACGCAAAATGTTGATAAAAAATGTTGTTGCTGCTGCCAGAAGTAGAAATCGAAACCAAGATATATTAATAAATATAAAATTATAAAAAAATTTATAAATAAATATATCTTGGGTTAGATATCGATGACCGGTGTAATGCTTACACGGTGTCCCCACGGGACATAGTTATGTTAAGACATCTACCATCACACAACACCGCCGATGGAAATGTTGTCGCGCGGTGGCAGGCCGACGCAAACAACCTGTATTATATTGTAAAGTTCTTGTCTGTTAACAGTTGATAAGCCTTCGACGACAATATTTCCAGATTTGATAAGGAAAATTTACCTAACTTTACAATGTGGCTAAAGTATTTAGCACACTTAGAATACTAAATATGTAGATAAAGACCACTGCAAAAGCAGTTAAAACCAAATGGAATTTCACTTAAGAAAATGACGACTTACATTTCAGTAAATTTAGCTAACATTGTCATTTGTTTTTTTACTGTTAAAAAAATTAACCACATATGCAGTAAGAAATAAAAAAAAGTTTTGTTTTATTGTTTTAAATAAAAAAAAAAACAACTTTATAAAATGATTTACATTCATTTAGTCATCATAATACAGTAATTTGATGTAGGTTTTTTTTTAATGAACTACAAATGTAGTCAAAACTGAAATTTCTTATATAAGGTGGCGCAAAAGTAATCCTCCTATCAGAAAATGCTATACATAATAAATACATAATAAAAAAAAAAAACATCGGAAGGTTATTTTTGCGCCACCTTATACAAACGACTGTTTTTCACTTAAAAATAAAGATTACCGAATAACAACTCAAACAACTACAAACAATCTACAACAGAAGTTCCCCGAGTGTATACGTAACGTGACCAACTGTTTTTGATAAAAAAATCGGGAATCGACTAATTAATTTCACAAGAAAACTTAAAACAATTAGGTTATATCCTCTACAATTCCAGGTGTTCAAAATTATTTCACACTTTAACCGAATTTATTAAAAACATCTAAAAAAATTACTTTTGACGCTTCCATAAAAAAACAATATGCATATTATTTTAACCAGGCGCGGTTTCCTGGTTGGGGGGGATGGTAAATTTCCCCAACCCAAAATGATATTTTTCAATACAAAAATGTAAAAAAGATTTAAAAATTAATTAAAAATATTCTAAGTTAATATTGGTGTAATTTTTCGTTTTTTTTTTCTATAGAATACATTTGAACTAAAACAAGTGGAAGCATTAAAGTCCGATGTGCCGAATTTGGTATAAAAAAAGATTAAATTCGGCTGAGACGAATTTTTGGATACCCTCCATCTCGGTGTTTTCATAAACCAGGGAAAGTGCAAACAATATTAATATCTATATTCTTTGTAAAAATAACAAAAATAATGTTGTTTTTATAAGTAAAACAAAATATGACTGATTGATTAATGTATTTGGGATGTTACAAAAGAAAAAATGTTTAATTAAAGTTTACTAAAATGAATCTGAAATTCTGCATGTTTATAACAGTGGGTATTCAAAGGTTATTCTGATTACCTAAAGCAGAACGTGTAGTGAAAAATATATATATTTTTATAGTTCCTTATGATGTTAAAAAAACTGTTGTAAAATTCGCCTGTTGTTTGTCTCTTTGCCTATATAATAATGAAAGAAATAAGGGTTACTAAAATATATTTTTGGATCGTTAGAAGAGATGCAATGAATACAAACGCATAAAAACAGTTTCGAATAATCAGAATTTTAGATAAATTTACGGGAACAAAAATACGCTTGCGGAGACATGCATAATGAAATAATTATGAAATGCCAGTTTACATTACAACACATGTGTTTATACTATACATCACATAAGTAAAACGGAAAGTGTTTGTCAAAAATTATAAAAGAAAATCTTTCGAGTGTTTAGGATGTTTTCGAGACACAAAAAATTAAAGAAACTGGTATTTCAAATTATTGTTTTCAGCTCAGTTGCTTGTGCAATTCTCGTTTACGACTCCTAGAATAAGAACCCTAAGAAATTTTCCCAAAATTCGATTGGTTTTTACACATCAATACTTTAATTTAGATTATTTTTGTATGTATCAAATAAAAATTAGGGCTTTTAAGGAAAACAAATGCATATAATCAAAAGATTTTAAGATGAAGTATGCACCTTATATGTCTTAAATAAAAAAGTTCTGAAAGTGAATGTCCTTTAAATTTAATGGGGTTTTTAATAAATGTAATTAGAGTGCAAGAGTTTCCTTGCAAATTTATTAAAGGTTGAGAATGAAAATAAGTAAAAATAGTGTACGAAAAAAAGTTATGAATTTACATTGTTGGATTCGGGGATTTTGTTCCTGGATAATTTTTTGATCTGATAACGATTAATGTGTCTGGCAACTCCGGTTAATGCAGTCAAATAAATAATGAATTTTAACTAAACTATTTTGTTCTACCTTTTTTCTAATTGGTGATTTTTTGATTTGTTGGGGTTAACAAAAAAAGGTATATGGCAAGCCTGGTATATGGAAAACAAAAGCATACTTTATAAATTAGCTCAGGGGTGCCCACGGCCTATGCGCTTGGTACTCAATTGTTTTTGTAAAAACACTTAGCTATAGGCTGTGTGTTTTAATACACATATAGAGCGCTCAGCACTAGCAATACGAAATACACAAACGACTTTGTCTTATTAGTTTTTTTGTCGTTCTTCACTTTATACACGCAAGCGCAAAGCAACAACACTATCGTATGCTTTGCTGGTAAACATTGAAATATTTTTTTCTTTGTATGTATTGGCTTTTACAACAAAAAATGTTGAATAAAAATTAGTTTTTCTTTAAATGTATTGGTGTTTGCTCTTCCATAAGGAACTTTTGGGCACTCCTGAATTAGCTTAACAATTTTTCGATTGCTTCTCGCATTTGCACTCATAACCAGTGTTGCCAGGTTTGCAAAGCATAAAAACGACAAACTTTCTAGAAAAAATCGTCAAAATCGTCATCATATTTTGAAAAATCGTCAAAATAAAATATATTTGTTAGAAGAGGGATAAAGTTTTAATAAAAAATAAAATACAATAATGTTATTCACATTTCAAATGTTAACGTGTTATCGTTGTAATATAACACGATTTTTGACACTTATCTTTGGTTTAAACTTCGAAAATCATTATATTTTACAACGATATTCATATTTATAAAATGTTGAAACAGTGTGCCCCAGTAGGCTAGTTGGTAGCGTGCTGGCTTATCAGTGCGGGGGTCGTGGGTTCGATTCCCACCAGAGGCACTGATCTGTTTTCGCTACAACGCGCCGAAGGCCATAGTAGCTAGTGCTCGGTTAGGGTAATAGTATATAACTTGTAATTATATGATTATTAATTAATAAAATAACAAAAATATAATGTTGAAAGATCAAATAAATACAACTTTAAATCAAACAAATTTTACCACTTGAACTGTTAATCACTTATATCTGCATAATTCTGTGAACAACATTTCAGTGGCACAACTTTTTAAATATTAAATTCTTTTACAAAATTTGGAAATTCTTTAACAATAAGTCTGTTCGATTACTTTTCCTGTAAAGTTCAGTAAAAACTACTCAGTAACAAAATTACAAATAGTAAGACAAATTTACAAAAAAGTAAACGAACAGAAAATTTGTAGAAATTATTAAATTAGATAAAATAGCTTGTTTTAAATATTAAAAAAAAATCAACTGGTCATTATGGAAAAGGAAAAAGTTAATTGAAATTTTTTTTATTTTTTATTTAATTCATTTTATTGTAATTTTAAAGCCCATGGGGCCAATTAAGCAAAATTACAAAGACAACTTACTAGCTAATGTGCATAATAATAATAATATATTAAAAATACAAAAGAATATAAGAAACCCACTCAGCGATAGTTATTTTATCAATGAATAAAAGTATTTACTTCATATTATAAACTCTGTTAATATCTGAATTATAGGATCCTCATGCTCTATTTAAATAGACAATATTTACAAGTCGATGTTTTAATTAAAAAAAAGTATTGAGAAATTATGAATCTGTGATTTGTGCTTGTTCATAAGCAATAAGACGACGCCTCTGTAAAGCATACGAATTAGAAAATGATTTAAGCGCTCTAGGCAGAGCGTTATATAATTTACCCACTCTTACAAAATATGCACGATCTAATATCGTAGTTAGCTTTGGTAGCAAAATCTGTTTATTCCTATTAGATCTACTAAATCTAAATCGATCTATAAAGCCGGAACGATAACCGTTCTTAAATATTCTGTAGAAGAGAAGAAGATTACGAATCTTGATAAAACTATTAAAACTACATCCCAGAAAGTCTTGCACATAAGAAGATATATGATCACGGTTTCTTAGCGAATAAACATATCTAACAACACGATTGAAAAGTAACGACAATTTTTTCAAATTAAAGCCAGGGGTACCAGTATATACCTCAATACCATAAGTAAAGATAGGCATAACCATAGCATGGGCAATTTTTCTCCTAACTGCTAATGGAATATATAAATTAGTGCAATACAGCTTCCTTAAAACATAGTGAACTCTAGATGATATCGAATTAATTTGGTAAACAAACTTTAGTTCGCTATCAATAACCACACCCAAACAAGACAACCTATCTACAAACTCAATTTCCGTAGGTCCAACAAAAATTGATATATTATCCCAATACGAGGGCTTTCCAAAAAACAAAGTCTTGGTCTTATTTGCATTGATTACCAAACCATTTCGATTCATCCAATCAACTGTCTCATTAACATAATAGTTAATGTTTGACTGAAAAACATCTAGAAATTCCTTATCACCCGATATCATCAGCTGCAAGTCATCAGCAAATGCGAAGGAAGTACACATACTTTTATCATATATATAAAAAAGGTCATTAAAAAACATCACAAACAAAAGTGGCCCTAAAACCGAACCTTGCGGTATTCCAGAGACTACTGGTAGAGTCCTACTAAAAAAACAATTAAAATTTAATTTAATTTTTGTTTTTGTTTACTAAATATACAAGCATATTTTTTTATTTTTTAGTCATATGTTTTTTTCATCTTACAAATTCTTTCTGGCAAAAATGTATCCAGTAAAAACTTGTAAGTTCTTTGGCATCAAACTGTCACTTTACTCTCTCTTTTTACCAGTTTTTACTGCGTATTTGTCTAAACGAACACCTTCCAATAAAAACTTGTAGAAATTTTTGTGTTATCGAACAAACTTAATGTTATGTTTTTTAATTATTAAATTTTGGCACTTTATTTATATTATTAGGCCTGTTTTTTAAGCACCGGATTTATTTTTGGATTTATTTTGTTTCATTTAAAGTTGTATATATATCATCTTTCAACATGAAATATATTCGGGCTAGAGATCTGTTTGTTTCGCAAAAGAAGTCCATGCCTTGTGTTTTAACATGAAATTTTTTTTATTTTTATTTAAATCTAAGTCCAATTAAATTTTATAAAAATTTAAAAAAATGTTCTAAACATATAAACACAGAAACTAAATTAAGCTAAACCCGTAATGAATTTATAAAAAAATAAATGCGGTTTGGATTAAGTTTTATTCAATTCTAGGATTTGCATTTTTGCAAAATTGTATTTCACATCATATTAGCATATAAAAGCTAGCTATCGATCAAAAAACAATGTTTTTGCTTACAATTTTTAACGAAATAATATAAATTTAATAATCGAGCCGGCGATTTTATGAGAATGATAAATAAGTAGATCTTGCTGACATATTAAATTATTGTCAAAAAATCGTCATTTTGGAAGCAAAAGTCGTCAAATAGTCAAATAGTCATTTAGTTATTTTGGGTATTAAATATCATCAAAATGACGACAAATCGTCAAACCTAGCAACTCTGCATGCGATTGCTACTAATACATACGTACATACATACTGTATTACAAAACAAAACAAAAAAACAACAACAATATTTTGTGGGTTTTTTTTTTTTGTTTTTAAGTGTTGATCATGACCATGGATGGTAACCGATTCTATGTGGCTATTGGTCGTAGTAACGCTATCTTCTTTTATTTCGGTAACGGTATTTTAGGGGAAACTATACTTCAGTTATGTCGGTAACGGGATTTTAGCGTTAACGGTATTTTAGCGTTAACGGTATTTTATTTATTTCGCTAACGGTATTTTAGCGGTAACGATATTTTAGATATTTCGGTAACTTTATTTTAGGGAAAAAGATTTTTCAATTATTTTGGTAACGGCATTTTAAGGATAACGTTATTTTAGTTATTCAGGTAATGTTAATGCACACCACAATTTTTAACCGCATTATGCCCGAGTTTAAATGACTGTCTAGTTTATGATCATACTTTGGGAAAATATATCTATTTACAGGTGTTAGTATCGGGGACGGTAATTCAGCGATATTGACAGCCATCCCTGCTTGCGTATATTCTTGTGTATAAGCATTGAATGTACGTATGTATGAATGTACCCAGCAAACAATCCGGTCCGTTTATGTGCCGTTTTCGGTACAGCATAGTCGGATCCGGAGTCCGTTTCCGTACCGTTTTCCGGATCAGTATACGGACCAGAAAACGGATTAAAAGGAACATCGAATACGGATTCGAATCCGTTGCAAGTCCGTCAATGACGGACCGTTTACGGACCGTTGGGTCGTGTTAAAAACTGACTCAAATCCGTTTAAAGTCCGTCAAATACGGACCGTTTCCGGACCGTTTTGTCGTGCTGAAAACGGATGATTCCGTTTTTTACGGATACAAAACGGACAATAAACGGATCGTTGAAAATACTTATTTGGTCCGTATTCTAACCATTTTTTTACAAAAAACTCAATGGATTTTATTTTTTTTTATACATTTATTAATTTATTTGAAAAAATATTAAAATATACTTCATTTAACTTTAATTAAATACGAAATTCGCCACAGCTACTTTTTGTATCCAGCTTAGCAGCATCGCGGAACATTTGTGGTCGATAATATTCAAAATCTAAAAGGAAAAAAGAATTTATTATTTTAGTTTTAAGAGATAGTAAGAGTTTTCTTGGAATATATTTTTTTTATTTAAAAAAAAAAATTGATACTTACTTTTTCGATGCAGTTTTTTGTTTCCACCAAGAGCATCATTGTTAGTTTGTTTCCCATTATTGAATCAGATATCTACATGTAAAAAATATTAAGTGGGGTTTAAAAACGATTTATTCTATCAACAAATATATTTTTGTTTGCAATCTCATTTGAGCGTTTTAAATTATATAAATACTTACCATCTAACGTATGCAATGCATATTATGCATGCTATCTGAATTTATTTGGCGCCCGATCTTATATATTATTTACTTAATTTTATTTTAATAAAACAAATTGAAAAAAATTGTTACCGATTGTGACTGACTTGAAACGGATGAAAATCGGTGAAGTCCGTATTAAACGGCACGAAAACTGATATCCCCAAACGGACTAAAAACGTGTTTTCGAAAATCCGATTAAACGGTCAGAAAACGTACCGTAAACCCCGGATTCAAGAATCCGTACATGCCGGAGAGTCCGTAAAAATGTTTCTTGGGTATGTATGTATGATGAAATAAATAGTATAATTTAAAATTTGCTTCAAAATTTTTAGAGGTCTTCCCACATTTTCACTCATAACTTTTGAACGCGGTAAACCGATTTTGATCATTTTCACTAGAAAACTGCTCATGACATCAACAAACAATTTGACTGAAAATTAGCAGTACGTCTTCTGTATTGGAGGAGTATTTTGTGTTTCCACAGACAGACGGACATGGCTATATCGACTTCTCTATTCATGCTGATCAAGAATATATATAGTTTATGGGGTCCCAGAATTTTTTTAAAAGAATTACAAACATTTGACAAAGTGAATATACCCTCCTGCACTATGGGATGGAGGGTATAAAAACAACAACAATATTTTGTGGTTTTTTTTTTGTTTTTAAGTGTTGATCATGACCATGGATGGTAACCGATTCTATGTGGTTATTGGTCGTAGTAACGCTATTTTCTTTTATTTCGGTAACTGTATTTTAGGGGAAACTATACTTCAGTTTTTTCGGTAACGGGATTTTAGCGTTAACGGCATTTTAGCGTTAACGGTATTTTATTTATTTCGCTAACGGTATTTTAGCGGTAACGATATTTTAGATATTTCGGTAACTTTATTTTAGGGAAAAAGATTTTTCAATTATTTTGGTAACGGCATTTTAGGGATAACGTTATTTTAGTTATTCAGGTAATATTAATGCACACCACAATTTTTAACCGCATTATGCTCTAGTTTAAATGACTGTCTAGTTTATGATCATACTTTAGGAAAATATATCTATTTACAGAAGTTTTTTTGTTCAGATCTTGTAAGATTATTTCGGTAACGGTATTTTAAAGTAACGGTTTTTACGGATAACGGTATTTCAAGAATATCGGTAACGGTATTTAAGCGATAACGATAGTCAGTTGAAAGGTGTTAGAATCGGGGACGGTACTTCAGCGATATTGACAGCCATCCCTGCTTGCGTATATTCTTGTGTATAAGCATTGAATGTATGTATGTATGTGTGTATGATGAAATAAATCAGGAGTGCCCAAAAGTTCCTTATGGAAGAGCAAACACCAATACATTTAAAGAAAAACTAATTTTTATTCAACATTTTTTGTTGTAAAAGCCAATACATACAAAGAAAAAAATATTTCAATGTTTACCAGCAAAGCATACGAAAGTGTTGTTGCTTTGCGCTTGCGTGTATAAAGTGAAGAACGACAAAAAAACTAATAAGACAAAGTCGTTTGTGTATTTCGTATTGCTAGTGCTGAGCGCTCTATATGTGTATTAAAACACACAGCCTATAGCTAAGTGTTTTTACAAAAACAATTGAGTACCAAGCGCATAGGCCGTGGGCACCCCTGAAATAAATAGTATAATTTAAAATTTGCTTCAAAATTTTTAGAGGTCTTCCCACATTTTCACTCATAACTTTTGAACGCGTTAACCGATTTTGATCATTTTCTTCAGAAAACTGCTCATGATATCAACAAACAATTTGACTGAAAATTAGCAGTACCTCTTCTGTATTGTCGGAGTATTTTGTGTTTCCACAGACAGACGGACGGACAGACGGACATGGCTATATCGACTTCTCTATTCATGCTTATCAAGAATATATGTATATAGTTTATGGGGTCCCAGAATTTTTTTAAAAGAATTACAAACATTTGACAAAGTGAATATACCCACCTGCACTATGGGATGGAGGGTTTAAAAATAATCGCTGAAGTAAAACGACCAATCTTAAAAATGACATAAATTCTTTTGTCAAACAGATCTAACCAAAACTTGGAGGAGAAAATTTATTTGACGCAATCTCCTATCACTTAATGGATAAAGTATAAAAGGTTAGTTGATTACAAAATTTTTAAAAAGTAAGTCGAAATAAGTGCTTTTGCAAAATGACAACAGATATGTAATAAACCAAAAATAAAACAATTTTTTCAACCTCAAAGTGTATTATAAAGAAATGACTTTTTGTTTTGTGATTTCTTAAAAATTTAACTTTATTATTGCAATGCTAAAAAAATTGTAAAAAGTAAAAATTATTAAATGTCAATACAAAGACTTCATACAAACTATAAATTTTAACATAAAGAATTCATAACTTTTATGTCTGAATTACTGAACAAAATTGAACATACTTTGTGAAATTTTCATTGGGTAAATGAAGGCTTTCATTAAAATAATTTAATGACACATGTTTCATTGGTTCAATGAAGCATTTCTTTGGGGAATTTTTTATATAAAAATAAAATTCCGATAACAAAAAAAACTGATAAGGAACTTTATATAGTTTCATCTAATTTAATATGACTCCATAATTAATAATATACAATTTCATTCGAAATATGACCCGATTAAATTGTATCAAATCACATATAATAGTATTATATTAGATTAATTTAGATACAATTAGAAGTGATTCGATACAGTTTTGACCAAATTTTGTCCTCATCCAATTTTATTAAATTATGCGTTATACTATAAAACTATACCTAATTTAATATATACGATGGTCTATACTGGTCCACTTTCACTGGTTCACGGATCCCTAAAAGTTATTTTTTCATATATTTAAAAAAAATGCAAAAATAACGAAAGAAACAAAAATTGGATTTTTATTTTAAAATTACTTATCTAACTTAAAGAATTTATATATAAAATTATATCCCTCTTTACAATATCTAAACCTTTATTAAAATCAATTAACTGAAACAACATATTAAACTCGTCACAAATTCTGCGAAATGGATCAAAGTTAGATTTATAATATTTAAAAATTCAAAATTTCAACGAAAAGGAATATTCATATTTATTTTACTTAGCAGATATGGCGTATTAAGACTTCCATTCATCAACTTAAGCAGGAAGGACACATTCAGCATTTGCCTACGGCTTTTCAGTGTGGGTAGTTTAATAAGTATAAGGCGATGATGATATGAAGGCAGATTAAGATTTGGATTCCAATTCAAGCCGTGAAGGCAAGATAATAATAACTGATTTTGAACGGATTCAATAGAGTTTGAATGGATAAGGCATTAAAGGTCCCACACAACAGAACCATATTCCAGAATCGGTCTGACCAGCGTTGTAAATAATTGTTTTGTAGTATGAGGATCACAAAATTCTTTGCTCCAGCGTTTGATGAATCCAATCTAAAGTCTAACTTTCTATATAAATGAATGCCAAGATCATTAAATTACTTCACTAAGTCAAGACTTGAATCAATCATTATGTAGCACCCATTAATAGGAGTTGATCTGGAAAATATCATATATTTGCATTTTTTAACATTAAGGCTCATTAAGTTTGTTTTGCACCAGATAGTGAGACGATTAATATCAATCTGTAGAAGTATTTGATCACTACAATTGTTGAATGCAAGATAAATTTTCACATCATCGACATACATTAGACTTTAAACCAAACACACAGAAAAGAGAAATGCCTTACGTAGGAATGCTTCAGAGGCCTATTTCATGTTGTATTAACGACGAATAAATAAAAGTAGATAGTAATAGTAAATACAATTTTAAATTGCTATATTAAATTTTAAAATAATACTGAGCGCGTAATGTAGATTACCCGCCTAAATACATTCCACATTAGCCAATTTGTAAAATGTTTAAAAAAATTATTAAAAATTGCTAAAGGTAATATTAACTAAAGTTAATGGTATTAAAAATTCATAAAATCATAGTCATTCAGACACAACTGCAAAATATTAACATATGTAACATTTTTTGTACCAAATAAATCTTTAAGCAGCACGTGTAAAAAATGTCAAGCACACCAAGTTTTACTTTTCTAGTAATTAAAAAGTAACGGTTATGATAAATCTCAAAAATTTTAGAGTGATATCAATTTATATGAATATGTAACGGTTCCGCCAACAACCATTTCTCCAATAGGCCTTAATTTCCGAAATAAAGTGTCGTTCAACATTGCCCGCCTACTCCACACTCCCGCACTTACTCTGTATACAAATATTTTAGTTCTTACTCTGGCTCAAGTAATATTTTTTACACTTTAATTAGTTTTTATATACATCGAGATTATTTTTAACTATTATTTTAACTTTTCGTAATCTTTTAACTTCAACCAAAATCTAACTTAAAATTAAAATCTTTGCAAAATTTGTGATCAGTGTGCCAAATTATTCGAAAATAATGCTATGCAACAAAAAGGTATTTTTTAGTGTTAAATAGTGTTTCCGTGTCCACTTATAGTTCAGACATGTTTAATTGGAATCGGTACACATTCTAACCTATTTTGTTAACAACATTTTTGTACCATATACAAGATTTTTTCTTGATTTTCTCATAAATTCAGGCAAGCGTAAATAAAAAAGTTTTAGTTGCTACAAAAAAGTTGATTAATTTTAGTGCTGTAGACCGACTAGCTTATTTTAACAAATCGTATCACAATGGGAGTCTCCCGATGGGTTATCTCGGACTTTAATAAAATTTGAATATGTAATAAAGAAGAAAAATATAAGGCCACTCATTTATTTTTAGCGGCCCAATATCATGTTTAACCGTTAAAATGTTAGGCCAAAATTAACACATTTTTGTATGGAAACATGATTAAAACTAATGATATTGAGATATTTTGAACACAGCTTTGACGTACTCGAGAAAACAAAAATTTTGACACCAATATTGCCTATGTAGTGTGTTAGGGTTGCCATTTATTTAAAATATATGCAATATATTTTAAAAAGCTCTTTGGAAAAAGTCTTACAAGCCGAACAAAAATTCACTCATCCAAAACCATAATCATAAGCAAAAGTAATAGCAACTCGGGTTTAAATATTTATTAAACAATTTACATAAATATTAATTTAAACGGGTTTTTACTACACAAATATTTTGTACTAAAAATTAAATGATAAATAAAACGTTTCCCTAAATTTTTTTTAGCGCGTTTGACTGTTACACAGAAGGTTGAGGGTATGATCCCCAGAGACGGCAACATCATTTAAGAAAAATAATATGTTTGAGCTCTCCTACTTGTCGCTGCGACCCCTTCGGTATTCTCGTAGTACTTAATCCCATTAATGGAAATTAGTAAATAATGGTTATGAATAAAAAATTTTAAATAAGTATACCAACTTGCTACTAGATGGCGTGCAACAACTGCCTTATCACCTGACACAATGACAGTGTCCTTCATCTTGAACCACCTTTTATTTCTCCCCTATCCCCTTTTCAAAGAAAGAAACACATAACATAATAAGAAGAATTTCATTAGAGTTGATTCTCTTAAAAAAAATCTTATACGCTATTTTATAACAACTTTGGACACAAATCTATCTTAAACTCACTAAAATTTCACATTAAAACAGGTGTAGCATATCGTTTGGTAGGTTTTGACTGACTTTAATTTTCTTACTGATTTCCCACATCTACCAAGGAGGTATTATACATCTACATAGTACTCCGAACAAGTTGTTGCTAAACATTGATTTTCAATTTTAAATTAAATGACACAAAATGTTCTATTTATATTAGCACAAGTTTGAACAAAAGTACAAGTATTACAAGTTAGAGTTGCCATACCTTTATATCTAATGCGTCAAAATGATCAAAAGAATGGTCATGCAGTTGCTGGTCTAAATATACAAAACTCCACCGAAATGAGCATTTCATTAGCTTATTATTGGTTTGACCCATACACCAACAAGTTATTATCGAGAAAAACGATAAAGAATATCTTTAAATATGTTATATGGAAAATTTACAGGTAGGTCAAAGTAGATGCTGGATATTTCAGATGTGATAAAAAAAAATCGAAATTCTGAATCAGAAATCATTCGCAGCTAATTTTTTTCAAAATGGTGAGTGGGTCGGTAAAGCCATTGATTATTGGATTTACCATGTTTTTTGATATAGACTTTCGGAAAAAATAAAGTATAAAACTATAAAACAGTTCAAACTTGGCAAAACATAATCTATTACAAAGTTAACCCAAGTGATTTGAAAAACTAAAAGAACAAAATATTTTAATCTTAATTGTTCACATTAAAGGCTCAATTTTTGTTTTGGGAAACAGCCTCCTTTTACCAGTGGTCAGGGCATTAGGAACAAAAACTGCCAATGTTGACTTTTTTAAAAACATCGTAAACACACTCATAGCAATAAAACTTTAAAAATGTTGGTAAGAGCTACTAAAAATTAGCTAAAAGTGATAAGGCAGAAAAAACTGCTAAAATTGAAAATAGTTAAATTGCTATTTTCAATTTTCTGCTAAAACTAGCAAAAACCTTTACTAAATATTTGTAGCCCAATAACTGTAATATCAACAAAATTGTGGCTATATTGAAATTAAATTTTGTGGTATGCAAATAACAGTATATTTACCTAAAATCAACAGAAATTTTTGCAAAAAAAAATGTAAATTGCTGATTTCAGAATGGTACATTTTTATTCGCATTAGAAAAGAAACTATCTAAAATTTTTTTTAAAAAATTTCATATATTTTGGTAAAATTTTTTTTTTTGAATTGTGGAATTGCTTACAGCAAGTCATAAATACATTAATTTCAAAATTACTTCACTTATGCCTATTTCAAATTCATTGCAATCGCACTACTAAGTAAGAAATGGCAGAATTATTTCCAGAATTGTTTTCATATACCACGCTGTGCATTAGAGCGACGCACAAAAAAAGTTTATTTTGTCCACCCCTAGAAATGTATGTTTTATGATAGTTTCCAAAATATTTCGTGTCTAGTATTGAGATCCCGAGAGCTGGACCACGTTCAAAAAGATGTTTTTCTTTATTTTTCAAAGAATTTTGTACTTAAATGTACAATAGGGTGTCCCGAATACAAAAACATTTGGAATACCACTCAGTCGTTGCGTACTATAGAGTCAAATGTGGGAAAAATAAGTACAAAATTTTTGAAGTGGATCTTCATTTCCTCACCAGCAATTGAAGTTACCGGTTGTAGTGTATTTTAACAAAAAAAAAGTTTCGATTTTTTTTTTTTCCAAATAGGCTGCAAAAGTTTCGTAATTTTTGGCTTATTACTGGAAAAATATTTTTAAATTTTCTGTACAATAATTTTCGTCCACCAGAGGATTTTTTAGTTTTGAGTAAGTACTATTCGCACACACAGTTCGAAAGTGACTTAACTCAAAATTTTTCATTGTAGCGTACATGTAAACCTTTTTAATTTTTAATGACCCCTAACAAGATTCTGAAGTCAAAATGGAAATATATATACAAACAAAAATTCGGTAATGAAAGGGCTGAATAGGTCGCAAGATCCAAAACTGTCAGGCCTTGAACTTAGAATTATAATCTCATTTTTTTACAATAAAATATAATAACTTTACAAGTTTGATATAATTTTTATTAAAAATAAAAATTATGTTTTTTTTTTTCTTTTTTTATTTAAAGCATTAATTTGTTTTAATAATTTTATAAGGCTTTCATTGCGGGATATTGACGGGCAGTATTATGATAATAAATATAAATAAAAATCAATTCATTTAAATTTATTTTGTTACAGAAAGTTTTGCGAATATTATAATATAGTAACATTATTCTTTTTAGTCATTTCTAAAAATAAAGTAGTATTTGTAATTTTTTTTTTTTTTTTAATTTTAACCAATACTCAGGGGATGCCCCCTACTCATGCAGTGCATTGTATTGATCAGGAAAATAGGGTATGGTAGGGAGGAAAGAAGGAGTAGTGTTTGTGGATATTTGATTTCAATTTTTCTAAATTGTAAGTAACAGGGAAGACTTCTGCTGGAAGTTTGTTCCACATACGAATCGTTCGACTAAAAAACGAAATTTCTCTGTAATGCGTTGTGCGAAACACAGGACAATCAACTACAAACGGATGTGCTCTACTAGATAAGCGAGTATTCCGAATAAAAACTCGGGCTCGAGGAATAAGTTCACTTATCTCAGATGAGCACCTCCCATGGTAATATCGATAGAAAAGTGTCACACAACCCACATTCCGACGATGCTCCAATGAATCAATAGAGTTGGATACACTACTGTCATTGATAAGCTTCACCGCCCTCCCCCGAACACGGTCCAGAAGCTTCAGAATAGACACTGAAGCCCACGCCCATATATGAGAGTTGTATTCCATTTTCGGCCGGATATAGCTGGTAGAAATAGTAAGGAGATCGGATGGAGTGAAGTAAGTCTTGCACCGTTTCAGAAAACCAAGACACTTGAATGCCTCTTTCGACACTTGAAGTAAGTGCTTATTCCAACGGACATCACACTGTATCCTCATGCCCAGAACATCAAGAGTATCCGATTCCTTAATACCTGTACCATCCATCCATAGCTACAGATGACAATGTTAATTTCACAGCCCGTCTGTGGGTTAACATACAATATTGGGTCTTGCGTGCATTAAAATCGACCATATTCGCGCGACCCCACTCAGAGATTGTAGAAAGGTCTTGATTGAGTGTGTCATTCATGTTCTGCCGCATGACCTCTATCTCCAAAGAGCTTGGCCTGTGATCGAATGAAAATGAATGACAAATGTTGCTGTCATCTGCAAAAGAGAAGATAGGACTGAAGGTCTGACCAAGAAGATCATTAATAAAAATAATAGAAAGGGTAGGAAAAAGAACTGAACCTTACGGTACCCCTGAATTTAGCTGAAACTAGTTTGATGAGACTCCATCTAAAACAACACGTATAGTGCGGTCTCAGAGAAAACTCGTTATAAATCGAGAGAATACATTACCGACACCAAGAGCAACTAGCTTAGTCACGAGTGCCCCGTGCCACACAAGATCGAACGCCTTGGAAATATCTAGAGCAACCCCTTTACTCTCACCAAAGCGGTGGAGTGACCGGCTCCAACGTTCCGATAGAAACGCCAACAGGTCTCCCGTAGATCGACAGCTACGGAAGCCATACTGTCGGTCATTTAAAAGTGAATTGGTCTCTAAATATTTCACAAGATGGTAGTTAACCATGGTCTTCATCACTTTGGAGAGCGGAGAGCAGATTGCGATTGGGCGGTAATTTTCAAGGTTGTTAGCCGCACCCTATTTAGGGATTGGTTGGACATTGGCCACCTTCCAGCATGAGGGGAAGACTCCCGCATGGTACGAATAGCTGAAAAGTTTTGCCAATGGACGTGCCAACATAAAAGAGCACTGTTTCAGCACCAGTGCTGATATGCCATACGGCCCTGGTGACTTGTTTACGTTGAGATCCTCAAGAAATTTTACGATTTATGAAACTGTTTCATAAATCGTTTGTCATCAATTATGAAGTTTTCATAGATTTGATGTAGAGTATCATAAAAAATGATGTCAAATGCTTCATAAATCTTCATTATTTCATAAAAAGTTTCATAAACCGTTTGAGCATATTCTTTTTTGTGTTGCTGCAGACATGGGCTGAGGCAATTACATTTCACAATCATTCATCTGTGAAAATTTTCAATATCATTAGTACTTTTAGAACAGGGTTTTGCGTTTAGTTCAGCGTCAGGCATTTGATAGCCCATGGGCGCTCTCTCACACCTACATAAGCTCATGCATAGAACAAAAAAAAAAATTAAAATCATTTAGTGGCTAACAAGCAGTGAATGAAGCAGGTTCTTACATCGCTTGTTTGCGAAATTTTTTTTACACTCGACATAATGTTTTAATTAGCTTTTTTGATGCTTTTTTACTAATTTTTGTTTTGTTGTTGTTGTTTTATTGCCATATTTGCCTTAAAATTAGTAGAATGCAAATAACAGTACATTTTGCTAAAATCAACAGAAATTTTACTAAAAAATTGTAGATTGCTGTTTTCAAAAGGGCAGATTTTAAATCGTATTAAAAAAAAATCAAAAAAAAAAACTAAATAATGTTTATCCCGATGAAAATTAATTTAAATAAAGCTTTCACATTTTTTTATGATTTGTTGTCTACTAATATTTAGCAAATTTTTTGCTGATTTATGCAGATTAATTTGTTATTTTCAGTTAACTTAAATTTAGCTCAAATATAACTAAAATATAGCAACATTTTTTACTAAAATTTTTTATCAGTGCACTGTTACGCATTGATAGAGAGAAGCTGCAACTCACTCATACAGGCACAAAATAAGGTTGTATATGTTTGCCGATGCCTGGCTTAAACGCTTCCTCAGAAAATGTTTTAAATTTTTAACAGCACACATGGTGATTAGTAACAACATCTGTAAAGTTGATTACAGGACAATTACTCAATTACACCCAAGTACATGTAATAGACGTCCAAAAGTAATTGGCCGGTAATTAGATACACATATATAAGTATTATGTCCCATCTCTGGCATGTACACAATTGAAAATGATTCAAGGAAGCGTTAAAGCTAACAAGGGTAAGCGTAGATCTGAAGTTATTAAGTATATGACGAATTTCACAAGTGAATGATTGTAAATTTAATTGAAGCCTCTCATGTCTGTTTTTCTATCAATTAAAATTTAGAATTTAGAATTTCAAATTTAGAAACCATCAGTAGAAATACAGAATTTTCATTTGAAATAAAGAAAATGTAATTTGTAATTTAGATTTTTTTTTTAAATAAATGTGTTCTAAATCTTGCATGGAATTTTGTAAATATAAATTTAATTTTTATACATTTCAGTGGAAAGGAAAATTCTTACCATCAATTAATAGTTTTTTAATTCAAAATAAAAATTCTTAACTTTATTTATTTTATTTTTAATTAGCGATAAGGAGTTTTTCGGCTTAAGGTCATGAATCAATATTAAAATTATTAAATAAAAACACAAGTATTTAAATTTTAAATTCTAATTTGTTGATGTTTATTTCCGATATTTCGGTTAACGTCGTTAACCATAATCATGGAACTGGTTAAAAAATATAAAACAAATAAAACAATGTTATTAAACAAAACACAATTTTATAACAAAACTAATAATTACTTTAAAAAATTTTTATTCAAAAAACGCTATTTGCGCTGAGTTGTAACCACTTCTTGTCTGCTTTGCAAGTTTATGTCAACTGATCTCTGTTTTAATCGTTTGTGTTTATGTATTGTGTTTCTGTAAAGTTGAGCGCTTTTGTCTATGTCGGTTTTATAATTTAAGCGTATATCTGCGGGTAAATCTATTATATGAAGCATCTCTAAACTGAATCGTTTTTTGTAATGTCGTTCTTCTTGTAATATCTGAGTGTCTTTAAAATTTGGTATGTGCCCACTTTTGGCGCAGTGGGCAGCGAGTGCAGTTTTTTGTTCAATCGGTTTCTCTACAGCTTTTAGATCTGATTTGTGGGAAGATAATCTCGTTTTTAATTTTGTTTTTGTTGTGCCAACGTATGCCTTGCTGCATAAATTGGACCCGTCACCGTTACATCTAATTTTGTATATTAAGTTCGATCGATCCTCTTTATTAATTTTATCCTTAGTTTTGCTAAAAAGCATAAAAATTATTAATAATTGATATTTCTAAATCTAAAATTTGAGTTTTAATTAATATATTCAGATATAGATTATAGTTGCAAAAATATTTTGCTTTAAAAATAATGTATTAAAAAAAAATTTCGTCATTGGCTGTAGCATTTATTGTGTTTGTACGCTACCAAAGAAAATTTTTCATTTGATAAAAATTTATGAATGTGCCTCATCATACTAATAAAGCGTATTATAGCATTTATAACACATTTCACGAAAAGCTATGAAACTTCTTCATATTTATTAAACATATCATAAATAAGGTGAAGTTTGTCTTCAATTTTAACTCTTATGAAACAACTTCATCATATTTATGAAGTGCTATATTTTCCTTTGAGTGCACGTATGGTTCTTAATACCGCTACACCTTCATGAACTAGGGACATGCTCTCAATTTTTAATGAGTCGCGTTACTATATTATTCTATGGTTTGGAGTCCCAAAACTACTTAACACTGAGAAATTTATCTACATGATAACAATGTATTTTTACATAAGACCTATGAAATGTCACTGCAACTCATCCATTAAAAACGTTTTCGGAATTTAATGCAGTTATTCTTAAAATTTTATGAAACTTGTCATAGTATTTACTATAATTTCATATTCCCTATGAAAAAGTTTCATTAAAAAGAGTTTCATAACAATTACGAAACTTTTTCACTTTGTGAAGAAAATTTAATTTTTCAAGTAAAAAAATTCATTAAAACTCGTCATTGAGAATTCTCTATGGTTATCTTGAAAGCTTTTATTTTAAATACCAAGCTTAGTAGAAAAAGGAGCGGTATAAAAGAACGAAAATTGCGCTCTTAATCTGAGGACTCCTAATATATATAAATCATGGCCTTTTAGTATTTTCAATTCCATATAGAATTAAAATAGTTCTGCTACAGTATTCTACTTTATTTTGTCCGACAGTGTAGATGGGATCTTAAATAACATTAGGACCTATAAGAGCTCCAAAGATTGAATTCTATTTCATCGATTTGATTGAATTATTTAAAATAGGTAGTAGAAATTCAAATTTATATTTTAAGAACCGTAGATAGGTTGAAAATGTTAAATCTGGCAACACAAAAACTATAACCCAGAAATATTTTACTTTTACCAATATGCTATTAAAATGTTCATTATGTAAAAAGGAGTATGTGGTATGTAACACATTTTCAAATTAATATGATTACAACGAGAATGTGCCATCTATAGCAAGAATGGGAGATAGATTTATCAATAATAGACTTAAAGTGCACAAATTTTTTCGGTTCCTTTTTTTTTACTCTTGTTATGCTTGTTACACAAATACATATTTATACCTTATATACATACATTAGCATGTCCCTTAAAATAACGATTTGTCGATTTTCCCAGTTTTAATGCAAATGGTGCCAAATGAAATAAATCTATTTTAGTTTTTTTTTGTAAAACGTTAAAAAAATGTTTGAAAAAAACTTATTTTTTTTTAAATTTTCAAAACTCGAAATTATCAAAATTTTATTATCTTATTTAATTAATTCTTTTAATATACTAAAAATTGTTTAGATATGGAATCAATAATGAGGCACAAATTTAAGAAAAATTCAAAAACGTTTTTTTTTTAAATAATTGTAAAGATTTTTTAAAATGTTTAATTTTTATATGTCGGTTGCGACTTCTTTCCATGTCATTTGATGAAAATTGAACAAAATTTTAATGTTTTCATAAAAGTTTGCATAATTTTTAGGGTAAATATCACATTTGTTAGACTATACTATAATTATCTTTAAAAGAAAATTAACCCTTAGTGGCCTGGGACAAAAAAGACTTAGGAAATATGATTTTAATTATTACCAAAAGATTGCAAAGCTTTTAAATTGATAAAAAAAAAAATTTCCTCTTTTTAAAATTTATTATTTTATTTAATTTTATCCACATAGGGTTAGTGTTTTAATTTTTGCCAAAACGGGACCCACAAGGAAATTTACAAAATAATTTCTTTATGGTTTTGATTAAATTTGGATATGTGATAAAGGGTACTAAACTGACGAACAAGCGCAATCCTTTATCGTGTCAATCTTCTTTAAGGGTTGAAAAGGTGGGGTCTGAAATGGCACCAGGAAAAACAAATATACATACCCCTTAACTTAGTTTGGTACATTGTTAGAAAGATCTTTAAAATACATTTAACTTGATACCCATTTTTGTATAGATTCTTTGTAGTAAATTTGAAAAAACTGGAAACTGGAGCCAACTTTTTACACTTAAAACTTATATTGGAACGCCTACAGAATGTCATTTGTTCGTTTTTTTTAGCGACCTTTTAAATTTAATTAAATCCTCCAAATTTAATTAAATAAAGACGAATTTTCATGTGTTCAATTTATTTTAATTATAAGTAACTATTATATTATGAAAATAGCAGTCGACATCTCCAAATTAGGCATTTTAAAAAACTTTAAAATAAGTTAAAACACAAGTTTTCGCATTTTTATTAAATTTGTGGGTAACTTTTGATTCCGGGCTAAAGTGGGTTAGTTATATCCTTTGAAGTCAGAATTCCAACAACAAATGAAATAAAAAATTAATTTTTTTTTTTTTTTTAATTTTTAGAAAAAATATGCTTTTTGTCAAAAATTTACAATTTTTCGGACAAAATTCGGTACGGGTTAACGTTTTCCAAAACAAAAAAAATCAGGTTCTTCCAATTGAAATTATTTGCAATAAATCTGGGGAATAACGACTAATCTAGTTCCAAGGGATACCCTTAAAAATAGTACAACACAATTTTGTGTATGTACATTAGGGTTGTCCTTCAGTTTCAACTTGCGATTTTTGGGGCTGGCCCCCTCTTAAAATATTTGTTTGGGTACAAAATTCACCATGCAAAAAATTAGAGTTCTAGCATAACGGGAAGATGTCCCGCATCGCCCTTGAAAATCGGGCCCTTTGGAAAAATGGGCATAATTAAAAAAAAATTACAAATTTTTTTCTTCAAAATTAAAAAAATATAAAATAGTTTTTGTGTTGGGTTTAATCATAACTACTCAGATAAAAAATATTACTTTCCCAGAAAATCGCTAGGGTAACTAACTTTGTGTCAAAAAAATTAATAAATATTTTGGAGGGTACTTTAAAGTGACTTTTTTACATTTTTGAAAATTTTATTCAACAAAAACCAAAAAACTAGTTCTTGCTTTCAAATGTTTTATTAAACACATCCCAAATATTAAATAACATAAGTACTACGGATATCCGTTGGCAAAAATTTTTGTTAGAGCATTTTGATTCTATCGGATTTCAACGTTTTTTTTAAGTTTGTATAGACTTTTTTTTTTTAAAAGATTTTTGTAATATTTCATCAATGTTATTGTGTATGCTATTTATATAATTGTAATAACTTTATTATAAAGTATAATTTTTCGTGTTCATAGTTAACCTGTGTTTTCATGGGATCACAATTGATCTTCGTATTTTAAAGAGTCAAAAATCACAAAGATGACAAAATAAATTTTTGTTTATGTTTCTGATTGTAATTTATTTACATTTTAAAATTAATTAAAATTAATTATTTAGTATAAATTCAGATTTTTGTATTCATATTAAAATTGATTTTTTTGTCCATATTCAGGAGTATTTTCGAAAAACGTATTTTTAATTTAATAGTGTAAATTTTTTTCCCTCAAAATTATTATTATGGAAAAGTTTTAAGTTCTAATTTTTACTAAATTGACCTGCTCGAAGACTAGAAACGGTTAACGAAATTTTTTTAGAATAAATATAAATTGAATTATTCCTTTCTTTATTTTATTTATAAATTTTGCCACAAAGCTGCTTTTTTTTACGTGGGTCATATTTGACCCAAGGTTAACATGGGTTAACTATCAACAGAAAATATAGTATTTTAAAACAAAGTTATTACAATCATATAAAAGAGCATATACAATAATATTGATGAAATATTATTAAAACCTTGTTTTAAAGTAAAAATGTATAAAAATAAAAAAAAACCTTGAAATCCCCGAGAATCAAAATGCCCTAAAAAAAAAATTTGCCAACGGATATCCGTAATACTTGGCTTATTTAATACTTGAGATGTGCTTAATGGAATACTTGACAGCAAATACTAGATTTTTGATTTTTGTTGAATAAAATTTTCAAAAATGCAAAAAAGTCACTTTGAGGTACCCCCAAAATATTTATTAATTTTTTTGACACAAAGTTAGGGTAAGTTAGCGATTTTCTGGGAAAGTAATATTTTTTGTCTGAGTAGTTATGATTAAACCCAAACGTAAAAATTATTTTATATTTTTTTAATTTTGAAGAAAAAAAATTTGTAATTTTTTATAAATTATGCCCATTTCTCCAAGGGGCCCGATTTTCAAGGGCGATGCGGGACATCTTCCCGTTATGCTAGAACTCTAATTTTTTGCGTGGCGTATTTTGACACCCTAACAAATATTTTAAGGGGGGGGGGGGGGGGTACAGTCAAAATCTCGTTTTTATTTTTCGCCCATACAACGAAAGACTACCCTAATGTACATAAGTATGTAGTTTGTTCGACCAACTCTCTTTAGGACTTTAATATAATCTGCATTATTTTTTAGTATATTTTGCCTACTGCTGGAGAGTCCATTAAATATTATGACTGCTGGAAATTGCCTAAATATTTTTCGCCAGTAAAATTAAAAGTCAATGGCTGTCATTTATCAGACATATAATTTGAAATTGTTCTATCTATTTCTTGTATCAATAACAAATTTCATTTAAAGTATAACACAGTGATTTTTTGTTTAAATATATTTTATTTGTTATACGCTCAGGGGAAGAAATACTATGAAATAATATCATAATATCATTGAAAGAAAATATATGGAGAAGTTATGAAATTTTCATTATTACTATCAATTTTTCCTAAATGTTATAAACCAAGATTCATAACTTTTTCATCATTTCATAGAATAATCTAATTAATAATTTGGAAAAACCAATACTCGTCAAACAAGGAAAATATCACAAGTGGTGTACTCCTATTTGGAACAAACTTGGATACATATAGAGAATACAAATTTACCATTAACATTTTCTGTTATAAAGCGAATTCAGCAATTACCCCACTTTAGTTTTTTTTTTTAATCTTTTTGACCAGCAGTTTCCACCAATTTGTAAACAATTTTAATAATATTATAAAGTTAATTTTGTATTTTTTAATGTATTCTCTGCATAAGTTTTGCATAATTAACACAAAAGTTTTTTATATATACTAAAAAATATGCATTCTAAAAACCTCTTAAAAACTGTTTTTCTTAAAACCAGTTGGCATATATAATTTAACATGGTTTTTAGTACTTTAATAAAAAAATATTAATAGTCATTACAAAACAAAAAACCGTAGTTTTTCATGTTTTTTGCAGTAAATTTTGAAACTCATTTATATTATAATTATAAACGGTGCTAAAGAAATATATAAAAAAGTGATATATTTTTTCCATAAATTTTGCTATATATATTTAGATATAAAGATATTTGTTGCCATATATAATTATGTATAAAAGTGATGTAATTCTTTTTGATAAATTGTACCACATACACTTACATTTGAGCATATATGGTAGAATATATGATCATATATAGATCAATATCTATTTCATAAAAGCAGATATGCTAATATATAACATACCATACAATGATATATGATGAAGTATTACGCCATATTAAAAAAATTCATTAACTAAAATATAAACATATATCGTAATATATTGCCACACATATAATCATGTATAATGATATCAAGTTGTATATGAGTATATAGAAACTTTTTCCATCGGGATATTTTTTTTACATTTAACGTCAGGTTTCGAAATCTTTCAAATTGCATTTAACAGTTGCGAGTATAAAAAATGCAAAGCTGTGTCATATGATCTTCGAGTGCGTCTCGAAACAAATTACGGTATCCAATTCATCGCTTCTTTTGGAGTATTATTAGTTGTTTTTTATTATTCTTATGATATGCATCCAGATAACAAGTGAAAACAGACAAACATACCGGGGGGATCAATAATTGTGTGGGATAAGAAATAACATACATACTAGAATAAACGAGGCTCATTTATATTTTTTTTAGCGTGGTTCCATAACCAAAATAGAAGGAAATATGAATGTCAAATATGTAATACTGAAACAAAGCATGCTACTCTCATTCGTGAAAGAATTTCCCCTGATAGTATATTCCTACGCGATAAGGATCTTAATCACACTCGCAACTTTTTTAAGCAGCAATTATATGCAAGTTTTTGGAGTGGCCGCTACAATTTCCAAATTGGGAATTAAAAAAGAAAAGCCCATCAAATTTTGAAGAATTATAAACATTTGTGATTAACAGCATGTGAAAAAATATCTCTCGATACTATAATAAGGGTGTTTTTTATACAGGTATAGAACTAAGTTTTCAGCACTTTTTTAACTGGCGGCCATTTTGTCAGCTGTCAAGTAATTTATGTTTAGTTTGGTTTGGCATTTTAACATGAATATACTGACGCCTGAACAACGCTTCCAAATTGTGCAAATTTATTTTGAAAATTATGGTTCATTATATCAGTATATACGTCATCGTGCACAGGACTTTTATATGTGTCCATCCACTTTATGGAAGATTTTGTGGAAAGATCTTGGTTTGCGTGCACAATCCAACTCGTGCAATAATTGAAGCCACACGATACCCTAGCAAGGCGTAGATTTGGTGAATGGGTCCAAAACAAGATTGCCGTAGATCCTAAATTTCATAAGCACCCGTGATCGTGCGATTTAACGCTGCTGGGCTATTTTCTGTGGGGATATGTGAAGTCGATAGTCTACGCCGATAAGCCCGAAACGATTGACCACTTGGAGGTCCAGATTAGACTGCGTCCGAGCCAGCCGTGGTGGTCATATGCCAGAAGTCACATTTAAATTATAATGCCAGAAGATTATCTTTCGAATAAAGTAAATTTCATGTCAATTTAAAAAATTCATCTTTGTTTTATTCCATTTAAAAGTTCTATACCTCTTTAAATCAACACCCTTTACTAGGTAAACGATGCAAATATGCATATCAGATGAAAGATCATAATCTGTGCTATGCCACAAAAACTTTAAAAATGTTCTTTTAAACATTTTATTGCTCATTATATTTAATTGTTTTAAATAAGTTCGTTAAAAAAATTAATTTTAAAGGTTCGACCGTACTGTAATACATACTAAAATTTCAGCATTTCAGCTTTATTAGTTTAGCAATAACAAAGATTTGAAATTTCCTTGTACAAAAAAAATTAATGTATTATATTAATTTTTTTATGTTTGGTTTTTGTCTATACAGGGTAATTCAAATGTTTGTTATTGCGAAACTAATAAAACTAGAAGGCAGAAATTTGAATTCGTATTACAGTGTATTCAGACATTTATTAAAAATTTAATTTTAAATGTCATAGGATGTGATAACGAAAGTCTGAGTAGTAGTAGTAGTAGTAATTATTTATTTTCAAAAACGTTATAATAAAAAAAAAATTTACTATAGAATAATTAATTATTAAAAATTTAAGAATATTACTTACGGCTTTGACATAGTCGTTAGCCGGAAAAAATCGGTTTAATAACATATTTTAAATTATACGAACAATATTTATATTAGTGATTATACTCATTAATTAAAATTTTCGATATTGCAAGCATTAACAATGTAGTTTACTAAAATATCCCAACTAAAATACTCTCCATTTAAAATTTGAATAAGATCTACCTCAGATATTGATGTGTTTTTGTGGGCGTTGTGGTGTAATGGTTAGCGCGTTGGACTTTTACACAGAAGGTCCCGGGTTCGATCCCCGGTGCCGGCAACATCAAAATAATATGTATGCGTTTTTTCTATCCCTCATACGTATCGCAATGTCCACCTTCGGTGTTCCCATAGCAATTAACCCCACCGAAGTAAAATAATGAATCAGGGCTATGAACCAAAAAGCTTCAATAAGTTCGCCAACTCTCCATCAGGTGGCGAGCAACAACTGTTCTAAGACTTATCATCTCGCGCAATTACAGTGTTGCCACGTCTGAAGACCTTCATCTTTCCCCACCTTTCATCTCTATACTATCCCTTTCCAAAGAAAGCAACACACTAAATATAGGAAGTATTTCCTGAGTGTTGCTTCTCTTTTAAAAAAAAAAAAAAAAAAAAAAAAAAAAAAAAATAAAATGCTGAATATCTTCATTTTCCTTCATATTGCAAAGTGAGCATAGCTTGGAGTTATTTCTTGAGAATCGTGTGGCATTTAGTTCAATAAGGTCACATCGGGCTTTGAAAATCCACATCACAGTAGTTTGACTGTAGTTATTCATAAAATAATATTGGCCTGTGGTAAATTTAAATTCTTATAAAACGTAACAGTTTGTGAAGGTCTTTGTAAGCGTTCTTCACAATATTTTACTCTTAAAAAGTCCAGTACAAGGTTTTGTTTGTTATTCCACTGCATTAATGGTATACCTGGTTGCCACTCTATGTAGTTGTGTAATTCATTAAAACTTTTTGCCCAAAATATTTGTTTTTCCAAGATTTTTTAACTAAGTTTATGCGGAAGTCTAGCATCAGAGTACTCAAACAACTTACGCCTTATGTAACTGAAGTTCAATTCTAATGTATACAAGTGGCAATCTTCCAAACCAGATTCTAGCATTAGGGTATAATTAGGTGTTGAATTTGGTAATTTTAGTATTCGCTTGAGAAAATATCTCTGTAATTTATCGACCTCTTCAAAGTGCGAATGACCCCAGACTTGGGCTCCATACGATTGGATTGCCCTGCTTACTGCTTTAAATAAATTATATTTTGATTTTGTAGTTAGAAAATTTTTATTCAGAAATGATTTCCATGTGGAATTTATGCTGCTTTTTGCCAATTTATTTGTATTACAAACATGTTTAGTAAACACCATTTTTGGCGTTAAAATCATTCCCAGATAGTTATATTCATTAACTATATCAATTTCTTCTCCTTTAAAGAACCATTTTTCTCTATTAGCTATTCTTCCTCCATTTCTAAATATCATTATTTTTGATTTTGAAAGATTGACTTCTAAATTCCAACGTTCACAATATACTTCAAGATTTTGCATCATTTTTTGCAATAAATGTATTTCTTCTGCCAATATCACAATATCGTCTGCATAAAGGAGAAGCCTAATATTTAGTTCATCTACAAAAATACCGCCTTTGAGTTGATCGTGCAGATCATTAACCCAAAACTCCCAAAACTTATTTAACAAATTGTGAAACAATCTGATGTAGGTGTGTCCCTATCCGGATTTCATTCCTGCCTAAGGAAATATTCAGGGGACTTTGTTATTCGAATTTCTAGAGATATTTGTTATGTTAAATCACAAACTCAATGAGAATTTCTTGTCCTCGTCTAGGAGCGAGATTCAAAATTTAAAATATCAAAGAAAAAACAAAAACAACAACAAAATATTGTCACAATTGGCTTTGTCATCTTCCAAATACTACTCTGTTTTTTTGACAGACCTAGCAATGTAGTGACGTTTATTCAAGTAAATCAACAATAGAACGACAAACTTTATCAAAAGCAGCCTTAAAATCTACGAAAAAAGCGTAGACTTTTTTCTTTTGATGTAATTTTAAATTCACAATTGCTGCTAGGTTATAAATGTTATCTACTGTTGAGCAACCTTTTCTAAACCCTGATTGATATTCGGTTATAATTTTGTTTTGTTCCGTCCAATTATAAAGTCGTTCACTTATGATTCCCATCTGAGTACGCAGTTTAAGTATATGCGGTCTCCTGTTTACCATGCATATCGATTTTCCCAGATGAGGCAAAACTATTGAAATTTTACGTAGGGCGCTATGTGAATATACAAAATTTTGTATTAAATGTCAAAGATACTTTCAGAATAATTACGTCTGTTTTTGAACTCCTCTGATTCCCAAATTGAAATTTTAAATATTGTATGTGAGACTTTGCGTTATCTGTAGAGGTTTCCGAGTTATTCAAGAATCCAGTTTTTTCGTCTCGAATTAGTTGGCAGCTTCGAACATTTTGCAATCTGAAAATTTGTGCGAAATATGAATTTTTTGAAATAATTTGCATGGATTTTCTCAATTTTAAATGCTAGCAAGTATAAAATCCAGTGCATACGAAGTTTTTGAATACAACATTTTTAAGTTTAGTAAAAAGTTTAGTAACGTTGTAGTGTATCCACTCATTCTACCACTACCTTAACACTATTGTAAAGTACGATCGAGTGCAAACGCATCATATTGCACATATGAAACATATGTGTCATGCACAATACACTCAATCGTACTGATATAGACTCAAGTATAACAATTTTAAGTTAGTTGAGTAACTTTAGAAAGTGACTCAGAATCTAGGTTAAGATTTATTCACATGTTAGCTTTATAAGCAGGGTCAAAATAGAAAATAAAGACAGTTTTTAAACAGACTAAAAACTCGCCTTATAATTTATTACATGGCGATCCAGCTTTCGCCTCTATAACAATAAACGTTACAACGTCTTGATGCTAGTTAGGAAAAGACCACAACTTGATTACTAAGAAGACAAAAATAGCGCAAAATTGATGATAAATATGTTTTTGTTAAAGCTCTGCCTATTCTGGAGGCTCTAGCTTTTCGAAAACTTCTGGGTTCCTGGCTAATTTGCTTTGTTTTTGAATTTTGTGCTTTGTTTTTGAATTTGAGCTTAAAAACTTTTTCTTCAGAATTTTGAGCTTTTAGTTGCCTTACAAAGATATTGGGTGGGACGTGTTTTTTACTTATAAAACATTAATTTTTATTTTGCTTTTGAACTTTAACAAAAATAAGTTTTGACAAAAAAATTTAGTACTATCGCTTTCGTGTAAATTTAAATATCTCAGGTTTTAAGCCATCAATTGCAAGGCATTATGCATTTTTTCTAACACTGTTATTTTACAATGCTTTTTTAATTAACGACTAACTTTTTTTAAACGAACGTAAAAATCTAAAGAGTCTTTTTACTGTAGTTTAAATGTCGACATTTAAAATATTGGCAATTGAACGACAAATAATGAAAATTTTCATTAAACTAATGAAACTTTTCTTCAAGTGAACGAACATTTGTTTACTAATAACGAAAAGCTTCTTAGTTTTTATGAAACTACCTAGGCAGAAAAATACAATATACGCAGTGTTGGCAAAGCGTCGGAGACTGACGGTTATGCGTTGGCAATACGTGGGATTAACAATCATGACCAGTTACCCGATTGAACGAAATTGGTTTGAACGAAATTGCCACCGTTGTCATAACGTTGGTAATTCAAAACATTTTGTGCTTTTAAAGTTCCTTAAATTAATTTTGAAAAATTTTTTATACATTTCAAAAGCAGCAATAAAGTTCGGTCTTAGTATTATACATCATTTTTAAATGTGTGAAATATAATAAAATATTAAAAAAAAATGCTTCTAATTGCCAATATTTTTTTTTTGGTTTGCTATTTCTACCTGGGTAGTTTTCTAATGAAAGTTATTCACAAAGTGAAGGGCGACACTGTTTAAAGAAGAGGATTTAGTATTTCAAATGCCACCTCTTTTTGATTTTCTGTTGACGCATTCAGAAGTTATGAAAATTCAAACATTGTATATTTCTCACACATTTGTTAAAAACCCCCAACTTTGAACAGCGAGTAAGCGCAAATTATAACGAATTTTATAAAAAGAAAGAAAATGTAAAGACCATATTAATTACGAGAAAGTTTATACCAAGTTTTACTAAAATCAGAACAGGTGATTTTTTAATGTAATGTTGAAAATGTTGTTTTATTGTGTTCATTATTTTGAAAGTGTCCCTAACTGAACACTCAATTTGTTTTTTTTTTTTTGCAATAAATATTTGTGGCATTTCAGATTTCAGTGGGGTTTTCTTTTTGATTTCATTATGATTTCCATGATTTTCGGGATTTTTTTTTTATTATTTCAGAGAATTTCGTTTTGTATTTACTATGTAAAAAATTTTCATGTTTTCGAAGCAGGATAAAATAAATGCGCTAATGTAATAATTTTCGTATAAAAATAAATAAATAAAAATTTTTAGCTTACTCTTTTCAGTAACAAGGATGCAGTTTGTAAGCAGCTTACCCTAATCCCTTATAAAGATGCAGGTTGTAAATCAGTAAGTTTCATATCATGGATTATAAACTATCTGTAAAAATTTTCCCGAGTGATATCCGATTGTGTTTGGTGTTTTCGATTGTGTTTGGTGTATTTCGCCATATAAAAATCATGGCGTATGTAAGGGATTCTTTTTGTCTTACTCCCTTACAAACCTGCTTGCATGTAAGGAGCGTTTTTTTACTGGGTTATAAATTCACCCATGTAATCGTGATTTTTTCAAAAATATTTGCATTATTTTCGGTCGACACCAACCCCCTGTCTATAATTTTGTGCGAGCAAAATAAATAAAATTTCAGTAATGTTAGTTAAACTTAGCAAAGATTTAAATTTTTTTTTTTTATTTTTTTCTTACTTCCGTATTTTGCAATTTATTTGCATTTATTATATGTGCAATTTGCATGCGCAGAGTGATATTCTATAAAAAGTATGCACTTTATTCAAATAAAGTCGTGAATCGATTTTTTTTATACAAAAACAATAGCATTTTTAAAACTTTAACTCTTAAAGTGTTTTTAAGAGTAAATCCATTTTAATTTATGTTTAAATAATCACACTTATTCTAGTTGTTTTTGAGTCAACATCACTTTCTTTCGACGTCGACATCTATTTGACACCCAATGTGGTATTCTCTAAGAGTTTTGTAACGACGTCGACTGTTTATCGGTAATTTGAAAAAATACAAAAGCACATCTCTAATATTTGAGTCAGCTGATTTATTTTCTTGTTAGTTTTGTGGGAAAATGTTTTTTATTTCTAATTCTGATTCTAGTGAAGAAGAAAATACTCGTAAACAATATCTAATATTGCAAAGAAGACTTCTCCGACAGAAGTCCGACATCTTCAACTTACTAGATAAAAAGTGAGTAGCAAAATCAAAGAATGTTGCCTTTAAAAATATATTGTTAGAGTTAGTTCAGATTCGCCACAGCTTCCTCCAGCGGGCTAAGTGTAAACTGCTTAAATCTTCCGCCACCAGTAGCATTACACTCGGCTTTGTTGGCTATGATTTTCTTTTTCACTTTAAATTTAAAGTCTCCCCAAACCTGTAAATAAATTTGATGTTATATATATATATATTTATAATACCTATTTACGTTTATGATTTCCTTACCTTCTGCCACCCATATCCAAATCTTCTTGGTGGGCCAAGAGAATTGAGGACTTTTGTTACTTCATCCCATTGTTGTTTAAAATTACTCGGAATAGTGCCCCTGCGAAATCCTCGAGCAAGTGATGTATTTTACTGCAACTCTTCCACAAGTTTTATTTATTTATTTATTTATTTGTTTTTTTTTTCAGTACAACAAGATTGAATCTTATAATTATAGTACATGAATAAAATATCCCAATTGATTCACAATGATTAATATAATATAAAAAATAAAAACAAGATATAGAAAATTAAAAAAAAATTTCAAAATTTAAAAAATTTAAAAAATGAATATAAAATATATAAAAAAATATAATATAATAAAACCAAAAATAGAGAAAAAGATAAAAGTATTGAAAACAAAATTAGTAAAAATTATTAAAGAAAGAAAAAACATTGAAAAATTAAAGTTATTCAAAAAAATTAAAAAGTAAATTTTTGAAGTGCGTTGCGTTGCTGGCTTGTTGTATGTTTTGTGGTAATAAATTCCAAAAACGAGCAGAATGTACATGAAATTGATATTCAGAAACAAGAGAGTGATGTCTAGGAAGTATTAACTTTTTTCCCCTATTGGATCTTGCAAATCGAATTTGATCAAAGATATATTTTGGCTTTTGTGTGTATATAATTTTATGAAGAAACAATAGAACTCTTATTTTTAGAAAATTATCCAAAGAAACACCGTATATGTTCCTGGAAATTAATGATACACTACTAAATCTCCTTAGATTGTAGACATATCGTACAATATTATTAAATACAATATTAAGTCGACGTTTGCTTGTGGCGTCACAATTTGCGAAGAGTTCGCAGCCGTATAAAAGACCAGGAATAACGTAGGTCTTAGCTAGAAGCAATCTTACATTTAATGGAGTGAATGATTGTGTTGACCATAGTGTTCTAAGCTTGGCATATGTTTGACCAACTAACGAGTTAATATGGTTAGTCCATGATAATGTTCTATTGAATACGATGCCTAAGTTTTTAGCCGATGGGACAATTGAAATTTTCTGGTTGTTAATAAGGATTTCTTCATCAATTTCTGGTTGCATGGACCTCTTATGTATAACGAGACATTTGGACTTATTAGGGTTTAAACAAAGACCATTTGCGATGGCCCAATGATGAATTTTATCCAGATCATAATTCAGTTTATCGATGTTCTCCTTAATTGATTCTTTGGGGCTACTTAGGTATAGCTGTACGTCGTCTGCATACATATGTACTTTGCTGTACGATAGTTGTTGAGGGAGATCGTTTGCATATAATGAGAAAAGTAGCGGTCCCAAGATAGAACCCTGAGGTACGCCTCGAGTAAGAGCCAATGGTTCAGATGATAAATTATTCACACATACGGATTGTGTACGGTTTACAAGGTAAGTTAACATGAGTTCAGTTGAGCTTGATGCGAATTTAAAGTGCCGTCTGAGTTTCATACAAAGAGTTTCATGGTTGACTGTGTCGAAAGCCTTAGAGTGGTCAAGCAGTACTAGGAAGTTTAGTTTGTTATTATCTAGTTCACGTCTAATATTCTCGCTGACTTCGACAAGAGCAGTTATACAGCTGTGATCTGAACGGAATCCTGACTGTTTTTCACACATTAAGCCATGTCCATGTATGTACTCACATATCTGAGAATACAATAGCTTTTCAAAGACTTTTGAAAGGTAGCATAAAATCGCAATAGGTCGATATTCATTATTTGATTTCGGTATTGGTATAACTTTTGCATGTTTCCATTTAGAAGGGAACGTGCTAGACATTAAGATTGTGTTAAAGATATGAGTCACATATGGAATAAGAAGAGGTAGGAGGATCCTAAAGAACTTAGGGTGAATATTATCGCATCCAATTGCATTCGACTTTACTGAAGAGAAGCATGACAAAACTTCTAATTGGTTAACACAAGAGAATTCAAAAAAACGTTCATCTTCAGAAAAATTTTCCATATTGTTATCAAAGTTATAAAGATCACTGTCGGCTTGGACAAATGGTAGATTTGTAAAGGCAGAATTTAATTCGTTGACATCAGTCGAGTAGTTTTCGTTAATAACTTTTTTCCCAATGCCAATGTCCCGAATAGTTTTCCAGGTTTTTTTTGACTCCAAAGCAGTACCAAATTGATTGGAATAATATTCTGACTTTGCTAATTTGATCTTCTGGTTAACACATTTTCTGGCAGTACTGTACTCATTCTTAAGCTCGAGTGTTTTAAATCGCTTCCACCTAGCGTAGGCAATATCCCTTAGATGAATTAATTGTTTGATGTCCGTTGTAAACCAAGGTTTACTTTTCACTGATGGTATTTTGGTTTTTAATGGAACAGTTTCATCGTAGAGTTGAAGTATATTACTTTCAAGGAAAGCTAATTTATCATCAACAGAAAGTAAATAGTATACATTATTCCAGTTAATTTGAAAGAAATTATTGTATAGTAAATTGTAGTCAATATTGTTGAAGTCACGATAAGTGAAGGATTTTTGTTCGGGTTTAGTCCTGAAATCATATGATATAAAAATTAAGTCATGATGAGAAAAACATGAAGCAGAAAGCTGGTCATAAAGGAGCACCCTTGAGTTATCACTGACGAAAAACAAGTCGAGCAGAGTATTCGAAGTAGAAGTGTAGTGTGTTGGATGGGTTCGATTTGTTGGTTCGAGCCCTAATGTTGACATGTTATCGGTTAAGATAGGTTCCAATAAAATGTTGGAGTTGAAATCTCCACCTATCACAACGTCATTATAGGTAACTGTTAATGTTCCCAACTTTTGAAAAAAATTTGACATATCCATTCTTCGATGCGGTCTGTAAACGCAGCCAACTAACATTTTCCTCTCATACGCGAGGACCTCAATAAATATATATTCCACTAGGTTTACCGAATTATTAGTAGAAAGTAAATCTTCAACACTTGACTTGGAGCAAAATTTGCAAGCAATATGATTTTTAACAAAGATTGCAACACCACCAGCCCGACTATCTCTGTCATTTCTAAAAACTTTGTAACCACCCAGAGAGATAAGACCATCAGGTGTTGAGCTATCAAACCATGTCTCAGAGACGCAAACTATATCCACATTTGAGTTTTCGAAGATTAATCTGAACTCATCTATTTTATTTACAAAACTTTAAGAATATCAAAATATAAATTAAAAATAATAATAGATAAATATTTATTAAAATACCAGTACAAATAGCTCTCACAGTATATTAATACGAAACTACCCGACGGATGTGTTAAGCAAGGAACTTCCATTGTCACACGGAGTATTATTGCTACGAAAAAGTTGAAGTGCATCCAAATGTTCGATGCAGGTAGGATTATCATCTTTGGCTAGCTTTACATAGACAAGGCCCCGAAAAGAATATGCAGAATGAATTTTTTTCCGTTTTTTCAAAGTGATAGCTTCTTGAAGTATTTTATAGTTTGAATTAGTTAAATTTTCTTTTATGTTGAAAGGTTTAACTGACTCAAAACCAAGAAGATTTAACATTAGATTTGTACTGTTTTTATTTTTGTAGATACCAACAGATTTTAAAAAATAGTTTTTATCAAAAGGTGTGACTAACTTTGCAATTATAACTGCATCAGGATTATCATCTTTAGCCTTGTTATTACGGTTTTGCAAACGGTATATGGATTTTAATGGTGGTACTGGTTTCTTTATAATATTGCAGAGTTTTCCGAAAATTTCATTAAGATTTTCATCAGATTTGAAGGGAATTCCATTTAGGCGCAGATCACACGCAACCACAGAGTTAGCATTTTTTAATGATCGTATTTTCAAACTGTTTTACGTTCGTTATTTTAATTTTTTCCATTTTTTTCTATTTATTATTTTTTGTTACACTTCACCTCAAAATGTCGTTAGCAAAAATGACGACGACAGAATCAGAGCCGTCTCAATACAATAACGTCGTTAAGTTTTCTTAAAGAATACCAAATATTAGTCAACAGTAATCGATACAAGTCGAAAACGACAACTGAAATACCAATTTTAAAAAGATGACACAAGACAACGTCGTTTTGTGTCGACGTCGACAACTAGAATAAGGGTGCATGGAAGAAAAAATATGCACTGGTGCAACTTTTAACCTACTCTTTGGACTTTGTTGTTTACTCTGCGACGAACATCGATCATAATCTTAATTGTATCGTCTGGATAATAACTTTCTTGTTAAATTTTGGAACAGTTTAGAGTCCCAGAGTCGTCCAATGCGTGTACCAATTTTACTTGGCTGAGATGAATTTCTTTGTAAAGATTAAGAATTATACTGTTACCTTTCTTCAAGAAGCTTTGTTTTAAAGTTCACAAGCTTGAAAATTCTGCCCAACTCAAAAAGATTATATTATATTTATTACAAAAAGTAAAATTTTTTCACAAAATTAGTTCGTTGTAAACGAGTTTCATATTAAACTGGCTAAAATTTCTTTACAGTTTTTGATGTTGTCCACAAATTTATAAACTTTTCAGACATTGTGGAATTCTTTTATTTGATTTCATAAATAGTTTTTTCACTATACATTTAAGAAAAAATTCTGGGTATTCGGTTTAAAATTTAATAAAATATATAAAGAAATTTCCGAAAATTGGCAAAAAAGGTTTGAAGTTTGTACTAAAAAAGGCATATTATATGATTTTTTTGTGGGACTGTCCGCAACGGTTCGTCATAACCCAGGTTCGCATTAACATAAGTATATTTTTAACATTCACTTTTACAAAAATGGTTAGTTCGTAATAACCGAGGGCTCATATTAACCGTGTTCGTCTTAACCGACTTTTATTGTAATTGAATAGTTTGCATTGTGTGTGTTTAAAATAAACAAATTTTGCACCACTTTCATGATGCAAAAGGTGTATAAAAAATTATGATACCCCGAAGTTAAATGTTCCAAACAAAATATAATTACTATCCAGATTTTTTCCAAAAATGTATATTGTTTTCGCATAAAAACTCTGTAGCCTTGTTTCCATTTTAATTTGACTTTGATTTTTTTGCCCTCAGCTAAAATTGTTGGGCATTTTTCGGCTATAGATAATTCTCTTTTGGCAAATAATTAAAAAAGTTATACAATGATCTTCAAAACAACTTAGAAGTTCCACTTTAGGATTATGTACTCTAAAGTTAACATAAATTAAAACTCTTTAAAACCATATAAAATTATTAAAAAATTGAGTAAAATCGAACAAATTTATACTTAAATTAAAACTTATTTTAATTTCGTTTACTAAAACTTTTTATGCATCGTTTAAAGCTGCTAACTTTTTTAGTTGCGGTAAACAACGTTGTGTCGTGAAACATGTTGAAAAGTTGTCCAACTCAGACAAGAACAGATAAAGTGTTGCGCAAATTATTTAAATTTAAACAAGGCTAAAAATAAGAAAATATATCATGTGTCCACTGTAGGGAACATTATGAAAATTGAATATTTCACATTTTTGTTTTATTTATTATATTTGTTTATGGAACCAATTAGTTTTATTTTAATTGTGAATATAATTCTTACCGTTAACAAAAATCCGACTTGGAAAATTCGTTAAAACTTGTTTTTTATTCACTTTTTATATGTACGAAGAAATATATATACAAGAAACACGTGTACATTCAAGCCAGTGGTCTTCATCCATATCACCCAGGGGACGAAGTTTTTCGGGTATTTATTTATTCTCTTCGTGAATATTATAACCAGGGTTGCTCAAAGTAAAAATACTCCTACAAGACAGCTTCTTGAAATGTACCAAAACTACCTGTATCGCTAATCTTTATTACAATATCTTTAAATTTTATTATCGTACTGTATTTACCAATATTGCTTTTATAACTCTCAGAAAGCTTTTTTTGTTTTATTTTCCTATCAAAAACTTAACTAATTGTAATAAATTAACAACGCTTCAATATCTTTCATAAAAAATACGTACTCTTTGTTTGCATCGTACTGAACGGCAACAATAATTACAAAAATAAATATGTGTGTGAGATAAATGTTTCATTCAGTAGCTAGTTAGCTTTCAACAGAGTAGGAGTATAGCGGATCTTTTATGTTTTAACGTTTTTAACGAAAGCTGCATTTTTGTTTGATACACTGAGAAGTTTTCATAACAAGCTACATAAATTTATGCATGTTTGTTTATATTTCGTATAAATATATATTTTTTTACAGCATTTGAAATTAAAATATTTAATGAATATGTGGGATGTTGAGTGGAAAAACTTTTTTTTATTTATTTATTATTTATTTTATCAGAAAAATTTGCACTGAAATCGTATGGTTTTTACAGTAATCAAACCAGCATTCCACAATAATATCTGTATTATTAGTTTTAAAATTAAAAAAATAGATAAAAAAAAGAAAAAACGTTTTAAAACGTTTTATTGTTCAAAAAACATATTTTTCAAAATATTTTTTTTATTTTAATATTTATACACTAAGACAGTTTTCGATTTTCAACTTGAGGGATATTTTTAATTTAAAGTATATTTGAATTTTTTTCGTTTCTATTGATTTATAGAAACATTTTAAACTTTATTGATATTTATTTTTGATAAAAACAAAAAATAAAACGTTTTTCCGGGTGATATGGATGAAGACCACTGATGTACATTATTGTTATTATCAATACAATATTGTTTTTATCAGTACAATATTGTCCCTGTAATTTTTTCGCAACAAAAAAGTCATAACCCTAATGTACATAACTATTTTTAAAATTTATATTTTTTTAACGCAACATATTCAATAATTTCATAATAGTTATAACAATGAAAACAAATCTTGTAAGAAACCACAAAAAGAAAAACTCATCACTTCTTTCAGTGTAATACTCTCATTTTAAGTGTGTTTCTCTTTGTGAAGACCACTGATTCAAGCTAAAATTGTTACGTGCGTGCAGATAGCAACGCTTTTTTTTAATAATTAGCAACGATTTTTTGATATGGCAATGCCCCACAAGTTGACAGGTGTTCCACAAATCCTCCAAATGATGTCCAATGCGTATAAGAGTGACACCATCGGATTGGAAATTTAAAACTAGCCCATTTTCATACCAAATAACCTGTATTTTGAACAATAAATAAAAAAAGTGTAAAGAAAAATCCAAATTCGTAACTTTTATTATATTATATGAAAGATTCCGACACAGACCCTGGGATGAAATCAAAAAGTCCGAAGATGAAATGTATGTCAAAAGAAAGGTATTGAACTGGAGTACACATTTACAATGCGTGCAAATGGATTCCAGGTCACAATTTTTTTTTATCTTTAAAAATATGGAATTTTATAAAAAAAAAAAATGTTTCTGGGCAGGCTGTGGGATGGAATCAAAAAGTCCGAAGATGAAATGTATGTCAAAAGAAAGGTATTGAACTGGAGAACACATTTACAATGCGTGCAACTAGATTCCAGGTCACAATTTTTTTTAATCTTTAAAAATATAAAATTTTATAAAAAAAAAATGTTTCTGGGCAGGCTGTGGGATGGAATCAAAAAGTCCGAAGATGAAATGTATGTCAAAAGAAAGGTATTGAACTGGAGAACACATTTGCAATGCGTGCAAATAGATTCCAGGTCACAATATTTTTTAAACTTTAAAAATATAAAATTTTATAAAAAAATAATGTTTTCTGGGCAGGCTGTGGGATTGAATCAAAAAGTCCGAAGATGAAATGTATATCAAAAGAATCGTATTGAACTGGAGAACACATTTACAATGCGTGCAAGTGGATTCCAGGTCACAATTTTTTTTAATCTTTAAAAATATAAAATTTTATAAAAAAAAAATGTTTCTGGGCAGGCTGTGGGATGGAATCAAAAAGTCCGAAGATGAAATTTATGTCAAAAGAAAGGTATTGAACTGGAGAACATATTTGCAATGCGTGCAAATAGATTCCAGGTCACAATTTTTTTTAAACTTGAAAATAAAAAATTTTTAAAAAAAAAATGTTTTCTGGGCAGGCTGTGGTATGGAATCAAAAAGTCCGAAGATGAAATGTATGTCAAAAGAAAGGTATTGAACTGGAGAACACATTTACAATGCGTGCAAATGGATTCCAGGTCACAATTTTTTTTAATCTTTAAAAATATAAAATTTTATAAAAAAAAAATGTTTCTGGGCAGGCTGTGGGATGGAATCCAAAAGTCCGAAGAAGAAATGTATGTCAAAAGAAAGGTATTGAACTGGAGAACACATTTACAATGCGTGCAAATGGATTCCAGGTCACAATTTTTTTTAATCTTTAAAAATATAACATTTTATAAAAAAAAAAATGTTTCTGGGCAGGCTGTGGGATGGAATCAAAAAGTCCGAAGATGAAATGTATATCAAAAGAATCGTATTGAACTGGAGAACACATTTACAATGCGTGCAAATGGATTCCAGGTCACAATTTTTTTCAATCTTTAAAAATATAAAATTTTATAAAAAAAAAAAATGTTTTCTGGGCAGGCTGTGGGATGAAATCAAAAAGTCCGAAGATGAAATGTATGTCAAAAGAAAGGTATTGAGCTGGTGAAGACATTTGCAACGCGTGCAAATAGATTCCAGGTCCCATTTTTTTTTAAACTTTAAAAATATAAAATTTTATAAAAAAAAAAATGTTTTCTGGGCAGGCTGTGGGATGGAATCAAAAAGTCCGAAGATGAAATGTATATCAAAAGAATCGTATTGAACTGGAGAACACATTTACAATGCGTGCAAATGGATTCCTGGTCACAATTTTTTTCAGTCTTTAAAAATATAAAATTTTATAAAAAAAAAAAATGTTTTCTGGGCACGAAATAAATAGAAACTTGGTAAAACTTAAGTTTTTCCATAAAGTAGGTGATAAGTTGTCGCATACTTTTGCAGTGTTTTCCACGTGCAAAAATGCAACCCTTTATTTAGTCACTGAACATACTTCCCATAATACATTCCTTCATTCTACAACTCGTCAGCTTATCATTGGTTTGACCTATATTCAAAAAAGTCGAGTTTGAGAAAAACGATTAAGGTTTACACAAATTTTTCTTTAAATCTACATGATAAATATTTGTTTTTTCCATTAATTGCGGCATCTTTTCTTAACAAAACTAAAACATTTTTCACTTTTAGATAAATTAAATTAAAAGTTATTAACTTAAAATAAATATTCTTGTTTTCTGCTCCAAATAACGGGCAGGCGTGGGATGGAATCAAAAAGTCCGAAGATCAAATCTATCTCCAAGTCATAATTTTTTTTTAATCTTTAAATATATGTATACCATTTTATAAAAAAAAAAAATTCGGGGCAGACTGTGGGATATAAGATGAAATATATGTTCAGAGATTGATATTAACCTGGACAACACATTTACAATGCGTGGACATATAGATGATTCTAGCAAAAAGTTTATTTGGTGAAAGTTCCACTGTGCAATCACAATTATTTGTCAAAGTATTGTTTGTAGGCGCAGTTTTAAGAAATACAGCTCTGAAAAATTTTATAATTGGGTATGTTTAGCAAATAAACTTTTTTTCGCAACAAATTTTGTCGGTGATTTTCAAGTTTATTAACAAAAAAAATATCGAAACCACTTCACTTTGTTTAAAATTGTGACCTTTATTATAACGAAATGAAATTACCATATTTTAGAAGCGTATTCCACTTACAAACTTCGTTAATCTAAGTTGAAAGATAATCTACATCCCAAAAACGCGGCCTAAATGTATATTTTTACCCATTTTACCATATTTAATCAGATGTTGCACAAGGAATTTAATTTGTAAGATCAAATCAACTAAAAAATATATTTTTATTCGAAATCTTTTAATCAAAGTCTAATTGTATCAAAGTTTATCGGGATTTTGGTCTTATCTTCCCAAGTAAAAATTCTGAAAGATGGGAACGTATAATTGTATCCGAAATTCATCAAATTATATCGAATTCAATTAGATATAGTTTTGTGAAATTGTATGTATATTCGATACAATTCCTTTCAAATTTGGCCCCATACACATTTTTAAACCCTCCATCCCATAGTGCGGAGGGTATATTCACTTTGTCAAATGTTTGTAATGCTTTTAAAAGAATTCTGGGACGTCATAAACTATATATATTCTATTTTTATTTTCAATTTATAACGAGCTTTCAACCTCCGTATATTTACAAAAATAAAGCAAATCAAACATATTAGCTAGGTTGATACTAGTATTTCGATCTGGCTAAAGATCTCATCAGAACCCGAAGTTTTAGAAAAGCTAGAGCCTATATAATAGGCAGAACTTTAACAAAAAACCTATTAATAATCAATTTTGCTCCATTCTTGTCTTCTTAGTAATCAAGCACGTGGTTAGGTCTTTTCCTAACAAGCATCATGATGTTACTAAACTTTGAAGACCAAAAATGTTCTATTTATATAAAAAATTTTAGTTTGTACTCTGGCTCAAGTAATATTTTTTTTACAGTTATATTAGTTTTTTGTTTTTATATACATCGAGATTATTTTTATGTTATTTTCAATTTATAACGAGCTTTCAACCTCCGTATATTTACAAAAATAATAAATATTCTTGATCAGCATGAATGGAGAAGTCGATATAGCCATGTCCGTATGACCGTCTGTCTGTGGAACTACAAAATACTCCGCCAATACAGAAGAGGTGTTGCTAATTTTCAGTAAAATTGTTTGTTGATATCATGAGCAGTTTCCTAGTGAAAATGATCAAAATCGGTTAACGCGTTCAAAAGTTATGAGTGAAAATGTGGGAATGCCTCTTAAAATTTTGAATCAAATTTTAAAATATTCTATTTATTTCATCATACATTCAATGCTTACACACAAAAATATACGCAATCAGGGATGACTGTCAATATCGCTAAAATACCGTTTCCGATTCTAACACCTTTTTTTTTTTTTTTTTTATTTATTTATTTAAGTCTATGGAATAAATCCTTACAGACTAGAAACATAATACAACTTCCAATAACATAACTAACATAATAATAACAAAAACATAAAAATGATATACATATTAACTAATTATTCAAAAACATAATAATATTGCGTTTTATTTGATTAATGTTTGTTGAAAAATCAATTAAATTATATAGTTCGTTAAAATTAGTACACATCCTCCTAAATGAATCAGCATTTTCATAGTTTGTGCGGTAAAATGTTATGTATAACGGATTAAAGAAGCGTAGAGTGCGTTGAGGAACATTGAATGATAAATTTTGTAAAAGAAACTCTGAACAAACATCTCCATTTATCAAATTAATCAAGAATGTCACATTTAACATGGTCCTTCTACTTTTTAATGTTGGCAAGCTAATTCTACGTAGCCTTGTTTCGTAAGATGGTAAGTTGAATGAATCGTTTCGGTATATGTCCCTTAAGCAAAACAAAAGAAATTGTTTTTGCACAGATTCAATGCGATTTATATGATTATTATATTGAGGATCCCATATAATCGAGCCAAATTCTAAAATAGGTCGTACTAGTGTTGTAAACAGCTGTTTAGTAACAAACGGCTCAGAAAATTCTTTAGCCCATCGCTTTATAAAAGCTAACACACCTCGAGCTTTGTTGACAGACATTTCAATGTGTTGGATAAAATTAAGTTTAACATCTAATAGAATTCCAAGATCTAAAAATACATCAACTAATTCCAATTGGTAGCCACCTAACACATAGTAATTAGAAGCATCACATCTCCTGGAGAAATGCATGTGTTTACATTTATTTAAATTTAAATCCATTAAATTTAGATTACACCAGGAAAAAAAACTATCAAGGTCGCTTTGCAGAAGAACTTGATCAAAAGAATTTTTAGAACTTAGTAAAAGTTTTACGTCGTCAGCGTACATTAATACATTGCAGTATTTGATGACTTCTGGCAGATCATTAATGTATAATAGAAATAAAATAGGTCCAAGATGGCTACCTTGCGGTACTCCAGAGTTTACCAAGATATTCCTTGAAGTAGCATCAATGTATCGGACAGATTGCGTTCTAAATTGAAGATATGACTTTAACCAACTTAAAATGAGACCATTAAAACCCATTAAGTGCAATTTTTCGAGCAAAAGTTTATGATTGACTTTGTCAAAGGCTTTGCTAAAGTCCGTAAAGATAACATCGGTAAATTGGCCATTTGAAAATCCTCGGTTTACTAAGGTTGTTAGTTGTAGAGTTTCAACTGACTATCGTTATCCCTAAAATACCGTTACCGATATAACTGAAATACCGTTATCCGTAAAATACCGTTACCGATATAATTAAAATATCAATACCTTAAAATACCGTTACCGAAATAATCTGACAAGATGTGAACAAAAAACTTCTGTAAATAGATATATTTTCCCAAAGTATGATCATAAACTAGCCTGTCATTAAAACTCGGGCATAATGGGGCTAAAAATTGTGGTGTTCATTAACATTACCTGGATAACTAAAATAACGTTACCCTTAAAATGCCGTTACCAAAATAACTGAAAAATCTTTTTCCCTAAAATAATGTTACCGAAATATATAAAATAACAATACCGCTAAAATACCGTTAGCGAAACAAATAAAATACCGTTAACGCTAAAAGCCCGTTACCGAAATAACTGAAGTATAGTTACCCCTAAAATAATTTTTTTGTAAATTTGTCTTACTCTTTTTAATTTTGTTACTGAGTAATTTTTACTGAAGTTTACTGGAAAAGTAATCAAACAGACTTATTATTAAAGAATTTCCAAATGTTGTAAAAGAATTTAAGATTTTGTTCTACTAATATGTTGTTCACAGAATTTTGTAGATACATATATGTAAGTGATTAACAGTTAAAGTGGTAAAATTTTTTGTATATATTTGATCTTTCAGCATTTTATAAATATGAATATCGTTGTAAAATATAATGATTTTCGAAGTTTAAACCAAAGAGAAGAGTCAAGAATCGTGTTATATTACAACGATAACACGTTAACATTTGAAATGTGAATTACATTATTGTATTTTATTTTTTATTAAAACTTTATCCCTCTTCTAACAAATATATTTTTTTTGACGATTTTTCAAAATATGATGACGATTTTGACTTTTTTTTCTAGAAAGTTTGACGTTTTTATGCTCCGCAAACCTGACAACACTGGTTATGAGTGGAAATGTGAGAAAACCTCGAAAAATGTTTATATATACAAATTTATAAAGTATTCTTTTGTTTTCCAGATACCAGGCTTGCCAGGTAACCTTTTTCAGTAACAAATCAAAAAATCACCAATTAGAAAAAAGGTTGAACAAAATAGTTGAGTTAAAATTCTTTATTTATTTGACCGCATTAACCAGAGTTGCCAGACACTTTTATCGTTATCATTTTGTATTTCCACAGACAGACGGACATGGCTATATCGACTTCTCTATTCATGCTGATCAAGAATATATATAGTTTATGACGTCCCAGAATTCTTTTAAAAGCATTACAAACATTTGACAAAGTGAATATTCCCTCCTCACTATGGGATGGAGGGTTTAAAAATGTGTATGGGGCCAAATTTGAAAGGAATTGTATCTAATATACTTACAATTTCACAAAACTATATCTAATTAAATTCGATATAATTTAATGAATTTCGGATACAATTATACGTTCCCATCTTTCAGAATTTTTACTTGGGAAGATAAGACCAAAATCCCGATAAACTTTGATACAATTAGACTTTGATTAAAAGATTTCGAATAAAAATATATTTTTTAGTTGATTTGATCTTACAAATTAAATTCCTTGTGGGACATCTGATTAAGTATGGTAAAATGGGTAAAAATATACATTTAGGCCGCGTTTTTGGGATATAGATTATCTTTCAACTTAGATTAACGAAGTTTGTAAATGGAATACTGCTTCTAAAATATGGTAATTTCATTTCGTTATAATAAAGGTCACAATTTTAAACAAAGTGAAGTGGTTTCGATATTTTTTTTGTTAATAAACTTGAAAATCACCGACAAAATTTGTTGCGAAAAAAAGTTTATTTGCTAAACATACCCAATTATAAAATTTTTCAGAGCTGTATTTCTTAAAACTGCGCCTACAAACAATACTTTGACAAATAATTGTGATTGCACAGTGGAACTTTCACCAAATAAACTTTTTGCTAGAATCATCTATATGTCCACGCATTGTAAATGTGTTGTCCAGTTTAATATCAATCTGTGAACATATATTTCATCTTATATCCCACAGTCTGCCCCGAATTTTTTTTTTTATAAAATGGTATACATATATTTAAAGATTAAAAAAAAAATATGACTTGGAGATAGATTTGATCTTCGGACTTTTTGATTCCATCCCACGCCTGCCCGTTATTTGGAGCAGAAAACAAGAATATTTATTTTAAGTTAATAACTTTTAATTTAATTTATCTAAAAGTGAAAAATGTTTTAGTTTTGTTAAGAAAAGATGCCGCAATTAATGGAAAAAACAAATATTTATCATGTAGATTTAAAGAAAAATTTGTGTAAACCTTAATCGTTTTTCTCAAACTCGACTTTTTTGAATATAGGTCAAACCAATGATAAGCTGACGAGTTGTAGAATGAAGGAATGTATTATGGGAAGTATGTTCAGTGACTAAATAAAGGGTTGCATTTTTGCACGTGGAAAACACTGCAAAAGTATGCGACAACTTATCACCTACTTTATGGAAAAACTTAAGTTTTACCAAGTTTCTATTTATTTCGTGCCCAGAAAACATTTTTTTTTTTTATAAAATTTTATATTTTTAAAGATTAAAAAAATTGTGACCTGGAATCCATTTGCACGCATTGTAAATGTGTTCTCCAGTTCAATACGATTCTTTTGATATACATTTCATCTTCGGACTTTTTGATTCCATCCCACAGCCTGCCCAGAAAACGTTTTTTTTTATAAAATTTTATATTTTTAAAGTTTAAAAAAAATTGGGACCTGGAATCTATTTGCACGCGTTGCAAATGTCTTCACCAGCTCAATACCTTTCTTTTGACATACATTTCATCTTCGGACTTTTTGATTCCATCCCACAGCCTGCCCAGAAACATTTTTTTTTTTAGAAAATTTTATATTTTTAAAGATTAAAAAAAATTGTGACCTGGAATCCATTTGCACGCATTGTAAATGTGTTCTCCAGTTCAATACCTTTCTTTTGACATACATTTCATCTTCGGACTTTTTGATTCAACCCCCACAGCCTGCCCAGAAAACATTTTTTTTTATAAAATTTTATATTTTTAAAGTTTAAAAAAAATTGTGACCTAGAATCCATTTGCACGCATTGTAAATGTGTTCTCCAGTTCAATACGATTCTTGTGATATACATTTCATCTTTGGACTTTTGATTCCATCCCACAGCCTGCCCAGAAAACATTTTTTTTATAAAATTTTATATTTTTAAAGTTTAAAAAAAATTGTGACCTGGAATCTATTTGCACGCATTGCAAATGTGTTCTCCAGTTCAATACCTTTCTTTTGATATACATTTCATCTTCGGACTTTTTGATTCCATCCCACAGCCTGCCCAGAAACTTTTTTTTTTTTATAAAATTTTATATTTTTAAAGATTAAAAAATATGTGACCTGAAATCCATTTGCACGCATTGTAAATGTGTTCTCCAGTTCAATACCTTTCTTTTGACATACATTTCATCTTTGGACTTTTTGATTCCATCCCACAGCCTGCCCAGAAACATTTTTTTTTTTATAAAATTTTATATTTTTAAAGATTAAAAAAAATTGTGACCTGGAATCCATTTGCACGCATTTTTAATGTGTTCTCCAGTTCAATACGATTCTTTTGATATACATTTCATCTTCGGACTTTTTGATTCCATCCCACAGCCTGCCCAGAAAACATTTTTTTTTTATAAAATTTTATATTTTTAAAGTTTAAAAAAAATTGTGACCTGTAATCCATTTGTACGCATTGCAAATGTGTTCTCCAGTTCAGTACCTTTCTTTTGATATACATTTCATCTTCGGACTTTTTGATTCCATCCCACAGCATGCCCAGATAACATTTTTTTATATAAAAAATAATATTTTTAAAGATTAAAAAAAATTGTGACCTGGAATCGATTTGCACGCATTGTAAATGTGTTCTTCAATTCAATACCTTTCTTTTAACATACATTTCATCTTCGGACTTTTTGATTCCATCCCACAGCCTGCCCAGAAAACATTTTTTTTTTATAAAATTTTATATTTTTAAAGTTTAAAAAAAATTGTGACCTGTAATCCATTTGTACGCATTGCAAATGTGTTCTCCAGTTCAGTACCTTTCTTTTGATATACATTTCATCATCGGACTTTTTGATTCCATCCCACAGCCTGCCCAGAAAACAGTTTTTTTTTTATAAAATTTCATATTTTTAAAGATTTAAAAAAATTGTGACCTGGAATCCATTTGCACGCATTGTAAATGTGTTCTCCAGTTCAATACCTTTCTTTTGACATACATTTCATCTTCGGACTTTTTGATTTCATATCAGGGTCTGTGTCGGAATCTTTCATATAATATAATAAAAGTAACGAATTTGGGTTTTTCTTTACACTTTTTTTATTTATTGTTCAAAATACAGGTTATTTGGTAGTTTTAAATTTCCAATCCGATGGTATCACTCCCATTCGCATTGGGCATCATTTGGAGGAACTGTGGGACATCTGTCAACTTTTTGGACTTACGGCATTGCCATATCAAAAATCGTTGCTAATTATTAAAAAAAGCGTTGCTATCTGCACGCACGTAAAATTGTTTCAAAATAGTGATAGAGAATGTGAAACCGATGACAATTGACAGTTTTAATATATTAATGCAACAACACGAAAAAACAATTGTCCATATATATAAAGTCATATCATTACATACGTATCAATACACAGAGAATAATCCATGAGTAATATTACGAAAAAATTTCAAAACAACAAAATTGTTCGTAAAATAAACGAAAATTTGAAAATTTTACGAAAGTTTTTGTAGTTTTTGTAGTTTTGACAATAGCTTAGTGTTTTTATGCATAGATTATTATGAGTGTAATGACATATCATTACTTACCTATCAGCTTACCAGTATGGACAAAAATAATGAGTCAGTCTAAAAAAAAGTTTACACTGAGGAACATAAAAATGGTTTTTCTTTAAAAGTGAGTTTTTGTAAAATTAATAAATAATTATGACAACTTTTTAAGTGTCTTTTACTTCCAACACAAACATATTATCCCATTTATACATACACCCTTTTTGACTGTTATGCATGTACATTAGGGCCACCTTCGTTCTATGGGATTGGAGATACAGTTCTTCACTGTATCTCCAATCATTCCGACAATGAAACGTTTAAAGAATTACGAAACAGCTTCATAAAATTGTTTAGTATTAAGAAGTTCCTTGAATTACTAAAATTCTCCATGAATGTCTTGTGAAATGCATTAGAAATATGCAACTGAACCGCTTCACATTATTTTTTAAACAATTTCACAGAAGGCCAAATTTAATACAAGGCTACATTGAAATAGTGAAGCGCTTTATAAAATATGTTGAACACTTGAGAATTAAATCTTAAAACTAAAGTTTGAAATGTATGAAAATTAATGAAATTATGAAATTTTATGAAAAAAATAAGTCTTTGAAATAATTTCATAGCTCTAAATACAATTTTCATTAAATTTATGAAATCTTATGAAATCGATTGAATTTTGTTTATGAAAAAATTAAATTTTATTGAAAAACATTTATGGAAAATTTCTTAATGTTAAAAAAATTTCTTGGATATAATAAAATACTCCATTGAATCTAAGAAAAAAACATTGTATGAAATTGTTTCATTAATATCATGGAAAAAAAATAAAAGTTTAATTTTTTTTAATTATGCCCATTTTTTCAAGGTGTCCGATTTTCAAAGGAGTTGCGGAAAACTTTCCGTTATACCAGCACTCTAATTTTTTTCATAGTGAATTTTTTTTGGTAAGGGGGGTTGGGTGGTTGGGTACGCCCCAAAATCGCAAGATGCAAAATATGGTTCACCCTAATGTACATTGTACAATCACTTGTATATATGCACCGCAACATGTTAAGAAACATAAAATTACATATTAAGTGTAACTGTAACTAATTACATACGATAATATAGTAAAGACATTAATAATATCAAACTAAAAACAAAAACACTAATTCATTATTATTTATTATAATAGTCATTGTCGCCTACTTACAATTTTTTTTTTGTTTGTTTCTTAATTTGTTTGTCCGTCTGTAAAAGCTTGCATGTTTATTGTTGTCGAATGTAGCAATTATATTGTTGTCTACACCCTATTAATGTTAACACTTTGATCACAAAATATTCCTAATTTATAGCTTAAACGTGCAAAGATGTATTTAAATTACAATCAAACATATCAATACATCAAATATATGACGGATCATTATATAATGTATTACAAATATTGTTCTACCTAAAGTCAAAAATCTAATATGATAAATTTCCAACTAAATTTTATTTGTTGCTTTTCAAAAAGTTGAATAATTAGATAGACATAATTAGAATTTGATAGACAATACAATTGTTTCGTTGGCATTACCCAAATCTTCAGTTGTCTACGATAGAAAATGATATCATATTCGATTTTTGGAATTGAGGCAGAACACTAAACTAACTAAATATATGAAAATATAGAAAGTTCGAAAAAACTATTTTTGTGTTTTTAATACAAAAATTAAAACATTTTTGATTAATGTTTTATATTAAAAAGAAAAATTTTTAAGAACCTAATATGATCCTAATCTAATATGACAATATCATATAAGATTTTGTTCTCGATTTAGAATTGCCGTTTTCTATTGCAGACAACTGAAGATTTGGGTGATACCAATGAAAGAATTGTATTGTCTATCATGAAAATTATTAAACTTAGTAAAAGGCAATCAATAAAATGTAAAAAGATAATATCATATACAATATGACAATATTCTAACTATATGTATGAAAATAGAGAAAGTCCGAAAAAACTATTTTTGTATTTGTAATACAATAATTAAAACATTTTTAATGTATTACAAATCCTATTGACAAACAGAAAAAAAAAATATTTTATTCCACGAAAATTTGTTTAAAAAAAATATTACAGAAGTAATAAGACAATTATTTCGATGTCCATAAAAACGCATTAAATACTCCTAAAAATATATTTTATAAAACTATAACTTTAACACTAAAAACTTTAATAATAATTTTAATAAAGGGTCCTCCAAATAACTTTTTTTTTTTAACTCCTGAACCAATTGAACTTTATATGGCGTCATACTAGAGTTGTCAAACTATCGATAGTGCCACTATCAATAGTTTTTGATAGTTAAAAAAAAAATATCGATGTATCGAATCTATACTATTGAAAAACCATCGATATATCGACGATATTATCGTGACACTATCAAAGTTTAATCGTTTGAATTAAATTTGTGTAAAGGTCAATTAATATATCATGCTTAGACAGAACAAAACTTATTTCATAGTTTAATAAACACAAAACTGAAATTATATCCACTATATCACCAAAACTATATCAACAAAACAAAAACTATCGATACTATCGATAGTACTATTGATAGTTTGACACCTCTAGGTGCAACATTTACTATCGTATAAACTATCAATAGTTTTATTTTATTTAATCGAGTAAAGGAAAACACAATCGATAGTTGAAAAAAATTAACTATCGATACTATCGATAGTACTATTGATAGTTTGACACCTCTACGTCATACCAAGGTCTTTATGCAAAATTCGTCTCAATGATGTCTCCGAAATGTTCAATTGTTGAGAACGACGGTGAATTGATGTTTATGGCGCTTCACGCACACTTTCTGCCAGAGCAGCAATATTCTCGGGTGTACGCACTGTTTTTGGCTTTTCACGCTTTGGTTTATCGATGAGGATGCCAGTTTCTTTCACTTTTTTCACAAGATAACGAACATACGGACCATATTCGTTCAGCGGAAGGATAAAACTAATTATCTGTCAAATCAGACATGAGCTAAATGTTACCATTCACGAAATAAGCACTAGTTGAAAAAAAACGTTAGATGGCGGACCCTTTAAAACATTGCTTCGAACAATTTTACTGATAAATTTTGAATACTTTGTAGGCATTGTGTATTCAAAGAAAAAAATTTTATTACCCTTAAATATTTGTGAACGAAAGTGGTGAGTGTTGAAGATTACATATACAAGTATTACACTCACAATAATGTGGCGTTAAAATCAAACGAATATATACTTTAAATCTACTTAACATTCACACAGAGAAAAATTTAGCTATTTGCCAACTGAAATTCTGCTACTAAGATCGGTGATTCGGTAATTATGAATTTCAGACGGTTGACACAAATTAACAACAGTTTTCACAACAAAGTTCGAATATTTAAACTAAATTTTATTTGCAACACTCTATATATTCAGAAATCTATTGTACATATCGTTTTACTAAGTTAATTTATAAGTTGTTACCAGTAATATACACTTTTCAATTCTGTTGGCACTTTATTTCTCTGTGTGTATAGTTAAAAGCACGTGCACTAACTTTTCTTTTAAAATAAGAGATTTTATTTTTACTCTCAAAAATATAATAAACATTTTAAAAACTCCCAAATCCGTAACAATAATCGATTTTATTTTGTTTTAAGTATCAAAAGCAGTTTTTCTTTTTACTATCATTAACTTTTTGGTTCAAATAAAGAATTTTTTATGAAAATGATAACTGGCACAGAAAATCAGTAAAATAAGTTAAAGAAAATATTTCTTTGTTGTCTAAATGTATATTCATTAAAAAACAAAATTTACTAAAATTTGTTTAAATAAACTACAATCAGTTACTGTTCACATATTGTGAGTGTAGTATTTTTGTAAATATATGTCAGTCTTAATACATACTTAACCCGCAATGACCACTTGTCATCCAGGCAAAAAATATTCTCGATTTGATAAGCAGTAACTACATTGCTTCCAAAATAGCGCTTAACCGTCGTATCCCATACAATAAAGCAATTAAGGAAGGCATTTTTGTTGTGCTTTCCTTACTGCCTTTTCCTTTTTCATTTCCTACGAAGGCATTAATTTATTGCATCTTAGGTTACATGAAAGAAGCGCTTTTCACCTGGTAAGAAGAGACATACCAAGTGGGACATCCCGATCAAAAATCATGTCTTCTGGAATGCTGAGACTTTTCAGAAGGTTTCTTTAAAAATTACAATACAAAATTTCATAAGGAAACTACTAATCTCAAAGAGGCGAATGATATGGTTTTGTTAAAAGGATTGTCTTTTTAGAAAATTATTAAAAGAAATTGCAATATTTTTGATAATGCCTCTGCACTGTGCAACAAATTTTTGTTCGTCGCCGTCAGACCTAATTGTACAAACGTGTAATTAAAGTACTTTGGTGCTTCAACAAAACCCCAAAATGGTTTGCAAAGTTAGCTCAGATTTTGATGCCTTTTGAAATATCCGTATAATTGATATATTATAGCCATATACTATGGCGATCACAGCGCGAAGACGTTAGATAAGTTTATACATTAGGATACAAATTTTTATATAAATTGTTTGTTATTCTTCTGAGTATGGCGTTCAAAATTTTGGCAATCGGTCCAGCGACTCAGAAGTTGTGGCCGAATATGTGAAGATCCCTAAAAATGATGTCATAGAGAATGGTAATTTACTAAAATGTGCCATTTTGTGTGGAGATTTCAGATTTTCCTATCATTTGCACTCACATCTTTTGAAACTTTTGACCTAGCCTATGACTTTGCAACATAGTTGCCTTATAACAGACATATATTTCAAGACGCCATGACTTATAAATTCGAGTTTGCAAAATCCTTTTTTATTTCAGAGATTGGACCAATATTTTCACAAACAATGTTATTAGTAAGGAAATGTTATATTTTGGTAATGAACTACACTCAAAAAAAAAAAGCTAAAAATTTAGCCAGGAGGGTGCTTGCAAAAAAAATTGCTAATGTCAGCAACATTTTTTCTGAATATCAGCGAGCTGATTTTTAGCAACAAAATTAGTAGAAAAAGATTAACCACTTGGAGGACAACATTCGCCGCGTTATTGCCAATATACAGCCACAAATGTTGGAAAAAGTCATCGAAAATTGGACCTCCAGATTAGACTACTGTCAAGCCAGCCGTGGCGGTCATATGCCAGAAGTCATATTTAAATTATAATGCCAGAAGATTATCTTTCGAATAAAGTAAATTCCATGTCAATTTAAAAAATTCATCTTTGTTTTATTCCATTTCAAAGTTCTATACATCTATAAAAAACACGCTTTGTATAATAATTAAAATTTTCAGTTTTTTTTACAACTTTTTCATCTTCTATGAGGGTTTTTTCGAGGGTTTTTTTGAATCTTCACTGATAATAAGCCATGCATAAAAATACGAAAACGTGTCAAAATAAAAAAAAAAATTCGTAGAATACAGGAATATTTGTTCATTTTACAAAATAGTTCGTAGTTTTGAAATTTTTGTCGTATTTTTAGCATGGATTATTATGAGTGTATTCATAAATTAAGGAATTTCCTGAGTAAAATGAGCCATCGTTTGTTAAAATTGGATAAAAATTGACAAAGTTATGGTACTTTTTCTATATATACTAAAGGGGAGCATGAATGTCTTGCAAGACATTCGCAAGACATTTTTTTATACAACACCAATTATTTTTCTTCTTATAAAGGGTCCGCCAAATAACTTTTTTTTTTGAAAATGCTATAAAAAAAAACTACTGAATATTTTCTCAAATTTCGTTTTTTATTTGAAAGTACAATCCTTCCGGTTAATAATGGAAAATAATTTCATTCAAATGGCTGCCTCGGCTGGCCATGCAGTAGCCTACACAATCGGTAAAATTTTTAAGCACATTATCGAATTATCGATTGTGTGCAGCTGTATTTCACCAATGGCTTCACGAATATTGTCCTTTAAAGCGTCAATTGTCTCTGGCTTGTTGGCGTAACACTTATCTTTGACGGCACCCCACAAATAATAGTCCAACGGTGTCAAATCGCAGCTCCGAGGTGGCCAAACGACATCAGCTCTGCGGCTGATTTGAATTTTCGCACACATTCTGCAACATTACCATGTTTTTCAAAGTAATGTCGCAATATTTCCCAGCGTTGTTCAAGCGTATACACAACCATATTCGTTCAGCGGAAGGATAAAACTAATTATCTGTCAAATCAGACATGGGCTAAGTGTTACCATTCACGAAATAGGCACTAGTTGAAAAAAAAAAACGTTAGATGGCGGACCCTTTAATATTAAATATTGAAAACTATAAAAATATGCACAAAATAAAAGTATCCCATGAAAAAAAAATTAAATGTATCCAGGAAGACAATTTAAAAGTACTTTTAACCGGGAGACCAACTTATTGGTCTTCTGACCCTTGTAAGGTACCTAATCTCGTGGATTTTGCTGTTTTTAAAGGAATTCCTCGTCATCACCTTGAGATAAAGGATTGTTTTGAGCTAAGCTCTGATCGTTCTCCCCTTATAATATCCTATAGCACTATTTTAATTTTAACAAGCAAATATTCACTAAAAACACCGATACTAGAACTTTTGCATATTGGCTAGAGAAAAACACAAAGCTAAATGTTTCTTTAAAATCTGGTGAGGAAATTGCGCCTTTCAAGTTTAGTGGTTGAATCTGCCTATTTATCAAATTTTAATCTTAATACAAACCAAATTTTTATTTCAACGGAAATAAAAAAATAATATTAGAAGAAAAAGACAGTTACGGAAAATTTGGCAAAGGATTCGTGATCCTCAAGACAACCAAAATCTGAACAAGGCTACTAAAAATATCTAAATGAATATAAAAATAAATCGCTAGGAGAACTTCTTGAGAATTTAGGACCAAACTAGAGTAATGAGTACTCTCTGTGGAAGGCACTTAAATATATTAAACGACCTCAGCATAGGAATCCTGCTTTAAAAGATAGCAACGGAGTGTGGTGTAAAACGAATCTGGATCAAGCGTCGGCATATGCCTGCCATTTAAAAGAAACATTTAAACCTTTTAATTCTGGCTCACAAAATGAAACTTTAGTTAATAGCTTCTTATATGCAACTTGCCCAATGGACTTCCCAATAAGAACAGTTATACATTCTGAAACAAAAAGGGAAATAAATGAACTTACTTAAACTAAAGTTCCAGGTTATGATAAAATCAACGCCAAAATGATGAAATGTTTAACGGAAAAAAGTGTAGTACTATTAACATACATATTTAATTCAATTTTCAGATTAAGCTACTATCCTACGAGATGGAAATGCGCTGAGATTGTAATGATTTTAAAGCCCAATAAATCTCAAAAAGAAATCACATCATACCGACCTATAAGATTACTTGTTACATTCTCAAAAATGTTTGAGAGAATACTATTACGAAGAGTGCTACCTTTGGTTGAAAAATACAATATAATTCCCTAATATCAATTCGGATTTCGTCACAAACATGGAACACCTGAACAATGCCACAGGATTGTAGATTATATCACCGACAGCCTTGAAAACTCAAAATACTGCTCAGCTGTTGTTTTGGATGTACAACAAGCTTTTGATAGGGTGTGGCATCCTGGGTTGTTATATGAAATAAAAAAAGAGTTGCCAACTCCATACTTTTTACTATTTAAATCGTATCTATCTGCGCCCCGGTAGGCTAGTTGGTAGCGTGCTGGCTTGTCAGTGCGGGGGTCGTGGGTTCGATTCCCACCAAAGGCACTGGTCTGTTTTCGCTACAACGCGCCGAAGGCCATAACAGCTAGTGCTCGGTTAGGGTAATAGTATATAATTTGTAATTATATGATTATTAATTAATAAAATAAAAAAAAATCGTATCTATATAATCGTTTCTTTTACGTTAAACACAACGACGAATATTCGGACTTATATGAAATAACAGCAAGAGATAACAGCATATTTACATCTGATATGCCAGTTAATGATGACTTCTGCAGATGATACGGCAATACAGTCTGATAATGCTTCCAGCATTGATGCTTCAACCATTTTACAAAAACAGCTTTTAAAATTAGAGTCATGGTTCAAAAAATTAAATTCCACATGACTTTCAGAATGAGGAGAGGTAATTGTCCAACTGTTAAAATAAATGATGCAGAAATCCCTGTTACCACGTGTAAAAAAGATCTTGATATTCATATGGACAGAAGACTGACTTGGCACCAACATGTCAAAGCTAAAAGAGCCCAATTAAATAAAAAGCTAAAGCGTCTGTATGCTAAGACCTAAATCACAATTAAGTTTTGTAAATAAAATTCGTATCTACGAAGTTATTCTTCAACCAATTTGGGTTTATGGAATTCATGCATGGGGTGGAGCGAGCAATTCAAATGTCGAAATCCTTCAGAGATTTTAATCTAAAACACTTCGAATGATCTTAGATGCACCTTATTACGTTACCAATGACGCAATCCATAATGACCTTAATATTCCAACAGTTAAAGAAGAAATCCGCCGGTACTCTCAGATATACCTTGATAGATTAAGCTTTCACCCAAATGTTTTAGCAATATGTTTACTGGATGATACCAACGAAAGATGAAGACTTAAAAAAAAAATAAAAACAAATTAAATAGTCTGTATTGTGCTATTTTAGGTATAAAAATCGACAAAACTGGCAACACAGCACACAAGAGAATATTTTGCAAAATAATCATGTGCACCCTCAAAAAAATAAGTTAGTAGAAAAGTTAGTAAAATTATGTTTTCAGCTAAAATTATAGTTATACTTATTCAGCACTTGACTGTTGTAAACTAATATTTTACTAATGTTTTACTAATTTATTTTGCTAAAAAAAAAATTACATTTATAGTCTGAACGATAAACAGATTGAAAAACATACGCAGAAAGAAGTAGATTACGCTGCATGTCAATATGTAGTAGTGTCGATTAAAATAATACTAAAAAGTGCAACTCTTATAAGACACATAAAAAATCAATCATGAAATATTCTTGTATCTGTTTTTCATACATAAAAAAAATTTGAATAAAACCAACTTAAATTTTGTGTCGTCATCGGCTTCTGAAAGTAATTGTCTATTAATTAACGACAAATTAAAGTATTTAAATTTGATAAAGATTATATGTATATTTGTAAGCTAATTGTTTAAAATGATTACACAGTGCAACACAAAAATTCCAAACAAAAAAACACTTATCCCAGCCAAAAGTACTCGATGAGAGGAGAAAAGTAATTTCTGGATTTTGCTAGATTGGTTGCCGTTCGTTTTTATGAGCCTCTATAGTTTCTTCGCCAAATTCGATTTTGAGCACTTTTTTGCAATTTTCTTCTATTTTTCGCATGGCCATAGCTCGAAAAATGCTGTGAATTTTTTTTTGCAGTCTTCAGCAAAGTTGTAGCTCTTGACTCGGCCAACAAAAATGCTGAATATATTAAGTCGGAAAAATTTCATCTTCATGCTCAAACCCCAAAAATGTCGAAAAAAATTACCACTTTTTTCACCGATTTTTTTCCGTTTTTCGACTACAGCTCTTGAACTATTGAAAATTTTACCAAACAATCAAGGGAAGAAATGTAGCCTATAAAATTATGAACAACTTTCCAGTACATACTAACTTCATACGACCACTCCTTGATACGGATTTTGCCATACAAATGTGATTAATTTTCATTTTTTTTTTTTTTTTGATTTTATTGTTTTTATTGAGCAAAAGTTTAAAAAAGGCACACGGAAAAAATCGGTGAAAAAAGTGGTAATTTTTTCGACATTTTTGGGGGTTTGAGCATGAAGATGAAATTTTTCCGACTTAATATATTCAGCATTTTTGTTGGCCGATTCAAGAGCTACAACTTTGCTGAAGACTGCAAAAAAAAATTCACAGCATTTTTCGAGCTATGGCCATGCGAAAAAGAGAAGAAAATTGCAAAAAAGTGCTCAAAATCGAATTTGGCGAAAAAAACTATAGAGGCTCATAAAAAATGAACGGCAACCAATCTAGCAAAATCCAGAAATTACTTTTCTCCTCTCATCGAGTACTTTCGGCTGGGATAAGTGTTTTTTTGTTTGGAGTCAAAAAGTTGAATATTGCGTCACTGTGTTATTAATGCAGTTGCGGTTAAAATGGCAATTTTAAATTTCAAACAAATATACGTAATATTCGTCTGTCTACCTGACAGACTAAAGCGAAAGGCAAAGACACACGTATTAGGTAATTTTTGATGTTTCCTTTTTTTTATTGTAAAAAAGGGTTGTTTGTGTCATATTTTGTTATTTTTTCGTTTCATTTCTAGAATTATCTAAGGCTTTCTTTAAAAGAGGCCATCGTTTAGACACCCATTAATGTAAGTAGTTGAAATATAATTTTGTTTATGTTATTACATTAATTCATGTCGTCAATGAACATTTTTATATGCTGTAACTTATTGTAAATTATTTTTAAAAGAATCACAAAAAAATGTTTAGGATTTTCAGCAAATAAATTAACTAAAGTATAATTTTCTAAAAAATTTTTAAGTTTTTATCAATCTACTAATATTTAGCAAAAATTTTGTTAACTTTTAGCAAGGATTTTTTTTAATTTTTAATCAACTAAGTGTTAGCAAAACTTTTGCTGAATCTCCTAATTTTGTTGCTGAAAATCAGTTCGCTGATTTTCAGCAGAAGATTTTGCTGACTTTAGCAATTTTATTGCAAGCACCTTCCTGACTAAAATTTTGCTGACTCAGCAAAATTTTTTGTTGTCTTTACAAACTTTTTTTTTGAGTGTACATAGCGAATTTTGTTTTTTCTAATGCAAACTAATTTTATTGCGAAAACAAACAGCTCGCTGATTTTCAGCAAAAGATTTTGCTGAATTTAGCAATTTTTTTGCAAGCACCCTCCTGACTAAAATTTTGTTGACTTAGCAAAATTTTGTTGCTGTCTTTACAAACTTTTTTTTTGAGTGTACAAAGCGAATTTTGTTTTTTCTAATGCAAACTAATGCATTAGTGCGAACAAGAAAGAAGCTAAATTTTGTATACCCGAGTAAAAATGATATCATACAATCTTATATAATGCGATACAGTTTCGTAGAGTTTAATATAGTTAAGTATGACATCATGTGTAGTAAGATAAAGTTTTACATGCCAATATAATTTTTCGTAAAACGGCATATTTAATTGTATCTTACAATATGCCATTACATATATTATTAGACGAGCAACATACAGTGGTGTTCAAAACATTTGCAACTGAAATCATGGTTTAGGTAATTATAATTTTTTTGATCAAAAAGATTTGTGGTATAAGTTTTTGTTTTTTTTTATTAAATTCAGTTATAGCATATTATTTTACAAATACAGAAAAATTATTCATAACTTCTCCAAAATAAAAAAAAAAGTAATTTTAACAAAATAAGTCGATAGTGCACTGTTCAAAACATTTGCAACGCTTAAAGTAATTAACAGGAAATACAAACAATGGTTTTACCGCTCAGTATTATGTAGCGTAGCAATTTTTTTTTATAACTTCTGAATAATTCTTAGGCATTGAGGCAATGAGCTTTTTAATATAATCGTCAGAATTTTCATTCCACTGCTTCTCCAACTCCACGAAAAGTTCATCACCATTTCGGAATACTTTATTGCCGATATTCCGTTTTACAATTCACATCCACATGTTCTCAATCGGGTTGAGATCGGAAGATTGAGCCGGCCACGACATGATATTAATTTCATTTTCCTGCAGCCAAACTTTTACAACCCCCGCCGTGTGTTTTGGGTCGTTGTCGTACTGGAAGGTCCATGAGAGTGGCATTTCCCATTTAGGAACGAAGTACTTTATAGAAATTTCTTTTTGGGAAAGTCCATTTTGAAAATCATTAAAAACTTTTGATTTAGAATCAGAATTGTAACTGTCTGAATCTGATATTAAAAAGGAATGCGATTACCGTTATATCCTAGCATTTGTTAGTATAAATTGTTGCGTTAAGAGTAAAAATAATGAGAGTTGCAAATGTTTAGAACACCTGAATTTTGAATACATCTATTATTATTAATTTTTTTGTTGTTTTAATTTAACGGCTTTGTTGCTTACAGAATCTACAGATGTTGTCTTTGAAATGAAGTTATCAATTTTTTGATGGCTTTTAGCATTGATTTAATTTTTGTTGTGGCCCTCAGACTCAGCATGTCTTTGTATGTGATACTGACTTCCAGAAATGTTTATATCACACAATATACATTTTTTTACCATTTTACAATTCTTTTAGACATGGGTAAGATTTAATTCAATCTGTTTTAAATTTTCTGTTCGATTTGATTTTTAAAGATAGCGTTGGATAACATTGATCGGAACATAAACTGTCTCTAAAAATATAAGAGTATATATATTTATTTGATATATAAAAGTATATATTTAAACTTACCTGTTTAAAAACTTGTCCATTTTTGTTTTATTTAAATAATACACACTTTACGTTTGACAAATGCTCAAAAGCAACACGAAATTTTATTTTTCAATACAAAATTTTATTTATCAAGAACTTTTTACCGTTACCGTTATTTGACAGTCTACTTTGGTTTTTTTTTTTGGTTTTAATTGATATACTCAAAAGAATTTTTTGTTGAAACAAACCAATAAAAGTAGGGAATTTTTCTTTGACAAATAAAACATTGTTGGAAATAAAAGTAGTGTTCGAAACAAAAATTACATTGAAAATGTACTGAACGGTTTGAAGTAGTTACTTGAATTTTGAGCTGAAAGGGCCAAAATTGATTAAAAAGTACCACAGGGCCATCAAACATTCCAAAGTGCCGCAAATGACCCAATTGTGCCACATTTTGCATCACTGCCATACACCCACGCATGCGCGGCTGTAGCAATTAATATATAGAGAAATTTCATACGCTATGATGTACACGTTAATGCGTTTGTTGTTTCTTCCCACTGAGGCGTATGAAATTTCCCCTTGTATTAATTGCTGGCGCCGCTCATGCATCCACGTATCTCTCTCATCCAGATAAGTAAGTAGTCTTTTTCTATAAAATAGAAGAATAATAAAAATGGTAACAAAAAACAATTAAAATGTTTGTTCAAATTTAAATGCAAACCATACAAAACTTTAAAAATAATATATACATTTATTTATTGAGAGTCGTCTATAGAACAGAGTTCCTTGCAGACTATGAATATTTAAATACCTTATGTGCGTCCCGGTAGGCTAGTTGGCAGCGTGCTGGCTTATCAGTGCGGGGGTCGTGGGTTCGATTCCCACCAGAGGCACTGGTCTGTTTTCGCTACAACGCACCGAAGGCCATAGTAGCTAGTGCTCGGTTAGGGTAATAGTATATAATTTTTAATTATATGATTATTAATTAATAAAAAAAAAAAAATAATTAAATACCTTATAATTTTTTACAACATTAGCACCAAAGGACTGCGTTCGAAAAATTGTAGCACAGAAAAAATTTAATAAAAACTTAAACTCAAATTGTCCTTAAAAAGTTTTTTAGTAATGAAAATATATTCTAGTATACAACCAAAAAAATATGTTTTATTCACTCTTTATAAATGTATTTACCTTTTCGGGAAACCCCCCTAGTAAGGACTTTAAACTACTTTCTGTAACCTTCTCGGGCTTTCTGTAATCGTACATGCCATGGGACACCCTTTTTGTGGCTTTTAATTCCCTTTTCCCCTTTAATTCCTCTTGCTGTATCGGCAAGATTCCAAGTCAATCCAGAAGTATGTGGACATATTGTGATGGCGTAGAAATGGAAGTCGTATTTTTGCAAACATTCTTTTATATAAATTTCGGTTTTTACTTTTCCTATTGTTACGAATGACTTGCTCCTTTTCCACTTCTGCATATTGCTTGCCATATCAGGAACTTTTTAGGGAATATTTTTATCATGACGACCTCGTTTTCTTCCTGAGCCTGATTTTCTCTTAATCATTGAAATACTTTTGCTAATTTCTTTGGCTAATTTTTTATATGTCCAATAGGGTGTCCCGAATAAGGCACTTTTTTGAATTGAATGAATACAACTCAATCGATGCGAATTAGAGAACTAAATATGGGAAATATAAGCAAATTGGATCTCTATTACCCTACCAGCGATTGAAGTTACTGGTTAGTGCATTTTGACCAAAATAAAGGTTTCGAATTTTTTATCGAAATAGGGCTCAAAAGTTTCTTAAGTTTTGGCTTATTACTAGAAAAATATTTTTAAATTATCTGTAGCGTAATTTTGGTACACCAAATTATTTTTAAGTGTATACCAAGTACAATTTCTATAATTTATATTTTTTGGTAGACGAAAATTATTATACAAAAAATTTTAAAATATTTTTACAGTAATAAACCAAAATTTACGAAACTTTTGAGCCCTATTTCGAAAAAAAATTCGAAACTTTTTTTGGTCAAAATGCACTACAACCGGTAACTTTAATCTCTGGTAGGAAAATGAAGATCCACTTCAATAATTTTTTACTTATATTTCTCATATTTAGTTCTCTAATGCGCATCGATTGAGTGGTATTCCAAATGTTTTTAGACCCTCCAAGGGATTCGTGAACAGGGGAACGCCCCAGGGGGTTCTTTCTCCACTACTGTGGAACTTGGCCTTGAACACTGTGCTTCTTTCCCTGGAAAGAGGCGGCAAGGGCGTGGTCGCCTACGCCGATGATGTGGCGATATTGGTAAGATTGAGGTTTGCGTTTACGCTTAGGGATATTATGCGGGCGGCTCTAAGGGAGCTGGCGGTTTGGGAAAGGACCTGTGGACTTGGGATTAATCCTAATAACCTAACCTAGACCATCCATCCCATTCTGCAGCATCCATGAGACTAACTAATTGAATGGTCTAATTAATTGATGATTTCACTAGAATTTCATTGATATCAATTGTAATGAAATAATTTTCATTTGCATATTTTTAATTAACGGTAATGAATTTCATTGATTTGATTTCATTGATTAATGATAAATTTCATTACCATTAGTAATGAATCAATTAAAGAAAGCAAATTAAACTTCACAGAATACAAATATGCTAGGTCTGGGAAAGATTTCCATATGTTAATTTTTTATGAAAAAACTACTGGGTGCCTCAATTATATGTTTACCCAAACATTTGAAAATACCAATTTAATCACTCCGATAATAGAGTGGAACATTGGTCCAAAATGGAACGATATGGAATGAAATGGGGAACGAGAGGAATCGGAACATCTAACACATTTGTGTTGTACATAGTATGCGATTCTTTTAAGGTTTGCGAAATTTTTGTCCGTTTTGCAATATCTCGCTTAGTTTTTGAGATACGAGCCATTTTACGAAATGGCGATATTTTAAAATGGCCAGTATATCCGAAACTAAGCAAGATACCGCAAAACGGACAAAATTGTTCTTCCACAGGAGTAGTAATATACTCTTATAATATAAATAGGCTATGTCTGAGAGAGATCCCGAGTGATCAATTTTTATAAAACAACATGTGATTTCATTTTTTTTACTTATTTACGTGATAATAAAAACATAAACATATGTTATCAGATAATGGAAAGTTAGTTCCTCGTTCCGTTTCGTTTCCCGTATCCAGTATTACAATTTACACTCCATTTTTTTCTTTTTTTGTAAACAAATGCTTTTTTTTTGCTCAATTGGAATTAGTTTTTAGGCATTAGTGTGATTTCATTAGCATTACTAGAACAAACTCTAATGCTAAATTTTCATTACAATTAAAAATTATACCAAGGCATATTCAACAATCTATGTACATACGTAAGTAAAAGGTTACCACCAGTGATGGCAAAGTTGCTTCTATATTACTTTGAGTGGTACTCATTTAGTACTATTCAAAAATGTACATATAAAAACTTTTATAATTTTTAAAACGTAGTTCAATGAAAAAACGTATTCATATAAAACATAAAATACTTAAAATTGGGTAAATTTGTGCAAAACTCTTGTTATGTGTTCAACATGCATACCACGCTTTTACTTTTAGTAAATTTTAATAAAGTCATCGGCCCCAAAAACTATCATCAGTCGAACACTATTAGTAACTTAACATTTAGTATACTTTAAAAATATATTTCAGTTAACTTCAAACAATTTTAAGCTGCTGGTTCCTTTTTAGATAAATTTGAGTTAACTAAAACTCAGTAAATGATATTTCGCTTGAGAGTCAGTTGAGAACACCCGGGGAAATTGTTTAGTGTATGAGTTCATTATACTCAAACTCCAACATATTATTATATTTAAAGTTTTGTTTAAATGCACAACATAATTTATATATGCTTGTTTTTTTGTTAATTTAAAATAAACATTTTTTTTTTTGTTTTATTTGGTACTATTTTAAAAATCGCAATTACATAAATCGCTTTTATGTAACAAACGCAATTACAATGTATACGTAAATATAAGGTTACACTTACAAGAACTTTTCCATAAAAAATCAACAGTTACTTAAAAGTTGAATCTATAAAGTTGTTTCAATGGAATATACAGTTAAATTACCAAAGAAATATATTTTTTAACTTTCTGTCTGTTATTCAATAAACAAAATAAACAAAAAAACGGACTTTCGATAGTAGTTAAAATATTCAGTTAAAATTTTATATTTCAAAGAAAAAGTTGTTATATTATATTGAGTATTGAAATAAACGAAAACAATCTATTGTTTTTATGGATTTTGTCAATTAACTTTTCAACAGTTGAAAATAAACTAAAAATACAATTGTTTTAAACGAAAAGTAAGTAGTCCTATTTAACTGATTTTCAGTTAATTTAATGTGTATATTCAGTAGTCTTTACGGAAAAAATATTGTGTGTGTACCACAAATAGTTAAAAAAAAACTATTAGAACCCATTATAGTTAACTCATCTAACAATGGTCTGGTGGTGACTACCAGCCAGAATGCCTGGGATCAAATCTGACTGATTTTTATTTTTTATACAAGCAGAAAAAACTGGGGGAATATTATCGAACTGCATATTAATTATACAACTATATAAGTTTCAAGTTAGTTTTACAAATTTCTTGTAAAACATGAGTTTTTTAGAATTTTTTTACTAGGCTTGTATATTATTGTGGGTCGATTTAGCAATCGATATTGTGCCAACGAATTTTCGATAGCTTTTGGGATGAGGAAAAAAAAGATCCACAATGACAAATCAAAAAAATCATTTTCGCGGCGCCGAAATTTAAATTTTTTGGCTTTTTATCAGCTTTTATTAGTAGGTAATAAAAAAAATCGGCTGATTTAATTTTTTTTTTTAAATATTACCTTTCCAAGGTGAAATTGTACGCTAAAAACGATAGCGATAGCAGTTTTTCCAAAGAAAAATTTTTCTTGAGGTTTTGGAAGAGTTTTTGTCGAAAAATCGATATTTTTACACGTTAATTTACACGTTAAAAAAATCGCCGATTTCAAATTTTTAAAATATATGCTATCCAAGGTAAAATTGTACGCTTACAACGATGGCGATATAATTTTAAAAAAAAAACTTTTTTTTTTTTTGTTTTTAGAACTTTTTCTTACTCATGCCAAAAGCTATCGAATCGGTGGCACAATATCGACAAATTTGTGTCCTTACATATTGGCCCACACTATTGTATATATTTTTACAAAAATTTTGTAAATATTTTACTAGAACTTTATGAAACCAACTTGAAACTTATGTAGTTGTATAATTACTAGGGTTGTTATTTATTCGTGTTTTTATATTGTACAAATAAACGATCAAACAATTTTTGATCGAACGATCAAACGATTAACTTTTAAAAATAATTCGATTAATCAAACGAATAACGAATAAAACTTATTTTAAAAATACATAAATAATCAAAGTATTTTACCGCATAATCTCAAAATTTTATTCATTTTGATATCAATTTGAATACTACAACAATACCGTTTTAGTTTGATAACTCCAAGAGATTTCTCTATCTTTCGCCATTATCTCGTGAGGAAAATCGTTAAAAAGTTAAATATACTAGTATATATCGGCGATAGTTTTAGCACATCTAGCTGTTGAGATCTTTTTTTAGTTACCGTAGAAATTTAATAAATGGAATTCATAGTTTAAGTGCTAACGTTGTATAGTTGTATAAAATCATGCTATATGCAATGTGATTTCCTTCATATTGTTAGCTTGAAATTCAAATCACAGATCCTTTACATATTTCTAAAGAGTCCATATCTTAGAAAACGATTAGTAGAAGTTTTAAAATTTCAGCTATTTTTTCATTTAATTTTGTATATAAATTTTCCCAAAATTTGTAAATTTTCTAAAAGGTTTATTAAAGAAGTTTTTTTTTGAGTTATTCGCTTTGTTCGATTAATCGTCAAAATATATTCGAATTATTCGTTATTCGATGGTGCTTTTTAAATTGTTCGCTAGAATTTTCTTTTTGTTCGTTCGATTAATCGAATAATTTTTATTCGGGTAACAACCCTAATAATTACTAAGCAATTCGATAATATTCCCCCAGTTTTTGGTCTCGTGAAATTTACAGTTGAAAAACATAAATTTAGTACACTTTGATACTGCGGTATTCATATTTCAGCCATTATAGTAATTCAATTGGCTAAGGATTGCAAATAAAATTAAACAACTAAACTTAATTCGAATTTACTTTTTTTTTATATACATTCCTAACTTTTAGCAAATCTTAAAGAATTATTTACTTCTGTTTTTTTTTCTTCTGCTATGAAAACACCGAAGGTTGGCGCTGCAATGCATATGAATTTTTTCTTTTGCTATTGTCGTCACCGGGACTCGAACACGGGACCATCTGTGTAACAGTCCGACGCGCTAACCATTACAACACAACCCCCCACAATGCCCTAGATGAACTGGGTGTCAAAACGACACATAGTTGAAAAAACTTTAGAAAAATTTTGTGCCTTTCCAACTATTGGTTGATTTCACACAAAGAGCATCTAGGGGTTGGTTTAGTTCTGAATATAGTTTTTATAAAATAAAATAATGGTTTTAGCCACCTTGTAGAGAAAAGTATTTAAATATTTTTTGTTCAATTATACATAAAATCCAGCTGTAACATTCTTCAATTTGGTCAACATTTTTAGCACCGAAGCTTCACACAACACTTAACACAATTTTTGTATGTTTTGTCTTAAAAATTGTTTATAAATTCGAAATTTGGAGTTAATCGCTGTCAGAGAGTTAGTACTTTTATTTTTCTGTTATTTTTGTATTCGCGATGAAAAAAATGTAGGAAGAAACATTTACAAACTTGAAGATGAGATAAATTTAGAAAAATCGCAGTTTAGAGTAAAATATAAAAAAATTTTCTTTAATGCATTTTAATGCAAAAATTTGCATTTATGCAAAATATGCAATAAAAATGCGGATATATGCATTAAAAATATGCATTTATCAAAAAATATGTAAAAATATGTATATGTATTATATCTATATATAATTTGATACAATTTGATCTAATAAGTTTTTTAATGAAAAAATAAAAATGTTTTAGAGATCAGTACTTTTTTTTTAATATAATTAAGTACTACTTGTGAAGTACTACTACTGAAAATATAAATATTATTTTTAAAAATTAATGTTAAATCTAAAAATTTATGTTTTTTATAAACCTGAAGTTAGAACATATAATAAATTTAAAATGCTAGGTAAAACAAAACAGAACCACATTATTTAACGAGGAAATAGACCAAAGTTTTTGTTCGCAACATTTTTTAAGTAGAAGACTTACAGAATATTTCAAGAGCAGAAATACACAGCAATCTTTACACGTCCTTGTTATACAAAATAATTCAAAATACTACCATACGGTCGGTATTAGGGATCAATACGATATTTTTTTATTAATGATAAATCTTCATATTTAGTGCTTCAGCAATTTCAGATTGTTCAAAACAACTATTTTGTTATTCACAAAACAGGATCAGTGGTATATAGCCTGTAGTGGAAGTAAGCAACTATTTAATTTTTAAAATTGAAAATTTAGAATTCATTACGCATGTTAAAAGGGTTGGGTGTTTCATTTATTTAAACACGCCGCTTCCAACGCTCTCTTCTAAAAACTCTAACTGGTTTAAATAGAGTTTAAAAAAAAATGTGTGTTAACATTGGTACTTTTAATTGATCAATTTTCATGGTTTTAAGCAGTTTTAAAGTTAATTTGTGTTGTTTTATTCATTCTCTGAATAAGTTTTGTGTAATTAACACAAAATTTTGTTTATATATTATTTTTTTTTTATTTTTTTATTTTATTAATTAATAATCATATTATTACAAATTATATACTATTACCCTAACCGAGCACTAGCTACTATGGCCTTCGGCGCGTTGTAGCGAAAACAGACCAGTGCCTCTGGTGGGAATCGAACCCACGACCCCCGCACTGATAAGCCAGCACGCTACCAACTAGCCTACCGGGGCGCACTTATATATTATATTATTATATATTATATTATAAAAACCTCTAAAAAACTGTTTCTCTTAAAACCAGTTGGCATAAAAAATTTAAGTTGTTGAGTACCTTCCCAGGCAGAAAAATGCAAACGGCTCAGTGCTGACAAAGCGTCGTCTGTGGTCGGTTATGTGTTGGCAGAACGTGTCAATAACAATATTGACAGTATTATCCTTTTACCCGATTGATAACAGTGGCCAACCATTGGTTTGAGCAAACTTACTAAATAGCTTAAATTAAATAAATTTTAAGAAATATGTATAATAAAACACAGGCTAAAAGAAGCAATACAGTTTGGCCTTAGTATTATACATCCTATTTAAATAAATATTAAGAAATATTAAAAAAAAAAATGCGTCTATTTGGTTGTAATATTTGTAAAAACAATATTGGCAATAGATTTTTCGGGTGGTACTGGCAAAACATATGCTTTGCAAACCAAATAGTGTTTTCCGAGTTTCGATATTAGTTTTACCTTTGGTAATTTTTAAAAATGTCTGTGGTTTGATGGTACTATTTTTTTTGGTGCGGTTGGCAATTTCTACCTAGGTTGCTTCTTCTTGAGTCATTATGTTAGTTGGTTTAAAACCTAATAATGTTGGTTATTATACTTTAATAAAAAAATATACATTACAAAATAAAAAACCGTAGTTTTTCATGTGTTTTTGCAGTAAATTTTTAAACTCCTATTATAAACGATGTTAAAAAATATGTAAAAGTCATCTAATTTTTGTCATTAAATTTTACTATATATATTTATATAATAATATGTATTGCCATTAATAATTATATATAAAAATTATAGAATTATTTTTGATTAATTGTAACATTTAAACATGATCATTACATATGATCATTTATGGTAGAATATATGGTCAAATATAGATTTATATCATATAGATATATATCATATCATATGAAATTATGATTAGATATACAAGATACACTCAAAAAAATAAGGTAGTAGAAAAGTTAGTAAAACGTCTTGTAAATCAGGTATACTATTTTTTAGCAAAATTTTTTGCTAAAATCGTGTTTTCAGCTAAAATTTTTGTTATACTTATTCAGCACTTAACTGTTTTATACTAATGCTTTACTAATATACTAATGTTTTACTAATTAATTTTGCTAAAAAAATATTGTGCTGATAAGCACATTAATAGTGTGGACGACAACCAGATTGAAAGATATACGCAGAATGAAGTAGATGTCGCGGCATGTCAAGATGTAGTAGAGAAGAGGAAAATGATACTAAAAAGTACAACTCTAATTAGACATATAAAAAAATCAACCATGGAAGACTTTTGTATCTGTTTTTCATACATAAAACAAAATTGAGGATTAAAATAACTTAAATTTTGCGTTGTCACCGGCTTCTGAAAATAATTGTCTATTAATTAAATAAAAGACAAAATAAAATATTTATTTATTTAAACTAAATGTTTATATGTGTGGTCAAATTGCAAACAAACATATACAGAAATGTAGACAGAGTAAAGTGAAAGACAAAGACACATCATAGGTAGATTTTTTTATGGTTCCTTTTTCTTATTGCAAAAAGGGTTGTTTTTTTCGTTTCGTTTGTTTTTGTTTATTTTTTCATTTCGTTTCTATAATTATCTTCGGCAGTTGCGATAGCATCATTTAGACAACCATTGATGTAAGTAATTGAAAGACAATTTTTGTTATGTTATGTATATTTATTTCTATATATTTTCAGATATTAAATTAATTCATGTCGTCAATGTGGGAAAATGAAAATTGTTATATTTCGTTATTATAGTAAATTATTTTTAAAAGGATCACAAAAATATGTTTTATGATTTTCAGCAAATAAATTAACTAAATTACAATTTTTCTACAAATTTTTTGCGTTTTTTTCAGTCTACTAAAATTCAGCAAAAAATTTATTAATTTTTACCAACGCTTTTTTATTTCTAATCTACTAAGTGTAAGCAAAACTTTTACTGAATCTACAAATTTCGTTGCTAAAAATCAGATCGCTGATTTTCAGCAAAAGATTTTGCTGACATTAGCAACTTTTTTGCAAGCATCCTCCTGGCTAAAATGTTGTTGACTCAGCAAAATTTTTTGCTGACTTTACAAACTTTTTTTTTTTTGAGTGTATATAATGATATCACATTTAAGCATATATAATGATATCAAGTTGTATATGAGTATATATAAACTTTTCTCATCAGCAACATAATTATTTGGGTGTAACCACCAAAATACATTATCATATTCGTTTGGCACTTTATTTTTATGTGTGCGCACTTTATTAATGTTTGTTTTAAAGTTTTGACAATTGTCCTTTTTTTGTAGATCTAGATTTTTCAACTTTTCGCGAAAATATGTCTTCTGGATGGAAAAGGACTATAATTTGTTACATTGCCTGTATCTCTAAAACTCAATCACAGCGTAAAATCGAAGTACAAGTCACTTTCCATCGAACTTATCGATTTCATTATCCACCTCACCCAAATCCCAAATAAAATTTCACATTATTACTGCAAATCTTATATACACATATTGTTAAAATCAAAATCATATAGTTTATGATTGTTAAACACGAGAAAAACACTTGTGCCTCTTAACATAAATTGTGAATTTGTACACATATATTTTCTTTTTGCATTAAATATCTTTTTTGTTGGTGAAAGTTTTCGTTTTAAGTGGGATTAATGCCACATTTATTGTCTACTGATGATGATTTATTACCACCGACCACTACACACACAAAAATTTCAAGGGGGAATACGACGAAAGCATACTTATGGTTTTCATTAACAGTTTGTGAGTTTTATCAAGTTTTGTTTAAGTGCTTTATCACATTGTGTTAATTTTCTCTATGCATTTACACAATTTTCTTAAAATACTTTCCACATGACAAGTCATTTTATGCATTATAAAAAATTACTTAAAATTTTTATCTATTTATACAAATGTTAGTAATATCCTAAATCTTTACAAAATGTCAAACTTATATTGCATACCTCTAACATATTGTGAACATATTTGAATCAAGCCTTACTTGGTAAAATGTAACAAAATAAATATGGACGAACATAACAGATAATAAGGGCGATTGTGTATGTCGTATTTAAAATACGACTACGACTGTTTTGTAATAGATTAAAGAGAACGTATACTTATTTTCTTTAATCTATTACAAAACAGTCGTAGTCGTATTTTAAATACGACATACACAATAAGGGTGAATATGTCATTTCCTGTATATACGTGTTTAAAGCTGGTAAAGCATTTTTAAAGAACGAACAAAGATATGTACAACAATTTTATCTCAATAAAAAAAATGTGTATAGAATATTAATTTAATTTTATTTTGACATTATAAAATTAATACCTTAATAACTTTTTAGCGGTTCGCGATATGTAAAAAATTTGTATTCCATTATTATCAGTTGGTACGAGTAATATGTTTATATTGTGTTTGATTAAAAATTAATTTTTAAAAGTTTTTGAAAAAACGAGTTTTCGGTCCACTCTATTGACTAAGCGGTGCACTTTAAAAACATGAGAAATTTTTTTTTAATTTTTTTTGACTTAGAATGGAACGTCAAGTTCAAATTTCATATAAATTATACCCTTTTTGCTCTGTAGTAAAAGGGACCTTAAATCAGCGTTGGAAGGAGTTGAAATTTTAAAAAAAATAATATCGCATTTTTTTTTATTGATGATAAAACTGTAAAAAAAAGTGATGATATCCCAAAATCAAATTTTCTTGACGAACTTTAATTAATATATGGGAAAATTTATTGAACTATCTAGGGACTCGTATGAAATAGAATGGATACTTTTATTACGACTTTCTGCTTAATAGTCATAAATAAAAACGGAAGAATTACCAAGTTTTAGTAGTTAAATGCCAATATATTTTTGACCAATACACTTTTCTAAGTTGATTGAAAAACTTTACTCAAAATATTTATTAGTTGAAACGCTCCTACTATACTTAGTAATATTATACCGTTTTTTTGATAAACGTCTGCCTAGATTTTTTTTTGTGTGTAGCTGGTTTTGAATTAATAATGGATTTTTTTTTTAATGCTCTTAATCGAAATTTTTGGAACAATAATCACAACAAAAAAAATATGCGGATTCATACTGAAACTCATAAAAATCATGTTAAAATACACACACATGCCGACAGAGATGTAACAATAATACATCGAATAGATTTAATGGGTTTTTCTTTCAAACGAATATCATACAAAATAACAAAAGGGAAGCAAACAAACCAAAAAATAATCTGCTCCTCAACAAAGGCCCATCCATATAGTCGAAATGTGTTTTACAATGGCATCCCTTAAAGTATGCTTTACTCTCGATAATGACTAATAAACGATCGACTGAATGAATAAACAAAGAAAGAACAATTTTTATTGCATACTTTTAGGATAAACAATAGTTATGCTATTCATGCATACGAATGAATGAACAAAACAAACACACAATCACACACTCGCTCTCATACAATGTATGAATGAATGTACGATGTGATGATATCATATCGTCATCATATGCGTTTCGGACAAACTGCTGTATATACACTTACAAAACAATAGAAAACTCCTTCCTAAACACTCTGCCTACTTAACCCTATAAAGGGAATTTTGTGTTTTGCATGTTAAAGCAGAGACCCTAACAATTATGAATTTAATTTTAAAAAATCATGGAGTAGATTTATTTTAGTTTTTTAAACCAAACTCATGTTAATAAATTTTTAGAATTACTGTTATAATATAACAGTTATTTTGATACTTTTTTTTAAATTCATGTATGAAAAACCTACTTTTTAAAGCTTCTAAAGTGTAAATTTGTGGTGATATTATTTACATATGACCAGTGTTAATATTTTATTTATTAATATAGAATTTTAACGTAGTTCTTCTTAAAGGGGATTTATAAAATAACAGCTATTTATGGTAACACTTAGAAAATTACTGTTATTTTTGTTTTTAAATTTAAAAACAGAATTTGAATTGTTAAAGTTGATTTTTTTAGATAAAAATAAAATAATAATTTTTAATAACGAGTCTTTAAGGATACATCTTTAAGAACACATAAAGGGTGTTCTTTATACCGGTATAGAACTTTTAGTTGGCAACACTTTTTTAACTGGCTGTCATTTTGTCAGCTGTCAAGTGATGTATGTTTAGTTTGGTTTGGCATTTTAACATGAATAGACTGACGCCTAAACAACGCTTCCAAATTGTGCAAATTTATTTAAAAAATCATGGTTCTGTTTGAAATACATATCGCGCACGAATTTTGCGAATTTTGCATAGCGATGAAGATCACTTTTGGTTAAATGGATATGTCAATAAATAAAACTGAGGTATTTGGAGTGATGATAATTCTTAAGTATATGGTGAGACACCGTTACATACAGAAAAACTGACTGTTTGGTGTGCTTTATGGGCTGTTGGAATCATTGGTCCGCACTTCTTTAAAAACGATGCTGGTCAGAACGTTACAGTCAATGGGGACCGCTACAGAGCCATTATTACTGACTTCTTCGTTCATAAATTGAGCTGCCATGATGTGCAGGAGCAACATGTCACACAGCTCGTGCCACAATTGATTTATTGAACGAAACGTTTGGTAACAGCATATTTTCACGTTTCGGACCCGTGAATTGGCATCCAAGATCGTGCGATTTAACGCCACTGGACTATTTTCTGTGGGGATATGTGAAGTAGCTAGTCTACTCCAATAAGCCCGAAACGATTGACCACTTGGAGAAAAAAGTTTGCAGCGATAGTGCCAATGTACGGCCACAAATTTTGGAAAAAGTCATCGAAAATTGGACCTCCAGATTAGACTACGTCCGAGCCACCCGTGGGGGTCATATGCCTTATAATTTAAATTATAATGCCAGAAGATTATCTTTCGAATAAAGTAAATTTCATGTCAAATTAAAAAAATGCATCTTTGTTTTATTTCATTTCAAAGTTCTAAAGCTCTATAAAAGACACCCTTTACAAGGAGTTTATATGTGTATGTAAGTAACATCGTAATAAGAAAGAATTAGTAAAGTGATTTATTTTGAAACTAAAATTAACCTTTAATAGTTATTAAGGGTCCCTGTGTAAAAATTAATCTGGGCCTTAAAGACCTATAGACTCATTCCATATAAAACTCACCATAACAATATATTCATTTTTTGACCTCCCATTTCAATCTTAACCAAACTTGGTAGGTAAGTATCATATAAATATGTTATCGCACAAGTTTTGGATTGTTAGCTCAAGTGGTTGTGGAAATATAGCGTTTTGAAATATGAAATTCGGTTAGTACGACTCAAATTCGGTTATTACGAATTTCAGTAGGTTAGCATAAACATTCGATTAAATCAACTGCATTTTAATTGCAACACCCAAAATATTCAGAAATCTAATGTAAATGTAGTTGTACTAACTGAATTTATAAGTTGTTGCCATTAATATATACTTTTCAATTTGGTTGGCACTATATTATATAGTATAGTATCATATATATAGTATAATAATATAGTCTATTTTCCTGTGTGTCCATATCTTTTTAACGGAATAAAGCTTCGTAATTAATTAAAGGGTAAAAACATGGTGAGCCAATTTTTATTTTTTTTTTCACCTTTAATGGTAAAAAAATGCAAAAAAAAAAATATGAATTGAGCAGAACGTTTATACTCCAGGTACTTGTAATAAGTGCTTAAGCAAGTCTTCTCTCAAATATTAATCAATGGAAGTCTAGAAAACAGCGAAACCCCATAAAACGACAAATGTGGCTTATCAAGTTTTTACAATAAGCCCTTTATTTTAAAGTCACTGTTGTCGTGCCTTTAATAAAATAAAATACGAAAACAAATTTTCAAAAAAATATATGTTAATTATAATTTATTTCACTAGGCCGTTGCCAAATCCATATGGGATACCCTTACCCAATCCAAAGTTACACATAGAAAAATAATCATTTGACAAATTATTGTAATTACCAATATGTAAAAAAAAAATTTATTAATGTTTTACTAAATAAAATATACCAAATGTTAGCAATATTAACCGAAAAGTAATATATTTTATGATGTACTTTCTGTATTGACTACAGAATTGAAATTAATAGTAATAGTTGTCAAAATAAAAACATTACAAAAAAATTTTTTTAAATATATTGTGTTGCGAATACATCCACAATATTCTATAATTGGAGTATTTCACTGGTAGAACAACAATAATTACAGGTAATAGGTGAGTTTTGTTAATGACACTTAATTATCTTAACATTTAAAATTTAAAAGTATAGATGTGGCCCAATAACAAAGAAAACACTTTTAAGCTGATTTTCTTTGCAGAATTCAGGAATAATCCAACCATAAGCAAGTATTCATTTTGAAAGATGTCTTTAAAACTTCAACGTAACATTCTTATAAAATAACATCAGTAAAGGATTTGCCCTGTAGAAAAAGAATTTAAATTCTGAGACTTTTTCTTCAAAATCCAATAGATTTTCTTCAAACCCTAATGAGTTTTCTATTGATGACCTAAGAAGACGTTTTCCTGAAAAAAAAACTTCAGATCCTGTGGATTTCTATTAATAGAAATAAACTTATATTTTAAAGACATTTTACAGTAGATAAATTTCCGGAGACTTAAATGGTTTCCCTATAAGTTCTGAATGTTATTAGTAGGAAAAAACCACAGAAGCTTCGGGTCTTTTTAAAGGAAAAAGTTTTAAAATCGAATGATACAGAAATTTGCAATGATTCGCCCAGCAAAAATTTTGCCAACTCAACTAACTTTTTTGATAACTTTACGGACTTTTTTTAGTTTTTTTTTTTTTAATTGAAACAAATGATGATACGTACATTTATTACAAATCTTTTGTTTTGCTTTCTAAGACTTTTTTAGTGCGCTAATGTTATTAATATATTTTTATAAGAAGAAGATTATTTTCTACTTTAGAATTTGATGCATGTGGAAAATTAGTTAAAATTTTAAGTTCTTTTCTAAATATTTCACGACATTTTCAATGGAATTACAATTGTAATACAAAAATTTCTTCGCAGTAATGTCCAGTTTATGCGCAATGATAAAATTTAAAAATTCTTGAACATGCATAGAATTGTAAGGATAAAACTAAAAAAAAGTAAAATTTTCAACTTCCTTGCAATAACAGTTCGATATTATGATATTAAACCGACATAATTATATTCAAAGGAAAGATAATATATTGTTAACAAAAATCATGATTTTGCTATTAAATTTCAAAAAATTAAGCAAAATATATGGAAAATGTGTTGTATGATGTAAATATAAAAACCGCGATATTTCAAAAACTGCAAATGAGAAAAAATATTTTCCAGATTTTGAATCAGCGTACTTAGGTCTAATTAAAGAGATCTGTTCCATCTGATCTGTTTTTTTTGGCCGTCGAGTAGTGTTATTAAATTTGCTTTAAATTGCAAACAAATATACGTTCAGGTAGCCATATTAAAGGGAAAGACAATGACACACATCTTACGCAATTTCGTATGTTTCCTTTTTCTTATTGCAAAAAAGGGTTGTATATTTCATATTTTGTTATATTTTCTTGTTTATTTTCTAGATAGATACCATCATTTAGACAGCCATTGATGTAAGTAGTTGAAAGATAATTTGTTTATGTTATATATAATTATCTCCATATATTTTCAGATATTAAATTAGTTCGTGTCGTCATTGTAGGATTATGAACATTTTTATATTTTGTAACGTATTGTAAATTATTTTTTAAAGAATAATAAAAAAACAACTTTCAGCAAATAAATTAACTCAGTTTACTAATAATCAGCAATAATTTTATTAACTTTTGGTAAATCTACTAATTTTGTTGTTAAAAATCAGCTCGCTAATTTTCAGCAAAAGATTTAGCTGACAATAGCAATTTTGTTTCCAAGCAACCTTCTGAATAAAATTTTGGTAACTCAGCTAAATTTTTTGATAACCTTACTAACATTTTTTTTTGAGTGCCCGAATAACATAACATCGTATAGCGATGAGAAATCAGAACAAATTAAATGAATTACAAACGTCAGCTATACTCGTAAAAAGTACAGAGAATTTATGAAATGACGATAATAATACATATGTACATTTTTCGAATTGGAATTGAAAGAATTTTTTGTTTTTAAATAAAAGCAACAGTAGCTAATAATAGTATATTCACATTGAGCTCAAAAATATGTTTATTGAGTTTCCTTTCCAAAATACTATCAAAACTACAAATACCCAGGAAACAAGACAATATAAAGACACATGGACGAAACCCGTTATAATGCTATTAATTGTTATGCGCCAACACAATTCTGATTATACAAACCTCAATTGGGGTATTTTTATATTGTATTTATAATACTCATTTACCAAATGAAATACATTTTTTAATCGTGGTAAAACAGGATTCAATTGTTTGCATTGGGCATTTTGAAAACAAACAGAAAATATTTAAAATACGTATTTTTAACGAATCTATTTTCCAAAATTCTAAAGGCAGAATTAGTTTGTCTGTTCTGTTCTGTTACGAATCAGCTGTTTTGTTTCTGTTCAATTGAACTTCTGTATGTGTGGTTAGTTTTCACTATTTCGTTCTGTTCTGTTGCGGACAAATCTGTTGAAAATAGAATTCAACGTTAAGTGACAGCCTAAAGTGCGTATGCATTAGTTAGTTGTGGCATCTTTTTCTCAATATTTGAATCAGGGATAATAAAGTTGGTAATATAGTACTTTTTATGGTACTATTTGAACCTCACATGTACCATGATACTCCTATGACTCATTTAGTACGATTTACAAATTTTTCTATGTATGAATTTCTTGGTCCCTTTAAAATTCAATAATTATTAATTCGATTTGCAGTCCCATTTGAACAATGAATTAATTTGGAACCAAACGCTGTGAATTCAATAACATGAATTCACTGAGTGTGACTGATTACACATGATTATATTAGAGTTTTAGTAATCGATTAAACCAATTATTGAATTCAATCACTAAGGGTTATAATTATTATTAACTAATTTTGATTTTCAAAAAAGTAAATAATAGAAATCTTATAAAAATGCGAAATTGACTATTAGCAGCGTGTTTTAAAAATCGAATGAGTTCACGAACAAATTTGTTCAAAAAATATTAAAAATTTGGTGAATTTAAGAAAAAATCGCAAACTTTTATTAATTTTTTAAATCTATATCGGCTAATTTTCTTAGTACGCACTGCTCATTTTTACATAGCTTTATGTACATTTTTTCCGAAAAGTTTGGTATTGAAAATGAGCAAAATCGGTCCAGCGCTTTAAAAGTAATGAGTGACAATGTGAAAGTACCTCTAAACTGTATATTATTAAAATTCATTGAAGTGTCTGGTGTATAAAATATAACGTCATATTTTTCCACCGGACGCTAAGAGGTGAATACTATTTTTTTTCACCTCAAAAATAGTTTTGTTACCTCAAAAATGTTTTTCACCACACAATTTATTTTTTTACATCCAAAAAAGTTTTTCACCTCAAAATTTTGTTTTCACCTCTTAACATATTTTTTTTTTAATATATTTTGGATTTTTCATTTGTAATTGTTAATTTTGGAGGGTACAAAGATAAAAATTTGTAAAACCAAATTTATGCATGCACTTGCTGTTTGTTAATTTTTATCTAATTTTTATTTATTTTTACTTTGGATGCCGAAAAAGTACTATTTTATATGCAGGTTGGTACTATTTTAAAATCGCATTTATCATCCCTGATTTGAATGTTTTTGGTTGGACTTTCTTTTACATTGTAAAACTGCTGATTCCTTTCACAGAAAAAGTAATTACAAAATATTACCTACAGAACAGAACGACACAGAACGGCAACAGAAAGTAACAACTAATGAGGCCTTAAAGTACAAAAGTTTACAAATTTGATTGCGAACAAATAAAGAAAATTGAGAAAAACGTCAAAAATAACAAAATATTTCATTTTTAATTTAAAATTATTTTTAAAAAAATAATATTTGATTTCGGATTTAAAAATATAAAAAGAAAGTTATACGCGGATAAAGTGTTAAATAAAGACATTTTTACGAAAACATTTTACGAACACACGAAAGATGTGAAAATAATAACAGTTAGAACTGGTAAGTTTTCAACGTATTTCCAAATTATGAAAACTCGTAATATTAGTCAATATGAACTTATTATTAATGAAAAACAAAAATATTTAAGATTGAACCACCCATTATTGTCATTTGAATACCCAATGTAGAACGATAATGATATGTCATTACTATTCGAACAACAAGTAATGACACCACCTTAATTTCCTCATTATTTTAACACAAGTAATAACTAGTTAATTTTCCCTTGTTCCCATTATTTAAATATAAAAATTCATGCGTTACCCACAAGTATTTATTTTAATCATTGTTTTAAATATAAAATAAAGATCTAACAATTTTTGAAAATCTATTTTTAGACTCATTATTTTTACACCTCTAAGTACTTATTTTTATTTTTTGTAAGCTGGAAAGTAATGACATTTTGTGCAAGCAAGTCATTTATGATTTTATGTAACAAGTATAACATGTCGTGATAGCGCAGGTGGCAGAGCGGTTGACTGGCCAGGGCACAGTGGGATAAGTCCAAAAATTTGTGGAAATAATTCGGCCATTTGTTAACTAACTTGTTGTCCGATTGCAATGAAATTTGGAACATGCATAAAACACATAAAATGGAGTTTAAGTTTTGATTTTGAGCCTTCCAGACCATTTGGGGGCGGCAAAATGGCTGCCCAAAGTTGGGTACTTTTTTCATAAAAATTTTTGACTGTTTGCCATTTTTTTGTTTCTCATCCCATTTTCAAAAAATTAACATATTAGTAATCTCCTTGAAAAGATGAAGAAAAAACATGTTTACATGTGTGGGTTACCTCCAATAGTTTTCAAGATATTCCTATTTGAATATGTGAAATTCCAAATTTTGTCCGACTCAGGTCCAAAGTTTTTCGAATATCGGGAGAAAATTGGGACAAATTTTCGTTTTCAAATAACGGTTATTTAGCCAATAAAATTATTGATTGAATAAAAAAAAAAATTAGTTCAATATCTTGTTTCAGTCAAAAATTACATTAGATTAAAGTAGAAATTAAAAAAAAAGTAAATTTTGGCGATATTTTCCCCAAAAAGCACCAAATTTCTTATCGCTCCAGACAAATATTTTTCTTCTGAACATATAAAGTATGTATACTTTTCTAAAAGGTCTTTTTATATAAATGCGAGTTGTGTGTTTTATATAAATGCGAGTTGTGATTTATAAATACTTTTCCCCCCATCCGCTTCCAAAGTTGCCATATTTTTAGGTAAATATCAACTTTAACTCAAAGTTAAAATTTGTGCACGCCTCCAATTGGGTAGTGGAAACCGCTTTTAGATACTCCAACAGGTAGCTAATGTAGTGTGTAAGTCATTTCCAATCCCTGCTTTAAATGACGACATGGCAGCAAAAAACGAAAAAAATCCCATTTTTGGAAATTTTTTTTTATTTTTAGGAATTGTGGGATTGTTTTCAGAAAATCATAAATTCTGACATTTGTTTCGATTTGTTGACCTTAAAGTCTAGTTAAATCCAAAAAATCATTGGATTATGGCTATTAATAAATATTTTATTGAATAGTGAAAATTTTCATTTAAGCAAAAACTGAAATTTTTACCTTCATATTTGGATTACCCAAGTTTTTGTTTTACCAAGATGGCTAAATTCAACCTTTTTTAAAAAAATCGCAATCTACAGGTAATTTTCTTTTCAACGATACCAAACACTGGTATGTTATGTTCATAACTTCTAAACAGAAAATCTTCTAATGTTAGCCCTTATTCATATATTTCTTCTAATGTGTCCTCGTATTCACATCTTACATAATTGGGTCTGGTAAAAAGGGTTTTATGATGTTCTTCATTAATGAACAAAAAAGGCAAACAAATTAGGTTGTTTCTTTATGTAATACAAAATAATCGGACACATCTTTATTTATATCTAACAGATAAAGTAAATCTTTTAATTCTTCATTATTTACAGATGCCAATGTGTTATAAGAAATCCATCGTTTTCTCATTGACGACAGGATGGGATCGGAAGACAGTAATAGGTTATTGATAATATCTTCGTTCTGTGATTGCCTTGAACATTTTCTGGAACTGAACATTTGGGCATGTTTGAAATCTCGATTCCTTGCTTCCTGAGCTTCTTCTGTTAGTTCACCTAGAGGAAGAATGTTTGATTCAATGATGATTTTTCCATGGCACAATACCTTATACCAACATCTGGAAATTAAGTATTTTAAAACATTTCTTAAATAAATTAAAAAAAAGACGTTTCGGCATTTTCATCACATTTGTGGGTCATTTCGGATTACTGGCTAAAGTGATATCCGATGAAGTCAGAATTCCACATTTAATTTACTTTGAGTATATTCTTTAATGAATTGAATTGTTTGTTATTTTATTAATTTGGAGATTAATATTTTTCTTGATTAAAAAAGTATTTTTACGTACTTTGAAAGCTAATTGCTAAGAGTCCAAGTTCTTCTAAAAATTTTCAATTAAAATTGATTTTGATAGTATTTTCCTGTTTCTTTTACTTTTTTTGTTAGCTAGTTATTGTACGCCTTTTAATAAAAAAAAATTTATTAATTCAAAACGAATTTACTTTAAATTATTTCCATAGAGCGGAATTCCGGGAAATTTAGAAAAAAAGTCCCGCGTTCCTAGAACCCTATTTATAACAAAGCAATTTGTTTCTATGTTTCAAAATAATGTTTCTAACCATTTGTCTAATACGACGTGTTTTATTCACTTCCCTATTTTATACAGACACAATATAGAACAAGTGGAAGCATTAAAGTCCGATGTGCCGAATTTGGTATAAAAAAGATTAAAATCGGATGTCCCGAATTTTTGGATACCCTTCATCACGGTGTTTGCATTAACAAGGGAAAGTGCAAACAATCAAAATATTTGTAGACTGTAATAACTGAAATATTATTACAATAACTGTAATATTATCACAATTTTTGCTATATTTACCTCAAATTTAATATGCTAAAATCAACCGAATTTTTTGTTAAATACTTGTAGATTGCTGATTTTATACGGTCAGACTTATTCACATTAAAACAAACCTAAAAAAAATCTTTGAAAATTTCACATTTTTGTAATGATTTTTGTGTCTACTAATATTTAGTAAATGTTTTTGCTGATTTTAGCAGATTATTTTATTACATTCAATAATCTAAAATTTAGCTCAAATATAACTAAATGTTTGTAAATTCAACAGATTTATTTTTGCTATTCTTACACACAGAGAAATAAAGTTCCAACTGAATTGAAAAGTGCATATTAATTGCAAGTCAGTAGAACGATATTTACATTCGATTTCTGGATATTTTGGGTTTTGCCACTAGAACTCAGTTGAATTAACCGAACTTTGTTGTGAAAACTAATGTGAAGTTATACCAACCGTCTAAAATTAGTAACAACAGAATTTGAGTCGTAATAACCGAATTTCTGTTGGCAAATAACAAAATTTTTCTCTGTGTGCATATTACTAATATTACATATAAAAATCTGCTAATTTTAGCAGTTTTTTCTGCAAGCTGATTATTATCTAATTTTTAGTAGCTTTTTGCTATTTTTACATGTTTATTTCTATAAGTTGAAAGATTTGCAGCATTGCCAACTGTTAGTTCTGATGAAGATTTATGTCTTGATACGAAAAATTCGAATAGTTTATTGTTTGCTTTAAATAATACTATTAATTGCATTTAAAATCCGAATACTGTTGGAATCCCCTTTACTGTTGATAGAAAATGGATTCAATCTTTTAACTATTTCGGATGCAGAATAACCAATGACAATCGTCCTGAAGTAGACATTATTTACATCATAAATAATTCCTCAGTTAGCTCAGGGTCTGTTGAAAAAACAACATACAAAAGAGGCCTAAGTTGAGAACATTTCACAGCAGCATTAAGTCCGTACTGCTTTATGGTAGTAATACGTGTAGCCTAACAAAGTTGACTTTAAAGTTTTCCTAGAATGGGATCCAATGTTTTGCCATTTAAAAATGCCCTTCTAATGAGCTTATAAAGGGTCCGCCATCTAAAGTTTTTTTTTCAACTAGTGCTTATTTCGTGAATGGTAACACTTAGCTCATGTCTGATTCGACAGATAATTAGTTTTATCCTTCCGCTGAACGAATATGGTCCGTATATTCGTTATCTTGTGAAAATAGTGAAAGAAACTGGCATCCTCATCGATAAACCAAAACGTGAAAAGCCAAAAACAGTGCGTACACCCGAGAATATTGCTGCTGTGGCAGAAAGTGTGCTTGAAGCGCCATCAACATCAATTCACCGTCGTTCTCAACAATTGAACATTTCGGAGACATCATTGAGACGAATTTTGCATAAAGACCTTGGTATGACGCCATACAAAGTCCAATTGGTTCAGGAGTTCAAAAAAAAAAGTTATTTGGCGGACCCTTTATTTAGGAATATGTGTGTGTTTGAGTTTATTTTTTAATGATTTGAACTTTTAATGGTCATTTATATTATGATTGTAAGACTGTGTGTGTGTGTGCCAAGGCACATAAGTTCCCTAATACCTACATACAGACTAATATGTACACCACATATACTAGGGTGACATTTTTTAAGCGAGTTTCAAGGAACGCAGCGCACTGTCACGAACTTCGCCAAAATTGGTCAAATAGAGAAAGAAATTATAAAAAATTACCTAAGATGTATCCCCTTCTCTTTCGATTAAGTCTATCAACCTAAATTTATATTTGTTTGCAATTTTCCCACCATCCATAAATTACTAATATAAAAATTTAGTTTACAAATACACATTTTGTTTTTATTAATTTAAAATATTTTATTTTGACTTTCATTTAATTAATAATCATTTTCATTGACAAGCCAAAATCAACACAATATTTGAGTTTATTAGATCAACAATTAATATGAATATATATTGTTGGCGTCCTTTTGTATGAAAAACAATTAAACAAATCTTCCATCGTTGATTTTTTTACAAGTCTTATAAGAGCTATTTTTGAAAAATTATTAAAAATTAGTTATTATAATATATACCAGGGCTATGACAAGCGTGTCAGTAGTGGCACGCTAGGAGATATGCGGTGGTAACCGAAATGTTATTGAATATTTTGTAAATATCGTAATTTGATTAGAAAAATTTTATTAAAAAAATAAATTTTTTGTGATCATGATTATGTGACATGATTATAGTAAAAAAAAAATTTGAAATCAAGAAAGCGCTAAAGTTAGAAATTAGCAAAATATCAAAAAAAATAATAATTTGAAATGAACACCATTTCAAAAATCTTGAAAACAAATTTATGTTGACTTGACACCGTTGATACTTAACACAATTTAAGATTGAAGCTTAAACTTTTTAAAAAAGCTCAAATTTTGCTCCAAGGACATATTGGATTCCTAAAGCATACCTGTCAATGATCATATCTTCCATATTCCATATCTTCTTTACTAAAACCACAAAAGGAGTAGTTTTTGGACTGTAGTTATGTATTGGTAAGAGAAATAAGTTATACCTAAAGCTATTTATTTGTATGGATTAGTTTAAGAGATTCGCCATGAACCTATTTTCTCCCATATCGCCTAAAATAGGCAACGAAAAAATTTTCGTAGGAGGACATTTACTTTATTTTTCGTTGCAAAAACGCTTATGCCGGTTTGAGGGTTAAATATTTTTAGTAAACCTACTTGTGTTTCTTTAAAAAAATTGTGTTTAAAAAGTAAAAAAAGTTAAATCCTTGCCAGCAAACAAGCTCAAAATTAATCAGAAACATGCTCTAAATAAATTATTGAAGATTTAAATTTTTGTAATAAAGTGTTTTCTTCAAAAGAGCCCCTTTTTTGATGAAAAAATTAATCACAGAAGATTATAAAAAAAAATTTTATACGCTCAAAAATTATCCTTTTTGGAATTGTTCTTAACATATTCAATTGAATTGTTCTTAACATATTCAAGTTCAATTACATTGCTGTGTCAATTCTGAAACATTTTTTGGCTTTAATATTTTTCTGGAAATATTTGGTTTTACTAAAAAGACTCATATTTTTAGATTTTAAAAATATTACTCTATTAGATTCATTTTCGACTTATAGAAATAAGAACCCTTAAATATGTATCCACATTTTGCTGACTGGTAATTAGATAACTTTTTATAATTTGATGTTCATATATGTTTTTTTAATAACCTAGAACTTGTTTTGTATTTCTTTGAAATTTGTTCAATAATACCGGTACATACCGTTGTTAATGATTGGGTATCAGTTATAAGATTTTAACAAGATTTGCATTATTTGAAAAAAGTACTTTCATTTCGATTAATTAAAAATATCTGTCCTTTTCTCCTACGCTGATATTTTTAAAGCAAAAAAAAAAATAATATATCAAATTATTGAAAAAATATCATAGAATAATTGAACATTTTTTGGACTCCATTATAGATAAATTCATTCTCCCCTAAAATTACCTGTTACTTACAATTGTGCACCAAATTTAAAAGTACTTCTTACAAATTGTTTTTATAATTGATTCTATTAACAATTTGTAAAGTCTATTTATACGAAAAGGTCTGTGACTATAGTTAACCCATTCCTGCCTATTGGGTATTTAAATGCAGAAAAAGGAGCCATCTTAAAAAAATTTATAGCTAAAGCCAGGTAAGAGTTGCATCAAATTGATTTTTACAGATAGGTGGAGAAAGGATAAAAATACTTTATTAAAATGTTGGTGTAAAATTGGGGGTTGGTAATTATCTGTTCAATTGTCTGCAAATTTACATATTCTGAAAAATTGAAAGAAAGAGTTGAAATTGCCTCTGAAAAATTGGAGAAGCGACACATCGGGAAACTTTATTGTTGGCTAATAGTGTTAGCTATTCTTTAAAAAGCAAACAATTTGTAGCTGGGTAGAACCACTCACTTGGGCTACAGGTATGATTTCATGACATGACCATTCAAATACGTATTTTACAGTTTCATGAAGTACCCTTGCTTGAAATATCGATTATTTTCAACTAAAAATGAAGAGTTTTACATGAAAGAGCATAACAAAATAATTTAGTTAAAAAACCACAGAGGAATTATTTTATATCAGTGGTCCCAAGTATACGAAATCGAAAAGAAAATTATATCAAATAACTTCCAAAACCTTAAGTAAAGAATGTGTGAACTTTCATCGATATTGGACAATGGAATCGGGGGTCAGGCATTAATAAGTTAAGACTGTGGGCCCCATGTGAATTTAGTTATGCTTGTGTCCGTCCCCCTTGTGTTTGTTGTTGCAAGAGTCACAAAAAATTTTATATTTTTGAAATTGACATGACAAATAAAATTTAAATTTATTATTGTTTTGTACAAAAAGTTATGTCTTTCCGTCTTTAAACAGTCTTAAGGCCTTATTAGTTGTTACTTTCTGTTGCCGTTCTGTGTCGTTCTGTTCTGTTGGTAATATTTTGTAATTACTTTTTCTGTGAGAGGAATCAGCTGTTTTAAAAATTAAAAGAAACTCAAACCAAAAACATTCAAATCAGGGATGATAAATGCGACCTGCATATAAAATAGTACTTTTTCGGCATCACAAGTATAAAAAAAAATTTAAATATAAATTAACAAACAAATCTTTGTACCCTACAAAATGAACAATTACAAATGAAACAACCAAAATATATTTAAAAAATATATGTTAAGAGGTGAAAACAAAATTTTGAGGTGAAAAACTTTTTTGGATTTAAAAAAATAGTTTGTGTCATGAAAAACATTTTTGCGGTAACAAAACTATTTTTGAGGTGAAAAAAAAAGTTTTTGTGGAGAAAAAAGAATTTGTGGTGAATTTTAAATAATATTCACCTCTTAGCGTCTCATGGAAAAATATGACGTTATATTTTATACACCAGACACTACAATGAATTCTAATAATATACAGTCCATTATACACCAATTTGTATTGGAAATTTGGAGGTACTTTAACATTGTCACTCATTACTTTTGGACCGCTGGACCGATTTTGCTCACTTTCAATACCAAACTGAAAGTGAGCAAACGTGTGGTCACACGAAAGTATTATCAAACTTATTGAGGAAGTTTAGGTACGGCGAAGTTTATGGGATGCTGGTTGCGCTGAGTATAAACTTCCCAAAGTTATTTTATGGCAAGAGGTCGCAGATGCCATCCAGATAAGTGTGAACGATTGCAAAGAAAAATGGGCAAATCTCCGCAACCTCTTTCAACTGCAATTTGAAAAATATTTTGTCTTCATCCTCGCGACTTTCTAATACATATGCAGCTAAAATCGTTGCATTTGTTTTTTTTGTTCCATGATAATTAATATTATTACTTTTTTAATTTAATTAAACACACAATTGACAATTAATAATTTCTTTCAAATGCTTTGACAGTTCTGGCAATGTTTAACAACAGATCTGGCAATTTTTGCCATACAAGAATCTGACAACCGTGTGAACTGACAATTTTCGTTGGCAGATAAATTTATTGTTTGACAATTGTCTGACAATGAAATTGAAAGGTTTTCTTACAAACGTCTGAGCTGACAATTTACGTTTTGCTAAACATGTTTCATTGTCAGTACATTGCCAGATCTTACAATATTGTAAGATCTGAAAACCGTCTGTACGTAGCTTAAGTTTTAACGAATGCATTAAAAAGGGCGTTAAAACACTAGTTAAGGTGCCATGCGACACTTTTTTTTTTGGCAAGCAACGAAAAAGTCTTCCCACCCTGATATATAAAGTAGTTCCTGCTTAATTGCGCCCGCTTTAGTCCTTTCACTGTTTACATGCGCGAAAGTGCTGTCAAAAATATATTTCATACAAAATGTATGGAAATAATTACGTTTAAATGATTCCCTCTTAAATGCTTCCCTTAGGCTGAGTTAAATTAGAAAAGGAAGAAGGAAATATGATTTTTTTGTCTAAAAACAATCCATTAAATACATAAATTTCTTCTAAACTAGGTAAAAGAATTTAAGTTATTTTTTATTAAAATACAAAAAACGAAGCAAAAATTTTTTAAATTTTTTTAACCAAGATCCGATAACAAATCCAACGGAACAAAGCCAGTGTTCCACAGTGTTATATGCACACCTGAAATGAGCTTGGAAGTAGAATTTTTTTTCAAACTGAAAAAAATTTTATCATCTCCTCAGGATATTTTAAAAAAATAACTAAAACCCAGTATGCTCGAAATTTCAGTTTATTTATATTTAACATAAAGCTGCCTCAGACAAGCCGTGTAAAAAAATTAAGAAAAATTTTTTTTATCGAAATATCTTTATATCCAATTTTTTTAACATTTGGGCGATTTGAGTTTGTTAGATAAATTAGAAATGTTGTATTACAATTAGGGGTTACGTCCAGCTCATTTTTGATTCGAGTCATAGCGGGAATTTTGTGCTTGATTTCCCGGATTTTTTATTAGTTCAAAGAATTTGTAGTAAATATTAAAAATTTTTGGTGTATTATTTGAAATTGAAACATCTTCTATTGATTTTCAAATTATTCGTAATAAAAATTTTGTTACAAAAATTATGAATTTGAAATTGAAAAATTAGTAAAATTAGTTAAAATTACTTTTAGTAGACATATTTTTAGATTTCACTTAAATTATTTGAAATTATAAATTTAATTAAAAAATGTAAGTGTTTTAAATGGAATTAAATAAATATCAGAATTAAGTACACGAGAACACAGAACTTTACTTGACAACGTTTATTAGAGGATTAAACGAATAATAGAAAAGAAACTTAAAACTAACTTACAAATGACATTTATGTTTGACATAAGTAATACAGTATTTGGGTTGTATAAGAGAATGATAATCAAAGGGTTATCAATAACTAACATACTCCACCTCAATCCAAATACTTTACATAATATTTTCAAAAAATACAAAAATTATACAATTTAAAAAATTAAATTCACATTTTAATGTTCATCATATTACAAAATTTTAAATGTTTTTCTTTACTTAAACATTTGTAAATAAATCTGCAATATTTTCATTTGTGCTAACATACTGAATTATAATTTCGTTGGCCTCAAACTTCTCTCTGATATAATGGTAGCGAATATCGATATGTTTGCTTCTTTTATGTGCCACAGGGTTTTGAACAAGAAACATAGCACTCTGGTTGTCACAGTTGATTGTTGTAGGTGTACTAACATATTCAGGAAAACCAATTTCGCACAGTATACTTCTATGGAACACAACGTCCTTGGTACCTTGGCACATTGACACGTATTCTGCCTCCATTGAACTCAAAGACACAATTTTCTGTTTCCTGGATTCCCAGGATATTGGTCCATCAGCTAGAAACAAAACGTACCCACTGTACGACTTACGATCGTTCGTATCTGAACCCCAATCAGCATCTGTGTAACAAACTAAACCATTAGTAGAATTATAACATAACGTACCTTTAGGTTTGTGTTTAAGGTATCTTAACACATGTTTAGCTGCTGAAAAATGTTCCTTTTCGGGGTGAGTATTGAATTGAGACAGCTTTGACACAATATGGGCGATGTCAGGGCGAGATATTACTGCTAAATACATCAGGGAACCGATCAATGACTGGTAGTTTTTTGCTTCGTAACCACTGCAATTTTCTTTTTTACACTTTTCTAAAATTGTACCAGCAGCAAAAGGTGTGTTCGAAGGTTTACAGTCTGTCATCTGCCACTGTTCCAGCAACTCTTTTGTATATTTGGCTTGATGTATTGAAATGGCACCCCTAAGCCCCTCTCTTTCTATCTCCATACCCAAATAATACTTGACTGGACCTCTGTTTACAGCATCGACGTGTTGGTTTAAATTCGCCACAACTTCTCTCATAGTTTTTTCAGATGAGCATGCCAATAGTATGTCATCAACGTATATAGCTATAAAAACGAGCTCACCATTTAAATTCAAAACGTACAAACAATTGTCAGTCTTGCATCGAACAAAATTTAAATCAATAAGTATTTGATTGATTTTACGATACCAATCTCTGCCGGCTTGCTTTAGCCCGTACAGCGACTTTTTCAATTTACATACACGATCTGGATGTTGTTTATTTTCAAACATTTGTGGTTGGCGCATATACACATCCTCTTGTAGCTCACCATTGAGATATGCTGCAACAACATCAATGTGGTTTACCAAAAGTTTTTTCTGAGCAGCCACAGCCAACAGCATTCTAATTGCAGAATACCTTACGACAGGGGAGTAAGTTTCAGTATAATCGATGTTGTATTTTTGGGAGAACCCTTGTGCCACGAGACGCGCTTTATATTTTTCTACGTCTCCACTTGGGTTTCTTTTGGTGACAAATACCCACTTACACCCGATTATATTTTTATCACTTGGCTTTTCAACCAGCTCCCATGTATTGTTGTTTTGAAGAGATTCAAATTCGACTTTCATAGCATTTTTCCACTTACTTGAATTTTCGCTCTCCATTGCTTCTTGTACTGAATTTGGATCTTCTTTTACTGCAACCAATTCATTTAGTGTATCAGCAACTTCAACCACATGTACTTTCTTTGGACGACCTCTATTTCCAGTTCTTTCTATTCGCTGCCTTCCTCTCTTTCGTTTAACACCAGCCTGATTATCATCACAATCATCTGTAGAGCTTTCATCAATATATTCTTCCCTCTGTTCTACATTTTGTATTTGCGGAAGAATTTGTTGATCTACAACAACAGCTCTATTCATACTTATATCAACGCCAAACCAATCGTCATCATTATTTTGATCATTGCTTATTTTGTTTTTATTAATGACAGCTGATTCTAGGAGAGATTCCTCAAAAAATACGACGTCACGAGCAATTACAATTGTTTTACTTTCTTTATCGTATAAACGGTAAGCTTTTGTTTGTTGAGAGTAACCCACAAATGTGTACTTTTTTCCTTTTGGTTGTAGTTTGGAGCGACCAGGTTTTTTGTCTAAAGCTACTGCCAGGCAACCAAAAGTACGAAAATGAAACACTGAGGGCTTACGATCAAAACAACATTCAAAAGGCGTACTATTATTTAATACTTTTGTAGGACAACGGTTTCTAATGTATGTGGACGTATTTAACGCTTCAGACCACAAAGACTGCGGTAAACCAGAATCTAACAGCATACACCGGGTCATCTCTACCAATGTTCTGTTTGCCCTTTCCGCAATGCCGTTCTGTTGCGGGGTATAACATACAGTTCTTTGATGTATAATACCTGCTGATGATAAATAACTTTGGAAATCATTATTTGTATACTCACAACCGTTGCCGCTACGTAAAATTTTCAGCTTTAAACCAGTCTGTTTTTCAGCATTTGTTCGAAAATCTTTGAACGCTTTCAAAGCATCAGACTTTTTCTTCAAAAAGTATATGGTGATGTACCGGGAAAAATCATCTATGAATGATATAAAATAGCGCGAACCTCCTTCACTGGTAATCCTCATTGGGCCGCATATATCAGTGTGGACTAACTCCAATGGATGTTTTGTAAAACGTTCTCCATAATTTGTAAATGGCTGTACAGTGATCTTACACATGGCACACGTAACACAAGAAAAATTTGGATTTTCATTTATATTTAATCCGCGTACAATTTCATTTTTTGACATCTTTATTAAATCTTTAATATTCACATGGCCAAACCTTTTATGCCATACGTCACAGCTGGTTTTACAATTTGCCATCATCACATTTTCTTGGTGTTCTTCTCTTAAATATAACTTTGTTACAAACAATTCGCCTTTTGGTTTAGCTTCGAAAATCATTTTACCACATTTAGTTTTTGCAGTGCCTTTCTCTTCGTTAAACTCCACTTTGTTTCCATGCTTAATTATTTTTTTCACAGACAAAAAATTTGCATTTAACTTTGGCACGTAGAGAACATTGCATAGAGTAATGTCGGTAAACTCCGATTTTAATTTTACAATACCTATGCCTACTGCATCCACACAATGACACGAAGCCATCCATACCTTTTGATTATGCTCTTTTAATGAAGAGAACAAATTCTTATTATTACTCATATGAGATGATGCTCCACTATCAACGACCCACTCATTATCATTTGAGTTAAAATTGTCTTTAATAACACTCATAACCATTTCTTTGCTGTTACATTGCGATTTAATGTGTCCCCTCTTCCCACAAGCATAGCACCTTAGGTTTTTAAAACGGGGATTATCATTATTACCATGTTTATTGTTGTTAGTATATTTTGTTTGCCATTTATTCTTAAAATTTGTATTACGTTTTAAATTCGCCGCAAAAACTTGCTCTTCATCCATTTTAACCTTTTCTCCACGACGTTGATATTCTTCCAATATTTTGACCTTCAATTGATCTATTGAAGATAATTTGTCTCTACTTTCCATGGCAACGATAAAACTTTCATAATCATCAGGAAGACTACAAAGCAACACAATACTGATGAAATCATCAGGGACAGAAACATCAATTTCCTTTAGTGATTCAACCAAATTACTAAATTCATTTATTTGTTGATTATAACCAATTGATTCTTGAATTTTAAAACGTACTAGCCTTTTAAATAAATGAACTTTTCTTGCGGGGCCTCTAGCAACATAAACTGAACTTAATTTTTCCCATGCTTCTCTAGCAGTTTTACACTTTTTTATGTGTATCAATTCAGAAGGTTTAACGCTTAACGTGATGGTGGCCAATGCTTTTTGATCCAAAGCCTTCCAATGAGCTTTTTCCTCGGCTGTTGCAGTTGTTGAACAAAAAGTATCCACTACTACCCAATAATCCAACGTGATCAAAAGACTCTTCATGTGTACCGACCAACTTGGATAGTTGTCACCACTTAACTTTTCTATTTGCATAGTACTCGACATTTTTTACAAAAAACGAAAATTATACAAACGATTTATTTTTAATTTTATTTTTAAAAATCACGAAACTTTTAACAAATACTCGACCGACTTAATTTTGATAATTTATTTGGCTTACTGGGCACATAACCAATGTAAGTGTTTTAAATGGAATTAAATAAATATCAGAATTAAGTACACGAGAACACAGAACTTTACTTGACAACGTTTATTAGAGGATTAAACGAATAATAGAAAAGAAACTTAAAACTAACTTACAAATGACATTTATGTTTGACATAAGTAATACAGTATTTGGGTTGTATAAGAGAATGATAATCAAAGGGTTATCAATAACTAACAAAAAAAATACTAATTAAAATAAAAAACAATTGTTTTTTATAAAAATAAAAGAAGAAGAGAAAGAAGACACTCACTTTTAAAAAGTTTGATATAAAAATTTCTGGACGAATTTTTACGAACATCTGATATTGCGGGTATAGAAATATAAATTTTTGGATTTCAGATTTTTAATTCATATTCCGAATAGAAAGTAAGTAAACTAGGAATTTTAATTAATTTTAGATTTTTAACTAAAGTTTTTGACAATTCTTGTAAAAATTAGGTGATTTGCGTTAATCAATTTATTTGGTAATAAAAGTAAATTTTTTCAATTACAAATTATATACAATTTAAATATTTTTTTATAAGCTAAAAATGCCGGGATCAGGTGAAATTCGAAAAATCACACTGTCCCGGAAAATGAAAAAGTCAGGCAAAAAACCTAGTTACAATATAATATTTAAAAATGTTTAAAAAAAAATCGCAATTTTAATAGGCAGATTTGGGCCAAATTTTCTGGAAATTTCTACACGGAATTCAACCATAAAAAGGTTTCCCACATAAATCGCTGCCACCATAATACACACACATACATAGGTTTGAATGATGGTATATGTAGTCTAAAGTGGCTAATGGATTCTATTTAACTTTTACTGACTGCTAATGGATTTTGCTTGACCCCAAATAAAATGTGAAACATTAAAATCATTGGAAACAACAGCAAAAACAAAAAAGTAACAATGAAATCATGAAAGAAAACATAGAAAAATAACAATAACATTCAAAGTATCCTTTTTTGCTTAGCAAAGGTGAACCATAAAAAGTTTACTTAGTTTTCAATTTCATCTTCTCGACTATTTTACTGTTTTCAATATCGTTATATAGTACTACACAATGTTCAAGAAGTACACGTTGTTTAGAATATTAACTGCACATTTTTTTTATTAAAAATATGCTTGTTTTTAAACTAAAAATGATTCTGAAGTCCTGAAGCGAATCAGATTTAGTTTTAGCGTCTGTGAGGAATTGACACAGTACTGCTATTTGTAACATTGTTCTAATATGTATCGATATAAATTGGTTTACAACTTTGTACTTTTGTTCCTTAAAGCAGCGTACTTGTTGAATACAGTGTATATGATTACGAGTGGGAGTGTGCAATTGAGTATTGTTTATTTGTATATTTTTTTTTTTTAAATGATTACATTGAGTATTTTATTTTTGCAACAATCATTGCTAAATAGTTTCAAAAATAATAGTGAATGAATTCTGTATTTGAATGGTACACTCTAAAAAAAAATTATACTGAAATTATTATTCTTTTTTTTTATTTTATTAATTAATAATCATATAATTACAAATTATGTACTATTACCCTAACCGAGCACTAGCTATTATGGTCTTCGGCGCGTTGTAGCGAAAACAGACCAGTGCTTCTGGTGGCAATCGAAACCACGACCCCCGCACAGATAAGCCAGCACGCTACCAACTAGCCTACCGGGGCGCACAATATATATATAATGTATTCTAAATTCCCGAGAAATAAATAATATTATACAATTGTTTTACTTTTAAATTTTAAAAAATTAAAACCAGAATGATGTGAGCAACATTATGATGTGAGCAAGATTATTCAAGTTCAAGATCATTTGTTTTTTGTTAAACAAAAAACCATGCAATGTTTATTTATTAATTAAAATATGTCTTCATTAGCTATAATTAAATTAAAACGAGTAAAAAATATATATGGTCTTATGGTTCTTCATATTAAAATATATTATAATATGTGATTATATGTGGTGTCATGTGTGGCCATATCCAATTATATGTTTCTTATATAACGATATATTATTATATATTGACATTTATAAAATTAGATATTTAGCATATATGCCACAAATAATATGATATGACAGGTATATTGTTATATATAATATAACATGCTCATATACCACACAATATATAATCATATATGGTGGCATGTAAGCAATATAATTTAATATATAATACTATACACTGTATTATAAAAAATGTTTTGTGTGTTATATAAGATATGTTTATATATGGTGCCATATGAATAATGCAATTCAAGATATAATTATATATGACATTAAGATTAACAATTTACTTTAAGATATGAATATACATGACACAACATAATTAATATGTTCTATGCGTATAAGACATAATTATATAATCCCATATATAATTATATATGCGCAGATATCCAAATTATTTTTCTTTAAATTTTTTTATGTTTTTATTAAAAATAATATTTGTCATGGGATATAAGTAAATCCCATTTAATTTTAAAATATCTCGTTCTAAGCACCATAAATTACTTGTCTTTTTTGGACCAGATGAGATCCAAGTAGATCTATATTAATCCCACGTTATATTTTGGAATCTATCAGGAGCTTAAATTATATATTTTTGGATACACTAACTTTGAGATCAATTTTAATCTAACTTATTTTTTTTTTTTTATTATTTATTTTATTTTGAGTCTATGGAATGACATCCTTACAGACTATAATATTATATAATAATAAAAGTATAATAATAATAAATTTAATTCTGAGTATTTAAAAACAAAATTATATTACGCTTCATAAGACTAATGTGGCATAATTTGGATACCTGTAGGACCGCGAGACTTACGTGGCCCAACTACGACGTAGGGCGTACAAACTCTCTCCTGAGCAGGAGCAGGAGGGATGTCTCGAGGCTGACGGCTGTTCTGACCGGTCACTGGCTGATTGGTAGGCATGGCATTAGACTTGGGATTGTACGCGGTTCGCATTGTCGCAGCTGCGGCATACCGGGCGAGAAGGAGACTGTGGAGCATCTTCTCTGTTATTGTCCGGCGCTGCAGAATATTCGACTCCGGATCTTGGGTGACCATATACTGGACGACCTCTCGGTAATATCACGTGTAGGATTCGGTGATCTCATACGTTATCTTAACCGAACGGGGTGGGTCTAGTACTCCGGATACTAGTTCCTTACGGGTAGTGTGGTCTCTTCAAAACGGAGTCGCTTTTTGACTCTACTTGATGCTCACGAGTAGCGTGAGCTGCCACTTAAACCAACCAAACCAACCAACCAATGTTGGCAGAATAATCAAAAAATTGTACATCTCAATAAACTGCAGACATAGTCTTCTATAAGGATCGGCATTAGCGTAGTTCGTTTGTACAGCTTGAAGGTATATTGGGGGATAATTACGAGTCGGTCGTTGGGGAACGTTAAAGTTGATATTGCCCAGCAGAAAGTCAGAGGTAGCATTTAATTGCAATATTTAAAATATAAAATTTTAAATATTGACTGTTAGGAGGCATAATATTTATCTGTTTTTCCATATATTGCAAACTCTAAATAAATAAACCATTTTGAAAACAATACTTTTGATGGCATCAGTATTTTTGAGGCAACTAAATTAACCAGATGAACATCATAAGTTTAAATATTTATACCGTTAAAAGTTCGGGTATAGCTTTTTCAGCATAAAAGCAAATTTCCTAAAGCGCTTGATTGTTCCGATGCTGCGAAATCTCCTATATGTTGAAAAAAAAAATATGTGCCCTCAGTTAGGAATTAATAGCAACACTCTAAATCTGTCACTCAAGTTTTTTCAATAAACAAAAATTTCAGAGATTTTTATTTCTTTTCGGTTTCAGCGTCGACGTAATTATAAAATTTTTTAATAGTGGCACACTCAGAAAACAAACTGCGTAGTGGCAACAACATTTGTTACCAATCGAATGTTTCGGTTGTTGCGACCAAATTAGGTTTGACCTCGTAATCTTTAAAACCGCGCATGTGTAATTTTACTTTAAGTTTAATTAAAACCAGATGATGTGTAAAATTTTGAAAACCAAACGCGGACTTACCACGGAAAGGTTACTTGAAATAGTATGGTCGTATCCCAGTACAATACAAAAACTTTATAGCCGAACATTTTTGTGGTTTTTATTTATAACTTTTTCAACACTCCAACAAATTTATTCAGGCGAACACATTATTGCTTTTTAATGTATTTTTAATAAGCTAATCTAAAATAAGATTGAGTGCCACTAACTTGAAATTTTTCATTTTTGAAATCTTAAATTGTACGTTTTCATAGATTTTCCTATATATTAATACAGACATTTAACTTATCCATTTTCTTGAGTGTACTACATATAACATCACAGCATATTAACCTCCTCAACTTGTTGTTGTTTAGCATAGCACTTCTCATGATTATTTTGCAATTTTTATTCCTTGTTTTTTTGAGAGGGTATAGCTTGGTTTTAACATTGCTTGGGTTTAACCTCATATGCAAGAAAAATTCATTAGGAACATTAGAATGGTTTTGGCAATGCACTTGAATTTGCAATTTTTTATATAAAGTTTAAAAGGAAAGAAACCCATTAAAATGGAATAAATAATTTATATTCCAAGGATTGACCTAAACATCTAGTATATTACGATAAAGATATTGATAATGCCATGCAAACGCTTGAAATTTTTCAGATGTACAAAATAAGGTAGTTGACGGGAAAAAATGTCAATAGTGCAACACTGGAAGGTATGATTGGCCAACCCTAACCCTAAAATACCGATAACGATTCAATACTAGTTCAAGCAACTCTTTTTAACCCTAAAATATCACTATACTCAGGCAACTTCTGTTTTAAAAATATGTAGTTGTTTGGGTTGTAATACAGTTGCTTTATTTTTAATGTCAATGTCAGTCATTTGTAGAACAAATTACATTTTTTACTATCCGTGTAGTTCATTTCAAAAAACAAACCACATCAAATGACTGTTTTATGATTTTACATTCATTTTTTACAGTTGTTTTTTTGTTATTTAAAAAAATAAATGTTTGTTTATTTTTTATTAACATGGGGTTCATTTTTGCTACAGCTGTTAGTAATTTTTTGAACATTAAAAAACAAATGACAATGTGAGTTGAATTTACTGAAATGTAAGTCGTTCTTTCTTTAAGTGAGATTTCATTTGTTTTAAACTACTTACTTACATAGTATTCTAAGTGTACCGAAATAACGTAAAATACCGATAAGCCTAAAATACTGTAACAAAATAACATTAAATACCGTTAACCTTCAAAACCTCTAACGAAATAATGCTAAAATATCGATAAACTGAAAGTATTCTAATGAAATGCATAATTTTCTCTCTCTCTCAAAACATCGTAGTTTTAAAGCAGTGAAGGGCATAACACATACAATTACATTTACGCTTGTGTGTGTGTAGTAGTTAAACATGAAGTTAAAGTTTTTATGTTTTGTTGCGTGATCTTTAACCACAATTGACTACGTTTGTTTTAACGATGTTGCTATAGTATACGTGGGCAGACATCGCGCAAGCAGCATTTTGTAGCCTAACGCTGAGCGGGTTGGAAATTGAGAAGATATCCTTCACTGCTTTAAATCAGTGTCGGGCAAACATTTGTTGAAACAACGAAGACTAATCCTTTTTCACACACACACAACCCGAACGTAAATAAAAATAAAAATAGAAACCGAAAAAAACCAAAAAAAAATTGTTTAGTTGCTTGCCAGCATTGGATGGAGTAGGTTTATGTCGCTTTGTTTAATAAAATAGGTTTGTTTTTTTAATTTATTAATCCATATTTATAACATTATTATATATATTTGTTTGCCCAGTACATTATTGGCAAAGAACTCATGGGCCTATTTTCTTAAAGAACATTTTTTTTATTACCTATTAATTTCCTCTTATGTATATTTCTTTTTTTATTTGCCTCATAGCTGAAATTTATCACGTAAGGACATAAATAGTAAAACAATACAACAATGTAAACAAACAAAAAAAAAAAAAAAAAAAACAAACAAAACCAAGTGATTTTGTTCAGTGCAATAGTACCAATACAATCTAATTTTTTGTAAAATAACTAATACATTCTCATTTCTCTTTGTGCCCAAGATTGCTTTAAATTCATCAACAAAAGTTCACAAGGCTCAAATTTGTTAATCATAAATACATACATATCCATACATTCCATGAAATAGCATTGAAAAATTAGCATTTTTTCAATTATGCCATCCGAATTTCTTCATATTGTGAACCGGAAGACTCTATGTAGCAATATGGACATTTTCCGTTTCTAGATATTTAAAATTTAAAAAATAGCTATTTTATTCACGTTTTTATTTTTTCAAAATCTTGAAAATATTTTAAAAATAGTGAACTTTGATGGCCTACAGTTTCTAAACTGGCCTTTTCAAAACTTAAAAAAACTGCGATTGTCTAATTATATCAAAAAATGTATTTTTAGTATCGTTGCAATTTTGGAAAGTATTTAGTTAGGGTGGGCTAGATATAGCTGTTAGCTGTAACATACATACACAGTATTTTGTTGTTAAAATCAAAAGAATATATGCTCTAAAACTACTAAACTTATAGTTTAAAATCGGTGTACTCAATTTAAAACGTTTTTTTTTCATTTATTTTAACTATTAAAAATTACCTCAAAATTCGTAAAAAAGAGTTTTTTTATTTTTTTCTACCAAAACTAAAATAAAAAATTTAAAAAACTTCAAAATCCGTGAAAATTAACGATTTAATTTTATTTTAACTACCAAAATTGACATCCCAAATGATTAAAAATGATTACTAGCATTAACTTTTTGGTTAAAATAAAGAATATTTTGTAAAAAGATAAGTTTAAATGAAAATAATAACTGGTACAGAAAAACAGTAAGTATGTGTAGTTAGTTTTTTAATAAATGGTAAAATAAGTTAAAAAAATATTTCTTGGTTGTTTAAATGTATATTCCGTAAAAAAAAAGTTTACTGATTACTTTTTAAATCAACTACAGTCCGATACTGTAACAATATTGTGAGCGTATACTAACAAATTACGTAAAATAAAATAACGTTAAATAGCATTAACCCTATAATAACCTAATGTAATTAATTGAAATGATATAATATCGTTAAGCTTAAAATACACTAAAGAGTAATTCACGAAAAAGCGTTAGACAAAACCGATACCTAAAAGAAACGGTTGAAAACCCTGCTCTAAACTGAAAAAAACATACATAAAATCACTTATAGTTGCATCTGGTTTTTAAAATAAAAATTTCATTGAAATCCGAAATATTTGTAGAAATAATTACCTACATATAAGAGGTTTCAACTAAGGTACAATGGGATATATCATAAAATTGTGGAAATAATTCGGATATTTCGTACTTAGTAGTACATTGCAATGAAATTTGGAACAGGCATAAGTGACGTAATATTGAGCTTCAGTTTTGACTTAAACTTCCATGGCTAACGGTCCGTCATTGACGGACGTTCAACGGATTCGAATCAGATTCGATGTTCCTTAAAATCGGAGTCGGATTCCGTTTATGCAGTACAGTAAACTGTACGAAAACAGAACGGTTTTTTTTTTGTTGGGAATATTCTTATTAGTACTTTCAATATTTCACAGATTTGAGAGACTGATTTGAAAAATTTTAAGTTCTATTGAATTGTTGATTAAAATTGAATTGTTGATTAAAATTTAGATTTAAATTTTTTTTTTTTTTAATTTTTAAATAGTTTTAACTTTTTTCTATATGCTATGAATTGTAGTAATGCTAATGAAATATGAGTCTAAATGAATCTAATTGTGTGACCTTGTGTCGATATAAAAAAAAAAAAAAAAATCTATGAAAACTTTGGAAAAAAAATCGCAGAAATAAAAAAGTTACAAACTCCTTGCCCTATATTTTACATGAGCAATATTTACTTGAAATGCTTTTTCTCAAAAAAGTATATTGAAAATCGGGTCCCACTGTGCAGAATTAACGGGTGGGCCGATTTTCAATTGGTTTTTTGTTTGTTTTGTAGACGACTAAAAAATTAGGTCCCTAACGTAGAGAGATTTTAAAATTTTTGCCTAGTATTTTCTTGCAAAATAAAAAACAAAGATTTTCTGGGTGGTTTTTTAATTTGTGAAAATCAAAAATTTTAACATCCGGATATGTTAGGGACTGAAGAATTTATTCGCGTGTGTCAAACAAAAATATTTTTCTTTTCTTAGATGAGTATCCAAGGCCCCGATTTTGCCTTTGAAAAAGGGATATACAATTTAGTGGTTACCAGGGTTGCCATGTTAGTCCGAATTAATAATTAAAATTTTTTTTTTCTGTTTTTCTATTGCAAAAATATTGTTTTTTTAATAAACCATTTATTTACTTTTTTATAATGCTTTAAATATTGTCATTCTAATTGATTTCTAAAGCAAGTAAAATTGTTAATACAAAACTTGACGTTTTTTTTTTTAAAAACATGTTCTGAAAATGTCCATTTTTTTCAAAATCCAGCTTTTATAATCTGAATGTTCAGCTTTTTACGAATCTGGATCTGTTAACCCTAGATCTGTCACAAGGAATTTGAATTGTTAGATCAAATTTAATCCAGTTCCATATACAATTTTAAGTTATACTTGTATTCTAAATCCAGTACATTCCATTTTTAATTAAAAAATATTGTTTGAAAGTGTTTTAGGGGAAACTATTATAAAAAACTTGTGCGGCGTGTTGCGTTATTTCTTTTTTTTTAAGAAAACAATTTCCATATAAAGTTCACTTTCAGTTTTGTCGCATATTTTTACTTTAAATACAAATTCGAATAAGAATTTAAAGTAATCGAAAAGTCCCGAGGTTTTGACAACCCTCAACTAAGACGAACTATTTATGTCAGTCCCATAAACTTAATTTCATATAATTTCACATTTTTTTAATACGATCTTTCCAATTTTTTCCAAATTTCTTTCATAATTTTCTTTAACTTTAAACAATTTTCAAACGAAAACACACATTTTTTTTTAATATATCGCAAACAATTTTTTTTTAAAGTGAAAGTATTTTATAATTTTTCAAATACATAGTTTTAATTGTTTTACTTTAAAATTTTAAAAAATCACAACCAAAAGCTTGTTTTTCGATCTTTTTAAATTATGATGTGAGCAAGACTATTTAGGTTCAAGATCATTTGTTTTTTGTTAAACAAAAAACCGTGCAAAGTTTATTTATTAATTAAAAAAGTTTTCTATCCGCTAATTTAAAGCAGATTTTATCTACTGACATGTCCTAACATGTTTCATTTTGCGTCACCGAAAATCTTCAGAGAACCAATGTAGAAGGGTTAGAAGATTTTTACCCAAATTATTAGGGAAAAAGATCAACGCTTCACCCGTATTCTTTTATTTACCCGATGAGAAGTAAAAAACAAAATTGGATGAATTGAACTAATTCAAACCAAAAGATTTTATCTACTGACAGGTCCTTACATGTTTCAGTAAATAAAATCTGCTTTAAATTAGCGGATAGAAAACTTTTTTAATTAATAAAAAAAACTTTGTACGGTTTTTTGCTTAACAAACAACAAATGATCTTGAACCTAAATAGTCTTGCTCACATCATATGATAAAAGATCGAAAAATAAACTTCTGGTTTTAATTTTTTAAAATTTGAAAGTAAAACAATTGAAAAATGCCAGAGTACTGCAAAACTTACTTATGACCCTAATACTATAGTCAGAAAGTGTTGTTGTTTATTTAATAAACAATAACAACACAGTGTATTATGACTGCAGATTTTAACCTGTACAGTGTACACAAACAATATTTATTAGTTAAAAATGTTTTATTTTTGATTTCAATTAGTTCAATTCTTCCAATTTTGATTTTTCTTCTCATCGGTAAATAAAACAATACGGGTAAAGCGTTGATCTTTTTCCTCCAAGATTTGGGTAAAAATCTTCTACCCCTTCTACATTAGTTTTAGTTTTTAAAAACCCTGTCGGACAATGGACCATGGCACAATAAAACGGGTAGAGTTATTAGAAAAAATTTTTTTCTTGAATTCCTGAACTTTCAAAATTACAATAAAAATAAACAAAATAAAAAAATAGGGTTTCTGTTCGCAAAAGTATTTTAGGTAAATTACGGTGAAATTCTTCTAACTACAGTAAACTTAACATGAACATTTTTTTTATAAAATAATTCATAATTAAAAAACACATCATTATAATATATATAAATCAAAAAATGTACCATTAATTGCGAGTAAATTTAAAAATTATAGTCACATCATTTAAGAAAGTCGTTTTCAATCTTCTTTAAAAAATGTTGGTTCATCTTTAGAAAATAATATTTTTTCGCGAATATAAAAAATCTTAAAATTTAAAAGCAAATGCAAATGCTGAATCATCGAGCATTTGGAAAAGTTTGTTTTACTAAATGGATCTGTTTTTGTTAACAAAAATTAGTATTTTTAGCTAAAAAAAATATTTTCAATATGGTCAAATAAAAAAAAACAATAACCCAAAAATTGGTTGGTCTAAAACTCGCTCTAAATTTTATGTTTTACTTCATTGATTAACATTATATAATATCATTTATATAGTATATAAAAAATCAAAAATTTACCATTATATTAACTGCTTTAACTGCTTCAGCTGTTGTTTTAAATAGAAAAACTGTTATAACAGTTTAAAACAACAATTAATTATTACTACACAATCAACTGTCATGTAGTAACTGTAAAACTTTTTTGAGTCCAATTATTTAAAAAAGAAAATTTGTTTCCCTTGTTTGGGATGAAAAAGAATATGAAAATTTTGAAACAATACAAATATTTTTTAATTGAATTTTCTTCTGTTTGATTACTCAGGAGTTGTTTATTTAAAAAAGTAATTTTCTAATAATTCTAAGTGATATTGTTACACCAAGGTAGGACTCTATAAATAATTAAAAAGATATGTTACCTCGGTTAATATGAACCGCGTAATATTGAATTTTATTTGAAAAAACATTCATTCGATAAGGTTTGAAACTTTTAAATTAACATTAATGCATTATTTCATTCTTTTTCAAATCAAATGTGTTATAAATATTTTATTTAAAAATAAATGGTTTAAAAATTACAATTTTATTTGAACTTTTCTCCATTCCAAATTGCAAATCTCACCTTCAGGGAAAAATTCAAAAAAACATTTTTAGGAGGTTGGACCTAATTGTATGCAATAAGATATTATTAAGTACTATTGTTTTTGGTCAAAATTCGGACTCAGTTGTGTACAATTTAATCCAGTCCAATCTAATTAAATTCAATTTGAACCACGTAGATACAATTGCATTCAATATTTTTCGGATTAAATTGTATATGTTAACTTATTGGACCCTATCCAATTAGATATGCCACCATATAGTTTTTTTACTCGGGTATGCTTGATTTTCATAAGATTGATGCAGTAACATGAGAAAACATGTAACCGAAATTAAATGTTAAATGTAAAAATGTTAGTCATCAGCTCGACCCGCTCCGATTTTCATGAAACTTGGTACATGTATTCTCCTAATTAGTATGACAAAACCGTTTATAGCTGGTTGGTATTTTTTAATAAACTATAAAAATATCTACTGTTCAAATGTTGGTAAAATGTACTAATTGTTATTTATTTATTTAATTAATTCAAATAGCATATTAAAATTTTTAAAATTACAGAAAAATTATAATGACGAATCGATTATATTCGTTAAATTTTGATATACATATATGCTTCAAGAAAGATAAAAAAAACTTCAGAATATCTATGATTCGCGAATATCTCAAAATGCACATCTGTTTGTTCTTAATTGTTTTTTTCAGATTATTCAATATGTCTTCTAAGACCAACACTAAGAAATAAAATCTATAATGGCTACTGAAAATTTTGCTGTCATTATGGGAAATTTAGCTATTTTCTGCCTTGCGGTATTTTTTTTTGTTAAATTTAACAACACATGTCTGCTGAGCTTTAGTAAAATTAAATTAGTAGAAAAAATTAGCAAATTAGTAAAAATTTTATAAATTTTAGTACATCCAATAGAATTTTACGCTATAAAAACTAAAATAAAAAACTTTTGTTTTTCAATCCTTTACATTTTTTTCTAAAAAATTAACGTTATTTTAAATTTAACTCTGTAATAAAAAATTTTATTTATTTAAAATATTTGTTTTTTTTTGTGAATAACAAAATTTTTGCTTAATTTAGCAACTGGCTTTTAAAAATTAGTAAAATATTTTGCTAAGATCAGCAACAAAAGTTAGTACAAAGTTCAATAATTTGTAAAATGCAAATAGCAAAAAATGTTACTAAAATAAAAAAATTGTACTAAAAATTAGTACAAAAATAGTAAAGTGGGATGGAAAATTTTTTGTACTAACTTTGGCTGATTTAATTTTTTTTTAAATATTGCCTTTTCAAGGTGAAATTGTACGCTTAAAACGATGGCGATAGCAGTTTTTCAAAAAAAAATATTTTTCTTGAGGTTTTGGACAAGTTTTTGTCGAAAAAATCGATAAATTTATAATTTTTAAAGTTTTTTTTGTAGGTATGTTTTGTTATATGATTTCAATTTTTTTAAATATATCGTACCAAGGTAAAATTGTATGCTTAAAAACGATGGCAACATCATTTTTGTCGAAAAAAAATATTTTTTTTGGGTTTTAAGATGAGTTTTTGTCGAAAAAACGTTTTTTTTCGATTATTTACTCTATTTTATTATTTTTAAGGCTTCAAACCAATTTTTATGTATTTTCTTCCGTATTAAATAGCTCGTTTCTAGAAAAATTCGCACAATGAAGGCAATGGTGATATCAGTTTTAAAAAAAAAAAATAATTTTCAACGAGTTTTGGTCGAAAAATTGATTTCTTTCGATTTTTCATAAGCAAAACTCAATTTCAACATTTATTTGGCAAATCAAAAGCATTTTCAATATTGCTTCTTACCTAAGTCCATTTATACCTCTTGTGCGTACATTGCCACATACCACACAATATAACATATGAGGGCATGAGAACAGAAATACGACTGAGAGTACTCTTTCTTGATGCGGTCCTATATGAGCTATCGAAAAATCGATAGCACAATATCGACAAATTTTTGTCCTTACAAAAATTTGTCGATAGTGTATAGACCTGATCAAACCACGACTTTCTTGTGGTTGGTGAATTACAATGAGGCAGATGATAACCTAGTCGCTTAGTTCGAAAGTTCGACATTCCACCTTGCGCTGATACTCACAACATTTTTTTCATCTTTTGCTTACATTTATTAACTATTGGTGTTTTCTATTTGTAATATATAGTACCATTTTAATTATGATCTCAAACAAGACAATTCAAAATATTAAAAAACTTTTATACATTTTTAAATATTGTCAACATTCAAAGTAAAAAATACAAATCGTTGTGGTGTTTTTTGTAAAAAAAATTCTTACATAGTTTTTTTTGCAGACGATGATGCATTATTTTTACTTTTAGGTGGGATTAAAAAACAAAAAAGTTTGAAAATTTTGCAACATAGATATTTAATTTCATTCAGAAAAAGTAGAGTACAAGACGATGAAAATAAAATTTTGCAGGTTTCATTGCATTTTTAAACACAAATAACTCTTTTAATTTTTTTTTAAATTTTTCAAAAAAATACATATACACTGAGGGGCATAAGTGTATCACCAACTAACAACTATCACTTTAACAACCTATAATTTCTATAAATTTTACTCAAATGCAATCAAATACAAGTGTCTTCTCTCTTTCAAAAAGGTTTTATTAAGATCTGATCACAACAACAAATACACGAAGGCATAATGCAAATAAATCAAAATGATACAGTTTTGCACTCACTATTTATTTTTATATTTTTAAAACAATAATATATTTTTAATAACTGGTCTAGTAACCGTTTGCCTTCTTAAGCTCCTGGATGCGATTAGGTAGACTTTGTGTGTACCTCTGCACAAATTCTGGAGGAATCGCCTAACACACTTTCTTCGTCCGCTCCCACAACTCGTTCACGCCTTTTGGAGGACTAGCATATTTAGCAAGCTGCGTTTTTAAGTGAATCCACAAATTCTCGATCGGATTCATATTCGGATATTGTGGAGGCCACGTCATCACACCAAATGTTTGCTTTTTGAGCCAGTCTTTCACTACATGTGTGGTATGTTTGATGTCATTGTCTTGCTGAAAAATCACTTTTTCAGCAGCAAGACCCGTTTTTTTCCACTAAATCAGAAAGATTTTGTTGCAGGATGGACAAATATTGTTCCTTGCGCATAATTCCATCGATGCGCACCCAGTGTCCCACTCCATCTTTTTGTTCCAGCACATGAGCACTGGTCTGTCGCTGATTGGGATACGGTATGTTTTTAAACATATGTGTGTATTACTGCTTATACTAAGAAATATTAAATAATTTAAAGGTTATTTGGTCCGATAAGACTAAAATTAATCGTTTCCAATCCGATGGGAATGCATGGTATTGGACTAAGGACCCAAATACCAACACGGTAGTGGCTAAATCATGGTTTGGGGTTGTATATCCAAAGATAATAATATGAAAAATTTGATTGCATTTGAGTAAAATTTATAGAAACTATAGGTTGTTAAAGTGATAGTTGTTGGTTTGTGATACACTTATGCTCCTCAGTGTATATTTTTAAAATAAGAGTACGTCTGCCAAATTTCAAAGCAAACAAAAATCGTAATGTATAAAATCGTTCGGTTTGAAATGAAATGACTCATATGTATACTACAGACATTTACATATAATACTGTATGTAAATTAATCAAAATTACATAAAAAGAGGCATGGGATATTAAAAATATGTGTGATGTTTATAGAACCATAACAAATGACTCTTGATTTTGAACTTCTTTAGGTTTCTGTTTTGGCCAATTTTTATAACCTGAGATAGTTGAAATTAAATGCAGAGTGTAGGCGGGTAAGGGTATACAGATTATATTATGGGAATCACTTTTTTTTACATAATATAATAGAAATGATACAATAACACATACTTGGGTAATATTTTAATATTTTTCTTTGTTTTTATCTAAAACAAAAACTTTAAAAGTTTAATTTTCGGTAGTATTTTTATTTTCGTTAAAATTTTTTTTTCTGTTTTAGCACAATTTTGAAAATACAATCCCGAGTAAAAAAAAATATATGGTGGAATATCTAATTAGATAGGATCCAATAACTAGTCAGATACAATTTAATCCAAAAACTGGTGAATGCAATTGTTTCTACGTGGATCAAATTGGACTTAATTGCTTCAAATTATATAAAATTTAATTCTAATTTTGAACAGATATTATTGTACTCAATAGTATCATACTACATAAAATTGAATACAATTAGGTCCAATTTCGTTAAAATGGTTCAATTTATAATTTTAATAAATAAATATTATATGTAAAATTTCTTAAAATTATGAATTCCCGGGTAAAGATTATAATATGGAGTCTAATACAATTGTATCTCATTTGATAATATCCCATTCGATCCGAAGAATGGGTCATCTACATGTATCTAATTATACAGTTTTATCCGCGATTTGTCCATATACGAGACATTAAATTATATTAAATTAGCTATAAATATATCTGATTTTATAAAATTTTAGCCTATAGTAGGTATGCTTTTTGTAACTTGAAGTTGTGCTTAAAAATATTTAAGTTGAAACTTAAAATTTATAGAAATCCACAATTTTAAAGACCCACATATTTTTAAATGAACCATAATGAAATGTTTGAAAATTATCAAGAAAAATGTTGTGTTTCAAAAAAATATATAACGGCCGTTCCAACGAAGACCGGCCGAAACAGTGCATTTTTGACCCTCGGTCTTCCGATTTCAATTAAATTATACATTTAGAAACTCTATGGAATGGCGTCTTTAGTTTCTCAAATTTCGCAATGTGCGAAATTTATTTTTTTTGAAAAATGAAAAAAATTAAAAAAGTATGTAAATTTTAATATTCGTATTTTTTTAATATTCATCGGACTATCACCGTTTACATATATTGTACTGGAATGGTATACTCCCCTACTTTTTACTGCGGCATGAAGTTTTTTTTTTCAGCGATGAAAAGAAATTAATTTTTTATGCAATTTCTTTTGAAATGCCCTTTTTTCTGAATTTGACTACCCTCGATTTGAAAAAGTGCATTTCTAAAACATGGAATTTTTATTAAAAAAAACAACACTTTCTTTTTTTCTGGGTCCCGGGTTCAAATAATATTAACGATTTATTGAAAAAAAGCTTGAATCATGTGTCCATAGAAAAAACAACAATTTGTTGTTTTTTTCATATTTCAAAACTAAAAAATGTAGGCAACGTTTAAATGTCTCTCTTTTAAAAATATACCTTTAATTTATAAGATTTCTTCGCTACATGAAAGATAATCTACTTAGGGGAAACTAGACACACTTTATCCCGAAAAAGGAGCAGACATTTATTTCCTAAACTGTTCAATATTTTTTCTTGATGTCAATTTTTTTTAAAAGTTTTTCAAAATATCTAATTAAAATTTAAGCAAAAGTTGTATTGAATACGTAGTATTAAATATATAAAAAAAAACACTGAAATCTTAAAAAAAGGAACAAGTGTCTAAATACACTTGATCCCTGTGTATTAGACACTTGTTTCCTGGGATCAAGTGTGTTCACAAAATTGGTTTGATCCCAGGAATCAAATCCATAAAGTAAACAAAACACTTTGAAATTAAACAAAATATGATTTTATTGATTACAATCAACATAAAGGAACAATTTATTTCGATATTAATTAAAGTAAAAATCTATAGTAATCAAGTGGGCGTGGCCCCTCCCACATATATTGAATAACATCATATATCTTGACTATTGTGATAGCAAGAGTTTTGAAACATTGCAGTATCCCATATGTTACTGATTTGAATAATTAGCAAAAAAATGGGCGGGATCGGACCAGTGGGAGTGTCAGCTCCCATACAAAGTAAATATTTAATATCATATATCAACAGTTCTATAATAGCCAGAGTCTTAGAAATTTGTGCACGTTGATTATATTATGAATAGTCATGGGAAAATTGGGCGGGATCATACCAGTGGGCGTGGCAGCTCCCATATAAAGTGATTATTTAACTCATATACAAAATTAATATTAATATTAAATATCTAGGGTTCTATATTAGCTATATAGCCTTCAAATTTTGTACGAGTCCATCAATTACAAATATTAGTAGTCGAACTGAAAATGAGATAGCAAACTCTTAAATCGGTTATGTAGTTCCGAAGATATTTACAAAAAACCTATGTTAATATTTACAAAAAACCTATGTTAATCTTCAAGCTATGTTACACGAACACAACAGCCTCATCCGTCTATTCAAAACAGCCCTAGACCAGATGCCGACAGATGAATTTACGGTTGTGATAAGAGCTGACCAGACAGCGGCTGGTGAGCATGAGCGGCGCAGTTGTTATGGCAGTTGTTTTCAGCTATTCATTTTATATACTTCTGCAAATAAAGACGATAGAAGGACAAAGAGCCGTTGGCCTTCCCATGAAATTACAAATTTTAAAATGATTTACTAATGTTAATTTTTTTTTTTGTAATTATTTATTTGCGTAAAAAAATTTCTTAATTTAAAGAATTAATTACAATTAAAATTTGAAGGCAAAACAACGTTCGCCTGGTCAGCTAGTTAAATTATAAAATTATAAAAGAGTACCTTATATGAACCGATAACGCCGACATCAAAATGAAAAATAAAGTCTTTAGGTAATCTGCCTCTTTATTACAGCAAATATACAATTCAGAAAACAGATAAATATTTAAGAAAAACTTAGCAATTTAAAATCAGTATCGGATTAATATCGATAAATATCTGCTGATAAAATACATATTATTCTCTTGATCCTAGATATCAAGTGTATCATTAAAAAGGGAATCAAGTGTCCAGCAAATGACTTTTTCCGATTTGTATGGTTATAAAAAATTACGTTTACGAATAAATTAAGTTTCACTTATTTTTTGTTTATCTAACCAAATACTGTTAAAAATTAAATAATAGATGTTTTGGAATTCGGAACACTTCGTTCAGAAACCTTTCAGAAGTAAGGTCAGAATAAAGCAGAAAGCAAAAAACTTATTGTTCCAGTAAATATATATATTTTTATTACAAAATAATAAGGGTACTATTAAAGCTATAAAAAAAATATACACAATGCTATACAAAAGTTATCTAGTTCTTGAGATATTAGGGGGAGATCAAGTGTTCCAAGGGATCAAGCGTGTCTAGTTTCTCCTAAATATGAAGTCTTTACAATTTACTTTTTAACCTTTTCAACATCATGCTTCTTTATATACAAATCTGATATTCGACTGCAAACCTTTGTTGGAAAGGGTTAAAAAGTTAAATTTTTAAAACAGACTATTTTAAAAGTTTCTTTTAGCTCGCACCTACAGAAAAATCCGCAAAATGAAAAGTATAGTTTTTAAAACTGACTCGTTTAAAGGGGCGCCTTAAGATTACATTTTTAAATTTAATCTTAATAAATCTGAAAAATAAAAATATATAACAAATTGCTGTTATATATTTTTATTTTTATTTTAATCTGTAAAAAAGCTATAAGCTTTAAAAATAGTTAATCCCCGGAACCCAAAAATGTGAATGTGGAACTATTTGGTGAAAATTTCATATTTTGCAAATATGCATTTTTAAATCGAGAGTGGCCAAACGTTAGAAAACTGCGTTTTAAAATAGATTGCATAATAAGTGCAATTCTTGTTGACGCCGAAATAAAATTATAATCCGTATTATTAAAGTAAGAGTACCGTATCATGCCAATGCAATTTAAATGGTGATTATCCGATCAATATTAAAGAAAATACGAATACACGGCATAGTTCTCATTTTTCAAAAAACTTAAATCGTGCATAAAACCGTGGATATTTCGAAATTTAAGTAACTAAAAACGCCAATCTTTAAGTGGGTCTATAAAGTTTCTGAATGCAAAATTGAATGGAAATCGGAAAACCCAAGGTCATATTTTGGGTGAAAGGAAGAAAAGAAAAAGAAAACCCCTGGTAGCAGCGCTGCAAAAAAGCAGGAGTCATTACAGGCTTAAGTTTAAAATGGCAAATAAAAGTTAAAAATGGTACAAAAAACCAAAATTGGCACAAAAAAAATCAAAAATGTCATGACAATTCCAAAACTGACAATTCCAAAAGCTGCTTAAAATTACAATTGAGTTAATAAAAAAGAATAATGAAGAAATTTACAGTTAAAATGATAAATTGGTATCGTTGTAAATTAGTATGAACTTAAAAGTTTAAAAATTTCATTGCTTTAAAAGAAAATGTTCTAAAATATATTTTTTTACAAATACCTGAATAATATACATTTTAAATTTTTTTGTGTACAAAATTTTACGGAATTTTTGTCAAAAAGCTTAAGAGACTTACAAAAATGGGTTTTTGTGGTAAAAAAAAAAAAACAAAAACACAAATATTTTAATTCCTTCATCTCCAATTTTGTCGATTAACCGATCGACCCGGTTAACCGCCTAGGTCGAATAAGTCTTTAAAATATAAAACTTTTTGAAAAGTTGAGAAAATCTTTCATTTGTTTTCGATACATTTAATCAAAAAATTATGTGTTTCAACATTCAAAAAAATTATGGAAGAAATTGCAAAATTTTGGAAAGTTCGTATTAAAAATGTAAAATTATATGAAATTTTGTTTGTGGGACTGCCAGAAATAGATCTTAGTTCGTATGCCAAAAATTCGGGACTTTCAATTATTTAAAATAAAATATGAATTTTTTAACTGGTTTCATTAAGATATTACAAAATGTTTATTTGAAGTTAGAATATGCGAAAGACGTTAGCAAAATGGATATTTCCGCTAATTTCCACACAAGTTTTTTATAAAACAATCCCCTAAGAAATACTCAAACAACATTTTCTAATTAAAACTGGAATGTGATTGATTTCGAATAAAAATATAATTCAAATTTGATCTTGCAATTTAAGTTCGTTGTGGCAGATCTATTTAATCAGATGGTAACATAAGTAAAAAGATATATTTAGATATGGGGCAATTCGAAAACCAAAAATTATATACAAGGTGGCGCAAAAGTAATCCTCCTATCAGAAAATGCTATAAATTTTGCGATTGGCCCCTAATGTCAGTTCTGTTTTGACATTTGTGTAGTAAACACATGCAAAATACACGTTAATAAACAATGTTACGCTACACTGCTCCAGAACGCGGAATATTGGTGACTATTTATTTGACTATTATTTTTCATCAAAAATAATCATGAGTGATGAGGCCCATTTCCATCTTAGCGGGTACGTAAATAAGCAAAATTTACGCTTCTGGGGCACTGAAAATCCACGTGTAACCCACGAAGAGCCATTACACTCGCTCAAAGTCACTGTATGGTGTGCTTTTTTCGCTGGAGGAGTCATCGGACCTTTTTTCTTCGAAGACGTCGCGGGCCAAACGGTTACTGTGAATGGTGAGCGCTACAGAGCAATGATCAACGAGTTCTTTTTGCCGCAACTTGATGAATTGGGATTGAAAAACATGTGGTTCCAACAGGACGGTGCAACGGCACACATTGCACGTGCCACAGCCGATATGCTGAAGGATGCATTTCCCGGACGCCTAATCTCCCGTTTTGGCGATTTGCACTGGCCAGCAAGATCGCCTGATTTGACCGCTCCAGACTTCTTTTTGTGGGGCTTTTTGAAGTCGCGGGTTTATATCAACAAGCCTCAGACTCTTGCAGCTCTTAAAGACAATATCCGTCAAGAATGTGAGGACCTATCGCCGGAAGTTTTGGCCAAAGTGATGGAAAATGCCATAAAAAGGGCTCAAATGAAAATCAACTGTGGCGGCGGCCATTTACATGACATCATATTCTCGACTTGATGTAAAAAAAATTAAAATACCAAATAAAAATAATCCACAAGAAGAATCAAAGTTTTTCATTTTTTTTTTAAATTACAGCCAAAAAACATCGGAAGGTTATTTTTGCGCCACCTTGTATTTTTATATGTTGCGCCATACAAAGCATCATATAACGAGATGTGGCTGTATTAAATACGGAACTCTTTTTACTCGGGCTAGTAAAACAAAGATTTAATTGATAAAGTGCAAAGACAATATTCTAAACTTGTATTTCTACTTTTTAAATTTGGCAAAAACTATTTAAACTTTGTAAACTGCAGTTTTAAAATATATTTGCTTAAATCATCAATTAATTTGCTAATTTTTAGTATATCCAATAGAACGAACTGCACACAATAAAAATTAAAAAAGTTAAATAGAATGACTTTGTATTTTAATCCTTTACAGCTTTTCCATTATAGATGAACATTATTTTAATTTTAACTCTGTAATAAAAAATTTTATTTGTTTAAAATACATAGATATTTAGTAAAATTTTTGCCAAATTTATTAACTGGTTTTAAAAAATTTTTGAAAATTTTGTTTTACTATATTGTTTTTCTGAGTGTGTGGATGTTTTTTCATTGTTTTGACCATGTTTTTTCTGTTTGTGGTCAATTTAATTTTTTTTATTTGTACCATTTTTGTTTTGTTATTGTGTTTTATCCTCAATTTAATGGGTTTCTTCCGTAGTAAGTAATTTTAATATCAGTACAAGAACATTCATAATATCGGGCAAGTATTATCGTGCGATAGTTGGTGTAAGTATGAACAATGTTCACTTGAATGGGTTTTATATTTTCTGACTGAAAAAACAAACTATTGAAAACAATGTTGACGTATAAGGTAGACGAAATTAAAATACAGGAACTAAGCGGAAGACTTTGTTACGATAAAATTTAGATATAAAGATTAATTTTTGATTGAGAATTTTTTCAAGATCTTTTTAATTATTTTATTTAAAAAATATAGAAAAAAAATCGCAAAAAAAACGGTATAACTATTTGTGATCTTACTTTTTAACACATGGGTCTTCATTAAACCATTGATTTCAGAACAACATATTTGTTTCGACAAATTTTTGGTCGCATTAGCCAAGAACTAAAAATATGTCGATTACACAGCACAAAAATATCAAACTTTTTTGCGGTTGCATGAAATAATTAACCGGTTATTTACTAGTTCGAGGTCGCTGATTTTGAACTTACTTTCTAGCAGCTCTAGTTTTTGAGTTACAGCTACTACGTGCATATTAAATCGGTTTACATTAACTTCTTTCTGTCTGTTGTTTAATCAATAATTTATTTAGTTAAATAACCAATATTTTAAGAAAGAAATTGGTCCCGATTTCGTCCCGCTATTCGCAAAACACTGTACCTGAGTCGGACCAAATTTGTAATTTCAAATTTGAATATCTCGGTAACTATTGGAGAAAACACACACATGCAACCATGTTTTTTGTTAGCCTCTACACAAAAAAACATATTCAATACTTTTTTCAATTAAATGGAGTTTGTTCACATAAGTATAAATAAGTTTGCTAACTAAATGAGAATTTCATTCCGGTTCAAATTCAATGTTATAAAATTCAAGCTATAAAAAAATATTTGCTATGGCATTATTTAATAATACTAATTCAATTTACAGTCGTTTTTTGTTATTTAAAAATTAAAAAAAATTTTGTTTATTTTTTACTAATATATGTGGTTCATTTTTACTACAATTGTTAGTAATTTTTTAACAGTAAACACAAATTACAAATGTTAGTTGAATTTAATGAAATGTTAGTTGTCCTTTCTCCAAGTGAAATTTCATTTGTTTTTGACTACAATTGCTGTCGTCTTTTTCTGCATAATATCCTTATTGTAAGACTCCACGAAACAGTTTGTCCTCACTGATGTTACTTATTTTGAAATTATTACCAAATCGTCGCAACTTTCAAATTAGTTCATCTTAACCGAGTTCATTAAGGTGTACACTCAAAAAAAACAAGTTAGTAAAACGTCTTGAAAATCATATCAGCAAATTTTTTACTAAAATTATATTTTCACATATAATTTAAGTTATATTCATTCAGCACTTAACTGATTTGAACTAATGTTTTCTTTATTTTTAATGTAAATGTAAGTCATTTGTAGAACTAATTAAATTACTAACCTCGTCGTTCATTTAGAAAAAAAAAAAACACATCAAATGGCTTTTTATGATTTTACATTAACTTTTTACAGTAGTGTTTCGTTATTTAAAAAAATAAAAACATTTTTTTTTATATTTTACTAACAGGTGGTTAATTTTTACTACAATTGTTAGTCATTTTTGGAACATTAAAAAACAAATGACCATGTTAGTTGAATATACTGAAATGTAAGTCGTCCTTTCTTAAAGTGAAATTTCATTTATTTTTAACTCCATTGGTAGAGGTCTTTATCTACATAGTATTCTAAATGTACTTATATGGTCATATACTTGTCAATATATTTGCATATATGTTCATATACGATCCCATCTTAGCCTGGGGAGTTTATTTCAATAAACGACATTAAAAAAATCGAAAAATTGTCCTGATAAGCCCAACTTTAAAAGACCTCAAAAATAAAATCCGAGCTGAGGTTTTGATCTACTCAGCGGCGTACCCAGGATTTTGTTTCGGGAGGGGCCCAATTTTTGTTTTTAAATTTTTTTTTGTTTGAAAAGCATAAAATTTTGGTTTAAATTTATTGATCTAAAAAAACAATTTATATTTTTTTTATTAAAACAAAAAGTTCAGCTTCGGCTTCGGCCAAACAGTGATATTATGGCCGAAGTTCGGCTTCGGCCGAAAAAAATGAGTTCGGTCGGACACTAATATTTTGTATCTGTTAAATAAGTTTTGGATGGGAAAGTTACCATTGACGTTATACCCAGTTATGATAGCAATTTTGAAGCAAAAATGTTTTGACATGTCTTTGTTTTTTTAGTTTTTTTATATCTACAAACACGTTTTTTTTTTGAAATATTTAACAAATTTATGTATCAATTAAATAATTTTATTTTGATTTTTAAAGTGAGCTATCATATTAATTAAGATCCTTATATACTATTAACAAAGCTCTTAAAATTTAATTCAACGATTTTTTTCATAAAAGTGTCGATGTCAAAAGTGTCAATGTCAATGTCAGGTTCAACCTTTTCTCCAGGGACCGTAAAAATTATTCCTTTTTTCATAAAAGTCAGATGATAAAAGTTATTTTTTGATTTTTATTTTTCAAGCAAAAATAAAAGTTATTTTTTGATTTTTATTTTTTCGAGCAAAAGTTATAATTATTTTTTGATTTCTATTTTTTCGAGCAAAAATAAAAGTTATTTTCTGATTTTTATTTTTTCGAGCAAAAATAAAAGTTATTTTTTGATTTTTATTTTTTGAGCAAAAATAAAAGTTATTTTTTGGTTTTTATTTTTTCGAGCAAAAATAAAAGTTATTTTTTGATTTTTATTTTTTCGAGCAAAAATAACAGTTATTTTTTGGTTTTTATTTTTTTGAGGAAAAATAAAAGTTATTTTTTGATTTTTAATTTTTCGAGCAAAAATAAAAGGTTTTTTTGATTTTTATTTTTTCGAGCAAGTATAAAAGTCATTTTTTGGTTTTAATTTTTTATTTACCAAAAATAAAAGTTATTAGCTTTGTAATTATGATTTTTCAGTGATGATAGATACACAGCAAATATTTTGCAATGTTATTTTTTTGTGATAACTGTATTAATATATATTATTATACATTTTTTAAGTATCTAACTACAAGACTAACATCTCTATTTGTACGAGCAGTGCGCCAATTTTTGGAAATTAAATTCGTCATTTTTAAAACAAGAATTCTTCAAAAAAATCGTCATATTAAAAATAAGTTTTACTGATTATAAAACTCGAAAATAATGCAAAAGGAAACCATAAAATTTATGTATTATATGTATATATTTATATATTATATATATATAATATAACTGCGTTATTTGTTATTTATTCGTTATAAAAATAAAAATTTATAACTTATGGAATTTCAACTCAAGAAATTGAAATAAATATCAAAAATAACTTTTATTTTTGCTCGAAAACATAAAAATCAAATATTAACTTTTGCCCGAAAAAATAAAAATCAAAAAATAACTTTTAATTTTGTCCGAAAAAATAAAAACCAAATAATAACTTTTATTTTTGCTCGGAAAAATAAAAATCAAAAAATAACTTTTGTTTTTGCCCGAAAAAACAAAAATCAAAAAATTACTTTTATTTTTGCTCGAAAAGATAACTTTCATTTTTGCTCGAAAAAATAAAAATCAAAATATAACTTTTATTTTTGCCCGAAAAAATAAAAATCAAAAATAACTTTTATTTTTACTCGAAAAAATAAAAATCAAAAAATATTTTTTATTTTTGCTCAAAAAAAATAAAAATCAAAAAAAAACTTATTTTTGCTAAAAAAAAATAAAAATCAAAATTTAAAAAGCAATGCATTTTATTATAGACTAGTTCATAAGGATCAAAATCTTATGCTTGAAACAGTTTTCCGACATTTACATCTAATTGCTTTTTTTGTTTAAAAATTTGGAAATAACTGTTATTTTCGGTCCCTGCTTTTCTCGATACACTGATGCAAGAGCTAGAGCACCAAGTCTACACTGTGGTGCAAAATTATAGCCGCATGCACTTTTCAGCAGTTTTGTACATTTACATAAAAATTCAAGAAAGACCTCTAAAAATAATTAGAAAAACAGTAAAAAATTTTTGTTTTTATGCCTTAAAAAACCTTTATAACAAATTCCTTGTTTTTATGGTGGTGCAAAATTATAGCCGCAGATAAGAAAAAAATATTTTTTCAGCTAACGGTGGAGCCAGTCTTAATTTTTTTTCTTTTATTCTTATTTTATTTGAATAATTACTATTTTCTAATTACATATCAGCCTTATTTTCGAAATTCTGCGGGGGTATTACGTGTTCGATATTGAAAAAGGCAAAATTACAGATTTTTTGGAAGAAGATGTTAGTTTTCGAGGAATTTCTCGGAAAATAAACCTATTTCCAAAATGTGGTACTCAATTTTTGAAAATGTCCTTCTAATTACGGTCAAAATAAAAAAAATTTTGAAGAAAACTCAAAATTTCAGTTCGTAATAAACGCCAGCGTATCAGAACGTTAGCAAATCAACTAAAACTTTCAAACAAATAGCCCACAAATTTGATTTTAATGTGTTCCCCTGGACTGAAAATCGGTTGTTACAGCAGTCTTAAGTTATCTGCCGCCAAAAAATAAAGAATGCACCACGATTACGGCACACGGCACAAAAGTGCATGAGTACTGGCTGGAATATGGTAAGTCACATTTAGAGTTTTTTCACGGGAATTCCCGGGACGGGATTTCCCGGGAATTCAAGACAATTTTCAATTCCGAAATCCCGGGAAATACTTCGGGATTAAAAATTGTCTTGAATTCCCGAGAAATCCCGTCCCGGAGATTCCCGTGAAAAGACTCTAAATGTGACTTACCTTATACCAGCCAGTACTCATGCTAGTTTTGGCCAAATTCCAGCTTGCACTAAGACTGCTGTAACAACCGATTTTCAGTCCAGGGGAACACATTAAAATCAAATTTGTAGGCTATTTGTTTGAAAGTTTTAGTTGATTTGCTAACGTTCTGATACGCTGGCGTTTATTACGAACTGAAATTTTGAGTTTTCTTCAAAATTTTTTTTATTTTGACCGTAATTAGAAGGACCTTTTCAAAAATTGAGTACCACATTTTGGAAATAGGTTTATTTTCCGAGAAATTCCTCGAAAACTAACATCTTCTTCCAAAAAATCTGTAATTTTGCCTTTTTCAATATCGAACACGTAATACCCCCGCGGAATTTCGAAAATAAGGCTAATATGTAATTAGAAAATAGTTATTATTCAAATAAAATAAGAATAAAAGAAAAAAAATTAAGACTGGCTCCACCGTTAGCTGAAAAAATATTTTTTTTTTATCTGCGGCTATAATTTTGCACCACCAAAAAAACAAGGAATTTGTTATAAAGGGTTTTTAAGGCATAAAACCAAATTTTTTTTCTGTTTTTCTAATTATTTTTAGAGGTCTTTCAGATGGCATTCACAGATTTCTTGAATTTTTTATGTAAATGTACAAAACTGCTGAAAAGTGAATGCGGCTATAATTTTGCACCACAGTGTAGGTGCACCCATAGAATTCCTTAAACTTGTTTTCACTCTTTTTAGGGTGGAAAACTTCTCTCCGCGGATGCAGTTGTAACAGGAATTACTATCAGTAAATGTTAAAACATGTAAACGTTTGGAAAAAGTTCCTTGTTGCAATCTTGAATAGCATCTAGCGGATTTGATGGTCTTTATGGTAGTGTTTCCATAGATCAATTTCAGTTAATATATCATTAGTTTGAAAAATTATAGTCTCAAAAAAATATTATAAATTCATTTATTACATACTAACCAAAACAAAAATAAAATAAAAAATCGAAAATATTTCGGGGGGGCTTTGGCCCCCAGGGCCCCCCCCCCTGGGCACGCACTGGATCTACTGATGGTCTATTTTCAAATTTGTTTCATTTGTTATATTTATTTTTATAAGTTTGTTATAATTTTTATTAAAAATAAAAATTATGTTTTTATCGACCTTTAATTGTGCACTGAAAAATGAAAATTATTCAAGTTCGAGGCCATACTCTATATTTCTTTATTATGATATCGACCTAACAAATAATCTATAGAGTTTTTTGTTTTCAAATTTATTATTTGACTCTTTCAGAAATGTGTTGATAGATCTATTTCGGGAATTTTCTAAGTTCCCATCATCAGAACACGTTTTGAAAGCGGTAACAATCCAATGCCAAACATCAAACATTCATATGAACTAGTTTACTCACTACATGAGAACTAATATACATATGAGTTTGAAGTTAAAGATTATAACCATTGATCAAAAAATAAATTGAAAACTTGTTTGATGTGCAAGGTCCACCTCTGGTGGATATTCTATACACGTTTTTTGTTTTTCTCTCCTTTTTATATTTTGTTTAGTTTGTAAACAAAACAGGGGAAGTAAACTAGGCGGTACTTTGTCTTTTATACAAGTTTGTTATAATTTTTATTAAAAATAAAAATTATGTTTTTTTCGACCTTTAATTGTATAAGGTGGCGCAAAAATAACCTTTCGATGTTTTTTTTTTTTTATTATGTATTTATTATGTATAGCATTTTCTGATAGGAGGATTACTTTTGCGCCACCTTATACAATGAAAATGAAAATTATTCAAGTTCGAGGCCATACTCTATGTTTCTTTATTAAGTTAGTGTCCTAACAAATATCTATAACTCTATAGATTATTTGTTAGGACAATATCCTAATAAAGAAACATAGAGTATAGCCTCGAACTTGAATAATTTTCATTTTCATTATTTATTTTTATAAAAAAAAAAAAACTAAATTGAGGTGCAACTACTAACGTATGAGTGTTTTTAATTGTCAAAAATTTGTTGGTCAATGTCAAGCATTTAGAAACATTTGCATATGGCAACCCTACTTACACTATCTCATTTGACGAGTGATTTGTCTGTGTAGCACAGTTTTTTTTAATGTAAACACTGTAATTTGTGAAATTAAGGATAAAAAAATTAAACTTATTTGGCAACATTGATAGTTGAATATTTATAGATAGAACTATTTGGAACGTTTACCATATTCGAAATGTTGTTCCTGCTGTTGTTTCTTTAAAGTGTTATAAATTGTTGTGTTGTTTTTTTTGCGTCTTGACCATATTTGCAATGATTAAGTTTTTTCATCTTAAATTTGTTTTTTTTTGTTCTTATGAAAGGTCGTGGCTTTCAGACGCATTTGGGCAACCATGCGGAAGTTGATTTATATTGTTATATATAACAATTTAGCGCATCGCATCTATCCTATATTCATTGTTATCATGGGCGAATGAAGAATGAATGTTTTTTTTTAACAGCAACAACAAAAACTTAACTATTTTCTTGTAAAGAAAATATATTTTTTATTAACAATATTACCAAAAAAAAAAATAAATAAATAAAAAATACATAATAAAAAAGAAATAAACTTTAAATATGTAGCACACAGAATTGCAATGAAACTTATTGTTGGTACGTGTAACTATCATAAGCAGGGACAGGAACTTCATGTACCAAAAAAGTGTATTTTAGGCTCCTACAATATGCACTAAAAATTTAAAAAATATGCAGGGTTATAACTTATTTTCTTCAAAACTGTTAAATATCACTACGTGATGGGATATTGAATTAATAATAAAAATCGCTTTTTCTGTTCATTTTGAAATAAAAACCACCCGCATAAACTGCATTTGTATCGCCTTTTTACCGTTACATTGCGTTTTTAGATCAAAATGTGTTAAAAAAAAGCGAAATGTGTGCCAACAATACTATTTTACAATAAATTTAATCAAAGCTAGTGAAAACATGACAATTTTCCAGTAAAATACCAAAAACTTTTTTTTTGTAATAATACACATAATTACACAGAAAAAAATATTTCCGTACTTTTTTCGATTAAATTGGTTTGTTGAACATTTTAAAAGCTGTTAAATAAATATTAAATGAATCAATTAAATATTTGCTCAAATTCAGAACTTGCTTGACATTTTCTATATTATCTCTCAAAAGCAAACATCAACATATTGTTGTTGTTTTTTGTAATATGTATTTATGCAGTTGTTTTTATAAATGTTTCTCTTTAGTGTTATTAGTAATAAATATTTTAAATTCATTTCAATTAGATAAGTTATTAATTCTTATTAGGTTTATGTTATTGTTTAAATCCGAATACTAATTTATTCTAAAACATTATCATAAAATTTATAATGTAATTTTTAAAGTTTAATTTCGTTTAATAATTTTGTTAAAAAGAAAGAAAATGCAAAAAAATAAATTAAAACTTATTTCAAACAAAAAAAAAATACTCTGATTTCAACTAAAGGGATAATTTCTGTAAGAAACAATTCAAAAAAATTTGTGACATGGTCCCGACTAATTTATGTGTGAATTTGCTCACATCAGTATAAATAAATATGCTAACTAAATGAGAATTTCATGCCGCTTTAAATTCAATATTATAAAATTCACGCTTTAAAAAACATTTTGCATGGCTACAAACACATTTGGTATGGCAAAAACATTTTTTTATTTAATTGAAAAATAATTAAATTAAAGAGGTATCAATTTCTAATTGAATAAGCAATTTTCGTTGTTGGTTATTGAATCGATGGTTTTCGTGATTGAAATGGGTATTTATTTATTTATTTGTGTGCTATACTTTGGGGAGACTTTCAGTGTTTGGCACTGAACTTTAAGCAAAATCAGCGAAAAAAATAACAAACTTACTATGTAGAGATAGATTTTCCATGCCGAGTGCATTCGAATACATGTTTTTTTTCAGAAAAATACTACACTAAAAAAAAAGTTTTTAAAGACAAGCAAAAAATTTTGCTGAGTCAGCAAAATAAAAGTCAGGAAGGTGCAAAAAAATTGATAATGTCAGCAAAACCTTTTGCGGAAAATTATCAAGCTGATTTTTAGTAACAAAATTAGTAGATATAGCAAAAGTTTTGCTAACACTTAATTGATTTAAAATTAAAAAAATCCTTGCTTAAAGTTAATAAATTTGTTGCTGAATATTAGTAGATTGAAAAACACTCAAAAAATTTGTAGAAAAATTATACTTTAGTTAACTAATTTGCTGAAAATCTTAAAATTTTATAGAAATAATTTTATACAACATAGACAAATTATCTATTATGGACCACTTGACAGGGTATTGGGTCCCAGAATGGGCCTGCGACAGGATTTCAGAGAGGTCGGCCACGACGCTCTGTTACACGTTAATAACCGACAGGGAACCATGGTTAAATGGGACCTTCTTGGGAAAACCACCGGGATCCACTTTTACACGGATGGATCGAAACTGGATGGGAAAACTGGTCTGGGCTTCTGTGACGCTGACAATGTACGCAAATGCTTCTGTCTTCCTCACAATAATACCGTACTATAGGCCAAGGTCACCGCGATTACGGAGTGTATTAAGCAGGTGAATATCATGGGCTTGACCGGTGATATTGTGATTTTCACGGATAGCCAAGCGACTATCCGGGCTCTATCTACGGACTCTGTGGGATCAATGACGATACTCAGGTGTAAAGGGGAAATTAACGATTTCTCTGCACGAGGACGCATTAAGATTATATGGGTGCCGGGACACTGTGGTATAGCGGGAAACGAAATGGCTAATAATTTGGCTAGGGGAGGATCTTCCCTGGAGTTAGTTACTTTGGGGAACGCTAAACCTTTTCGAGCTCTCAAGGCGGAGCTGGTGGACTGGGCTGACACCATGCATAGGGCCATCTGGGAGAATGCGGGTGTTGGCAGGACCACGGGTATTCTATGGGTCAACCCGGACAGGGACAAGACTAGGGAAATTCTGAATCTCAGTAGGAAGGAACTGATTCTTTTGATGGAAATCCTCACGGGACACTCGACACTAAGGGTCCATCTCCACCGTATTGGTAGGGCGGACTCGAGAGTGTGTAGGGCCTGTGGGGAGGACGAGGAGACCTTGGAACACTATCTCTGTGAATGCGAAATACTATCCAGTGACCCAATATCCAGATTGGGGGATCTTAGGGGCATATTATGGAAGAAGTTGAGGAATTTCGTTAGTGCGACCGAGTTCTTGGAGTAGGAATGTGACTGGCTTAAGTGTAAGTCCTCAGTGACTTGAGTCGGATTAGGGAAGCAGTTTCCCTTCTCCGAATCCTCTTTTCGACCTAACCTAATCAAATTATCTTTTAACTACTTGCATCCATGGTTGCCTAAGTGCTTGCATTTTTATAGAAACGAAACCAAACGAAATAACTAAATATGAAATATACAACCCATTTTTTTTAATAAGAAAAAGGATATATACAAAATTACATAAGATGAATGTCCTTGTCTTTCACTTTAGTATGTCTACCTACACGTATATTTGTTTGCAATTTGACCACACTACATTAATAGTCACTATAATCATTTACTTTAAAAATACATATTTCTACCCTGTTTTAGATGACGTTTTCTTCACATGAACGAAAAAACAAAATACATGTAAGTCACTCATTCGTGTAGCGGCGAACGTCTTACAAAAACCAAAGCTTAATCTTTCTTAAATTTAAATATTTTATTTTCTCTTTAATTTAATTAATAGATAATTACTTTGACAAGCCAGTGACAACAAAAAATTTAAGTTTTTTTAATCCGCAATTTGTATGTATACGATACACATTGTTGGCGTCCTTTTGTTTTATTCTGTATGAAAAACAGATACAAAAATCTTGCATGGTTGATTTTTTATATGTCTTACAAGAGTTGTACTTTTTAGTATCATTTTCCTCGTCTCTACTACATCTTGACATGCCACGACATCTACGTGATTCAGTGTATATATTTTAATCTGGTTGTCGTCCACACTTTTAATGTGCTTATCAGCACCATTTTTTTTAGAAAAATAAATTAGTAAAATATTAGTTAAACATCAGTTTAAAACAGTTAAATGCTGAATAAGTATAACTAAAATTTTAGCTGAAAACACAATTTCAGCAAAACATTAGCTGAAAAATAGTATACTTGATTTACAGGACGTTTTGCTAACTTTTCTACTAACTTATTTTTTTGAGTGCAGTAATTAGAAATTTTGTTTAACTTGCTCTAAGACGTAAATGAAAAACAACATGCATTTGCAATGAACTTCCGGTCCCTGATCATAAGATTTCTTTATTTTACGATGTTCAGAGTTTCTTGGAAATTTTCATTAATAACATTGTTTAGTATTATGGAAATAATCTCTTAAATATTCAACACAATAGAGAAACAAACTGAAATTTGCATAAACATATGTTGACTAAAGAAAAGAAAATTATGAAAATCTTTTAAAGATAAGTTTACGTAACTACAAATAAAAAGTGTATATAGATTTTATAACTAGATTATTTAAATTTAATAAAGAAAGCAGGATGATTTATATCTTTTGGTGATTATTATCAATAGACAATGGTTTTCAAGCCGATTTCTCTAGCATTCACGTCAGTACACAGATAGAAATTGTTTGCCAACTGAAATTCGGTTACTAGTAACTGAAATCGGTTGGTATAACTGCAAATCGGTTTTCACAAAGAAATTACAAACCCGTTTTTTTTGCGACTGGCGCATGAAACATTTGGAAGTTATAAATTTGGCATTTTAAAATTGATATGTAGTCACTTATTCGCGTAGCGGCGAACGTCTCACAGTGGCTGAAAATCATTTTTCATTGGCCAAAATTCTGTAACTTTTGAACCGATCAAAATATTTTAGTAATTTTTTTTTATCCACATATGAAATGTTTTAATAAATAAGAAAGGTTCAGTAAATAAAAACCCATATTTCATATCAAAATTAAAAAAAAAAACCAGAATAATTGCGCTAATGTTCAACAGATTTATTTTGCTAAAATTAACAAATTTCTCCGAAATAATAAATTTTTTTGTAGTAATAGCAAAATTCTTAGATAATATTACTAACGTTTGTAATATTACTAACGTTTATTTAAGTGTAAATATTTTTTTAATGTAAACAAATTTGCAAATTTGACAGCAAAAATGGTTAGTTTTTAAGAAATAATAGCAAAATGTTCAGTTGATTTTACTATTTGTTTTTTTTTTTTTTGAGTGTAAACATTAAAAACTCCCATTATCGCAAAAAATGTTTATAATTATTATTAAAATCCAAATATGAAATTTTTTAATAAATAAAAAAATTGAAAAAAACTTTAGTTAGTCTCTTTACAGGAAGAAGAAGAAGAAAACATTTTTATTGAAAAATTTTACGGACACAAGGGATACACCAGACTGCCGCAGTTTCGTCCCCCTCCTGGGACTCGTCAGTGGGTAATTTATGTGTCAATTGAACAAAGTATTTTATATTGTTAATTTGCTCTATATGAAAAACTTTTTTATTATTTTTTTGGTGTCGTACTGGTATTTGAACTCACTGCCTTAGCATCAAGCTATGTGTAACAAAACTCCATTTTAGCCGCAGTCATCGCTGCGTCGACATTGGCTCAACTCGTTTAGAGGTGAGATTACGATGCATAGGTTGATGCTAAGGCAGTGAGTTCAAAAAACTTATATTTTACGCTAAATGTTAAAAAAAAATCAAAAGTTCAATTTTGACCTTGAATTTCTGAAGAAATACTCAATCAATGTTAATGAAATTAAAACTGAGCCAAGTTCAACTAATTACCTGTTCTTTAAAAGAACACAGAATTTTGGCCAATGAAAAATGATTTTCAGCCACTGTGCGTCATTTGAATTTTTTTTTTTTTTTTAGCTATTTCATTAAAATGAAAAAAGTGTTCTACCGGCGGGTCGTGGCGGGTGCAAAAGTATACATAGGGTTAAAGAGGACACTTTCACCTTTCTCCGGATGGTATACGTTTCATGCCGACTTGTTTCCATTAGAAGTTCTATTCCACTGAAATTGAAATTTAACAAAAATATAGTAGTTTAATAAATTGTTCAGAACACCCTAATGATAAACGGTAGTGCTGTGACCACTTACAACAACTAAAGACTACAATCCTACTAACCTTATAAAAAAGACCGCAGGTCATTATCGATGTTAACTTCCTCGTAGTAACCATTTATTTTTGATAAAAAAAACAAACAAAATCACCTTTTTCTGAAATTAAAAAAACAGTTAAGTTTGACAGCATGCCATGCCCACAATTAGCAATAGTTTGACTTAATCTTTTAGAAATCGGTGACAAAAGAAAATTGGACTTTTGGCCAGTGAAATCAAATTTTCAGCCACTGTGCGTCTTGCAAAAACAAATGCTTAATCTAATGCTGTGTAACTATATGCTCTCTGATGTAATTGTATCCCAAAATTGGGCACATCTAATTGTATCACATGTTATCTAAATTAATAAAATCAGAAAGAATTTTATACAACTTGATATAAGGATATATAAAAAAATTATAAATTATACATATACACTTAGAATACTATGTAGGTAAAGACCACTGCAATTATAGTTGAAAACAAATGAAATTTCACTTAAAGAAAGGACGACTTACATTTCATTAAATTCAACTAACATTGTCATTGGTTTTTTAATGTTCAAAAAATGACTAACAATTGTAGTAAAAATGAACCACATGGAAGTAAAAAATAAACAAACATTTATTTTTTTCAAATAACAAAAAATTACTGTAAAAAATGAATGTAAAATCATAAAAAATTTAATTTGTTCTACAAATGACTGACATTTACATTAAAAATAAAGAAACTGTATTACAACCTAAACTACTACATATTTTTAAAGCGGAATTTCCTTGAGTGTATACCAAAAATTGTATATACCCGAATAAAAAAAGTATTTATATATATATACAGTGTAAATTCGATAATCCGGACTCCACTAATCCGGAATATTCGGTAATCCGGACAGAATTTTGCAGCTCATTGCGTATTCTATAATCCGGATTAATTGCAGCTCTATAGTCCGGATTGAATAAAACCCGTTTTTATTTATTTTCTTATTCAAATCACAGCATGCTTTGAAAAATACAATCCGGATTGATTGAACCTCTATAGTCCGGATTGAATAGCAGCCGTTTTTATTTATATTTTTATTTAAATCACAGCATGCTTTGAAAAATACAGTTAGAATTGTGTGATGAGTATGTTTGCACATGCGTTTTTAATTTAGTATTGATGCAAGATGCCTTCAGTGAAGAGAGCACACAAGACTTTATCTATTTTAGATAAAGTCAAAATTGTTGAAGAACTTAGTAGAGGTATGAGTGGAAGGGTGTTGGCTGACAAATATGGGGTTGGTGATTCCACTATTTTGTCAATAGTGATTCCACTATTACTTTGTCAAACGAAATTAATATTATTTATTGTTAAGTATGTGTGTAAATTGGTACTTTTTTTATTTTAACTGAACTGCACAAATTAATATTTATGTTTTTATGCTATGAATTATTATAATTTTTAATAAATACATACATTCGCTAATCCGGAATATTCGCTAATCCGGATTGGGGTCTGCAATCAATTATTCGGATTATTGAATTTTTACTGTATATATTAATAATATATATATAATATATAATATATATATAATATAAGTGGTTAAACTGTGGGGGAGCACATTGCACAGTTCCAAGTACAGAAGAAATTACAAATATTCACATTGAATCTAAGAGGTGTTCGAAAACTGGTCAACGTAATCTGGAAAGACGTGCATTTCTCCAAAACTGGCTGGATGGTCTTCCAAAAATGGAATCTCACTATTGCAAAAAGAATACAAAAAAATTGTATTTACAATCCAATTTTTCATCATACACTGAAATCTATAACCTATACAAGGATAAGTGCACCGCAAACAAAGAAAACCTCTTAAAACATTTGTCGTACCCAGTTTTCGCAAATATAATAAAAGCATCAAATTATTCAATTTTCCAACCAAAAAATGACGAATGTAATACTTGCGTATCATATAAAGTAGGAAACATATGTGAGCAAGACTATAAAAAACACTGAGAGGAAATAGATAAAATGCGAGAAGAAAAGTCCAACGACATTTTAAACGCAAAGTCCGGCTTATGTGCAATATTTTGTATGGATGCACAAGCTGTCAAATTGATGCCTCAATTAAACACAAATGCAGCATATTATAAAATGAAATTGCAAATTCACAATTTCACATTTTACAATCCTATCAGCCATGATTCTGATAACTATGTGTGGGATGAGACTGATGGCAAACTGCACTCTTCCCTTTTTGCAACGTGCATTACTAAACATTTACACAATTTTCACAATCGCCATCCAGAAGTTCACCATATTATCATTTATTCCGACGGCTGCTTTTACCAGAACCGAAACAGTACGTTAGCCAATGCTTTACTCTCTTTTTGTGAGGAAACCCATATAACAATAGAACAAAAGAATTTAATAAGTGGGCATTCGCAAATGGAGTGTGATGCTACCCATTCACTCATTGAGAGAAAACTAGCAAAAAAACAAATCTACCTTCCATCTCAATTCGTTGATATTATAAGAGAAGCTCGAAAATCTCCAAGCCCTTTACAAGTGCACCAACTGCACTATGATGATTTCCTGGACTTCGAAAGTATTCCCAAACAATACCCGTCCATTCGGCCAGGTAAATATGGTTCTTTGTTAATTCGGTAAGGTAAATATGAATTGTTGCTAATATTTAAATTCATTACAGGAAGAAGCATTGGAGACCATACTGTAAACATGATCCGAGCCCTAACATACGATGACTTGGGGTATATTTATTACAAAACCGATATAAGTGCCGAATATGAGCCTCTACCGCAAAGGAAAAAGTCCATTACCAGAACCAACACACCTGGTCAACTTTACGCCAAAAGAATAGAAATATCGAAAAAGAAGTGGGATCACTTACAAGATCTTAAGCAGTTTCTGCCCAAAGACTGTCATTACTTTTATGATAATTTACCATATCAAATCTGAATACTATCTACAATTATCTAATTTTTACAATTTAATGTATTTTGCCTTTTTTAATTTGTTTTAAAACCATGAATTTAAATACAATTTTGAGTTAAATTATTCTTTTCAAAAAGCCCTATCTCACTATTTCTTTCATAAAATACGAATACAAAAAGCCCTAACTCATATACATAACATCCATAAAAATTACAAATATATACATAAGTATTTCAATCTGAATTCCTCGTTTAATTTAAATAAAGAAGTTTTTTGACAATGTTTGTGTAGCTATATTATTTCAGCTCTTATTAAGTTTTTTCCTTCTCCTGTAAAAAGTGTTTTTGATGAGTTGGGGCCTTCTTATATTAAGCTAACGATATATAAACTCTTTTAATCGGGTTAAAAAGGGGGTACGAATTTAGAACATTTTATATGAGAACATCTTTAACATTTAAGAAATTAAAATTTTTTTGTTCGCAGTATTTAAGTACTCGAGAAAGACATTTCATACCCATATTGCCTATACTGTGGGATGTGCTATTCGAAAAAAATATTTTTGATAAAAAAAATTATTCTGATATGCACTATATACCGGACATGTTTTATATACCAGTGGATGCGTGCTGAAAATACCATTAATTGATACCCAATTTGCGTAACTATAGTTTCATAGCTTATGGAAGAAAAGCTATGAAACTATAATGAATGCCATAATTCGGCCATGATCTTTAAAAATATATAGACCCAGAAAATACCTTGGTAGTAACAACGGTATTTGTAGCCAATCGAATGGTTCGGTTGTTTCTACCGAATTTCTTTGTAGTTGTCACAGAATTTCTGTTGAGGCAATCGAACTTCAAATGTCGCAGCAGAATTTCTCTTATTTCAATCAAATGACTGTTATAACAAAGGAAAAATGATTACAGTAACCAAAACATTCGATTGGCACTAAATACGATTGCTACTACCGAGTCTGTTTTCTGGTTGATAACCTTCTTTGTATTGTTAATATAATTTACTTGAATTAACGTCACTACATTGCTAGGTCTGTCAAAAAAACAGAGTAGTATTTGGAAGATGACAAAGCCAATTGTGATAATATTTTGTTGTTGTTTTGTTTTTTCTTTGATATTTTAAATTTTAAATCTCGCTCCTAGACGAGGACAAGAAATTCTCGTTGAGTTTGTGATTTAACATAACAAATATCTCTAAAAATTCTACTAACAAAGTCCCCTGAAGATTTCCTTGGGCAGGAATGAAATCCGGATAGGGACACGCCTACAGCAGATTGTTTTTCACAATTTGTTAAATAAGTTTTGGGACTTTAGCACATTTAATTACAATAAATATAATTTGTAGAGCTTTTTTTATTAAAAATTCAAATTTTTTTTTTTTTTTTTTACTTTTTCAACGTCTACGAGTATTTTTTCGAATCTTCTGTTATTTATTTTAAAAAGAGAAGCAACACTCAGGAAATTCTTTCTATTAATTCATGTGTTGCTTTCTATGGAAAGGTGGTGAAAGATGAAGTGCTTCAAACATGGCAACACTGCAATTGCGCGAGATGATAAGTCTTACAATAGTTGTTGCTCGCCACCTAATGTAGAGTTGGCGAATTTATTGAAGCCTTGTTTCATAGCCCTGATTCATTATATTACTTCGGTGGGGTTAAGTGCTATGGGAACACCGAAGGTGGGCGCAGCCATACATATAAGTGATAGAAAATTCATACATATTATTTTTCTAAATTGATGTTGTCGTCTCCGGGAATCGAACACGGGACCATCTGTGTAACAGTCCAACGAGCTAACCATAACACCACAACGCCCACAACCACACATGGGCAATGTCAATTACATTTTGTAAGCATTCTCTTGTGAAATTTTCCAATACCATTTATTATTTCAGACCTACTTGCACACTTGTGGGCTAAAACGCTTCCATGGAAAATTTGTAATATGTTTTATACCAAACATGGGGATTAGTAACAACAACACTTACTCAGTTACACCCACTACCTGTAATTAGACGCAAAATCGTAATTGGCCTGTAATAAAATACACAAAAATTTATATTATGTCCCATGTCTGGTAATTGAAATTTTTTTAAGGAAGCATTTAAGGCATCAAGTGCGAGCGTAGGTCTGAAATTATTAATGCTGTAGAGAAGTTTAACAAGTGAATGATTGTGAAATGTAATTGACGTCGGCCAGGTCTGGTTTAAATCTGTTAAATATTAACTTATAACGATTTTCCACGTTTTTTGATTTCTGTAAAGTTCTCAAAATAGATTCAATGCTCTTATTAATATTTTAGTTTCAAACTTAACAGCGTTAATAAACTGGGCAATCCATACCATGTGGCAGACCAAAGAATGAGTAAGATCATACAAATGTACATACAGTAGATACAAAAATGGATTTTATTATACTCATAGAAATAAACCTGTAAAAATAACAAAAAACGTTACTAAAAATAAGTTAAAAATGAACTGCTAAAATTAGAAGAATTTTTAACTGAATATTAGTAATATAAGAATAGCAAAAATAAATCTGTTGAATGTACAAATATTTTGTTATATTTCAGTTAAATTTTAGTTAATTGAATATAATAAAATAATCTACTAAAATCAGCAAAAACATATGCTTAATATTAGTAGACAAAAAAATCATTATAATATGTGAAATTTTTTAAGTTTTGTTTTCAATGCGAATAAAAGTCTGCCCTTATGAAATCAGCAATCTACAATTTTTTAGCAAAAATTTCTGTTAATTTTAGCAAAATAAAAAATTATTTGCGTTCTACTAAACTTGAGGTAAATATACGAAACATTTCGTTAATATTAAAGTTTTTGCTTGCTATTTTGAGTCTACAAATATTTAGTAAAAGTTTTTGCTAATTTTACAGAGTACAGTGCTATTTTCAATTAACTAAAATTCACATCGAATATAACTAAAATTTTGTAAAGTTAACATATTTATTTTTGCTGTACATATTTTATTAATATTTAGCAAAAAAAAAATGTGCTAAATTTAGCAGTTTTTTCAGCAAGGTAATTTTTAACTGATTTTTATTAACTTTTTCTGCTATTTTTATAGGTTTATTTCGATGAGAATATGAATACGTTAACAACTTGTCTCTTTTCAGTCCCAATCAAAAAGTATAATTAATATTGCCCCAAATAATAAATATAAAATTTGTAAACTTTGACAGTGGTTTTGAAAAACCTTAATAAATTATTGATACCGGCTTGTCGATTTCCATTAGAATGAAAATGTTCAACAGTGTAATATAAACGTTAACACAGTGTCTAGACATACAACAAGTAAACTTATTTTAATTAAATTTTTGTAAACTGCTTATCTAATTTCATCAATTTGTCTTCTTCAAAAATTTCTCACATTTCTTGGTCAATAAGCAAAGGACGACCCTATAAACTATTGTGCATAAACAACAAATAGGTACCTGTTCAAATAGAGGTTAATAAACTCTTAAGAAAGAAGAAGAACTCACCCCCTCAAATATAACTACACATACGCACACACACTCATTAAACCCAATACATGTAACATGAATAGAGTTCATATGCATAATTCAAATATAGAAATATTTGGATTCCTCCCCTTCTTTTAGCCATTAAATTAATTTTAGTCATAGTCAAGTTTTCTTATTCCTTATTTTACCGCAATCGGAAATCAACGAAGCGGAAAATGGCAACAGGTTTTTCATCATACCACATACATAAGTCATTTCTTTAGTCGCATTGTGGGCAACTCCAGCAATATTTAGAGTAGAAAGGGCACGACCTGTATGCAAAGAGTGTGGGAAATTTTCAATTGTTTCAAATAGTTAATAATTGCTTTTAAAGTGTAGAGTGGATGTAGAGTGTTGTGCTCTAGTGTGTGTGTGCGTTGTGTGTTTCTCGATGGCTTCTTCATGTTCCTTGTTCAGTTCTTTTCATTTTCAATGCCTTTTTAACATCATTGCCACACTATTTGCCACTCTTCAGAAGAGTAAGTGTGTGAATTTGTGGTTTAATATACTTTTCTTCTTATTATTATTATTTTTTATATAAATTAATAATAAAAAAAGACACAAGTGCATTCTTTTTATGATAAATTATCTTAATGACATTTGTTGCTGCAATTGCCGGCAATGAAAGTGCAAACTACCCAGGTAGAAAAATACAACCTTTAAAACGTTTTAAAAGCATTTTTCATGATGGTACAAGCGTTTTCAGAACATACCAAATTACAAATTTAAAGCGTTTTGAGAATGTGCAAAATGATAACCCAAATTTACGGTCTGAGGATGGTATTTTATAACGTTCTCAAAACATTGCAAAACAAAATTTTTGAAATGCTTTTTCAATCGTTAAATAAGTATTTGCAGAACATTTTGGCTTACAGTTATTAAGCGTTATGAAAACGACCCAAATGATATCCGCTTTGGGGGTTTTAATTTTGAACATTGTCAAAACGCTCGAAAGACAAATTATAAAGATCTTTATGAATTGTTCATAAATACCACAAATAATGAAACATGTAAAATATGATTAAAATAATATAAATAAAGTAACAAAACATTGTAATTTTAAATAGTTTAACTAGCGTTTTATTAAGTTTTGAAAAGTCCTCTAAAATATTGCTTTATCTGTCCTCAAAATATAGTGCTTTATAAAAGATATACAAGGACTATACACTTTATAGAGTCGCTACATTATGGGCTGGCCATATTGAGTGATTTATTGAACTCGGTTCATGAAGAGAAAAGCATATAAAAAAATTGCATAAGAAACCGAGTTCGCATATAGATAGACCCCTTATGACAGTGTTGTTTTTTAATCAGTAAAATATTTTGTAAAAAAAAAAAGTATTTCTAAAGTACTATTGGCAAATGTTAGAAAAACGCTTTAACGCAATGGTTTTACATTGGTTTTATTTTATAAACCGTTGTAAATTTTGTACGATAAGAACTTCTAAAGTACTTTTTACAAACGTTGGAAAAACGCTTTGAACCAATGTTTTTACAGTGTTTTTATTTCACAAATATTTGTAAGTTTTGTATAAAAAGTATTCCTAAAATACTTTGTCCGAACGTTCGAATAGCAATCCAAAATAATGTTTTTTAAATCCTTTTTTTTCGTATTATTTGCAATTATCGCTTTGGAAACGCTTTTATTTTAGTACCATCAAAAACAAACGTTTTGAAAACTCTTCGTTTTTTGTACCATCCCAAATTTCTACCTGGGTATGTATGAATGTATATTTTCTTTAAGGCGGAAATTTACGTGTTATAATTTCTCCTATTAATACTTAAATTTTTCTGTATCTTTATTTAAGATCCGACGAAAAAAGTTTATTATGGTCTTATATAGGTTGATATAACAGGTTATAATTGTATTTAATTATATACATATGTGGCCATATGTAACGATATCTATTTACATCTCATACTAATATTCAGACATAGGCGGCGTCAATTACATTTAAAAATCATTCACTTGTGAAATTTTTCAATATCATTAATAATTTCAGACCTATGCTCACACTTGTGGGCTTAAACTTTTCCTTAGAAAATTTGTGAAATTTGTAACAACAAACATGGGGCTTAGTAACAACATCTGGGTATTTCGTTAAATGGAAATTATTCAATTACACCCAATTACATGTAATTAGACTTAAAAGAGTAATTAGCCTGTAATTGATTACACAACTATTGGTGTTATGTCCCATGTCTGGTATTGACAAAATTAAAAGTTTACCAAGGAAGCGTTTAAGCCAACAAGTGTGAGCATAGGTCTGAAATTATTAATTACATAACAAATTTTACAAGTGTATGATTGTGAAATGTAATTGACCCACTGCTAATATTTATAAAATTTTTAATATATCATCATATATCATTATATCTTCCGTTATATCTAAGTTGATTTCTTTTTTTCATCATATAATAATCTTCAGAAGACACCTAAGCGATCGGTTCAGTTATTTAATAAATAAAAAGAAAACAAAATGGCGTTATAGCTATAAAACTCAGTGCATAAGAAGAATAGAAATTAAGTCTAATTTTCTAACCCATTGATTTTTGTTTAGATTTTCATTATTATTTGGAATGTGAAACAAAAAAGTAGCGCAAGCTTCCGAAGAATTTTATTAAGTTAAATCAAATTGTATTAAATTATATATGACGTGATCAAATTACGTGAACCTATTTTTCGGATCAAACTTAGTCAAATGAGATCACAAGGGATCCCTTGAGATACGGTTTTCTATGCCATTTTTCGGATCAGCTGAGATATGATTTTTTTCAACTTCATATCCCGATTAAAAGAAATATATATAGAGCTTTATGTACCCTAGTAAAAACGTTTACATATACTGATGCATTATTTTATATAAATATATATGTTATTGCATGCTATTATGTATATGTAAATGCATATGTTTATATATTTTTATATATAAAATTTGTTTCCTCTATATTTGTTATTACGATGTCACATATAATGACATCTTATTACGTATCGACACAGAAAAAAATATTTCCTTACTTTTTTCAATTAAATCGGTTTGTTTAAAATTTTAAAAGCTGTCAATTAAAAATTAATTGAATTAATTAAATATTTGCTCAAATTCGAAACTTGCTTGACATTTTTTTTATATTATCGCTCAAAAGCAAACATCAACACATTCTTTTGTTTTTTTAATATTTATGTAGTTGTTCGTTATAAATGTTTATGTTTAGTGGTATTAGTAATAAATATTTTAAATTCATTTCAATTAGATTAGGTAAATACATAAACATTAGTCCGACTCAATAAAAAAAATGTTACGTTTGTCGACCCATCAAAATGTATTTTGGTTTATTTTATGACGATTCCCAAAATATTTCGTGTCTTGCGTTAAAATCCCGTGAGGTGGACCGTTTTCAAAGAATTTTGGACTTTAACTAAAGACAAAATATTCAATATTAGTATCATATTGAAGGTATTTTAAAGCGCGTCCAATGGTATATAAAACATGTCAACGATTGTCCAAAAAATAAATTTTTTAAGTTTTTGTACTGAAATTTTTGTCATTTAAATGTAAAATTTACATGCTGCAGCTTTTTTTGAATTTCGCGTTTTACCAAAAAAGTAATCTGGTGGGAAACTATGTTTTAATCATATCAATATGGGTGTCAAAATTTTTCTTTAGGCATATACATCATATATGTATAGAAATATTTTCGAATTTTGGAAATTTAGTGAATTTTCCTCGATGGTCAGGACCAAATTTTGGAAAAAAATAAACTTTTTTTTCGCGGCATAACTTTTTCGCGAATTAAAAAAATGTCCGCAGTTTTTTTGTTTTTATAAATATCGAGCTTAAATTGTTCAATTTTTAAAACAAAAAACTTTATAAAATTTTGAATTCGCAAAAAATTATCCTTACATCAACTAGAAACTCAGTCGGTTTATAGACTGCATTAATTCAATATTTTTTTCAAAATTTGGAAAGCCCACAGCGAAAAAATGCATTCAATTTGCGAAATTTTAATTTATTTCCACACATAGATGATGCACTTTACTAAAGAAAATATTTAATACGGAAATTGAATTGATTAGAACCTAGTTTTCCCCCAATATTGAATTTTTGCGAAAACGCGAACTATTGCGAATTTCGAAAAAATCAAAAAATCAAAAATCAACTATATCACAAAATATCCGTACAAAACACTTTAACATCGTTTTTTCACAATATCCCTAAAAAAAGAATATGCCTGGACATGATTTCACAAGTTTTATATACCATTGGACGTGCTTTAAAAAAAACTTTCATATGATACGAAAATTTTATACTTTGTCTTTAGCTGAAGTACAAGATTCTTTGAAAAACTAAAAAAAAAATCTGTTTTTTTTTCTTCATACAAATTGAGTCGGTCTACTAAACATATATGCCAAGTAAAAAAGTTTTGATATAGTTATATATAAGGTTAGGTTAGGTCGGAAAGAGGATTCGGAGAAGGGAAATGCTTCCCTAATCCGACTCAAGTCCCTGAGGACTTACACTTAAGCCAGAATGTCGGCTTGTTGTGCGCTCTAAAAAATCGGTCCCATGTCTACTTCCTACCCCAGGAACTCCGTCACACTGAAGAAATTCATCAAACTCTTCCATCCTATGCCCCTAAGACCCCACAATCTGGATATTGGGTCACTGGATAGTATTTCGACCCTGATCCCGGCATATGCAGGGCATTCACAGAGATAGAGTTCCAGGGTCTCCTCGTCCTCCCCACAGGCCCTACACACTCCCGAGTCCGCTCTACCAATACGGTGGAGATGGGTCCTCATTGTAGAGTGTCCCGTGAGGATTTCCATCAAAAGACTCAATTCCTTCCTACTACGATTCAGAATTTCCCTCGCACTGTCCCTGTCTGGGTTTCCCCAGAGAATCCCCGTGGTATTGCCAACACCCGCATTCTCCCAGATGGTCCTATGCATGGTGTCAGCCCAATCCACCAGCTCCTCCTTGAGAGCTCGAAAAGGTCTAGCGTTCCCCAAAGTGACTAATTCCAGGGAAGATCCTCCCCTAGCCAATTCATTAGCCATTTCGTTCCCCGCTATACCACAGTGTCCCGGCACCCATATAATCTCAATGAGTCCCCCGTTTACACCTGAGTATCGTCATTGATCCCACAGAGTTCGTAGATAGAGCCCGGATAGCCGCTTGGCTATCCGTGAAAATCACAATATCACCGGTCAAGCCCATGATATTCACCTGCTTAATGCATTCCGTAACCGCGGTGACCTCCGCCTGTAGAACGGTATTATGGTCAGGAACACGGAAGCATTTGCGTACATTGAAGTCAGCGTCACAGAAGCCTAGACCCGTTTTCCCATCCAGTTTTGATTCATCCGTGTAAAAGTGGATCCCCGGCACACGATATGTTTGCCCTCTTCACTCTTTCCTCAATATGGTCCATGCAGGATAGTTTTCTATCAAGAACAACTCCCAGATACGTGACCCTATCGAAGATGTGAACCGTTTTTCAGAGGAAGATATGTTCATCAAAATCAATGATCGTCCTCTTCCTAGTAAAAAGGCATATTTCAGTTTTGTCCGGATTGACATTTAGGTCCCTGGACCTAGCCCAGTTGTACGCCAGTTCGAGTGCATAAAATATGCAGGATTTTCCCCCCTTAAAAGTATCACCACATCGTCTGCGTAGCAGACAGGTAACAGGAAACCTTCACTGGATAGAATCCTCAAGAGACTATTAATCGTGGTCACCCATAGGAGTGGTGATATGACCCCCCCCCCTGAGGAGTCCCACGGTTAACCCTGTCTCTGATCCCTATGCCTCGCAATTTATCCACCTATTCCCTAACATATGACCGACCCAGGCTACTATGTCCCGGTGAATGTCAAATTGATCTAGAGACTGGATAAAGTATTTAAAGTAATATATTGCAAAAAATATATTTGTAAATTATGTTAAATTATATTTTAAATTATATATAATAAAATATCATTCTTTTCATATTGTACAATTTGTAAAAACGTATATCTATCTATACATGATTACATATGTCTCGTATATATTTGTATATAATTGGAGGTAAAAGTATCACTCTATATATAATTTGACACATTTGGATGCGGACAAAATTTGGATACAATTGTATCAAAATATATATAGTTTTATCAAATTAAATCAAATAATGTCTAATTGTATCAGATTAGATCTAATATGATACAATTAGATGAAAATTTATTAGAGAAAAATGTATAATATGAAAACTAACAACCTATTTTTTACATGGGATGGTGGAAACAAAAAACAATTTCATCACTTTTACATATCATTGTTTATCACATATTGGTCAAATTGAAATTCCGTCTACTTTTCTAATTCATTGGTTGATACTTAAATTTTCATTATTTTTTTTTATGACGTTATGTCAAATTTTATCCAATTAGATGGACCCATTTTTTGGATTAAATTATATCAGATGAGATCCCATGGGATCTCATGAGATGAGGTTATGTATGCCATTTTATATGACGTGTAAATGAATTATATATATGGCTATACAAGATTATATATAGCAATATCGGAATTTTTGGTATCGGGTATTTTAATAATTATTGACCAGGGCACAATCCTGTCTGGCTAGGTCAAAAGTATCACTTTTTCTTAGCCGCCGATGTCCTACAAATAGCAATAGCTCACGAGGAAGCGGATTAGGATGAGCAATTAGTTTTCTCACATAATATATTATTACTCGTATATATACCTATATCGGAACTTTTTTCATCGGGCAGATAAAAAATAAAACTACACACTTGTAAATGTATATAATGATGTGACGTTTAAGTTATTTGTTGGTTGAAGAAAAAGTTTTCTTCTTCTATAGAGATAATTCGTATGCCTTGAGGAGTAATAAAAAATGCTTTTAAAAAGAGTTTATGTAATAATTAGAAATGAATTTGTTTTAAACTGTTGTATATCCGGCATACAAGATATATTCTTATGTATTTCTTAAACACTCTTAACCAAAAGAAGAACAAAAAATAACCAAAAATTTGGTTCAACAAATAATTGGAAAAAAAAGCAGGATGCCTTTATTTCCAGAAATATTTAAACAATCGTTACAATTTAAGAACAGACGTTAAGGAGTTAACGATATAACCAGAAATAAATAAAAACAAGAAAAATTTTAAAATATCCAAATATTTGAAACAGCGTAATGCTGCGTTTAGACTACAAATTAATTTGGTAAAGCGTGTATTAACTGTTTAATAACAGCGCGAACATATGATGTTAATCCACTTCTTACTAGGTTAACATTTCTAACTGAACGAATCATACTTGAATCATCTTGTAATTTCAGAAGTACATTTAAATTTAAAGTTCACACCTACAAGCCAATAACAGGAGGGTGGATCGATAAGTCAGGGACTTTATGAATGAAACATATTTTTTTTTGTATAAAATGTTTTTATTTTTTAATATAGTCTCCTTTTAGCTCAATACACTTTAGTCCAACGTTTCTCCAATTTTCTCATTCATTTCAACAAATAGGACTTCTCGATGTCCTCAATATAGGCATTTCTTTAAGCACTAATTTCATTGTTGGAGCTAATTGTCTTTCCACCGAGCAATTTTTTTTAGCTTGGAAATAGAAAATAGTCACTGGGGGATTATCTGCGGAGAATATATTGGATGAGTTACCAATTCGTAGCCAAATGTATGAAATTTTAACACTGGCAAGGGGAGTCTCCCGACGGGTTCTCTCCGAACTTAATGAAATTTGGATATGTGATAAAGAAAAAAAAATTAGTAACACGTATTTATTTTTAGCGGCCCATTATCACGTTTAGGGGTTAAAAGGTGGCGTCAAAGATAATACATATTCGTATGGAAACATGTCTGAAACTAATGAAATTCAGATTTTTTAATGCAACTTTGATGTACTCGTGAAAAGAAAAATTTTGTTACCAATATTGCCTATCTATGTAGTGTGTTAGGGTAGCCATTTATTTAAAATATAGGCTAAAAAGCTCTTAGGAAAAAGTCGCGTAAAAGACAAAGCTCATACATTCCCTCGATTAAATTTAATAGGCATTAATATAGATATATATTTTTAGCTTAATTCGACTATAATTATTTAACAAAACGCCTGTTTTAATATCACTTAAAACACATATTTTTTTTAAATACTTTAAACTTTTCGATCATCTTTCGAATACCAGTTAATGCATCTCCAAAACCTCTTTCATTTGCTGGCCCATTTGTCTAAAGTTTTTCTGACACAATTTCAAATAAGCCGAAAAAACCAAAAATGGAGTAATTTTTGAAACCACTTTTTAACCCCTAAACATGAGATTGGGCAGCTAAGAAAAATTACTTGTCCCTTATTTTTTCTTCTTTATCACATTTCCAAATTTCCAGTTGTGAGATTACACACGTGCATTGTCTTGATAAAAAAAAAGATTTTCTTGTTTTTTCCTTTGGATGTTCATGTCACCATGGACAAACCCACCTTGGCCTTCTTCGGAAACGGTTCACCCAAAAGCCCCTATTGGATTGACTGCTGCTTTTTCTAGGGTGTGTTTTTATGAATCCATGTTTCATTCACAGTTCCAAAACACCTCAAAAACTCATTCGAATTGCTGTTAAATAACTTCAAACCATTGTTTGAAGTTGACACACGATTGCGTCTATGGTCAGTTTCAAGCGAGGATCTTGCGGATAACATTTTGAAACCCAACTGATCATTTAAAATCGAGACCTCAGTGCCATATGTAATGCATATGGCATCAACAATCTCACGTACTTTCACTCTGCACGCGGCCCTAAAAAGCCCAGAGGTCTTACCGTTCCACAGTTATGACCATTTGATTGAAATGCAAACATTTTTGTTTTTGGAAGCGAAATAACAGCACACGTTCATTTGTGTTTGTAATTTCGCTTCCAAAACCAAAAGAAAAAATGTTTGCATTTCAGTCTAACGGTCATAACTTTGGAACGGTAAGACCTTTTTTTAAAAGCTCTGTATCTCGGCGACTACATTTTTTTATTGATTCTGAAAGGTTTCCCAAAGACCTTTCCAACAAGCCCAAAAACAAAAAAAATCCGACCACTTGTTCAGAAGTTAGCAATTTTACCCTATTACCCTCCGACCACCATTCCGAAAATTTTCAAACCGCTGCCATTTCGCATACTTGCATTTTCGGGGACGGTCGTAGTGTACATATTTTCATGAAATCAGCCCAGGAATACGCTTGTTAGATTCGGCGGGTCGTGACTGTATCACCCTGTATTAGAACTTAATAAGGAAACCACTATTTTTTTTGGAAAACATACATTTTTCGCAGTTTTAATGATTTTTAAGTTGGGTTTTGTGTTACTTTTTTGCAGGAAATCGTATTAAATACTTTTAAATTCGAAAATTAAAAATTTTACATAAGGATGTATTTTGAGGTTATGCTAATTTTGTTTGCTTCGTAAAAGTTAAAGTCCATCGAATTTCTTGATGCCTTTAGGATTTTAGTGTTAAACTTATTAATATCATTTATTTTATATACGTTTTGGGGGAATGATGCAGCGCTTTAGTTACCACAAAACGAAATATGTTGAAAAAAAACTGCACTGTACCCGTTACGAATTTTTAGATCAAAACGTTTATTCTTCTTCTTAACCTCAACCTTTCTAAATTAAATTTGTCAAATGCATATTATTTAAAAATTAATTGCGACTGTCTATATGACGTTAAAATAACACTGTACTAAAATACATTATAAAATTTTGCCCTGTGGCGATGTCGCAAAACTTTTCAACACTGAACGTAAAAACCATACATCAATTTGGTAACGTTGTGAAATAGAGATGGAGGAGATTAAAAAATAAACAAAAAATCTAGAAATATAATATTTGTGTTTGTAAGTGTTGTTCTCTTTCGAGTATAATATACAATAATAGAAAAGGCTAATGCTATAAACACATAGACCACAGCAGGCTACAGAGCTACTCGACTACAAATGCCGTTCACTGCAATCGTCGCCGTGTGGTCAGCTACTTATTATTTTGGAAACGACAGCAACATAGTAAACAGCTGTTTTTTATACAAATGTATTATTATTTCAGTAGTGCCAATTACATTTTTTTTTTTTTTTATTAAAATAGAACAACATGCATGGTTGTAGACACGTATATGAAGTTGACTTAAAAATACAATTACTTATTTATAATACATTATTATAACGTAAAAATAAATTTATCTAACCCCTCTTGAATATTAATGCAATTATAGCATTTAATGTTGCAACGTTTTTTGTGTTTAACAATATAGAATATTTTTAAGCACTAATTTGCTACATATTTTGTTTTATTGTCAACACTATTTTTGTTTTGTAGCCAACAAGAATAGAAATTATCCTAAGTTGACTACAGCGGCAAAAGTAGTCGGGTAGCCGTGTAGCTGTGTTGGTGCCAAAATAATCGTTTTCATATAAACGTGTGTATTTTATTTTTCACAGGCTGTAGTCGTGTAGCTGCAGTCGTCTATGTGTTTATAGCATAATAGGAAAGAAAACTGCAATTTAGCTGCATTCGAGGTCATACTTGGGTGTGATCGCTAAACGGTCATGACTTGTTACGTTTGTAATATAAGAAGAAACACAGGTTTGATTCTTACAGCCGCAGGTTGTTGAAAAATTGATCATATAGAGACAATGTGACAATTAAAATACACAAATAATAATACAATTTAAAAATGGAAAATCACTGATGACGCCTTTCCATAAAAAGGCAGAAACTTGTCTAGTCTAATTTAAAAATTAAATAGTGTTTATAAATGTTAGAGAAAAACGTTTATTCTTCTTCTTAACCTCAACCTTTCTAAATAAAAAAAAATTTAAGAATTTTACACTTTATTAATTTAGTCCCTCGTAAGGATGAACTCTAGATACCTACGCATTTAGAAATTGCCAACCGTACCAAAAAAAAAAAAATAGTACTGGCAAACCACTGTTATTTTTGTAAACCCCAATGTGTTAAAAATTGCCATAGGTACAACCAATATTGTTCCAGGAAAACACTATTTTGGTTGCAAAGCATTGGTTTGGTTGGAAAATTGTGTTCAGCGACGAAGCTCATTTCTGGTTGAATGGATACGTGAACAAGTAAAATTGCCGTATTTGGTGTGAAGAGCAGCAAGAAGCATTGCAAGGACTGCCAATGTATCCCGGAAATTGAACTGTTCGGTGTGGATTATGGACCGGTGGCATCATTGGACCGTACTTTATCAAAGACGACGAAGTCAGGAACATTACTGTGAATGGCGAGCGCTACCGTGCGATGATTACAAATTTTTTTTGCCAAAAAATGGAAGAGCTCGACTTGGGTTTTAACAAGACGGTGCCACATGCAATACAGCACGTGAAACAATGGCCCAATTGAAAGGCGAGTTTGGTGAACAGTTTATTTCACCTGGTAAGGTAAAGCTCATGTCTATAGGGACAAGCCCGCAAGGGTTGACAAACTGGAAGCTAATTTGATAAAATATCTGTTTTCTATTATTTAAAATAAAAATTTTCATTTCTACATCTGCTGTTTTTATGCATTGGAGATACAATGAAATTTTACTTAGTATTTCCAAACTATGAACATATCAATAACAACAAATATAAACTAAACGAGAATTTTTAAAAACTCGACATGTTCTTCTATTTTTAAATAGCTCACAATAATTAACTGTATACTGCAAAATTACTCTTTTGGTAGGTGTTTATTAAAATTCTAAAATAACTAATCAAAACAAGTGTTACAGAAGTACAGTATTTTGGTTAGTTATTATTTGAAATGACTGTCTAAATTATTCCATATTAATTTTATCTTAGAAAAATTACGACAATAGCACTTAAAACAACTACTACTGTTTACTACTCGATTGACCAACATGTAGTTACTGTAAGAATATTCATAGTTTTCTATTAACGATATAAAAGTAAATATAATAGAAATCTTAAAAAATAAATAATAATTCCTTGAACTTATCAATCTATTAATTCAAATGTATTTTAAATAAAAAGGGAGCTATGACGAAAGGGAAAGTAGATTTTAATGAACCTTAGATATATTGTAGAGAATGAAAATTTAAAGAAATTTAGAGAATAACAAGTGAGATATGACGACCGGGAAGGTAGATCTTACTGAACATTAAATATATTGTAGAGAATCAAAATTTAAAGGACACGTATTTTTTTTTTTTTTTTTTGATCTGGTCATTCCCATATTTAGGTATTAATAAGTAGGGTTAAAAACTATCCCATTAAATTGATTCAAACTAGATTTAATTACTTTTGTAAGTTACGATTGCGGATCAATAAGTCCGTGACTTTTCGAACTTCCCTCGTAGTTATATGAAATACAACACTGTTCCTATCAAGTACAACCTGTTACTAGGCTACTGTCAAATTTTAAGCAAGTTCCGTCATTTATTTTGCGTTTAACAGCTGTTCAAAACATACAACCTCGTGAATTTTTTGAAAATGGAAAAAAAGGGAATTTCGAGTGCTCATTAAACATTATTTTTGCGAAAAAAAAACCGTCAATCAAGCCAAGGAAAAGCTTGATAAATACTATGGGAACTCTGCACCATCGATTTCATTGTTAAAAAGTGGTGTACTGACTTTCATTGTGGTCGCACAAGTACAAATGACGCTGAACGTTCTTCACGGCCAATTAAGGTCAATACACCCGAAAATGTCGAAAAAAATCCACGGGTGTTGGCCGATCGAAGAGTAAAATTGCGTGAGATTGTTGATGCCATAGGCATTTCATATGGCAGTGTGGTTTCGATTTTAAATGATCAGTTGGGTTTAAGAAAGCTGGCAACAGTTTTTAGGATGCGCGAGGGATAATCCACATCGATTACCTTCAAAAGGGAAAACCAATAAACGTCGAATATTATGCCAACTTATTGGACCGATTTAATAACTTTTAAAAAAACGACCCCATATGGCCAAGAAATTCTTATTTTATGGACCTCGAAACATCCTATTTTTTGGAAGGGATACAAAGAATGGAGAAACGTTTGACTAAGTGTATTGAGCTAAAAGGAGATTATGTTGAAAAATATTTTTTTTTTGTTGCTAAAAAAACTGTGTTTCATTCAAAAAGTCACAGACTTATTGAACCGCCCTCGTTCTATAAGAGATAAATTATAAATTTTAAAATTTAGATATATAAATAAACATTATTCAAGTTTTTTCTAGCTTACATTAATTTAAATGAGAAGTGATTTTATCTATTTGGATTTTAAATTTAATTGGTCCAAATTGATAAAATTAGATTAAGTAACTTAAAACCAGGGACCGTAATCATTATGAGTTTTATAATAAAAATTACACAATAATGATTATGTTATGAGTTTTAAGGATTTTCTTCAATGGTAATGATTATTTTTGAGTAATAATAAAAAAAATCCACAATAATCATTATTTTTGAGCAAAAAAATAAAACTCAAAAATAATCATTATTTATGATTTTTATTTTTTTCGCTCAAAATAAAACTCACTTTCATGTAGGTGTAACTATATATACATATTAGGGTGGGGCGATTAGTATAGAAGGAAAAAAATCTTAATGGGCGTTTCGCGTTTCTGATTCTTGGGATTTGTACTGAGCAAAAAAGTCCACTAGACCATACGTCTACGGTGAAAATCGAGCTTCCAGATTTTGGGCAAAAAAGCCCTATTTTGAAATTAATAATTAACCCCTTAAACTTCACCCTCAAATATGATTGATGCATTAATCTGCTAGAGAATCTTCCAAAGAAGAGATTGATACCATAATCTTGGATAAGCTCCTCCTCCTTCCTGAGATTTGTCCATCCCACACATTGTTACTTTCACAAAATACGGCAAAAAAACCCTATTTTGAAATTAAAAATTAACCCCTTAAACCTCACCCACAAATGTGATTGATACATTCATCTGCTAGAGAATCTTCCAAAGAAGAGATTGATACCAAAATCTTCGATAAGCTCCTCCTACTTTCTGAGATATGTCCATCCCACACATTGAAAGTGAGTTTTATTTTGAGCGAAAAAAAATAAAAATCATAAATAATGATTATTTTTGAGTTTTATTTTTTTTGCTCAAAAATAATGATTATGGCTGATTTTTTTTATTATTACTCAAAAATAATCATTACCATTGAAGAAAACTTTAAAAATCAAAAATTTAAAAATCATGACGGATATGCAAAGATTGTCAAAAAATAATAATAATGGTGCAATAAATTTTGTTTTATGTCTCTTCTAAGTGATTGATTTTTTGATTCAAAAAAACGAGCAATAATCATTATTTACGGTCCCTGCTTAAAACCTATTATAAAAGCAGAGTTACAATTTTTAAAATCTCGGAAGTTGAATAAACATTTGATGTTTTATTTAAATTTTTGTTTGTTTAACATGTTGTGTCATATACACAAAAGTAACAAAATAAGCTAATTTAAAAATTGGAAATCCCCGGATTAGAAATCCCGGAAATCTTGGGATTTCGGAATCGGCACCCCTAGTTAGAACAGCAACTAACATTTTCAGCTGAGAAGCATTGGGCTTGCATTTAACTTGGATTCAAGCACGTCGTGTGTACTGCTTATTATTCAGATATTTTGCTGGGAAACTAAGTAACGCTCTTATACCGAGAAAACGAAAAGCAAAATATAATTAAGAACGTCAAAGGAATAAAGAATTATGGAAGGTTTATGTTTGTTCATTAAAGTCAAATGGACGGCATACACATTAGGGCTATAACTTTTTTGTTTCGAAAATATTACAGGGCACCACCTTGTGGACAATATTGTACTGAAAATAATTATCGTTTTTAAAGTCAATTTTGAACAAAAACCTTTCGCAACGAAACCAATTTCTGAAAGCCTTTTTTATTCAAATATTTTCTAAAATAGTAAATTCAATGTGTATGTGTGTGTTGGCATGGCGGGAAAATACTTTTTATTGATGATAGTTAGTATAAGACGTAACAAAAAACTATGCAATTTTAATTAAAATGTTACATTTTTAAATAAATGTTAATCAAAACTTTATTGCGCTTGGTGCGGGAACTTATTTAGCGAATGCGAAAAACTAAGATAGTGGTTCTTAATATTTTTTCAAGACCTACGCATCTATGCCATGTAATTTTTGATATTTGCAAAAAATGCAAAAAGTTGTAACCCTATTACACATATCGACATATAAGCCCATTGGTTACCATGTGCAGTTAAGAGGACCATGAATTAAAAGATATACAGTTTGTGCAATATATCGATGGAATTTTCATATAACGATTATTAATTAAAATTATACTAAATATAATATGGTCACACAAACATAAGATAACTGTGAACATAAAATATATTTATAAACATAAAATATATGAATACACTAGCACGCAAGCCAGCTACATTGCACAGTGGGATATATCACAACATATTTGGAAATAATTTCTTGCTTAGTAATCCGATTGACATGAAATTGGGAAGAGGCATAAGTGATATAATATCGAGCTTAAGTTTTGATTTTGAAGCTACCAAAACTTCCGGGTCGGCAATATGAAAACCCAAAATAAGAAAATTTTTGGATATACAATTTTGATTGCTCGCCATTTTTTTGTTTCTAATCCGGTTTACAAAAAAATTAACATATTTGTAATCTGATATCAGAGACTAACAAAACACATGGTATCTCTAAAAGTTTACGAGATATTCCCATTTGAAAATGTGAAATTCTAAATTTGGTCCGAATCAGGTAAAGCTTTGAGTGACTAACAAAATGAAATCGGGGCCAATTTATTTTCGAAATATTAGTTATTTAACTAAATAATTAAAAAAAAAAGCGAATGCAATATCTTGTTCCATTTAAAAAAAATATTCGTTTAAAGTATAAATTAAAAAAAAAATTAAATTTTTGCTTTTTTTTTTGTTTTTTTCAAAAACAAATATTTTCTTTCTGAACATATAAAGTGTGCACACTGTTCTCAATGGTATTTTTATATAAAAGCGAGTTGTATTAACAAAATGTTTGATTTGTATATTTTTCAACCCAGCCGCTTATAAATTTGCCACACTTCCATGGCAAATATCAACTTTAACCGTCTGGTAAAAATTGTGCACGCCCCAATTAGGCAGCGGACGCGGTTGTATATACTTCAACATTTACCTAATTTATTGGGTAAGTCTCTTACAATCCAAACTTTAAATGTAGACATGGCAGCAAAAACTTTAAAAAACCCATTTTTGGGTTTTTTGTTTTATATTGACGGGAATTGTAGGATTGCTTACAGAAAATCTTAAGTTCGGACAAACTTTCACGTCTTAAGTCCAAAAACTCATTGGATTATGTCTTCTAATATATACGTTATTGAATAGTGAAAAATTACAATTTAACAAATATTGAAATTTGTACCTTCCTATTAGGATTTCCCAAGTTTTTGTTTTACCCATAGTGCTAATTGGGGTTCTTTTGAAAAATTTCTTAATCTACAATTAATTGCTTTTCCAACGATAATAAACACACATATGGTATGTTTATAATTCCTTAACAGAAAATCTTCAAAAGTTACTACAAAATTTTTACCCATCAGTTAATTTTGAAAACAACTTACGTTTTAAGTTTCAGATTTTAAACTTAACAGGTTTCATATTTGATTAAAACTATTTTAACCCCCCTTTTACCAGGTTTGCAGTGCAAATTCCAATAAGTGCATTTGCAGTGAATTCGCAAAGCACATGCATTTCATATTTCTAGCCATGGGTCGTTAAAGGGGACTCTTTTCTACGATTTCCATTAGTACATAAAAAACTCCGACTTAGTGAAGGCCTACGTTTAGGCGATGTTAAATAAGTCAGTCAGTCGCTCTTATATGAATTATAGAGAGAATAAAATTCTATCAATAGTTACCATAAGTATCGTCCCCAGATTTCCATAAATGTGGTATTGTTTAAAAAATTTGTATTCACATTCTGAGCTCATAAAAAATGCATTATTTTAAAAAAATTTTTGTATAAAGCTTAATGGACATCCCCAGTCGCTTCATATATACTTTTCCCCGGTATTGTAGAAATGTAAATGTAAAAGTACACGGAGAGAATTTTTTGGACTAGTTTTAATGAAATTTTTGCACTAAACTGATGAAGTTTTTTTCACAATGTAAATGAAAAATTTCTTAAAATTTATGAAAAGGTTTCACAGTTTTCATGAAACTGTTTTTATTGAAACTTTTCATTAGGCGTGTAAAATTTTTAATAAATAAAATAAAATGTTTCATTAAATTTTATGAAAAACTGCATTAATTTAATAAAAAGTTTCAATGGACGAGTTCCAGTGACATTTCATAGATCTAATGCAAAAATTCATTAATATCATGCAAATAATGTACCATTTTAGAAAAGTTGTACTATTTGGAAAAATGCACATTTCTTTAAAAAAGGTATTCTTTGAAGAAAACAACTTTTTTGGAATAAGTTTCGCTCTTTTTTTAAAAAAAGACTACTTTTGTGGAAATTTTTAGATATTTCCCTTCCGTTGGAATATCTAAAAATTACGTGTTAGTGGATGTCTCCGTCGGATGTGGAACCTATAAGCCAAACTTCAAGTTCCAAGGTCTTGGGTATCATGAACTTTAACATAACAAATTATTAAGAACTTTAAATTTGTTCAATATTTGTTATCGTTTGCATTTAATTGCTGTTCAAAGTTGGTGGATTTTTAAATAAAATTCTTAAATTTTTTTTTTTTTTTTTTTTTCATTTTTGTAAAAAGTACTTATTTTAAAGTACTATTACTTTTTTGTGGAAAAAAGTGTCTTTTTTAGGAAGACGATTTTTTTTTGGAAAAAGTTCTATTTTTATAAGCACTTTTTCGGAAAAAGTGTTTTGTTTTTTTGGAAAAATTACCTTCCTTTTTAAAATATGTACTTTTATTTAGGAAAAAAGGGATTTTTTTTTTGTGCAACGTAATTTTAAACTAATTTTAAGTAGCTTTTTCTTCTATTTTTGCAGGTTTATTTCTATGAGTATACGTAAATCTGCTGCACTTATAGAAATAAACATGATGAAACCATGATTGCTGATTTCAGGAAGGTAGAATTATATTCGCATTAAAAAAAATTTCAAAATTTCAAAATTTTTTTTTCTGATTTTTTGTTTTTATTTATTTAGCAATCAAATTTAATTTAATTAATTTTTAATTTCTCATAACGTAGGTCAAATATAAATACAATTTTGTATTTTTAAGAAATTTGTTTTCCATTATATTTGTTTGTTTGAATTTGCAATTAGTCCTTAGTACCGTTTTCTGCAATTTTACATCGTTATTTCTGTGAGGGCAGATAAATGGTATAAAAGTAATTTTGAATATGGCTATGGGTTAGTCTGTGTTAAAATTCTTATAAAAGTGCCTTGCATTGATGATACTCAGGGACAGGAACTTCATGCACTAAAAAGTGCGTTTTAAGCGTCTATAATATGCATTAACATTTTAAAAATATGCTTTAAAATTTAAAAAATATTCACTAAAATATATTTAGCGAAGTTGAATTAAGGGACTGCGCGATTGTATGAAAATACATTGCAGCACCCATATTTACCTTCCCCATATTCAGTTTTTGAGAGTTTTTCACGGTTTATTTAAAAAAAAAATCGGAAAAGAATGTAAATTTGAAGATCTTCGAAAGTTATCGGATTTCTCTGATTCAAAATGCATTCGATCTATATGGTATGTTAGGGAGAAGCTCGGGTCGTGGAGGGAGTCAGAATTCTCTCTCTATTGGGAAAACTCTCTTGGCCAACGACAGGCTAAGAGATTGATTTCTTTTTCCAGTGCAGGATCGAGGAGACTCTTGTCCCTCGGGAGGGGTGACTTGAGAACCCTGGTGTCTTACCTGACTGGACACTGCAATCTCAGATACCACCTGCTCAAAAGGGGTCTTTCGGACACGGATGAGTGTAGGTTTTGCGAACTGGTAGCTGAGACATCAGAGCATGTTCTTTGCGAATGTCCGAGGCTATGTGAAAGGCGTGCCAAGTTTCTTGGCAATCGCTTTGTCTCCCCTTCGGACATTATGAAGATTTTGACTAATAGGATTATTGGCTTTATAGGTAGCTTGAATCTTTAGGGTAACTTTAGGCAGCACAAAAGACCTAAGTTGGTCGCGGTGCATAGTGCCATATAATCTAATCTAATCTAATATGGTTATTAGGGTGGGGCGATTTGAACATCTTAATGGGCGCTTCGCGTTTCTGATTCTTGGGATTGTACTGAGCAAAAAAATCCACTAGACCATACGGCTACGGTAAAAATCGAGCTTCCAGATTTTGACTTGCAAACAGATTTTGACTTGCTTGTAACAATGTGTGGGATGGACATATCTTAGGAAGTAGGAGGAGCTTATCCAAGATTATGGTATCAATCTCTTCTTTGGAAGATTCTCTAGCAGATTAATGCATCAATCATATTTTTGGGTGGGGTTTAAGGGTATAATTTTTAATTTCAAAATAGGCCTTTTTAGCCGTATTTTGTGAAAGTACACTCAGGGAACTTCTGCTTTAAAAATATGTAGTTGTTTGGGTTGTAATACAGTTTCATTATTTTTAATGTAAATGTAAGTCATTTGTAGAACAAATAAAATTTTTAACTGACCTTGTAGTTCATTTAAAAAAACAACTAACATCAAATGACTGTTTTATGATTTTACATTCATTTTTTACAGTTGTTTTTTGTTATTTAAAAAAAAAAAAAAAAAAATTGGTTTATTTTTTACTACCATGTGGTTCATTTTTACTACAATTGTTAGTCATTTTTTGAACATTAAAAAACAAATGACAATGTTAGTTGAATTTAATGAAATGTAAGTCGTCCTTTTTTTAAATGAAATTTCATTTGTTTTTGACTACAATTGCAGTCGTCTTTACCAACATAATTTCCTAAGTGTATCAATGTGTGGGATGGACATATCTCAGGAAGTAGGAGGAGCTTATCCAAGATTGTGGTATCAATCTCTTCTTTGGAAGGTTCTCTAGCAGATTAATGCATCAACCATATTTGTAGGTGGAGTTTAAGGGTTTAATTTTTAATTTCAAAATAGGCCTTTTTAGCCGTATTTTGTGAAAGTAGCCCTGTCCCTTTGCACTTTCACAATGTACTAGAGAGTTCTTAACTATTGTCTAGGCTACAATTTTTGTCTTAGTATTGGATCGAAAATCTCAATGATTTGGCTGTTATAGGCCAAAATATCCAAAAAAAAACATGACAAAAGTCTGAAAAAAAACTGCAAGTCAAAATCTGGAAGCTTGATTTTCACCGTAGACGTATGGTCTAGTGGGCTTTTTTGCTCAGTACAATCCCAAGAATCAGAAACGCGAAGCGCCCATTAAGTTTTTTTCCTTCCATACTAATCGCCCAACCCTAATGGTTATCCTTTTTCACACTTATGCAATATGTACAAAAAAAAAAACATACATATTAAAAATGCAATTTTTAGATGAATTTTCCAAATGGTTCTCCCACTTCAAAATTTTTTTATCATGAATAAATCGAAAACTTAACATCTTGTATGTAAAATTAAATTTCGCTTTTTCTGTGACACTAATATTATCTAATTTTCTCAATTTTTTTAAGACAACCTTATTTATTATTTAAATACAAAAAATTAAATTTTTTATATAAATTGTGGTTTTTAAATTTTTGCCACTAAAAGCTCTTCTGCTCTTATTATTTCTAATATAAAAATCTAACGCTTTTCGAGTCATCAAAAACCGCTAACAACTTTCGGCTTTAAAAAATTACATACTTTCGGTATTTTTTAAAAATCCAAAAGTGAATATAGATATGTGTTATAAGGCCCATAGAGAATATATCGTCACCTAAAATCCAAAAAGGCATTAACTACACTTTTTAGTTTTTTACAATAGAAACAAAAAACATTATAAATAAAAAACTACATAAAGCTTAGTATCCAAATTTTAGAATTATGCTTAACCCTCTAACGGGTAAGGCTGCCTCGGGGCAGTGTTCATAAAATTTACCACAAATGCATCAACGTTGTATACTTAGAAATTAATATATTCCGACAAAAAACTAAATTTGCTAAATATTTTGCGAAGAAATTTTTCGTGTTCCGTCCACGGTTTGGAAGCGAGAAAGCTTAAAAATTTCGTAAAATTTCAAAAACTAATTATTTAAAAAAAAGTAGTTTCCAAAAACCTAAAAAGCCAATTTAAGTTTTAAGTTAAACTAATTTTAAGTAATTTAATAATTAAGTTTTAAGTTAAACCAATTTAAGTTAAACTATAAGTAAGATTGAAGCTTTAACTTTAATAATAAGTCCTTATTTCAGTTCAAGGACGCACATGATTTTATCAGGATTCCTCTAAAGAACATCGTCTTAACTTATAAACTAATAGACGGATTTTTATGAAATTTTGCAGAAAGAAGGCATTAACTATTAATAACAAAGCGTTGAAGTTTGAACAAAATAAATTGAAGTTTAGATACTTTTACGCTCAATTTCGCTTTTTCGAAAAAGCGAAAATCGCGATATCTTCTTAAATAGTAGCAGAAAAAAAAAATGTTTTGGGATCGTGGTTATATCTTGGTAAGAGAAATATTTTTTGTTCAAAACTTCTCTTTTATATGATTTAATTTCCAAAATGCACCCTAAAATATTTTGGTTCATAACGCCAAAATTAGGCAACAATTATCAATTTTGTTGAAGAACTTATTATTTGTATGAATAGTATGAATTTCGTTGCAAACCATCGGTTGCCAGTTAGAGGGTTAAGAAACAAGGACGGATTTGAAGCTCAGCGAAAAATTCATGGAAAAATAGTAACTTCTAAGTAATGTACCCAGTAAAAAATGTTCGTGTTTTTAGAAGGAGAATAAAACAAATGCGCTGATGTAAGTGCTTACTATCATATAATACTGATAAGCAGCAAAAGAAACGAACAATATTCGTGTAAAAATAAATTAAAAACAAATCAGAGCTTCATGTTTTCCCTAAAAAGGATGCAGGTTGTAAGCAGCTTACCCTAATCCCTTATAAAGATGCAGGTTGTAATGCAGAAAGTTTCATATCGTGGATTATAAACGATCTGTACCAAAAATTCTCGAGTGATTTTCGATTGTGTTTGGTGTTTTCGAGTAAATGATTACATTATATGTCTAAAATTTTAACAACCAAAAAATAATATCTGTAGAATTTTATGTGAAATAAATTATATTCATATAATTACTTTTATTTATCATAAAATTACTTTTAATTGTAATAATGTAGACATGAAATATGATTTTACTGAAAGCCATGAAATCACAGCTTTCCATAAGCGCTGAAATCCGCGCTTACTTTTCCCAAAAGTAATGCTTCCAATTGGGAATTCGCCATATAAAAATCATAGCATATAAAGGGTGGCGCATAAGTAACGTTAAGATTTGATCAGTGAATACATTTTTAATTTAAGTCTTTTTTTTCGTCTCTTTACAGAATTAACTAAATAATACTTGGGAAATTTATGATGGAAAGGCTTAGCACAGAACAAAGAACCAAAGTTGTTCAATTTTACTTTGAAAGTCAGCATTCGATTATTCAGACACAAAGATCATATCGAAATTTCTTTCATGTTCGAAATGCTCCTAGCGCTCCAACAATTTACCGATTGGTTCAGCGTTTTGGGCAACAAGGGGCTGTCTGTGATCTTCCGCGTGCTGGAAGACCTCGTGCAGTTCGAAATGAAGTGAGCATTGCTCGAGTGCAAGCAAGTATTGAGGAAAACCCCGAAACTTCCACCAGGCGACGTTCTCAGCAGTTAGGGATGTCTAGGCGGTCTTTGCAAAGAATTTTACATATGTTACATCTTTTCCCATATAAGATGCAATTGGTTCACGAGTTACGAGTCCAACTATGGCTATCCTGCGCGAAATTTTTGGCAGTCGAATAATATCACGTTTTTCTGATTTTAAGTGGCCACCACGTTCGCCTGATTTAACGGCTCCCGATTTTTTTCTTTGGGGTTACCTAAAGGGTAAGGTATATGCCAATAAGCCTAGAACCATCCAACAACTTAAGGCCAATATCCGAGAAGAAGTGGGGGCGCTGGGACCTGAAATTCTAAGAAAAGTTATGGAAAATGCTTTGGAAAGAGCACTTCAGGTAGAATCAAACAATGGGCTACATTTGAAAGATATTATCTTTAAAACATAATGTGAACATATTTCCAAACTATATTCTAAATTTTAATAAATGCCAACGTTAAATAAAAGCAGAAAGAAAAGAGTTATACATTGAATAAATCTTAACGTTACTTATGCGCCACCCTATATAAGCAGGTTTGTAAGGGATTCTTTTTGGCTTACTCCCTTACAAACCTGCTTGCATGAAAGCAGCGTTCTTTGCTAGGTAGTTACGGTCTTTTGTACACGATTTTTCAGAAACCAAAAGGCCGTAATTTCAATACAAAAATTTATGCAAAAAATAAAACAAAAGTTTAAGATAAAAAAAAATTGCTTTTCGGCAGTAATTAAAAAAGCTTTTAATCAACCTATGTATTTTGATCTATTTATTGTAAGTATTTTTTAAATAAAACGCATTTTAACTATTTAAAAACTTTCGAGAAAAATTGATTAATTTAATTAATTTCCAGAAAATAAAATTAACTTAACGTTTTCAAACAAAAAAAAAGCAAAATACAGCACAACGTGAGTTTTTGGTTAATGAACATATTAAAATTGCAGGTACGGCCTTTTGATTTTCGTTAAAAAAAACGGTATTTGTGGACATAAACGTTTAAAATTTTGTGGGAAGGTGTATTTTGGTGAACTATATCGTAATCATTGAAAAAGTCAATTTTGAATTTTTTGTTATTTACGGCCTTTTGGAGTTTAGGTGACGATATTGTTAATATAAAGAAAATCGGAAGATATAAGGCAAACAAATTAAAATGTTTTGGTCTTCTTTCAAAGAATGAATTGTACTCTTTACATACCCCAGCTAAACTTTCTATTACCCGGTAATAAGTTTGGTAATAAGAAATTAAGGACGGCAACTGGTTACTTTTCTGCTACAAAACATATTATTTTAACAAGGGTATGCCAATCGAGGCAACTGCCCAGGCAGAAAAATGCAATCGGCACAGTGTTGGCAAAGCGTCGGTGACGTTCGGTTATGCGTTGGCAGAACGTGAGATTAATTAATTTTAAGAAATGGCGAGTAATCGAAAACTTTTTATTTAAATATTTAATTTTTAGATCGAATACTATTTTAAAATTGTCGAATTTGTGGTAAAAATTTATTTATATAATATTATACCATAGAAACTTTAATTATACCACAAAATCTTTAAGGCATATGAATTTGGTGTTACTAATGGGCAGTCAGTAATACCAACAGTAGCGACGTAATGCAAGGATAAGTATAAGGTGGCGCAAAAATAACCTTCCGATGTTTTTTTTTTATTATGTATTTATTATGTATAGCATTTTCTAATAGGAGGATTACTTTTGCGCCACCTTATAGTTCAACTTATTGCCAGGTAACATGTTCTTTAATATCAACCTATTACCGAAGTTTTGCTGGGACGTTTTGCACGATTAAAACAAAATTTTATATAAAAATAAAAAAATTAAAAACTAAGAAAATTGCAATTAAAATATGCATTTAAAGCACAATAAGTAAAAATATGAATTTAAAGCAGTACATGCAAAAGTATGCGTATATTGCAAAATATGCAGAAATATGCACTAACAAATCGATGCCATTTTCACGCAAATTCTATCATTCGTAAATAAATTTTGTTTATGCAGTTCTCAGGCTTAAGGAAAAAACCTGCATTTGCATGAACTTCTGGTCCCTGATGATAATAATAATAATAAAAACTGATATGAATGATGATTATAATGATAGCGATGATAATAGTAATAAAGATGATACACCAACACAACATAAAACCGTAAGGGAATTTCAATTTTTAGAACCTTTGATAAAACATTTATTTTAAGCGAATTCATAGACCGTAAACTGAAGTTGCTTGATGAAATGTGGAATATATGTGGTTGTATACAAATGGTCATCTTGCCAGCGTCATCAACACATCGCAACCATGAACTAAGCCAAGAACCAAGTTTAGCGAATAATATTGCATCGTCTGAGTATGGCATTAATTTCAATTGAAGAGGAGATTTTAATGGAAAAAAAATATGTTAAGATAATACAGATATCCCTTGTATAATGTGGTTTTTAGTAATGGATCTTATTAAAATGTCCCTTGTTCCTGTTCTCAGGTTAAACGACCCAGTCTACAATTATATGACATTGTCTTAAGTAGGATATACACAAAAAAAATGATTGTCAAAAAATGTCAATTAAACTTTTGTTTCAGATAAAAGTTTAATAATATGTATTAAATGTTTAATTGAAAATTAATTTGGCGCACAAAAAAATTGCAGTTGTTATAACCCATAATAAAGACAAATGCCAAAACTTAAAACAAAAAACCCAAATAAAAAGAAATATCGCCAAAATTAAAAAAATCAGTTAAATTAAAGATTTCCCAAAACGTGAAAAAAATGTTAAATTTGAAAAAATTGCAATGAATTTAAAATATTTAAAAAAAAATAAAACAAATTTAAAATAAAGAAAAATTGTTGAATTGAAATAAATCTCTAAAATTGAAAAAAGATCAACAAAACTCCCCAAGATTAAAAAAAAGTTCCAAACTTAAAAATATTACCGATATTAAAAAAAAATAAAATGTTTTGGAAATGTAGACGTTTTAAATTTGAATAAGGCGATTTTTTTAATTTTTAAAATTTGACAGTTTTTTAAAATGTTGACGATATTTTAAATTTTGGAAGCTTTTTCAAATATTGGCGATTTTTAATTTTTGCCGATTTTTTTCAATTCTAGCGATTTTTTTAAATTTTTAAAATAAAAATATTCTTATTTTTAGCGTTTTTTTTATTTCTCATGTTTTTTAATTTTGGCGTTTTAATATTATCTACTAAAAATGTGTTTAAAATTAAAAACAATACTCAATTAAATTTTTAATAGATATGCTTAAGACCTTAATTGAAAATTAAATCAATTATATACGAGGGCGGATCATGAAATGCAACACTGCTCTCATCAAGTACCACCTGTTAAGAGACTACTGCCAAATTTTGAGGAAGTTCCGTCATTTACTTTGCATTTAACAGCTGTTCAAAACATACAACCTCGTGGATTTTTTAAAAAATGAAAAAAGTGAATTTCGAGTACTCATTAAACATTATTTTTTCAAAAAAAAACACGTCAAACAAACTAAGGAAAAGCTTGGTAAATACTATGGGGACTCTGCATCATCGATTTCAATGGTAAAAAAAGGGTTTACTGACTTTTGCTGTGGTCACACAACTTATAAAAGTTTGTTAATTAAACCATAATTTAATTATCTGTTTTTAAGACTAAGTGCTCTTCTTCATTATTCAAAGGTTTGTTAATAACTGCACTCAAAAAATCTTAAAACTAAAACAATTTGGGTATTCAAAATAAAAGCTTAAAACTAGATTTATTGTTAGTGTAATTGGAAAAGAAATGAAGATTAAGAAAAGAATATTACAATGAAAGTAATAAGCAATTAATAAAGAAATAGTAAAGTATAAGTTATGTTAGGAAGTATATTCGTAACTCACAAGAACAAATGACGCTGAACGTTCTGGACTGCCAATTGAAGACAATACACCCGAAAATGTCGAAAAAATCCACGATATGGTGTTGGCCGATCGAAGAGTAAAAGTGCGTGAGATTTTTGATGCCATAGGCATTTCATATGGCAGTGTGGTTTCGATTTTAAATGATCAGTTGAGTTTAAGACAGCTGTCTGCAAGATGGGTGTCGCGTTTGCCCAAAATTGACTATAAACGTAATAGTGGCCAATAAGGTGATGGCAACAGTTTTTTTGGGGTAATCCACATCGATTAGCTGTAAAAGGGAAAAAACAATAAACGGCGAATATTATGCCAACTTATTAGACCGATTTAACAAGGATTAAAAAAAACGACCCCAAAGAAATGCATATTTTATGGACCTTGAAAAATCATATTTTTTGGAGGGAACACAAAAATTGGGGAAACGTTGGATTAAGTGTATTAGGCTAAAAGGAGATTATGTTGAAAAATAATTTTTGTTTCGGGAATTTGCACGATCCACATGAATACTGCATGAGTAAAATCTGAATTTACAAATATTCTCTTTAGTAATTGTGTGTGAGTTGAATTTTTCTCTCGTAAGCGTGAGTGAGTGAGTGTCAAAATTCACTCACGTGCCGATCTCTAATTGCAAGTAAAGCTGACTGCATTGATTTATTAAGTGTGACTTAAGGATGATGACGATTTTAAAGAATCTGTCCTATAAATTTTAGAGAGAAATTTAAGGACTCTTTAGAAAAGAAAATGCTGTCAGATATGTTCAGCGGACATGACTCCATAGTTACACAGTTTTTCTAATTTTCCAAAAATGCGAAATTTAAAGAACAGCTTGCAGAAGATTCTATTATTCTTTATAAACCGATCCGGTGTTGCGTTTTACTCGGATAATTTTGTATTTTGCAATTGTCCCAAGAGCAAGAGATTATTTGTTTGTAATCCCAATTTATCATAACAATTACCAAGGCAGAAAAATACAATCGGCACAGTAATGGCAAGTCGTCAGCTACGGTCGGTTATGGGTTGGCAGAACGTGGGATTAACCATCTTTACAGCATTAGCCTGTTTCCCGATTTATAATAGTGGCCACCGTTGGCATAGCATTATTAAAATAGCTTAAATTAAATTAATTTTGAAAAACATGTCTAATAAAACACATGTAAAAAGTATCAATACAGTTTTGTCTCAGTCTAACGCATCATATATAAATGTGTGAAATACAAACAAACACATGCTTTGCAAACTGACAAAACACATGCTTTGCAAACAAAATATTGTTTTCCTAGTAAAATATTAGTTGTACCTCTGGTAATTGTTAATGATTAGGCGAAAAAGTGAGTCTCTCCCCTTTTTGCCCCTCCACGTGGAAATTTTCGAAAATCCCGTCAGCACAGATGTCCGCTGTATACAGATGTCTACTCCTGATAAGAAATCCATATACCAAGTTTTAAGTTCCCAGCTTCGGCGGAACAAATATTTTAGTTTTCAAATTTCTGACCTATGGGACTTGGAAGGCCGCCAACGAAAGTTCTAAAATCCGCTCTATACAGATGTCTACTTCTGATTAGAAATTCACGAACGAAATTTTAACGGTTTGGCCAGACCGCCCAGAGGGATATTTTCACCTTTTTGCATCTACCTGTGTTAATTTTCAGAAATCCCGTCAATACAGATGTCTGCCCGTGATAAGTTGCTCACAATTTTACCTCGTTTCTTGGTAAAATTCCCAAAAGTTTCTTAATAGGGAGTTGGGTCATATCCGAAAGAACACATATTGAAAATTTCAGCTTTCTATCATAATGAATTTGTTCTGGCCGCCAAAGGGTAGACTTTTCCCCTTATTCCAAAAATCCCGTCTTAGCGGACGTCTCTGCTGGAGGATGAACCTCCATGTCAAATTCCAAGTTCCTAGGTTGAGCTGTATAAGCTGGGCGATGTTAAGACCGTCAGTGAGTGAGTGAGAGTGTGAGAGTAAGTAACGTTATTCTTTTAAATATAGTCCATTCCATGATAGATCGGCCAAAATCTGACCGGGGACCATAAAAAATCCTTTATGTTTTGCACACGTATGTTCTAGGATGTCTATTAGTCACTACCGTTTTCATTTTCTGCAAATTTTGTAAACTCGCGGTTTAATGGCCTTTTTCAGTTTTTAAAAAATCCAACAAATTTCCTAAAGTACATTGGCTATTTCAAAGATTTAAAAAGCATATGAAAGCCTAAATTGCCTTCTTTACGATTGGTAATAAAAATACAATCAATTTATAATGCAAATGCAAATTCTGAATGCATTTTGCACTTTTTTCCCATCCCTTCGATTTTTAAACGTTGTCATTTTTGAAAAACTTAACATTTTTGGAATTAATAACGACTTCAACTTTTTTGGGGGCCAGATTGCTAACCATTTTTAATAATAGATTACGATATTTTTTCATATAAAAATATATTTTTTTTGAGTTTTAAAGTTTTTTTCTTATACTTTCAAACAACACTGAACTTTGAGAGCATTATCTTCTAAAGTATATTTACTATTTCCATAATTGAAAAATCATTTGAAAGCTGCAATTGTCTAGTCTATAATTTTCGGATCAAAATCACGAATTTTTTTCTAAAATTTATTTAAAAAAAAAAGTGCAAAGTGATATCAAAAATTGCACTTTCATTATGAATGCATTTTCGCAAACAGACATCTTCAACTTTCATATGCTTTTTTAAATCTTTGAAATAGAGCATTTAATTTTATTTATTTTTATTAAAAACGGGAACAAAAACATGAGTTTACACAAATAGAAGAAACTGAAAGTGGTAGTGAGAAATAGACAACCTAGAATATACGTATGCCAAACTTTAATAGCATCAAATGGCTGGATGCCAAAAAATTATCTTTTTGGAACGTTCTCTCATGGAATGGATGGTATATAGATGTTCTTATCTGACTAACATTAAACAAAAACAATAATTTCAGCAGTTTTTCTGCATCGTATTTTTTTTTTTTGTTTTTTGCCATTTCTGCTAATTTTCCAGGTTATGGCAGACATTTTACCAACTAAAAATATCATTTGAAGTCTTATATTTGAATAAACCAGATACTTGTAACATCTAAAAAAGTTTGCTAACAATAAAAGCTTTCACATACCCTGTATATCATTAGAGTCTTCACCTTAATTTGCAAGGGAAGAGTGTACTACATTTGAGTAAAAGGATGCGTGTATTTGTAAATAACAAGTATTTACATGATTTGCATTAGGGATGTTAAACGGTAAATCCCGGGATTTGGTAAATCCCAAATCTCGGGATTTTTATTTTTAAATCCGGGATTTTTCGTTAGAAATGAACATTAATTAAAGTTTTCATAAATTTTTTCATATTTTTTTATATTTAAACTTTTTTTATATTCTAAACAACATCCATGAAATAAAGCAAGTACACTCAGGAAACTTCTGCTTTAAAAATATGTAGTTGTTTGGGTTGTAATACTGTTTCTTTATTTTTAATGTAAATGTCAGTCATTTGTAGAACAAATTAAAATTTTTACTAACCTTGTAGTTAATTTTAAAAAACAACCACATAAAATGACTGTTTTATGATTTTACATTCATTTTTTACAGTTGTTTTTTGTCATTTAAAAAAATAAAAAAAAAAAAATAAATGTTTGTTTATTTTTTACTACCATGTGGTTAATTTTTACTACAATTGTTAGTCATTTTTTGAACATTAAAAAACAAATGACAATATTAGTTGATTTTATTGAAATGTAAGTCGTCCTTTCTTTAAGTGAAATTTCATTTGTTTTCAACTACATTTGCAGTGGTCTTTACCTACATAGTATTCTAAGTGTAGTAGTTCGTTATTTTAAGGTATTTTTTAAATATAAAAAAACGATTTTACTATTGTCATAGATTATAATATCATTATCGATGCCATTTTCGATATTGTTATCGCCCGTCATGACGATAGTATTTCGATATCAGTCTGGACTATGGGGATTTCACTGTCGTTATTCCAGCAAATTGCTGGCAAAATGATGTCGTTATGACAGTTGTATTTAAAAACAAACTATCGTTTTCCTATCACAAGTGTTTATCATATATGATATTGAATAGCACATAGGTGTTATCGTTTCGATATTCAAACAATATTGCTTGGTTTATTGGAAAGGCACGCGACTTTTCAGAAAATCTTAGTTTTATTAGGTGACTAGCGAAAAATGTTATCAAAAGCTCAAAAATGTGCAATTTAAACACAAACATTTCGTTTTTCAAGTATCGAGTGAGTATTTTATATGTTAGATTACAGAACATAACTTATATTGCTTTCAATCCAATTTACCATCATACAGAACACAGGAACATAGTCTCGTGCTGGCAGTTGAATTTATTGTCAATGGAATGGTTTTGTTGGGATAAATGAATTTTTTGGTTTACAAACACAAATACTGGAAATCCAAAAAATGCCAGGATTTCAAACAATCCCGAAATTTTTAAATATCAATGCCGATTGGCCTCCCTTGTTTGCATTTAGAACACTGGAAGTAGTGGTAGTATTTGCCGTTACATGACCTCATATCCGAATATACATAAAAATATTTTGAACATAACAGGCTATGTTCGGTCGCCAACGAAACATGTTCAACTACACACGGTCATTGAATCTTCTTGAGTATGGCATGTGTGGAATGACTTATTCAAAACCAGTTTGTTGTACGCATCTTTTTTTTTTTGGTGGGCAGATGAACGAAACATCTTTGCGTCGTTGCATTGATTATGACCAAAAATTTAAGTGGAAGATTCATCCATCATCCATCCAGTTTAATGCAAAAAGTGCGTATGCGAAAGTTGTTGGTTGCATTAATGTCTGCATGTCTGATGTGTTGTCGTTGTTAAGGCAATTTATCGGTTTATCTTCATCATCATGGCCATACATTGTATGGACGCACAAGTACAAGGATATATCACGCATAAGTGGTTTGATGATGTTGTCTTTGCTAAGAAACAAATGTGAAAGCGACTTTGATGCACTTTATGTGTCTGTCATTTATGTCCAGTGTTAATATGAAAATCAAATATCAGTAGACAAAAAGCTTATACATTCAATATTTTTGGATTTTGTTATTATTAGAAGCACATACTTTAATGTTCTTGAAACAATATTTTTTCAATATTTAAAGATTATTAAAAATATTACATTGGAATTTAGAAACGTCAACAAATTTTTAAAATTCGGTAGGCGGGTACTTAACACGAGTAGACATCTGTATAAAAGGTGAAAGCCCTCCTTGGCTGCCTGCTCAAGTCCCTGTGGCTAGAAATGTGGAATTTTAATTTTATGTCCTGGATCGTTGTAGAAATGTGGGTTAAAGTAGTTAAAAATATCCCTTCTTTAACCGCATAACGGAGAATCTTGAAATATGGTATGTGGGTTCCAGTCCCTTGTAGAATCCAATTAGAGTGATTTTTGAAAATTCCTAACGGCCTGTCAAAACAGTTCTATCGACGTACTTAAAATTTGGTGGCTATGGTTCATGAATTTTAATGGCTAAAAGTTTTATATTTAAATCATATGTTCCTTGAAATATGTCCTAAAGTTATTTTAGAATTTTCACAAGGAACGTAATAAAAATGTTGGTACAAACGAGAAAAAAAATCGATAAGTTTTTTCTTCCATCTACTAAGACAGGATTTTTGGAAATTCCTGCAAAGAGGGATGAAATGTATGCCCACTGACAGCATGCCTATACCCTTTAAGTAAGAAACCATAATTGAACATATTTGTTCACTGTTGTAAGGACTAATTCACGTATAAGTCATATTTTGGATCTTTTAAAAAGAATGATGTAAAATGCGGATTTATTTGGGGAAATGTCTACTGCTAAAAGCCGCTAAAGTAATGATTTTAAAATTTGGTTTGTCAATGCACACAACATAACCCGTTAAATCTAGGAACTTATAATTTGGTGCGGGAATCCGCTTAAACTTTTTACAGGGAGGGACAAAATGAGGAAGTCTTCCCCTTACAGTCCTGTACAAGCGATTTAGGCAAAAAGTCTGGAATTTACATATCTTTTTTTTTTTTTTTGAGGTATGAGTTAATTTACTGAACATATCTTTTAGGTTTTTATAAAATCTTGATATAAATGGGGTTGAAAAAAAAAAGAAATTCCACCTTTAATGAGGGTATAAATGTGAAACTTGAAATTCAAAAATGTTCACTTAAAAAGCATAAACTAATTTATTGAAACATATTCCTTAAAAATATATTAACTTCCCTGCAGGAAATGTCAATAGTGAAAAAGTACTGATTCACTATTGACTGTGTCACCAGTACTACTAACCAAATATTCCCCAGGCAATGTAGTTTGCTATAGACATTTAACATGTACGTGTCATTGAAAATCACTAGTGACATTAGAACTATTGAATAGGTAGTGAATAGGTAGTTCTTATGGGACCATATGTAGACATTGGAACCAAAGATTCACTAGTGACTAGGTAGTTCTTATGGCACCATATGTATACATTAGAAACATAGATTCACTAGTGACTAGGTAGTTCTTATGGGACCATATGCAGACATTGGACCAAAGATTCACTAGTGACTCGTTAGTTCTTATGGGACCACATGAAGACATAAGAACCATAGATTCACTAGTGACTAATTAGTTCTAATGGGACCATATGTAGACATTGGAACCAAAAATTTTCTAGTGAGTTAATAAAGTAAAAAGTGTAGACGCTTAGTTGACAATGTCAACAAAATAGTATACAAAAGTGGAGACTTGGAGACACTTGACCCCAAGCTTCCTGCAGGGTTTCTATCCAAATATATTCCGATACATAAAACTACTGGTAACGAAGCTCGATTTTTTATTTTGATTATTTTTTTTTTTTTGTAACTTATAAAAATATGTGCACACTAGGGTTATAGCTTTGTTTGCTAAATAATGGGCAGTAATGTATTAATAATAGAAATCGTTTTTTCAGGTCATTTTGAAACAAAACCCTCCCGCATAATGCATTTTTTCAAGTTTCTAACATTAAATTTGTACTAGTTGACCAATAATACTGCACAACACACTTTGAATAACTTTTTACTTATTGTGTTCGTTATTATGCTAATTTTGATGTCTATATCGCGAAGCAACGCTGTAATCTGTTTTATCAAAATCCGCGAAACACGTCAAATTTGAAAACGTTTGTGTCATTTAAGTTTGATGTTCATCGTTATTTTATAATTACGTTAAAATTTTAGCTAAATATTAATTTTTAGTTTAATTAAAGAAACGAAAAATAAAATTTATATTTTTCTGGATTTATATAAGGCTTTTATATACGGTATTTATATACGGCTAGGCTAGCTAAAATTTGATAATTAAAAAAAGTTAAAAGTTATAACCCTAGTGCATACAGAAACTTTCGACTTCTACTAACCCGATAAACAAAAATTAATATGATGATTTATATGAAATTTATTATAAATCTTAATACAGTTTTATCCGAGAAATGGGCCCATATAATTACATAAGTTTGCATTTGTTTAGTTATTATTTTAACAATATAAGATTAAATTACATCCGATTAATGGCGCGAGACAATTTAATCCGATTTTATATAGCTGTATAAATTTATATCTGAACTGATACTAATATATACAAAACAAGCTATAGTTGTATCCGGTTTTTGATTTTAAAACTTCATTAAAATCCGAAATATTTGCAAAAATAATTACCGTCGAATACGGGGTTTGCTTAAACGTTATTAACGTTATTTGCTTAAACGTTTACGACTTTATAATTTGTAGAAAATTCCTTTCCATTTAGACATTTTATTTTATTCAAAAAATTCTCTTGAAATTACGTAAAAAAATATGTTGTTTGAGAAAAAAACTTTGAAAATGAAGATATATATAACAAAAATTAAGATTTTATGGAATTTAGTTACTGACACCATTGAAGAACAAACACGGAAAAAACTTAATTTAGCTTTTTACATTGAAAAAAATGTAAAACTAAATTAAAAACTCCTAATGGGAACCAGAAAGACATCAATTCAAAAGGCAAAAATTTGGGTAAATTTTGTGCATAAAATTGTATACAAAATGAGATATGCAATTCATTATACTATTGTATTGATGTAATACATATTTATTTATATCCAAATTATGATTGATAAATTTTCTTTGCATTAATTTTATCCATAATTAAATTGTGTTTTTTTAAATATGTGTTTTTTTAATATCTAGATATATATTATTTTGTATGTCTAGGTATAACGTCATTATCAATTGGATAAGTTTTAGCGTATTATAAATGCAATATACTATTATATATTGAGCGAGATGCGATAAGTTCATATCATATTAAAATTGTTCGACGAAATTAATTATATATATGAATTTATATAATTATGTCCGGTTAAATACACTGGCAGCTAAAAACTTACAAGTGTATATAAAATAATGTATTATTTTATGCAAACGTTTTAACTCGGGAAATTAAAAATTTACTTGTATAACAATCCAAAAACTATGTATTTTTTATTCGTGAACTCAATAGGTTCAGATTTTGCAGACAAATTAAAAGCAAATATCCTATATGTATTGCCTTACACTTACAAGGAAGCTTTTCTATACATTCCCTTTGAACTTAATAAAATTTGGATAGATGATAAAGAAGCAAAAAAATATTATAAACGTTTTTTTCAGCGGCTCAATCCCTGTTTTGGTGTTTAAAAGTGGCAATGAAATTTAACACATCTTTGTGTGAAAATAAATATATTTAAAATTTAGTTTAGACTTATTTAAAAACAGCGTTAAAATCGAGGAAACACACATTTTGAAAGCCATTTTGACACTATCTCGTGGTCTCGGGCTGCCACTTATTTGAATTATTTTAAATATTGGCCAACAAATTATTCACTATTTATTCTCCTTTTTCATATATCCGACTTTGTTTAAGATCAGAGGGAGCCCATCTGTGCTATACTCCATGTCTTGTATTAACAAAATCGTAAATTTTCTAAGTAAGCGTTTCAGCTCACTAGTGTAATTATAGTCTTAAAGAAATAATGATAAAGAAAAATATACAATTGGAAAATTTAAAAATATACCGGACATCGCCCAGGTCTTATTTAAACTAAAGTGCGTATTTCCAATTCACTTTGATTTATATTTTGGACAATTTCAGATGCTTTTCAACCGTTCTTTTGTGTTTACCCTTCATTTTTAACTTTTTCGTCAATTAGTACAATTTTCTTTAATCAATTTTTTAAATAAAAACCGTTTGAAATTTCTAAAAAAAAAAACAACATCGTTATAACACAGAAACTAGTTTAGCTGCTTAATTTTAAAATGTCGCATTTCAATTTAGTCATACATTTAGTCTAAAAAAAAAGTGAAAATTTGAGTCAAAGTTTGAGGCTTAAATCTGTTTCGAAAAATAAAAAAAAATAGTCTCTGCGTGCTGAAAACGAGTCGCTTTAATGGATTTTGAGATATCGTATACGTATTTTTTTTAAAAAATCTGCAATTTTGAGGATTTTTTTTTTTTAAATTTTGCAAATTTTTTTTTTTTTTAATTTGGCGGTTTTTTTCAAATGTTTTCGATTTTTTTAAATGTTAATGTTAAATAGTATCTACTAAAATTTTTTTTGAAAAAAACAATATTCAATTAAATTTTTAATAGAAATGAATAAAACTATAATTGAAAATAATATCAATTAAATAGTTACAAATTATTTTAATTGTTACTACAATTTACTCAATAGAACCGAATTCAATTAAACTTGTAACTGAAACTCAATCTCTAACCTACACTTGGTATCCAACTATTGTATGTGAGTAAAGCGCATCATAAAACGTGATAATTACTTGTGAAAAAGAGATAGGATAAAGAAGAAAAAGCATTCTAGTTGAGAAATGAATTGTGCATTGGTATTAGTTAATTCTGTCTCTTCTGATCGAAACAATACTTGTGTGTACGTAGTGTGACCAAACTCCACTTTAGCTACAGTCATCGCTGTGTCGACCGTGGCTCAACTGGTTAAGAGGTGAGATTACGATGCATAGCTTGATGCTAAGGCTGTGAGTTCAAATCACAGTACGACACCAAAAAATAAAAAAAAAAAAAAAAAAAAGTTTTTTATATAGAGCAAATTAACAATATAAAATACTTTGTTCAATTGACACATAAATTAACCACTGACGAGTCCCAGGAGGGGGACGAAATTGCGGCAGTCTGGTGTATCCCTTGTGTCCGTAAAATTTTTCAATAAAAATGTTTTCTTCTTCCTGTAAAGAGACTAACTAAAACAAATATTTTAGTTAGAACTCAATTTTAGTTTTTTCTGTTTAAACATAATTAGTTTTTAGTTTGCATTGTCTCAAGCAATTTTTTATTTTATTTTAAGGCAAGAAGTTTCACAGATTTGAAAAAAGCCGCCAAGGGAAGAATTTTACTTGCGGTTAATGTTTTTACCACGTTCCTTGCCAGAAATCCATAAATGATTATATAATTAGGTAGTTCATATTCGAAGAAACATATATTTTAATATTTAAATTTCTGACCAAAGGGAAGGAAGTAGATATACATGGCCGAGAAGTGAATAATTTTCCCCTTTTAGCCCTTCTACTCCAGTTTAGGAACTCATGTATCAAATCAAAAGTTCCTAGCATCAGCGGTTTGGCCAGCCCGTCAAGGAGGATATTTTTTACCGCTTTGCCCCTCCTCGTGGGAATTTTCAAAAATCCCGTCAATACAGTTAACTACTCCTGAAAATGTACCCGCATATAGTCCTCAATTTATTGGTTTGGCCATGCCGCTGATGAGGAGACTCTTTCTCTTATTGCCCGTCCCCGTAGGAATTTCCACAAATTCGCCCTATAAATATGTATACTCCTAATTAGGAACATACGTACCAAATTTGAAGTTCCTAGCATTGGCGGTTTGGTAAGGCTCTAGTTTACCACATTTATGTGCAAGATTGCAAAAAGTAACATTCGGAGTTGGTATCCGAAAAAACAATTCCAGCCTTGCATACCAAGGGGGTTGGTTAAGCCGTCAAGGGGGAGACTTTTCCCCAATTTACCCTCGGCGTAGGAATTTTCAAAAATCCCTTCATGCAAAATTTCAAGTTGTCAGCTACAGCGATATAGGCTGGGTGATGTTCATTCAGTCAATAAGTGAGAAACGTTATTCTGTTACAAAGGGTGTTTTTTATACAGGTATAGAACTTTAAGTTGGCAACACTTTTTTAACTGGCGGCCATTTTGGCATTTCAACATGAATAGACTGACGACTGAAAAACGCTTCCAAATTGTGGAAATTTTTTTTGAAAATCATGGTTCTGTTCGAAAAACGTATCGCGCACTACGTCCATTTTACGGCCAACATAACGTCCATCTGAGCAATTAATTCGATTATCTATGGCACGTTTTCGCACCACGTTTACTCTAAATGATAATATGCATCCACAGAGACGTCGTACAGTGTGTACAGAAGAAGTCATTGCTGCTGTAGAGCGTAGCGTAGAGGAAGACATTCAGTATATCCGCCATCGTGCACAGGAATTGGATATGTGTCCACCCACTTTATGGTGGAAGATTTTGCGGTAAGATCGTTGTTTGCATGCTTACTATTGCGTCCAAACTATTGTTGAAAATTCAATATATTACAAATTTGATACAAATGCCTTAAAATTTTAAATCTACGAAATTCGACTTAAGCTATAATGCGAAAACGACACTGAAATGTATGAAACCCCCATTTAATCTTTACCTAAAGTATGCCTGATATACTTATATGTAATATATTTAAAGTACTTGTATTATAAGTACTTTAGTAACGTATGCGGAGTGAAATTGCAACAAATTTTACAACGCTGATTAAAAGTAATCCTGCTATCAAAATTTTGAGTTTAGTTTTCTAATAGTTTCGAACATATTTTCTTATGTTACTGCATCAATTATATGCTGATCATATAGAACACTGGATGGGTAAGTGACAAGAAAAGTTACTGAGAATATGAAGTGATTCGGTAAAAAGTACAATTTCGAGCTGATTTTTTCAAAAAAAAATTAGTACGTTCATCAAAAATTTCGGTAACACTTAATTGATTAAAAAATCCTTGCTAAAAATTAATAAAATTTTTGCTGAATATTAGGGGACTAAAAACTCAAAAAATTTGTACAAAAACTCTACTTTAGTTAATTTATTTGCTGAAAATCTTATGTTGTTTTTTTTTTTTTTGATTAATTTAAAAATAATTTTCAATACGTTACAAAATATAAAAAATTTCATACTCCCACATTGACGACATTATTTAATGTTATATCTAAAATATATAGAAATAATTATCTAACATTAACTAAATTTTCTTTTAATTGCTTACATCAATTGTTGTCTAAATGATGACATCTTGTAAAGGAAGACAAATGCAGTAATTCTAGATACGAAACAAAAAATAACAAAATATGAAATTTTTTTTGGAATAAGAAAAATGATACACAACAAAATTACCTAAGATATGTGTCCTTGTCTTTCACTTTAGTCTGTGTACCTGAGCGTATATTTGGTTGACAGCACTATATGAATATCACTAGACATGACTATCACTAAAAATCACTATAAACATTTAGTTTCCAAATACACATTTACTCTTTACTAAATGCAAATATTTTATTTTTCTTTAATTTAATTAATAGACAATTACTTTGACAAGCCGGTAAAAACACAAAATTTATTTTTTTTTAATTCACAATGTATGTATACACATTGTTTGTGTCCTTTTGTCTTATAAATGAAAAACAGATACAAAAATCTTCCATGGCGGATTCTTTGATATGTCTTACAAGAGTTTTAATTTTAAGTATAATTTTCCTCATCTCTACTGCATCTTGACATGCCGCGACATCTACTTCATTCACCGTATATATTTCAATCTGGTTGTCGTCCCCACTTAATGTGCATATCAGCACATTTTTTTTTGGCAAAAGAAATTAGTAAAACATTAGTTTAAAACTGAATAAATATAACTAAAATTTTAGCTACTAACTTATTTTTAGAGTTCAGTTTAGAAAAATAACTGCTGGATAAATTGCTAAATCATATAGCCAGCTATTTAAAAATTTTAAAAATGTTCCTTAAATATACGGGACACAAAAAAGTGCAGAAAGAATAAGCGAGCGCTTTCCAAAACGAGCCTTAACCTTAAATCTTTAATTTACAAATTTGGCCAAAAGTAGACAAAAACGCAACATGAGCGATTAGTCATATTTAATCTTAGGTGTTAACAGTCTTAGTAGCCCTTTTTGGAGAGTAATAACTTTACTAATGATAAAATTAAAAATTTGGACCAAACAAACAATCAACAATTCTAAAAATAAGCTGAGCTGAAAACAACATCGAAATTTTCAATAGCAAAGTACCTCAAAATTGGGTGAATTGGGCTAATTATTTTAAACATTAAATTAATGTAGAGCACTGTTACTTAAAAAAGTAAAAGTTACTTTGAGTTCATGTTAGAAATAATAACAACTTTTTCCGTTTTGTTGTAATTTCATTCCGCAAACGTTACCGTTCATTTCTATTGTTGGTGGCATTTAATTCATATCGCTTGTATACATTCATAATCTTCATCATGATCATCATCGTCGACATCGTTTAGTTAATATATAATTAAATTTATAAGCCCAAACAAACAAACAAACATATCAGGTTCAACATAATTATTCATTACCTTGTCCTAATTATGTTACACTAACTGTTGTTGTTGTTTGTTTGTTTGTTGTCAATATTCTTTTGATATTTCTTGTTGCTGATGTCAGTTAAGCAGCAATTGTAGTTGTAGTGACGTTATCCTGTTTTCAATTCAGTGTACATATACAAAAGATACTACGTAACTACTACTACTACTTGTTATTGCTTCCATTGTTTGTGGATGTTTTCGTAAACCAATTTAAACTCTCAGCACGACATTGAGACATATTCAACTAATTTATTTAACGCCACACTGTGGTTGCATTTGTGTAATGTAATTGTTCTTCCTTATCGTTATCGACCAACACACACTCGCATACACTTTGCACATAATGCACTTCACACAACAGCAGTATTGTGTTGGCTATCATCTCTGACTGTTTTAATGTTAAACATGCAGCATTAATGATTACAACAAATAATACGTCATTAATGAGCACAGTTTATTAGTACATATTGCTGTTATTGATTATTATTATGTACCAGGAAATTTTAACACATACCAGAACGAGTACCAGCTGATATTTAATTGCATGTGACTTATAAAAGGTTTGAATGTATTTTTATTTGAAAAGATAATGTTTTAATTAACTTGCATTAAGTTATTTGAGAACCTATCAAACTGTGTGGTAGAGGCCTAATGAGAATTACAGGAAATCAATCGCTAGAATGGAAATTGGAATGATGGTTTTCGGTAAAAGTTCTCCAAATCGAAAGTTGGTCTTTAATACGAAAGGATGATTCTTTAAGAGCTTTCGGATTTGATTTAAAAAAAAACATAAAATTTAGAGAAATTTATGAAATCTTTTTTTGAGTCAATGGAACGATGTACATAATTCAATGTTTGAAGATGATTTCATGTAAATGTTGACCGCGGCTACGCCTCAAATGGTTCATACGCTGGGTCCAATGTTGGCATACTCTCTCCAGCATATCGGCCGGTATCTCACGAAAAAATTCTTCAATAATGGCTTCTAGTGCGTCAACCGTTGCGGGTTTGTCCCTATAGACAAGAGCCTCAACATAGCCCAAAGGCATTAAATCGCACTATCTAGGAGGCCAATTGACCGGCCCCAAACGTGAAATAAACTGTTCACCGAACTCGCCTCTCAATTGGGCCATTGTTTCGCGTGCTGTGTGGCATGTAACACCGTCTTGTTGAAACCACATGCCACCCAAGTCCAGCTCTTCCATTTTATTCAAAAAAAAATGTAATCAGTAACGTTCCTGCCTTCATCGTCTTTGAAAAAGTACGGTCCAATGTTGCCACCGGCCCAAAATCCACACCAAACTGCATTTTTCGGGATGCATTGGCAGTTCTTGCAATGCTTTTTGCTTTTTCACGCATCCATTCAACTAGAAATGAGCTTCGTCGCTGAACACAATTTTCGGACATTAATCAAAAGTTAGCCGTTTCAATTCGTGCACCAGCTGTATTTTAAAAGGTTTTACACCCAAATTCTTCCTCAAAATTTTCCACGTAGTGGAGTAGCAGACGCTTAATTGCTGCGAACGGCGCCGAATCGATAATTCACGACCATCAACAACACTGGCTTATAAAGCTGCGATATTTTCCTCTATCCGCACTCTAGGTATGCGTGTTGGTGGCTAGATGGCCAATAATGTAAATTTGATGCGAAATTTAGTCACAAGATTCCGAATAGCCGCCTCAGAAGGTCGCCCAAACTGACCATAAATTGTAAGAAGTGCACGATGCACTTTCTTAAACGATCATGAATTTTTATAATAAAATTCAATACTCAGCAAGTTAAATTTTAGAGCACTCTGAACATGTTTAACACACTTTAGATTCATCCTAATTGGATTGTGACCTTTTACAAGGTTTGTATTATAACAAAAACTTTCTCGGCGAAATATGACCGGTCATAATCTAGTTTCTTTTTTACCATTAAGAGAATGTATGAAAATATAAAAATTTTGTATGTATTTAGTTATTTATTAATCATAAATGTCTTTGTGTTAAAGTGTTTTTAACCGTCATATAATGACAATCGTATTTAATGTTATTACATTTTATTACTAGAGATTTTTTAAGTTAGATTTGTACTGGAAGAAGAAGAAGAAAACATTTTTATTGAAAGACTTAACGGACACAATGGATTGATAAGCCAGACTGCTGTAGTTCCTTCTACTCAAAGGACTCGTCAGTGGTTAATTTATGTGTCAACTGAACACAGAATTTTATATTGTCAAAATTGCTCTATATGAAAAACTTTTAACTTTGTGTCGTAGTGAGTTTCAAACCCACAGCCATATAACAGGCTATGACTCGTAGCATCACTTCTTAGCGAGTTGAGCCACTGTCGACACATCGATGAGTGTGGCTAAGTGGAGTTTTGTTAATCACAGCATTCACAATGTATTGTTTTAATCAGAAGAAACACAGTTAACTAGTACCTATGAACGATTTATTTTTCAACTAGAATGCTTTCTCTTTTAAATCCTATTGTTATCTCATTTTCACAAGTAATTATCACATTATGATGCCATATGAAGGCCATTTCAAAATCAGTTGTAAATGTTTTTGCGTTAAATTTAAATAAATTTGAATTTATAAATTGAAGGATGTGCTCGATGTATCTGCTTTAAGAACAATGGCAGTTGGAATTACCTGAAGCAAAAAGTTTAAATAATGTTAATTATTTAGGTATTTTTTTTTCACCATTCAGTTCAACTTTTAATCTCATTTTCTCTAGTAAGATAATTTTAGATCATATGGCACTGCGACTAGTGTCCCAGTAAAATATTTTCGAGTTTTTAGAAACGAATAATTTTCGAATGAAAATAAACAAACAAAAATTTTGAGCTAACTGTTTTCCCTAACAAGGATGTAGGTTGTAAGCAGTTTACCCTAATCCCTTACAAGGATGCAGGTTGTAATGTAGAAAGTTCCATATCGTGGATTATAAACGATCTGTAAAAATTTTCCCGAGTCATTTTCGATTGTGTTTGGTGTTTTTGAGAATGAAATAAGAAGTCATTTAACTGTTTCTGAAGAGCTAGCACGTGGAGCGGTAAAAAATAATTTAAAAACGAAAACTAATATCTGTAGAATTTTATGTAGAATTAGTTATTATGTATATTCATACACTGATAGAAATTTGTGCGTAGTATTAATGAATTCCTTCATTAATCCAATGATTTTTTTCATAAAAAAGTCCCCAAAGAAATCTTTCATTGAGTTAATGAAAGTTGTTTCATTAAATCAATTTTAATGAATGGTTTCATTCGTTGATATTTTCTGGTCCAATTTTAATTTATTTATTTATTTTATTGTTTTATTTTTACAAAATTGTTCAATCTTTCTTTGCATTTTTATAATTTGTGTTAAAAGATGACATATTTTCTTATATGACGGTACAAAATATGTAATTTTGTATCGATCTGGCTTGGAATTCTGTAGAACGATCGACGATTATAGTTTAACTTTTTGTAGTTAAATTACGACCATATTAGATAAAAATGTTAAATATTGTTAACAATGTTGTTAAAAACAAAAATTTATTATCGTTTAGAATAACGTTTCTGTGTAACATCGTCAAAACGATAACAATTTAGGTCTCGTTTTGAACAAAACTATGTCGTTTTTCTTAGAGAATCTGTTCCCTGGTATTTAGTGACCAACTATTCAAATTTGTCAAAAACTGTTAGCCCTAGGCAAATTTAATGTATCTATATCAAAGTTTTGTTTCTGTTTAAAAGAAATTTTTCAGTTTTTTTTATTTCAAAATGATAGTACAAAAAAAAAATTTTTTTTCTTATAACAAGCCAACATTTTTATTGAAAAAAATTTTAAAATTTTTCATTGCCTTAATGAATTTTTTTTATGAAGTTATGAAAAAATCTTAAAAAATTTTAATGAAAAAAATGCCAATATTAATGAATTTTCATTCAGGTAATGAAAATTTTCATTAAACCAATGAATCGATTTTAATGAAATCGTTTCATTAATACTATGAAGGAAAATTCTATCAGTGTATTAATACTTTTAATCGTAATAATGTAGACATGAAATGTGATTTTTCTGTAACCCATGAAATCACTGCTTTTTGTAAGCGCTAAAATCCAAGCTTATTTTGCGAAAAAGTAATGCTTCCTAGTGGGAATTCGCCATATAAAAATCATGGCATATGTAAGCAGGTTTGTAAGTGATTCTTTTCGGCTTACTCCCTTACAAACCTGCTTGTATGAAAGCAGCGTTTATTGCAGGGGTAGGTCTTTTGTGTTGCCTATAATTTAACTAAAGATTTAAGCAACATATTCAAAAAGTTTCAAGGCGAAATAAAGCGATCACAAAGCCTAGGACGCTCTCAGATAACATGCTCCGAAGGCTCAGCCACTAACTCACAAAACCTACAATTATCGGTATCCGATATACCCTTATTTGTGCAGATATAACTTGAGATTACACCCAGTAAAAAACGCTGCTTATAAGCAAGCAGGTTTGTAAGGGAATAAACCAAAAAGAATCCCTTACAAATCTGCTTACATATGCCATGACTTTTATTTGACAAATTCGCACTTGAAAGCATTACTTTTGGGTAAAAAGCTGTGATTTCATGGCTTTCAATAATATCATATTTCATGTCAACAATATTACGATTAAAAGTAATTATATGAATATAATTTATTTTAAATAAAATTCTACAGATATTAATGTTTTGCTGTTAAAAATTTAGACATATAACATAAAAATTCTTTTTTGCCGCTTCACGTGCTAGCTCTTCAGAAACAGTTAAATGACTAACTACACTAGTTTACAAAATTACATTTTTTTGATGTACATTTGATGAGAGATAGATTTCCTTATGTATTTTTTATGAAACAGTTTCTGAGATATTGTAGTTTTTTAATTTTTTCGACCTTTTTTCACTTGACAAATCATATCTCGAGCTAGAAGTTGGGAGACTATGTATGGTTTCTCACTAGAGAAACGGATCCCAAAAGCAACCGAAGACAAAGCAAGAGCCACAACGATTTCTAACACACAAAAATTTCAAGAATGTATTGCAAGCGTTTATACCCAATAAATTGTTGAAAACAATAAAATATTCGGAAAATATGAGATTTGGATTTATTCACTCAATTACTTATAACTTTGTCAATTTTGGATCGATGTTCTTCTGGTTGGCATTAGTTCTTACGTAAAAGTATTACCTTTACGTACATTTAGAGAAACCAGACTTTTTTTTTTAACGATTTGTACTTTTCCGTCGGCATAGAATCACTGTAAAATATGATTTTTTTGAAAATGTGCCTATTTTCATCGATATATTTTGAAGAGCTTTATCAATCAAATACCAAATCAATACCAAGGACGACCCAATCGGACATTTCTTGCTCGAGATATGATTAGCTCAAAATTTGTTTTTGTTTTTTTTTAGACGAAAAATATTTGGTTTTTTTGTTGTTTCTCAGTATTATTTAATAGTAAGTACTTACATCAGCGCATTTATTGTATCCCGAGTTGCCTCGCGGTTGGCAAGACACTTTACGCTTCCGTTTTTCTCATGGAATACTCCCCACCGATCGATAACACAGTAACCCCTACCAATATGATTAAAATTCCGAATGCACTCCATGACCAGTGCAGATGACACTTCATAAGCCGTTAGTGCCGCCTGACTGCTACAAAAAATATAGATCTGACCGTGCCCCTGCATAGGCACTTCTCCGCACAGACAAACATTAATATTTGCCCAGAGGCATAGTTCGCTGGAAACCGGGTTTAAAAACACCCGCGTCCATATTCGCTTGCTTCGAGCAATCAGAGAACAAAACCTGAAAACCCCGCTCCGAAGTACTTGATTGGTTGGTCTATATGTCCGTGCCAAACAGCATCACATCAAATTATATACTGAAGATCTATTCCGGTTACACCTATCCGCAACCCCCGACATCATCATCATTTAATGTTCTTGAAACCCTCATAGGACCCTTTAGGTCGCCCCTTTCATGTCACCGAATTCCAGCTCAACCTCTGTCCCCTACGACTTGGCAGCATAGGTGATCATAGGTTTAACAATAATATTAAACTACTAGTAGTTATACCCGTGTCCTCTCAAATCGAGGGTTAGCCAAATTTACCTAACACTGCTGGAGGAGTCAAATGTAGCACCCCCAACAACAGGCATAACAAGTAAAGTTTCATCCTATTCGTAAATGTTGTCAGGATTGTCTTTGACAGATAACCACTTTCCGGCACCATAAAAGAGGAAGGTTTAGCGCCTATTGCATACGCTCAGGGTGTGTCCTATCATCCTAGACGACAACTGAAATGGTAAGATGATCGGCCTATACATAGGCCCTGAAGCCCAAGTCATTCAGACACTCGAGTAGTTCATCAATTACCAGTGCCATAGAAATGGATGCATAACACATACCTAAGGACACTCTCTGCTAGCATTCACGGTCCTACAAGTAGTCCCTATGCCGAACGTGATTATCCTAGATATAATTGAATGAATTCCCTTTCTAACCATGAACGCAGGACGTGTATATTAATAAAGGCACAAAGGTCAATGTTCTTTGTCTCTACACGTTATAGCGGTGTGGCAACGTGATGGGTGATGGCTTCCAGTCTCGGTAGACTAGCTTTGTTAATGAGCTTTCACCATTGTCTTAAGGAGACTCAATGACTTCCACAATTGTCTTAATTCGAAACGAACTTGAGCTGATTGGTCTAAGAATTTAGGTAGCTGCTTTTACTTCCCGCCTTTGGTATGAAGACCACTCTAACCTCTCTCCAGGGTGTCGGTACATGACCGATTAGCAGACTAGATCTAAATATGCTAACCAGTTGTGGAATTATATATAACGATATATTCCAAGTGGTAACAGCAGGAACATCAACAGCAGTGACAACAATGTGTCAAATAATAGTGATGGTACCAACAACCCAAATATTAACAACCCAAATACCAAATAATGACGGTACCAACAACCCAAATACTAGCAACAACTTTTCAATAAACAACATCGATCCTTTCTACATCAACAATACGAATACTCACGACAATATAAACTTATCAAATAACAATGCACACAGCAACACAAATAACAATAATGTTTTAAATAACACCCCGCTAAACAACGTCTGAATTAACGACAATAGTGCAACAAACAACTTCACCAACGATGCTAGAAACAACTACAGTGTATCAAGTAACTACAATATAGAGCTTAGCAACAGCAACCCAACTAACACCAATGATCTATTAACCAACAACAACAACATTTATAATACTGTGCCCAACATTTTGGTTAACAATATAATAGATTCCATCCGGGCCCAGAGATTAAAATGAAGGAAATCCATTTATCGCACATTTTACCCGGCTCTCCTGAAAGATGGCACCTGATAGGTGTATATTTCTTCCTGACAATTTTGGGATTCCTGAATCACAGCAGGCAGAAAGTTGTCACTACAGTCTAGGAAGTGCGTGTCAAGCAAGAGTTCACAGGTTTCATCGGGAGATTCAGTATAGGAACCATCCGGCCTCCTGAGAGTAGAGATACCGGTCGTATGATCGTGTGACAGGTCCTTTTCTAGCCATACCGCTTCTGGAAGATCAAGCGTCTTTTCACAGTAGCTGCTCTACTGCCGACCTATTCGCGACCCAGTCACTTGTTCCTTTGCCCTTTTGAACCATCATTTCACCATGGAACGTCTCTCTTCGTCTTCCTGGTCTTTTGATATCAGCTAGAAACGTAAGTAGAAGTTATAATTGATTCAATCTCAGTTGCTACATAATCAATCTCGTTTGTTGAATGAGCGTTTTAGAGAAATCGGCATATTGTGTGCGTGCATTGGCGTCGCCACAGATACTGCATGCTTTGCCATCTCTGTGCTTCTGTCGGAGCTTGGCAGAGCCGCTTCCTTTGGCGAGTTGCTCTCCCAACTTTTACACCTGTTGGCCATAAAGACTGCCTTTTTATTGGCCGTCTTTGTGCTTTGACTCTGAAGAACTAGGCATAACAAGGTCCTTCGAACAACCAATCCGAGGTTGTTGAGTTACTCGAAACTTTTGCGTCGGATTTAGTCATAGCTGCAAAAATACATATTTTATCATGCTCAGGCACGTCACGCTTGACCTCATATTCTTGACAGTTAGGTCTTACCAGCTATGCCAGCTGAGATTGGATCAATAGATATGGTGGGCTCTACAATGTCACCTTTAACCCATTTTAACTCATCGATCCCGTGGGAATTTTTGACGAAATTTGGTAGAAATATGTACTGGTATTTCACAAGCTCTTTCTGAATTTTTGTCCACTTATTGCGCATACTAGCGGTGACATTCGCATTTTAATTCCAAACTTTGACGGTTTGTTTGTTCTTAACGAGTTAAGATTTTTTTTTTTTTAATTGTAATTTATATTTATTGCTAAAGCAAATATCTATCAAACTATAATACACATTTTGATCTATCGGATTTGAAAGTTATTTAAGAAATTGGTGTTTTTACACTAGAAAAAAATATAAAAAATTGTATTTTTATTTTTTTAAAGAGAAGCAACACTCCCATTAATTAATGTGTTGCTTTCTTTGGAAAGGGGATAGTGGAGAGATGAAAGGTGGTGAAAGATGAAGGACTTCAAACATGGCAACACTGTAATTGCGCGAGTAGATAAGTCTTAGAACAGTTGTTGCTCGCCACCTGATGTAGAGTTGGCGAATTTATTGAAGCTTTTTGTTTCATAGCCCTGATTCATTATTTTACTTCGGTGGGGTTAAGTGCTATGGGAACACCGAAGGTGGGCGCAGCGATACATATAAGTACTAGAAAACTCATACATATTATTTTTCTAAATTGATGTTGTCGTCACCGGGAATCGAACCCGGGACCATCTGTGTAACAGTCCAACGCGCTAACCATTACACCACAACGCCCACAGGTGTTGCTTTAGAGCAACGGCTGTGTAAAATGGGTAAATGACCCCGTTCAAAACTTTCCAGTACTGAGTCGAAAGTTCGTAGTTTTAACCCTCTTTCTCGCACACAGAGAAAAATTTAGCTATTTGCCAACTAAAATTCGGTTACTACGTCTCAAATTCCGTTATTACGAATTCCAGTCGGTTGGCACAACTTAACATTAGTTTTCACAACAAAATTCAGTTAATTCAACTGCATTTTAGTTGCATCATCCAAAATATTCTGAAATCTAATGTAAATATCGTTGTACTAATTGAATTTATATGTTGTAACCATTAAAATACTTTTTTCAATTCGGTTGGAACTTTATTTCTCTGTGTGCGGGAAAATATCAGACGAAGACTTGGTTCTTCTATAATACATTTTCCGCCACAACCTTTAACTCAGCGGCAGACAAAACTGAGCCACTGGGCTTATAGAAGCAACTAGAGAAGCTGTGTTTCATTGTCCCCTTTCTTTGCTCCGCAATCTTATATAAGGGGTTTCAGGTTTTTATCGAGTGTCAAGATTGTTTCAATATAATAATTTTATATCTTCTATGAATTTTAGTATAAGTAGTAGTCCCAATTGTGAATACCCTTAACACATTTAATATTAAACATTAAAATTACAAATGATTTTTTTTGTTATTATTTTGTGGTCTTAAGTCGTTATTTTAAAAGCGTTTTGTATTGGCAACTTAATAGTTTGCAGCACTAAAGGTCAAAATAAGTATAATGTGAATGTTGTATTTTTGTTCCGCATCTATTGTGTTTCAGAACTAGAATAAATGAAATTATTATGAAAGCTTTTATAATACGAAATGATATTGAAACTAATACCAAAACAATTGCTTTTAACAATTATAACAACGAGTCAAAACTACTTACCGACAGAATAGCAATGCATAGTATTTGTTGTTGTAGTAGTAGTAGTAGTAGTAGTAGTAGATGTAACAGCAGGAATAGTCAATTTTAGTTTGGGTGCTAATAGAAACTCCTAGTTGCAGTATCCACTACACACAACAACAACTATTAGTTTTTTCCAATAAAACCGAACAAAAACAAATTTTAAAGAACTTTTCTCTAACCAAGTTATTGGCATGTTTTTATCTAATACCATCTGTCTTCAACTTGCAAGGACTATTTTCAAGAAAAATTTCTTTAAGATGACTGTTAATTTCTAAGCACAGTAGTCACCGCTTAAATGATCCCCGCTTAATTGCGTTGTCGTTTAAATGCGCAACAAGTCTTTGCAAACAAAATGCGACCTTCAAATTGTTTAACGAAAAATAGTTATATCTCTATAGTCCAAACCGAACGTCAGAATAGTCCTTCCGAATTAAGGACATACTGTAGGCATACCACTTCTTGATTACAAGTAAAACTAATAGTAAAACTTAAATGAAAATTTTACCATTACACACCAACACCTTCAATGAATGCATAAGGGAATAAAGTGCATACACATACAGTAATACCAAATACAGTGAAGCACGGAACTCCTGACAATTTATGTCGTTATAAGTTAAATTTGCTATAAGTTTTTAAATTTTTCTTTGTAATTTTGAAACAATTCTTCCATGAAATAATGTTTCATACAAATTTTAATTCTTTTCAGTGCAGTTTCAAGTAAAAAGATGAAGCTTTTAAAATTTGCAGCGCATTGTTTAAAAATATAGATTTTTTTAATGTGTTCGTTATAATCGTACAAATTTGTATGAACATTCCTAAAAGGGCCTAAAAAATTTGTTCGTTATATAAAAAGTTCACGGTAAACGATGTTCGTTATAACCGTATTTTGTATGAAATATGTTAGCAAATGCGTTCGAAACAGAAAAATCGTTCCTTATAAAAAAAGTTTGTTATAACTGATGGTCGGTCGTTAAAACCGTCAGCCGCTGTAGTATTGGTTACACTGTACGTACCTGCATTCATTCCAGCACACATATAAAAAAAGTCTTTAAAAATGTTTGCTACAGCTACAGTTATAGAAAAAAATTGGTAAAACTGCTTGCTAAATTTTAGTGAATTGAAAGTTACAAATTAAAAGTTACTAAATAAAGTTGCTAATAGAAAAAATCATAAAAAATATTTAAATTATCAAATTTTGTTTTTTTGATTTTTTGACTTTTTGATTTTTATACAAATACAAATTTGCCCTTCTGAGCCTTCAGCAGTCTACAAATATTTATCAAATATTCCTCTTAATTTTTAGCAGAATATACTGTTACTTGCACTTCTCTCAATTTAAGGTAAAAATAGCAAGCATTTTGTAGAAGTTACAGTTTTTGTAAGCTGTTTTTCGTATACAAATATTTAGATTTTTTTTTGCTAACTTTAGTAGACTAAATTGCTATTTTCAATTATATAAATTCAACTCCTATATAAATATATTTTTTTTTACTTTTTAACAGTTTTAATGCTGGTGTTCTTCTCTTAGTAATAATTATTTAAAAAAAAAGCTGTTAATTTTAGCAGTTTTTACCGCAACGTAATTTTTACCTTTAGGTTTAGTAGCTTTTGTTTGCTATTTTTAGAGGATTGTTTCTATGAGTGTCCTACAAAATAAATTTAAAAATAGCTGAAATCAGCATAATTTGCTGGCTAAATAAATCTAATAAGGATGGTATCCCGACCCGTACTCGCTGGTATTAATGAACTTTGGATATGTTGTAAAGAAGCAAAAAAAAAAAGACACAAGTATTTTCTCTAGCTGTTCAATCGCACGTTCAAGGGTTAAAAAGTGGCGTTAAAAATTAGTTTGTTTTTGTATAAAAACTTCCCAGGAAAAAATTACACATTCAAAAAAGAAGGTAATGCCCACACTTGCTTAAATATCTCATTACCAAATTTAGTAACTGCAATACCAAACACATTCCATCGATAGAGTCAAAAAAGCCAGTAGTATTGTAATCAATTCTTTAAATTTAAACCAGAAAGCATGAACTCAATAACAAAGTAATTATTTACTTAAAAGACAATAACAATGTTATTAACTTATATGTATAACTTGTTGTACTCAAGAAGAAATCGTGTAATTTTTCTTAATAAAAGGACGTTATTGGAAGTAGTTCCTCATTTTGAAAAAAGAAGTTATACAATTTTAAAGAATTTATCTTATATATTTTTTCACAGAAATTTTTATTTGCAGAATAATAATACTAAAAACAGAAATTGAATGTTGCCTAAATTTTGTTAAACTGTGGTTAGGTATAAATTAGGGTAATGTGAAATAACTCTCAAATGAAATACTCCCAAAAAAATAAATTAAATAACTCCTAAAAATTTTCCATATAAATTGGGATTTATTTCATTATGAAATAACTCCCAATGCGTTAGGACATATTTCACAATCTTCTGTTAGAAATTATTTCATTATGAAATAACTCCCAAATGAAATAATTCCCAACCAGGTTTTGTTGGGAGTTATTTCACTCCTTTTTGGCATTGGGAGTTATTTCGCTTTTGTTGGAACTTATTTCATTTTCATTTTTAAATGTGATTTTATCGTTGGGAGTTATTTCATTTTTGTTGGGAGTTATTTCATTTCTATTAAAATTACATTTTGGTAAATTTTATCCATTTGTAACGGTTCTTAAAATTGTCGTTACGTAAATAATAGCAATACAATGAGTTATTTTACCAAAAGGAACGCAGTTCTTGCTAGAATTTTGGTAAGTAAAGATCGGTATTAAAGTGATTAAAAATAATAGCAAATCTTGAATTTGAAATAATGAGTGGCAAAAGAAGAAATAGGAAAGTGTTATACGTAAAAGTCGAAAATCAAATTTATTTAAAAAATTCGGAAGCTAGAGGAAGAAAATATTATACGTGTTACGAAGAAAACGTGTTACGACATAAGGTCCATGGACATTAAACTCCAGTGTGGAAACAGATCAGTAATTTTTAATTTCCTTTTGTGTCGCATGCAGAAAAAACTTTATTTCGCGAAGCCGCCTGCCGCGTTCTACGGAGGAAAAAAACCCCTAAGAGCGGCCGAAGGCCGCCACACAGAAAAACTTGTTTTTCAATTTAGATGTCGAATCCGATGAAATCTTATATTTTTAAGACATCAAGTAATTTGTAAAAACAAGTTTTTCTGTGTGGCGAACTTCGGCCACTCTTAGGGGTTTTTTTCCTCCGTAGAACGCGACAGGCGGCTTCGCGAAATAAAGTTTTTTCTGTGTGCGATTAGTTTTATTTTGTGATATACTACACTTAGGATATTATGTTGGTAAAGACGACAGCAATTGTAGTCAAAAACAAATGAAATTTCATTTAAAGAAAGGACGACTTACATTTCATTAAATTCAACTAACATTGTCATTTGTTTTTTAATGTTCAAAAAATGACTAACATTGTAGTAAAAATGAACCACATGGTAGTAAAAATTAAACAAATATTTTTTTTTTTTTATTTTTTTAAATAACAAAAAACAACTGTAAAAAACGAATGTAAAATCATAAAACAGTCATTCTATGTGAGTTGTTTTTTGAAATGAACTACAAGGTTAGTTAAAAATTTTATTTGTTCTACAAATGACTTACATTTACATTAAAAATAATGAAACTGTATTACAACCCAAACAACTACATATTTTTAAAGCAGAAGTTCCCTGAATGTACTAAAGAATATAAAAAAAAATTGTATTGATATACTAAATATTATTAATCTTTTTATTTTAAAAAGTCTGGACGCTATGCCACATTTGAAAGTGTCATAAAAACCAAAAAATAATGTCGTAATGTCCATGGACATTACGACATTTTCCAAATTGTCATAAAATCGATGGACATTATTTCACTTTTCGAGTGACATAACGTCCATGGACATTATGTCATTGGACGTTATGACATGCCACCTCGGGAAATCAGTGCGTACGATTCGCGTCCTGCGCCGCGGCCGCGTTTCACGTAATGCTTCATAATGTTTAATATTATGTACATTTTTACATGTATTTATGAAATAAATAGAATTCGATATTTTTGAATTGGGAATTATTTCATTTTTTTTGGGACTTTTTTCATTGGGAGTTGTTTCATTCTTTGTTGGGAGTTGTTTTAAAACTATGAACTAACTCAAAAATGTTGGGGCTTATTTCATTTTTTCTTTGGAGGTTATTTCATTTATTGAAATTGGGACTCATTTCATTTTTTTTGGGACTTATTTCATTGGGACTTATTTCCTTTTGGGAGTTATTTCACGGTACCATAAATTAGGGATGCGCACGTGAACAGAAAATTATGAGTGAAAGTTGAAATTACTGACGTTATCGTGCGCGAGTGTAAAAAAAATGTGTGAGGGTGATTGTGCGTGAGTCATATTTTTGTTTTAAATTTCAATTTTTAATTGTTCTTTTTTGCGAAAAATTTATATTTTCGTGGTTTGTAGCTCCAAAACTAGGATTTTTTCCGGATGAGGTTTGCTCGTTATATTTGGGTGACTCAGGAGAATCATTTCTTTGTTTTTTGGCCGATAAAATTATCTGTGTTATTGAATTTTAAATGATGTTTTTGGATTTCAACTCTAATTTTTAAATTGCAATTGATAGTTTCCTAATTTTAAATTAAATATTATTTGCATTTAAATTAGATATTTCTCAAATCATGTTTTCTAAATTTAGTTAATATTTCCTGATTTTTAAATACAACGAACTTTTATTATTAAATGGTTTTTTTTTTAAAAGTAAATTTTGAACTTAAAATTAGTATTTTAGAATTTTCGTTATTTTTTTTTAATTTTTAAATGACATTTTTTCATATTAAATGAAATTTTCTGAATTTCAATTGATGTTATCTAAATTTAAATTAAATTTAAATTAAAACTAATTTTAAATTTCATTTGCAAATTTTCGATTTGAAGACGGACGTTATAGAAATTAAAATTTAGTAGTTTTTTAATGTTTTAATTGAATTGTTTATTATTTTTTACTTGTTCTAGAAAAGTTATCATGTTGACTTCTGTGATATTTGTGGACCTTTAAAGAATGAATTCCTTAATTTTAATTTAGATTTAAGATCTTGGAGTGGCTCTACAACATACATTTGATTTACTACATAAATTTTTGATATCTTTGGAACGGTGTGTTTTGCACAGCTCTACATTAAGTTTTATTAAAATTACATAAAATATAAATTCAATTAATAACTTATATAATTTATTCGTATTTCAATTTAACGAGAATTCAAAAAAGAATTAAGCATTAAGGTCTTCTTATTCACGTGTTAAAACACAAAAGGAATATACGCCGTTTTTTTGTTTGTGACAATATTAGAACAACTTCTTTTTTTTTTTAATTGTAACTAGTTTCAAATGGCTTAAAATAAATAGTTATTATTTTTAATATGGAACTACTTCTTTTTTTTTAAATGTAAGTACTTCTAATTTTTTCTAGGAAACTATATTTTTTTTGTGTAAGTACTTCTTGGTTTGACCATGGAACTATTTCTTTATTAAAAAATTTATGTAGTTCATAAAAACATAAAGCAAATAGTGCTTCGATAAAAGAAATAATCTATTCTAAAGAATTGATTATTTTAGTCTCAAGCCCTGTTAAAAGAATCGAGTATGTAATCTAGTATGGAATGCCTTCTGCCCAAAATGCTTGATTACAAACCCCCTTACCTTTTTTGAAATTATTTGCTGGGTTGATTTTAATTTACAAAAACTAGATTTATTTGTACACAGGGTTAAATGATTCGAGAAATCAAAAATGTTGATACCCATACTGCCTATACAGTGGACCCAGAGCTGCCACATTTGTTAATTATTTTAAATATAGGAGAAAAAGGCTCTTCGGGAAAAGTAGCATAAAAACCGAACCGTTTCGAATATCGAGATTAAGTCGTCGGTTAAATTAAATAAGCATTGCTTGCATAATGTTTAGCTTAATGCAATTAAAATTTCTTAATAAAATGCCAGATTTAATGTTACTCAAAACATATTTTTTTAATAACAAAAATATTTAAGCATAATTTGTACACCAGTGAATGTGTCTTCAAAAAACTTTTCATTTGATACCAAATTTGTTTACAGTTACTTTTAATAGCACGAAATAAACCGAAAAAACTTAAAATGGTGCAATTTTTGTTACCACTTATTAACGTCTAAACATGAGATTTGGCAGCTAAAAAATGATAAAAAGAATTTCAGTTTTAAAAGTTTTATGTTTGCTATTTTTAGCAAACTGATTACGTGAATTTTAACAGTTTTTTCTGTATGAAATTTTTTAACAAATTGTTAGTACAGATTCATTTCTATGAGTGTATATAAATAACACCCATATCAATATAATATTATTATTATTTTTACGTATACTTCTACAGGTAAAACGGCTGCTTCATTAAGTTCCACATTATTCATAATATAGTTCACATTCGCTACTGAAGTTGACTTTGAAATTTGAGAGCTTTAAAGGAAGTAGATTTTCTAAATTAAATTTGATGTGGTTTTAATGGAAATGTTTACATACATTAGGGAAGCAATAAAATGTTTAACTATGAATTGTGGTTAAAACCCAAGTGGTCTTAAAATAATATTGTAAAAATGTTAAGCAAAATCGGGTATCTCTGAGGCGTGCACATGTGAAGTCAAAATGCTGGAAATTGGAAAAAATCCTTTAAATATATTGCGTGGCACATCGCTTTTAATAACATTAAGTATGCTAAATGTGAAAAAAGCTGATTTCTTGTGACGGCCGAACTTTTAACCAACTGCCGTGGTTCGGTTTTGATTCGACTTGCCAACAATCCAGTTTCCGTCTAGTGTCCCGTCGATACACTGAACGCGAGACCATTTGTCCCGTTTTGAGGAAAAAAAACTAAATTTTACATTAATTGTCACAAAAAATAAAATTGAGAAATTCAGCAATTATTTTGGTACTACTTCATTCTTTTTTATTAGCAACACTGGAATTTTTTAAATAGACACTTCGTCAGCTTACTATTGGTTTGACCCACTGACCATTTTTGAAAGAATTTAGTTAGAAATGGATTACATACATATATTTTGTAAATATCTTCTTTTCAATTCCGAACACAGTTTCTCTATATATTATATTTTATTATATCTGATGTATTCAGAACCGATTTTGCATTATGACCCCAATTTTAACGTTTAATAAACATTGGTCTGATACATGGATAACTGTTTGGCATATGCATTAAATTGTGTATACAAAAATTTAAAAAAACACTTCATTATCGTTTTGCTGCAATTGACACACTTCATACAAAAGTTTAAACAATTAATGAATTATTGTTTGGCTGCATTAACTAAACAACGAACGTAAAATCAAAACAAAAACAAGTGGAAGCATTAAAGTCCGATGTGCCGAATTTGGTATAAAAAAGATTAAATTCGGCTGTGCCGAATTTTTGGATACCCTCCATCTCATTGTTTGAATTAACCAGTGCAAGTGCAAATAATATATATATATATCTATATTCCTTGTAAAAATAACAATAACAATGTTGTTTTTATAAGTAAAATAAAATATGATTAATTAATGTATTTGGGGTGAAGAAAAAAATGTTGTATCAATTATCGTTAAAAGCGAACTGCACTGTATATAAATACAGATAAAGATTTACACAATTCAATACATATGGTTTGTGTCTTTGCTATAAAAAAATCGTCGATATTCAGGCGCTGAAATCGCTATGTTTAATTTCTATGATATTAAATATATATTTGAATTGGGAGTTAAAATCCAATTAATATTCTTTTAAGAATCCAATTGCAATTGATGGAAACGTCCAATTGGGAAAATTGTCAATAGCGCCATCTATTAAGTTATAAAGGGATAGGTTTAAAGGGACAGTAATAAGAAAAGAATTGTTTTAAAAATAATAAATATATTGTGAATTGTGCGCCCCGGTAGGCTAGTAGGTAGCGTGCTGGCTTATCAGTCCGGTGGTCGTGGATTCGATTCCCACCAGAGGCACTGGTCTGTTTTCGCTACAACGCGCCGAAGGCCATAGTAGCTAGTGCTCGGTTAGGGTAATATTTATATAATTTGTAATTATGTGATTATTAATTAATAAATAAAATAAATATTGTGAATTAGTAATTTAATTTAATATCTAATTGTAATTGAGAAAGGACCTAATTGGAAGAATAACTGGCTCCTCCATTTAAATTGTGAAGGGAAGTTTATAAAAAAAAAAAAATAGAAAAAAAATATTCTTAGGAAAAAAACTTTTGTTTTGTAAATGAAACGATTTTAGTAGAAAAAAATCTAACACTCGATTAACGAGGGTTATGTAGACAAAAATAAACTCAGCTTATTGCAATAATTAAATGCAGTTTGCTTATAACACTTGAAATAGGGGAAAAGCACAAATCGATGTCTCAAAGTAATCAATATTTGTAGAAAATAATATTATCCAAACATGAAATATTTACATATAATGTAGCACTGAAATAATTATTTTTCTATAAAACAAAACCCGTGATTTTAGTAGAAAAAAGCCACAAAATAGGCTTTTAGCAATGTAAGGAAAATGAATTGTATTAAATACAAAAACACTTTAATTTTAGCGAAAAACATACCGATTTGATCTAAACATGCTAGGAATATTATATTTTAATAATATTAATAAAAACTTTAAATGTTTTTCATCTTATGTTTCACTGAAACACAAATTAATGTTCAAAGTTATTCTGCAGGTTTGTTCTCAATGAAGCAATTTTTTTTTTTTTGGAATAATAGTTGGTTTTAAAATCAGTAGTGACAATTTACAGAATTGATAAAAACTGTGGAAAGAGTTGAGAAATTGTTTGCATGCACTGACAGGAATTTAATATTACATTTTAAGCAAAGTTATGCTTTTTTCACATGGACTTTTAAAAAAGCATTTAGGGGTCCAAGAAGGTGATTACGTAGAAACTTTTGAACTGTTTTGTAAATACTACATTAACATAGTTTAAGTGGCAATCGTTTCAGTTGCATATATTCAGTCGAATTGGACAGAATTGAAGGGAAATGCAAATTGAAGTATTTATGAAATCTGTGGATATAAGAAGTCCGTTATATCAGACATCATTTGTACGGAGTCTTGTTGACGAGACAAACAATTTAAATAAAATGAATTCTTTATAACAAAGATCCATATTGCAATTTTTATTGTTATTGAATTTCAGAGGGAAATTAGTGTTTAGTGTATTAGTTTTAGTGAATTTAGGGTTTAAAAAGCATACGCGAATTAAAAAAAAAGATTTAAAAAAAAATGCGCTTGCTGAGACATACATAATGAAATAATTATTAAATACCCGCTTACATTACAACACACGTGTTTATACTATACATCACATAAGTCAAACGGAAAGTGTGATAATATTAAGTTTGTCAAAAAATTAAAAAAGAAAATACTGTATGTGTTTAGAGTGTTTTCGTGACACAAAAAATTAAAGAAACTGGTATTTTTTCAAATTATATAAATTAAAAAATTGATCCGGTGACAAATTAACATGTTTTGCTGACATATTAAACTTTTGTCAAAAATTCGTAAATTTTTTGGAAGCAAAAATCGTCCAATAGTCATTTAGTTATTTTGGGTATTAAATATCGTCAAAATGACTATAAATCGTCAAACCTGGCAACACTGCATGTGATTGCTTCTAATGCATACATACATACATACATACAGGCACGTAGCTAGGAATTTGTTTCGGGGGGGCTTTTCGATTTTTTTTTTTGATTATATATTTTTTTTTTGCACACTAAAGTAACAGCTTTTTCTTTTGTTTGCTAAATTTTTGCTAAATTTTTACCTACACGTAATGGGCAATCATGTATTAATAATAGAAATAGCTTTCTGATATCATTTTGAAACAAAAACCTCCCGCATAAAGTGCATTTCCTTAAAATGCATTTTTTCATTTATTACTTATTGTGTTCATTATTTTGCGAATTTTGATGTCTAGATTGCGAAACAACGCTTTAATCTGTTTGATCACAAATTTGAAAATGTTTGTGTACTTTAAGTTGGATATGCATCGTTATTGTCTAATTACGTTAAATTTTTAGCTAAATATTAATTTTTAGTTTAATTAAATAAAAAAAGGATTATGCGGAAAACTTTTTGAAAACCACGAAAAATAAAATTGCGTTACTTTATATTTTTATGTGCTAATATACGTCTAGGGTAGCTAAAACTTGATAAATGTAAAAAAAAGTAAAAAAGTTTCAACTTCTAATAACCCGATTAAAATTAATATGATGCTTTATATAATCATACGAAATTTAATATGAGTCTTAATAAAGTTTTATCCGAGAAATGGGCATAATAATTATATTTGCATTAGTTTAGTTTTAATTTGATAATATCAGATTAAATAACATCCGAATAATGACGCGATACAATTTAATACGATTTTATACAGCGGTATAAATTTATATGTGAACTGATACTGAAATATACAAAATAAGTTATAATTGTGTCCGGTTTTTGATTTTAAAACTTCATGAAAATCCAAAATATCTATTAATCCTTTTAGACTTTAGCCACTTGCAGAAGGTTTACAACTTTATAATTTGTAACAAATTCCATAGCATTTGGAAATTTTATTATATTCAAAAATAAAAGAATATAAATGAAGATTTTGTGGTATTTATTAACTTACACCATTAACTTACACGGAAAAAACGTTGAAAATAAATTTAGAGTTTTAGATTGAAAAAAATCTTAGACTAAATTAAGAACTCATAATGTTACAAATGAAACAAATTCTTTTTTTAGGGTTAAGAACCAGAAAGAAATCAATTCAAAAGACAAAAATTGGGGTGAATTTTGTGTATAAAATTATACACAAAATGATGCAATTAATTGTATTGTATTGATGTAATACACATTTACATCCAAAATATAATTGACAAATTTTCTAGTGTGACTCTGCATGGGGTAATATACAATTTTATCTAAAATAAAATTGTGTTTTTTAAAATATGATATAATATCAAAATATATATTATTTTGCAATGTCTAGGTATATAAAAATAACGTAATTATTAATTGGATTAGTTTTAGCGTATTCTAAATGCAATATACAATTATACGCAACTATATATGACATCATATTAAATTTTTGCTACGAAATTAATTTTATATATGAATTTATATAATTATGTCCGGTTAAATGCACTGGCAGACAAAACCTTATAAGTGCATATAAAATAATGTATTATTTTATGCAAACGTTTTAACTCGGGAAATTAAAGAATTATAACCGTCCAAAAAACAAATTAAAAGCAAATACCTTATATAATTTGCCTGCCACTTATAAGGAAGCTTTTCCGATGGGTTTTCTTTGAAATTAAATTCGGATAGGAAATTAAATTCGGATAAAGCAGCAAAAATATATGAAAAACGTATCTATTTTTAAAATTGGTGGTGAAAATTAACACATTTTTGTATGAAAATATGTTTAAAGTTTATGAAATTTAGACTTATTTAAAAACAGCGTTCAAATCCTCGAGAAAACACACATTTTTAAAACCATTTTGACACTATGTCGTTGACCCCGGCTGCCACTTATTTGAATTATTTTAACAAATTATTCACTATTTTTCCCCCTTTTTCATATATCCGACTTCATGTATTGTATTAAAAAAATCGTAAATTTTACAAGCAAGCGTGATTGTAGTCTGAAAGAAATAATAAAGAAAAAATATAAAATTGGAAAATTTAAAAATATACCTGACATCGCCTAGGTCTTATTTCCATCGCCTAGGTCTTATTTATTTCGTATTTCCAATTCACTTTGATTTATATTTTCGACAATTTCAAACGCTTTTCAAATTGTCTTTAATCAATTTTTTAAATAAAAACCCTTTAAAATGTCTAAAAAAAACAACATCGTTATTACTGGTTTAGCTGCTTGATTTTAAAATGTCGCATTTCAAGGAGCGCCGATAGAAATTTGTTTACATTTAGTCTAAAAAGAAATTGAGAAAATTTGAGTCCCATTGGACCACGTAAACATGTTATGCATATCGATCAAAGTTTGAGGCTTAAATTTGTTTCAAAAAATTAAAAAAATATGAGATATCGAAATATATATCGTAAAAAAAATACTGAAAACTATGTTACCAGATGCGTGCGTAGCAAACCAAATTTACCAAAAAGATTGCACTGTAAGTAAAGTAACGACTTTTACGGCACAAGTAAACTTAATTTTGAGTCTTAGTGGTAGCTCCATTTTAAAAGATTATGTCAAAATACACAGAAAAAATCATTGTCAAAAAAAAAATTTAATTAAACTTTTGTTCGATTTCAAACTTACTTTCAATTAACTGTTTAATTGAAAATGAATTTGGGATAAAAAAAAATTCTCAGTTTTTATAACGTTGAACAACATTGAAACAAATGCAAAAATTTTAAAAAGTCGCCAAAATTAAAAAAATCGTTTTAAAGTTGAAAATCCGCGTTTCTTTAATTTTGGTAATTTTTTTTTTAATTTTGGCGTTTATTTTGGGAGTTTTTTAAATTTCTGCAATTTTGAGGATTGCTTTGGCAATTTTTTTTTTAAATTTTGCGATATTTCAAATGGTCTAATTTTTCCCAATAGTAAACAATATTCAATTAAATTTTTAATAGATGTGAATAAAACTATATGTAATTGAAAATAATATTAATTAAATTATTAGTTGTTACTACAATTGCATCAACACGACCGAATTTAGTTAAACTTTTGCTGAATCAGCAAATATTTTAATTAAAACTCAATTTTAGTTTTTTCTGTTTAGTTTGCATTGTCTCAAACAATTTTTTGATTATATTTTAAGTCAAAGACTTCAAAATCTCTTATGAAATGATTTTATTTATTGCTTTTTGTCGAAAAGCAACTCTAACAATGATAGCCGCCCATTTGCAGGCGATGTTTTCTAACGAAATTTTAAGATTCGAATCATATAAAACTATTTCCTATTTGATCCAAGTCAAAAATAATTATTTTCATATTAAATTTATCAATAACATTGTTACTTTCTAACGAATTGTATTAAGTTTTTAAATTTGTCAAATCATTTCGGGGGGCTCTAGCCCCTAAGCCCCCCCCCCTAGCTACGTGCCTGCATACATACCAGTTATAAAAACCTTCATACATACATACATACAGGGTGACTGATGCATATTGTTACAATAAGAAATTTAAATAACTTTTTTATTTTTATTTCTTTGTTTTTACATTTGAAAAGCCATACATTTTTAATAAGTATTTTTAATGGCTTTTAAGAAACAATTTATTTAAAATGACTAACACGCCTGATGACATCAAATGCAAGCGAAATTCCGTGCAAATTACAGAGAAAATTCCAAGCTAAGGGGCAAGTCTACTGCGTTCAATTGCTTGTTGTTTGATTTTTTTAAAGGAGAGAAATGAAAATCCTTAAGCAGAACTGTCCGTATTGACTGTCTGGTGATAAATATATGAGCAAAAATATTCCATGTCGAAACTCTATTGACTTGTATTGCAGCAACTATGGCAACAATTGTTTCTTACATTCGAACTGAGAAATTTTGATTAAAAGGCGTCCTAATGATTGTTCCACGATTGACAAAATAATTTACGAGCCCAATCTGCTCGGAGGAGTGCCGCCTAATGTGCCCGTTAAGTTTGTTTATGCGGAAATGCCAGCCCCCAAAGCATTGTAGTGGCGCACAATCAAAATGTTAGTTTCATTACCCCATTCGTTCATTTCCTTAAATTGAAAGACGAATCAATGAAACCAAAAAAAAAAAAATAAATCGAACCGATTAATAACTCAGAAAAAACGTTATTAACTTTTCTTTTGTAGTGACATTTATCAGCCACCCTGTATTACAAAACAAAACAAAAAAACAACAACAATATTTTGTGGGTTTTTCCCAGATTTTTTTTAAAAAGAACTACAACTACTTTTACAAAGTGTGTATACCCTCCGCACTATGGGATGGAGAATTATTTTTACAAACACGCTTGCGGAGACATACATAATGAAATAATTATTAAATACCCATTTACATTACGACACATATGTTTATACTATACATCACATAAATCAAACAAAAAGTGTAATAAAATTAAGTTTGTCAAAAAATTAAAAAAGTAAATAGTTTATGTGTTTGGAGTGTTTTCGAGACACAGAAAATTAAAGAAACTGGTATTTTTTCAAATAATATAAATCGAAAAATTGATCCAGTGACAAATAAATATGTTTTGCTGATATATTAAACTTTTGGCAAAAATTCGTAATTTTGTTGGCAGCAAAACCCATAAAATCATCATTTAGTTATTTTGGGTATTAAATATAGTCAAAATGACGATAAATCGTCAAACCTGGCAACACTGCATGTGATTGCTACTAAACATACATACATACCAGTTATAAAACCTACATAGAAACAGGGTGGCTGATAAATATTGGTACATTAAGAAAATCAAATAACTTTTTTTCAATACATATAAATATTTTTTTATTCTATCATTTGAAAAGCAATAAATTTTAGTTAGATTACGCCGATCGTTCATTTTCCTTAAATTGAAAGACGAAGCAATGAAACAAAAAAAATGGAACCGAATAATAACTCAGAAAAAAAGTTATTACGTATTTGTTTTGTAGTGGCATTTATCAGCCACACTGTATTACAAAACAAAAAAACAACAACAATATTTTGTGGGTTTTTTTGTTATTGTACGTGTTGATTATGACCACGGATGGTAACCGATTCTATGTGGTTATTGGCTTCGTGAATGCTATTTTCTTTTATTTCGGTAACGTTACTTTAGGGGTAACTATATTTAAGTTATTTCGGTTGCGGGCTTTTAGCGTTAACGGTATTTTATTTATTTCGCTAGCGGTATTTTAGATATAAAATAACGTTACATTTTAGTTATTTCGGTAACTTTATTTTAGGGAAAGATTTTTCAGTTATTTTTGTAACGGCATTTTAAGGGTAACGTTATTTTAGATATTCAGGTAATGTTAATGCACACCACAATTTTTAGCCCCATTATGCCCGAGTTTTGATTACTTTCTTGCTTATGATCATACTTTGGGAAAATATATATATTTAAAGAAGTTTTTTCAGATCTTGGTAGATTATTTCGGTAACGGTATTTTTATGGTATTGAAATTTTAATTATATCGGTAACGGTATTTTACGGATAACGGTGTTTCAATTATTTCGGTAACGGTATTTTAAGATATTGATATTTTATTTATATCGGTAACGGTATTTTACGGATAACGGTATTTCAATTATTTCGGTAACGGTATTTTTGGGTTAACGGTGGTCAGTTGGAAGGGGTTTGAATCGGTTACAGTAATTTAGCGATATTGACTGCCATCCCTGATTGCGTATATTCTTGTGTATAAGCATTGAATGTACGTATGTATGATGAAATAAATAGAATATTTTAAAATTTGATTCAAAATTTTAAGAGGTATTCCCACATTTTCACTCATAACTTTTGAACGCGTTAACCGATTTTGATCATTTTCACTAGCAAACTGCTCATGATATCAACAAACAATTTGACTGAAAATTAGCAACACCTCTTCTGTATTAGCGGAGTATTTTGTATTAACACAGACAGACGGACAGACGGACAGACGGACATGGCTATATCGACTTCTCTATTCATGCTGATCAAGAATATATATAGTTTATGGGGTCCCAGATTTTTTTTAAAAGAATTACAAACATTTGACAAAGTGATATATACCCTCCTGCACTATGGGATGGAGGGTATAATGAGAATATTAATTTTTCGTAAAAACGTAATAACTTCTGATTTAATTAATATAAAAGTATAAAAAATGTAGTTTTGTTTAGAATATATGCCGCAGTTAAAAGAAAAACAAATACAAATATTTATCATGTAGGTTTTAAGAAAAATTAGTATAAACCTTTTTTATAGTTGTTCTCGAAATCGATTTTTTTGGTGTATATGTCTAACCAATAATACGCTGGCGACTTGCATATTTTGTGTTTTTATGTCCTTTGTAGACTCGTGTATTCTAGTTCGTTTAAGTGAGCTCTCTTTTTAGTTCAATTGATTTGAATGAACTAGTTCGCTCTTCTTGTTCAATCGATCTTTCTGCAATTTCGTTCAATGGCAATTCAAAAACAATACTTTTCTATGTACACTCAAGTTTTCAGCAAAAATTTTAGTTTAATATTTTTACTAAAAACATAATTTTAAACTAGCGTTTATATAATTTTGTTGCTACCAAAATTGTGCTAATAAACATAATTAGAGTACGGAGAACAAATGAAAGGACTAGATGTAGATGTCGGAACTTGTGTAGACGAAGTAGAGAAAAAAGAAAAGATACAATTAAATACAACCGTTATACGACATATGCCACTGTGTGGCATATGTCTTTAGTCCTATTTTCATTATGTATGGATGAAAATAGGACTAAAGAAAGAAAAAAAAAAATGATCCACGACTTTTTGGCGGATTTTTTTTGCAAATTAAGAAAAGTTAATTAATGTTATTGTTTATATTTACAAAACTGTCCTCAAAAACAAAAACGACTTGCGAATTTATCATAGATTTAAAATCCTCTTAAAAAGTTAAGATGCTCTAATTATCTGTATTTTGGAATTGTAAAACAATATGGTTTTAGTTTTATTCCAAATGAAAACACAATGCGAGCGTATTTTTATGCATGAAATTTTTCATACAGCATACTTTGATTTTATATTTTTGCATTTTTTTCTTTCTTTAGTCCTATTTTCATCCATACATGATCTAGAAACTAAATCCGTTATCATATTAGAGTTACCACAAAATTGCATTTATATATATTCCAGAGCACCGTGTAAAATGCATCTAATTTGCAAAAATCTAAATTATTTACATACAAAGATGATGTACTTGGTAAAAGAACAAATTTGATACCCATATTGCCCTATATAAAACGTAGAGTTACCATCCCATTGCATTTTTGCCAAAACGTGAACTAGCACGAATTTAAAAAAAAAGCTGAGACCCGTATTTACCCTGCGGGAAATGGACCAGTCATTGGTATGGTCACGTGACTAGAACTTTGTGTGTATGAACCAGTCCAAGTTTCGGTTCTGTTATATGAAAGTGACCGGTACTTTTAACATGGGCTTGTAATAGGAGGTGACAATTGCTACCTGTGGAGCACTGTGTGACGTGGCGAATAACTTGAACAAGGTAACCTATCACCGTACCGACTGAAATGAATATGCTACGGGACAAGTTAGAATCAGGTAGTGTTAAAAAAGGACTATTTTAGGATTTATGTAACAGAACCAGTGGGAAAATATTTATCACGTGACTGGTGTAGGTGTACGTATCGTAGAACTGGAGAAAAATTGTTGAAGGAAAACTAGTCACATATTAAGCGCAATGTGTTTTGTGATAGGGGTAGTTTGACTGGAGTAGTTTTGCGACGTACCACTGCACTAGTATAAGGGGCTTTCGAAAAGTAATTAACAAGTAACCTGCCACTTTTTATTCAGCGTGTGTAATATTATGTACGGGCTGCGAAATAGCTTGTCTGTAACCAGTCCCTGCACTTATCCAAAACAATGTGTCATACCACCTGTTCAAAAAACCTTCAAAAGGCACAACAAAAATCAATTTTAAGAAACTATAACATTAAATTCATTATAACAATTTAAATTTGGAAAGTACATAAACTAGACAAAATGTCCGGATGTTATAAATATAGATTTTTTGCAAGTTTTTTCTTTATTTGCTAACATTGTTATTATCAAACAATTTCTACGAATTTTTATGTTCCAACATTTCTAAAAAGCACATCATGCACATTTTAATTTTGTATTCTGCATTATAATTCTAGTTCTATCTTTATAAAAAGAAGGAGCTGCAACAATTCAGCAAAAATTTAATGTATAACTTATAAAGTAGAGTAACAAAATATATACTCAGCTTCAATTTTGTACCTAAAGAAATTCTTATAAATCGCCAATTACTTATACATAAAAAATCGTTACCTAAAATCTTGTAAGATATCTTAAGAATATATTTCGAAACCAATATGCAGAAACTTTGCAATTTTAATTTATATTCTTGTAAAGTGTTTCAAGTTTTTGAATAAGTTGCGCAAAAATTCATATTCTGCTGATATATTTCTAGTTTTTTTGGTAGCGATATTTTATGTGTAAAATCGCCATTCACTCGAAAAATCGCCAGTCGGCATTTCAAAAATTAACGTGCCAAACTAGTATTAAGATCGCGACGTATGGCGAAAAATATGGCAAACCTCACAACTGTCTAAATAGTTCTGTATTCAGTTCTTTTAAACCAGTGGACTGTTACGTGATCACTTCCACTGTCACATAGTCGGTACAGATAAAATTCCTTCAGGGTTATGTCCGCTTTTAGCAGTCAAGTGAATGTATCCTTTGGAACTTATTGCCATGCTTTCATCCACTGCTAACGGTTTTGGACCAGTTCAATGACCAGTAGCAACTTCAACTGCAACGACCCTAGTTGCTTCAGTACTTTTTGATATTATGTTACTTTTTGTCCAATTACATGATAGATCTAGTACCAACCAGTGAATGTTTTGTGACTATAACTATAGCCACGTGATTGGACATGTCACCCAAATTAACACTTTTTGGTACAGCACAATTTTGGTCTTACTAGTTTCGTGACGCAAGTTGTATACCATGTAGATGCCACAATAATCCGCCTAGTTTCGTTTTAAAATAAAAATTCCGCCTACAATGAAATGCCACCCTAATGTACATCATAAGTCAGATGTCAGAAATGCAAGCACTTTTATTAGTGATGCATCATATCATAAAAAGCATAAAACATTTTTTGTCATACAAACCTCTGAATTTTTGGGCAAGTAAGATTAAAACATTACCAAAAATTGTTGAAAAATCTACTAAAATTTTAGTCGATTGATGTCTAACATTGCAGAAAAAACTGTAATATATTAGCAGATTTGTTTAGCTCAATATTAGTAAACAAAATAACAGTAACAATGAAACTGTTAATTTAAGAAATTTCAGATGTATTCGAGTTGAATTTCAGTAAATTGAAAATAGCAATTCACTCTGCTCACCTACAAATATTTTTGCCAAATATTTTTTAGGCAAAAAACGGCAGGCAACAACTTTTAACATAGTTGAATGCAGTCCGACGAAAAAATGTTTGTGGGTTTGGAACAGGAAAAAACAAAGGCGCTGATATAAGTGTTGAAACTTCTTGTGTAATTACACAATTTGCGTGTAATTTTGACTTGTTCATGTAGTACATGTGTAATTCCATCCATGTGTAATTTACGTGTAATTTAAAATTTTGATGCATTTAGGTTGTTCTCAAGCGGTGTGCAAAACGTTGTATGGGTTGTATTGTCTTATCGAACATAGAGATGGTAAAACTTTATTATTATAAATTTTCAATATGAACGTTATTTGAGATGGTTGAGTCATTCCAGAAATTTTCGATAGGGTCTTCGGATATGTGACTACGGATATCATTGCAAATAAACACATCGATATTCAACGTTTGTATGATATATATATGTGCTGTATTTTTCGCGTTGAATAGCGGCTTAAAGTTCGGCATTTTTATCAAAACTGCGAAAAATATCTCATGTTTAAACTGCTCTAACTTTTTAAGTTTTCATCCGATTTTTACAAATCTTACCTCATATAAAAGATTCGATCTTATACTTTTAGATATTTGTTAGATAATCAAGCAGTCTCTTTGAAGAAAGTGTGCAAAAATTCAAAACCGGAATTTTGCGCGCATATTTCAAAAACTACATCTTTAATTTTTCTTCAACAATTTGTAGTGATAGATCTTGTGCAACAAATTCAAAATTCAGAGTGTGTTCTCCATGGATTCGAAAAATATTTAGATTTTAGTACGAAATTCTCATATAGGAAAATCTCGAAATTCTCATATTTTCTTAAAAATGTAAACTTTTCAATTTTGTTCAACACAGGAATTTTAAATTTCGCAAAACTCATGATCCATACTTCTGCGTATACTTTTGTCTTTGATGATCTGAAGTGATCAAGTTTTTGAAATTTTCTAACCTACAAATTCAAAAAAATCGTTTTATCGTCAAATTCTTATATTTGAAATGCAATTTGAACTTTTTTTCGCCTACATTAAAAAAATTAAAGTTCAAAGTTTATATTTTGAAATATATATATATTATATATTATATTTTGAATATATTTCAAAATTGAAAAGTGCTGGAAAAAATTGAAGAAAAGATTTGGAATCAGCTAGACAAAATCTTTTAACAATATGTATCGCGGTTAAAACCAAATCGACTTTTTTTCATTTTGTTTTGTGACAATGTGTAATTTGAGTTTTAAAACTATTTGTTTCGACATTTACAGAAATTAATCGAGGAATCGGTTTATCGATTTACTGAATTGGACTAGTGTTTCCAATAATAAGTGAATGTGATTATTGAACAAAAGATTAATTAATGTTTTTACAAAACTTTAATAAAATTAGTTGTTCGTTGTTGTAATAAGCACCTTAATTTTTTATTTAAGCAATGATGTGGAACTTTTTATTACCAAAAAAAATAAAAATAAGTTTAGTAACTTAAACGAGTTTTAACTTTAAAAGCACAATTTTTTCTTTTTTTTTGAGAAATATTTAGTGTATCATATGACCATCCAACAAATGGACGTAGTACAACCAAGTCCAAACAACACACTAGCGTGTAAAGAACATCTTAAGGGAATCGAACATGTCTTCTTAAATTCATGCATTCACTTCACCATCATGCAGAATATACAATAGAAATAAAAAGGTACAATAGGTAAAAAATTCAATATACGATAGGGTGGATCATATATTGAAAATGTACACCCAGATAACAGATTCGGCAGTAGCAACAGTATTTGTTGCCATTTCAAGGCTTCGGTTGTTGCTACTGAAGTTTTCGGTTGTTATAACAATCATACGATTGAAACCAGAAATGTGCGGTGTCAATTACATTTCAGAATCATTCACTAGTGAAATATTTAAATATCATTAATAATTTCAGACCTACGTTCACACTTGTATGCTTAAACGCTTCCTTAGAAAATTTGTAATGCCAAACATGGGGATTATTAACAACATGTGGATATTTATATACAGGGAAATTACTTAATTACACCCAATTACATGTAATTAGACGTAGAAATGTAGTTGGCCTGTAATTAAATACACAAATATTGGTATTATGTCCCATGTCTGTTATTGACAAAATTTTAAATTTTACAAGCAAGCGTTTAAGCTAACAAGTGTGAGCGTAGGTCTAAAATTATTAGTTATATGACAAATATTACAATTGAATGATTATGAAAGTGTAAGTGACGCCGCCCATATCTGAATGAAACAACAGGAATTTTGGCAAAACAATGGAATTTATATTGCCTAAACAAACAAATCGATAGCTACAACCGAACCATTCGATTGGCTACAAATATGGTAGCTACTACCTAGTCTCTTTTTTAAATAAAATTTACGTGTTAATTCAATCAGAAAGCGGATTCTGTTTCTAGATGGTTTAAAAACTATTTTCCAATGAAAAAGAAAAAAAAATTAGGTGACGATTTTAATTGAAAACTTAGGAACGATTCAGATAGTGGATCCCAGTTGATATTTTTTTTTGTTTTGCAGGGTTAAAAGTTAAATTTTGTAATTTAAATTCTTTTAAAAATAAACAAAAGTAGATTTTGCATTATGCCAAATAAAAATAAAATAAATGCAAAATAGAAATTGAAAATAATTGTTCAAAATGACTAAAAACAAGTTTATTTTTTGTTTTTCGTTAATTTTTAACTTCAAAGTGAAATGACACTCTCCCATCCCTTAAAAATAAAAATGTATAGATATTATATGAAAGCAGATTTTATATGTTTTGCAAAGACACATAATTTGTCGCGAACTGATAAGTAATATTTGGGAAATTTTAAACTAAACAAATTTAACTTTTATGCCTTGAAACAAGATTTCCTTGCTTCAAACAGAAGTAAATTTAATAAAATAAATTAAACGTGAAATAAAAATTTAAACTAATTGTTCAAATTGACAAAATACAGTTTTTTTTTGTTGTTCGGTTATTTTTAACTTAAAAGTTAAATAAGACGCTCCCTGGAAAATAGAAATGTATATATGAAAGGAGATTTTACAAGCTTTTTAATGCCACATAGTTTGTCCCGAACTGGTAAGTAGTTTTTGCGAAAATTGAAGATTAAAAAAATAACTTTTAAGTCTTAAAAAAAATAAAAATTTTCGAATCAGCTCACGTTTCTAAATCGTTTCTTAATTTTTTTTATCAAAATCGGTGATGTGCTCCTAAACTAAAGACAAGGCAAATTTTAAACATTTTGATAGGCCGCGAAAAATAGCGTCACCTAGATTTTTTCCGTTTTTGTTTTATTTAAATTGGCTCATTCGCTCCATGAATGATGTTGGCTTTTTAGAGAAATTCGCGAGTTGAACTGTTGGAAATTCAAATTCGCTATCGGCCCTAATGTAGTACACACATTTTGAACATCATGCATCAAAATCAACATCATCAACTTTGAGTCGACTTCATCAAAAACATATTAGGTTTCAAATTAAACAACAGGTAAAAGAAACTGAACTAAATGGAATAGAATCGAGAATGAACAAAAAAAAACTTACGAGAAGAAGAACAAAACCCCATGAGTCTGTAGGGCAAGGAAATCAAAAACACAAAAAAACAAAAGATTCTTCAAGAACAGAAATAAAAAAGGCAAAAAGAAATCAACATCAAGCCTTGAGGAAAAAAAAAACTTAAGGAAATTGCAATATACTACACACACGTAACGATACATAGAAATATTGTAAAAACGTGTATAAGTATGAATATAGTTTTGTCTTACTTAAATGGTCAATATTAAATTTAAAGTACCATATGGGGGTAAGAAACTAACCAATATCAAGTGTGTACAGAAAGGCTGGTGGTAATTTAAATAGCACCTTAAATGTGATTCTATTTGAGGGGCTTAGAGCACAAGGTGTTCAAGTTACTAATGCTTAATATTGAGAAAAAAGAGTTCAAAGTTACATTGCAATAACCAATGTTAGCTGATATCTGGAAAAGAACTTTTTTAATAGAGAGATAATGAGATATATTTTAATGTAACAAGCTAAATAAATATCATCTCTTACCTACACAAATACCCGAAAATAACCTTTGAAGTAAGAAAAGTCGCACCTTAAGTCGTGTACCCTAAAAGAGTGTTAATAATGCCTAATAAGAAAACCATACAGACGAAATTTTCTTAATAACCGTATATTAAGAAAAGCTTTTTTGTTCTTTAGTGCATGTTTTAGCCGTCATATTCAGTTTCCATGACATCATCGGGCTCACCTTCCTTCTCACCTTGTCTTTCGATTTTATTCGGAATCTCTTCTATTTTATCGTGGGTACTTTGAACTCTTCATAGTGGTTCGTGAATTTCACGAACTTCAGTAGTTTGACGCTATTTTTTATGAGTAAGTTTTAGGAGTAACTGCACAGCTCTGCCAAAATTTCAAGCATTCATGATTACTCTGGCGGAGTTTTCTTGCTCATTCGTAAGATCTTCTTTGTATGAGAACCTTCCCAAAGTGTAACCATTGCATTTTTCGGATGCCAGGTACACTTTTTCTGAAAAACCTTTGTATGGGCTCTAGAGTTATAAGGACGTAATTTTCATTGATTTTACAGTAAATTTTTTACTTATTATTATTATTATTATTATTATTATTAAGACATGTTTTTATTTGATTAATCAAATTATAAACTTAGTCTATTTACAAAGGATTTCCATTCATTTCTGTCATTAGCTATACATATATCTTAACTGGTTAATTGTTTGGTTGGTCTCATATTCTATTGTTCTGCGCCATGTTGTCCTTGGTCTGCCTCTGGATCGACGACCTTGTGGGTTATATTGTAGAGCTGATTGCGCAATATCTTCCTCGTTCTTTCTTAAAGTGTGGCCGAGCCAGCTATATTTTCTATTGGTTATATCTTGATGTAAGGGTTGTTGTCCAGTAATTAGCCATAACCTTTCGTTGGAAATAGTACGTGGCCACCAAATCTTTAGAATGGATCGTAGACAGCGGTTTACGAAGGTTTGAAGCTTTGCTATTAAATTGTTAGTGATGAACCAAGTTTTAGATCCGTAAAGTAAAATTGATTTTACGCAAGCATTAAAAATGTTAATTTTTGTTTTAAGTTCAATCGTTTCTGAGAACCATATATTTTTTAGTGATGCAAAGGCGCCTTGAGCTTTTCTTATTCGGTTAACTACATCATCTTTCGCGCCGCCATCTGTTGTTAAAACACTGCCTAGATATTCGAACCGTTTAACATCGTCTATTTGTTGGTTATATATTTTGAAGTACGTCTCATTATTTGTATTGATCCTCATAGTCTTAGTTTTTTCAGTGTTTATTTTTAGCCCAAGTCTTAGCGATTCATTTGATAATTTATCAATCTTTGCTTGCATGTCTGTGTACGTATTTGTTATTAGAACTGCATCGTCTGCGTATTCCAGATCTCCTAACTTATCAAACATTCTCCAATTTATGCCAGTAGGGTTAATATCCCGGGTTTCGAATACCATATCCAGAACTGTGATAAAGAGTAGTGGAGATAAAGCGCAGCCCTGGCGAACGCCGCTGGTGGTGAAAAAAGGTTCACTTAAACTTCCATCATGCAAAACTCTGCAAGAAGTTCCATGGTAGGTATTTTTTAAAATGTTGATTATCTTTTCAGGTATTCCCCTCGATAGGAGAGCTTGCGATATATATTTCCGACTGAGCGCATCAAAGGCTTTTTCGTAATCTATAAATGCTAAGAATAGCGGTGCATTATATTCGGAGGACTGCTCTATTATAATTCTTGTAGTGCATATATGATCGATGCATGAGTTTCCTGCCCGAAAGCCTGCTTGGTTTTTACGTAGCATACTGTTCAAGTGCTCTGCTATTCTATTTAGTACAATTTTATTGAAGATTTGAGCAATAGTTGGAAGCAGTGAAATTCCTCTCCAGTTATCGCATTTCTTTTTGTCTCCTTTCTTTGGCAGCTTGACAATAATAGATTCTTTCCATTCTTGTGGTATAACCTCTTCCCTCTATATGCGCTGGAAGAGCGGGTAAAGTTTGTCGGAGATAACATCTGCACAAGCCTTATAACACTCTGCCGTAATGCCATCGTTCCCTGGCGCTTTTCCATCTTTTAAAGAAGATATTGCGTTTTTTATTTCATCTGGCGATGGATAATCAGTTGAAATAAAAACATTTGTGGGGTGGCTTCTTGGTAATTCAAAATCGGGGACTTCGTTTGGATAATATTTAACGTTTTTTCAAAACGTTGCTTCCATGTTTTCAATTGGTCATCTTTGGAAGTTATAAAGCATCCTTGTTCATCTTGTACGGGCGTTCGACTAATCGTTGTGGTTTTTCCGCTAAGAGTTCTTATAATTTTGTAGAGTTCTTTAGAATCACCCTTACTCGCAGCTGTTTGAGCATTTCTTCCCAGATTTTCGTAATATGTCTTCTTGTCTCTTTTTATTTGCTTTTTAATTTCCCTGGTTAGAATTTTGTATTTATGGTCATAATCTGCTTTTCGATCATCATTGTTTTCACTCAGCATTTTACATTTTACTTCCTTTCGTTCTTCTATGAGATTCCATGAGCTAATTGTCATCCATTCTGCGCGTTGATTCCGCTTACGTCCTAGTATTGTTTCGCAAGTATTTTGCATTTTGATCTTGAAACTCCTCCAGTACTCTTCAGTTGTTTCATAAGTGCTTAGCTCCATATTACTTATACTGTTCGTAAATTCTTGTTTAATTGCATTATTTTTTAATTTAGTTACATCAAATCTGCTTGTTTGACATCGCTGTGTATTATATTTGGGAAACAATTTGAGCTTAATTTCTGCGATTATAAGATAGTGATCGCTACCGATTTCCGCGCTTCGTTTGTTTCGAACGTCACATAAAATATTGCACCATTTTCTTGACACACAAATATGATCTATTTGACTTTCAAAGTTTCCTCTTGGTGATTTCCATGTCATCTTGTGGTTCCTTTTATGAGGAAACATTGATCCACCTATCTTTAAGTCGTAGTTCAAGCAGAGCTCTAACAAAAGTTCTCCATTCTCATTACGACATCCTAATGCATGCTTGCCAAGTACATCCTCATACCCATTGTTGTCATCTCCTAGTTGTGCGTTGAAGTCGCCAAGAAGTATAACAATGTCTTTATTAGGTATTTTTATTAATACGCTATTTAATTGGCTGTAAAAATTTTCTTTAACCGATGTCTCTGTCTCCTCCGTAGGAGCGTAGCATTGTATTAATGTGATGTTGTTGTATTTTGTTCTTAAAGTTGCTGTGATGATCCTTTCAGATATTGCTTTCCAATCGACCAATGCTTTATATGATCGGTTGTTAAAGAATATGCCAACCCCTCTTACATGTGGGTCATCTTCATTAGGCATGCCAGAATATATAAGCACATCGCCTTTTCTGTTACGTACTTCTCCACTCCCATTCCACCTCACTTCACTAAGGCCACACACACTTATATTTAAACGCTCACATTCTCGTGTTAGTTCGGCAAATTTTCCAGCCTGATTTAACGTTCTGACATTCCATTGTGCAAATCGTATCCGTTTAACATTGCTATTGTTCGTCATCAAAAGGTTCCGTTCGTTTTTGTTTTTTATTTTGCTGTTCCTTGTAAATACTCGAATCGTTTAATATTCGGATATCGATGATAGATTGAACCAACGATACCTATTTCGGTGATAGGGCTGCTATCTTAAAAAAAAAAAAAAAAACTTTTTCTGCCGCATTCGTAGGCCTCCGAACTTGCCTCATGCTGGGTTGAGACCTCAGATATTTCCCTCTGAGGACAGTTGTTGTGGTTATACCGCCATTGGTCGGTCGCCAGAGCCTCGTCTGCTAAAAACAGGGTCTTCCACTAGTCGGGGAGGATGACAGTAATGTAGGATAGGCTGTAAGTTCCGCGTCACTACACCTTGGACCCCAATTTTTTACTTGCATTTGCCACAAAGCTTCTCATAATCTTGAGGTATATAAATTTGATAGAAATTTTTTTTGCAATTTCGAACTCCATGAATGAGCGCCAACAGAGTACAACAAGTGCTACAATTAGTCGCTAGATTTTAGCTTAAAACTTCTTAGTATACACCTACTCAGTCCATGTGAAAAATAATTTTTAATATGGTCACAATATATCGCTACAAGATGGGAATTCCACATACACCTCTTGTGCACCGAACTTCTATGAACTTCATCTACTACTTCCATGTGTAAACTCAATATTACAAAAAAATTCACTTGAACCAATTGTGCTTTAAGTCCTTCATATATACTAATGGTTAAAGCAATGATGTTCATTCGAACCATAGACTAATTACCAAGGACTATCGTTTGCGACGTTTCTCAGCACAAGAACATTTTAAAATCAAGAAATTTGGCATAAACAACATAAACGTTCACTACATGAATTGAGTTATGTAATCACATTTTATGCCCTTTACACTGGAATGAAAAAGTGATATTGATTATTATATTGAAATGACAATAATATTTTATAAATAACAGTGTATAATATAAAATTTTTAAATATATTACAACCCAGCAAAATAAAGTGGCAGTAGTGCTTTAAGAACCTCCATAACTTGACTTCCAAAGCATTGGCATACGCACATTTTTCGAGATGGATTTCGGACTGTTGAGATAATTTTTTTATTATATTTTTTTTAATTTTTGAAAAAATGTTATTGTGGCTTCAAAGTAAGTAGTTTATAAATAATAATAATAATTAATTAGTAAATTAATAATTTTTACTAAAATTAAATATGTCACCTATAGAGTTTTTACCGACCTTTTTCTCCAGATTGTTAGAAACAAATACGTGAAACATTAAATGATCTTACGTTTCAATGCACACTCGTTTCATTGGATGCCACTTTTCCTTATGTGTAGTTAAACTACTTCTCTAATATATTTTATCTTATTAAAGACACTTCTTGTCAAATTAATTGTTAAATAAATATTTTAAAATATGCAATCAATGCAAAATTGTTAAATCAGTTTTTTATTATTTCGAACTCAAATAATAAAAATGTTTTACTGAAAATGGAAATGAAAATTATTCAAGTTCGAGGCCATACTCTATATTTCTTTATTAGTATATTGTCCTAACAAATAATCTATAGAGTTTTTTGTTTTCAAATTTATTATTTGACCCTTTCAGGAATGTGTTGATAGATCTATTTCGGGAATTTTCTAGGTTCCCATCATCAGAACACGTTTTAAACAATCCTATGCCACACATCAAACATTCGTATAAACTAGTTTACTCACTACATGAGAACTAATATATATTATATGAAAAATGATTTAAAAATCATTATTTTATTTTTTTTTATTATATATTTGTGTAGCATATTTTGCTTGTTTTCATAAAAATATATCAATATTTTCAACTTAAGTTCATTTTAAGTTTGTTGTACTGCATAAGTAACTTTGGAGCAAATGGTGGAACGGTCTACTTCAATACAGCAGATCGTAACTCAGATTAGTGTGTTCAATACTCGCTGGCAACAAAAGATTTTTTTTTAATATTTAAAGAATCATCCCCTAGAGTATGCAGCACATTTTTATTAAATAAAAATGTTAATATATATTTAAATAAAAAACATCCGTGAACTGTTGAAAAAGAGCATTCATGCACTGTTTAAATTGCTATTAAAGAAGTTATATGTTCACTCCATCCGCAAAATGACACGACAATGTTAAAATCATTAAGGATACATCTAAGTTTGTGGTATATTTTCTACTTCTTCCTCAGCACTTATTGTGATGGGAAGTTTTAAAATTCAGTGCGAGCTTGAGTCGTTTATGCCGAACAAAATTTTTTAATTCTCTTTTGTATTTTCGTAAATATTATTGTACAGAAAATTGTCAAACAAAAATGTTCTTATAGCGACCAAACACCCTTCAATCGGCTAACCTTTATAATTAAACTATGACTCGAGCTATAAATATGAAGAACAGATTTATTGACAACGTAATAATAAGACTGAATTCTTTTAAAATTTATTATTCAAGGTCTTATTTGCGCCAGTTCGATGTAAATTTGCCTTTTAATTCAAACTGGAAATGTTATGATTGTTGTGTGATCATTTTGGGTCAAATATTAATTTATTTTTACTTGTATTTCATTTATTACAATCTTCTTAATACAAAATTGAGTGACATTTAGAAATACGTCAAATTATATAGACTACACTTAAAAACTAAAACAAAATGTGTGATGTTATGTCGATATTGTGACATCATTTAGCTAAAATTCCTAATTCACTTTGCCCAGTGATGGATCTCCTGTTCAGCCTTGAAAATGTTGATGTTTCTTCCGTCAGTTATGACGCGAGCTGATTAGCATGTTGTTGTTTAGGTTAGGTTGAGAAGAGGAAGGGTGGTTAACACACCCTTCATTATCATTCATACGATTTCATACAACTATGCCAGAAGATCGTCATATTGTGCGCTCTCGCATCAGAGTAAAAACACTCAAGTATATTTGAAGAATTCAGTGTCCTTTAGTGTCAATCACTGCCGCGATAGAAAGTGTTTAGTGATTAGCCAGTTACCCTTTCAACATACTTAAGACTGCTTTCGTCTTGCCATCCGGACAGCCCCAGCAGCCTAACTACCCCAGTTGCTTACACTCAAAAAAAAAAGTTTGTAAAGTCAGCAAAAAATTTTGCTGAGTCAGCAAAATTTTAGTCAGCAGGGTGCTAGCAAAAAATTGCTAATGTCAGCAAAATCTTTTGCTGAAAATCAGCGAGCTGATTTTTAGCAACAAAATTAGTAGATTCAGCAAAAGTTTTGCTAACACTTAGTAGATTCGGAATAAAAAAGCCTTGGTAAAAATTAATAAATTTTTTGCTGAATTTTAGTAGACTGAAAAAAACTCAAACAAATTGTAATTTAGTTAATATATTTGCTGAAAATCATAAAACATATTTTTGTGATTCTTTTAAAAATAATTTACAATAATTACGAAATATAAAAATTTTCATTTTCCCACATTGACGACATGCATTAATTTAATATCTGAAAATATATAGAAATAAATATATATAACATAACAAAAATTTTCTTTCAACTACTTACATCAATAGTTGTCTAAATGATGCTTTCTTTTAAAGAACGCAACTGCCGAAGATAATTATAGAAACGAAAAGAAAAAAATAAACAAAAACAAAAACAAACGAAACGAAAAAAACAACCCTTCTTTTGCAATAAGAAAAAGGAACCATACAAATCTACCTAAGATGTGTGTCTTTGTCTTTCGCTTTACTCTGTCTACATGTCTGTATATGTTTGTTTGCAATTTGACCACACTAGATTATTAATCTATTAACATTTATTATAGAAATACATATTAAATTTAAATATTTTCTTTTGTCTTTTATTTTATTAATAGACAATTATTTTCACAAGCCGGTGACAACGCAAAATTTAAGTTGTTTTAATCCTCAATTTTGTTTTATGTATGAAAAAGAGATACAAAAGTCTTCCATGGTTGATTTTTTTATATGTCTTATTGGAGTTGCACTTTTTAGTATCTTTTTCCTCTTCTCTACTACATCTTGACATGCCGCGACATCTGCTTCATTGTGCGTATATCTTTCAATCTGGTTGTCGTCCACACTACTAATGTGTTTATCAGCACAATTTTTTTTAGCAAAATTAATTAGTAAAACATTAGTATATTAGTAAAGTATTAGTATAAAACAGTTAAGTGCTGAATAAGTATAACAAAAATTTTAGCTGAAAACAAGATTTTAGCAAAAAAGATTTGCTAAAAAATAGTATACCTGATTTACAAGACGTTTTACTAACTTTTGTACTAACTTATTTTTTTGAGTGTACGAGTAATATATCGAATCGCATTATTATGTGTTTTATCATTTACCAAAAGAATTCCAGATTCGCGATGTACTTGAGAAATTTATATGTATTGTGGTGCTTCTACGATTTGTCTCAATACTTTGGACTGCCCAGTAAAATCCAAATAACAGGTTGCAAAACAACTTAAACTGTACTACAATAGGTTCTCATTTCTGTTCTACAAGCGATTATTGTGTATGGAGTTTGTCCTATTAACAACAGGCTGTTTTATAACCGATTCTAGAACCTGTTATAAAATCCTTACATTTTGACTCCCAGTAAACTGTTATAGAGCCGGTTCTATGCAACAAGTTGTAAAAGAAGCTATTCTGTAATGGATTCTTTGGTCTCTACAACATTTTAAATGTTGAGTTTTTTTGTTGAAAAGTGCTCGATCAATGAAATGGGATAAAAAAAGTGTTAGAAAAAGTGATAGATTTTTTTTTGCACATATCACATAGAGCACTTTTTACTTTCGGTTTGTTAACTGGTCTTTAATATAGCGTTTTCTTATATTAAACATATTAAATATATAAGATACAAAGTGCAGAAAAGCATTTTTTTGTTTTTTTTTTTTTTTTTGGTTTCTTATATGCTTACCAGTATGGACAAAGATAATGGGTCTAAAAATAAATTTTCAAAAAACTAAATTTAATAAAAAAAATAATATTTTATCGAATTTTTTTAATAATACTTAACATATTTTGTAGATAAATACCACTGCAAATGTAGTTAAAAACAAATGAAATTTCCCATGAAAGAAGGACGACTAACATTTCATTAAATTCAGCTAACATTGTCGTTTGTTTTTTACTGTGGATACAATGAACTACAAATGTGCTAAAAATTAACAACAAATGAAGAAAAAAAATTGACAATAGTTTTTGTTTTATTTTTTTTAATAAAAACAAACAAACTGATCAAATGAATGTTTATTCATAGTGCCGTATTTTAATGTGGTTTGTTTTTTTAAATGAACTAAACATGTTGTTAAAAATGTTCTACCCCTAGGCACTTTTTCGAAATGGGGAACAAAAAAATTAAATGTGCCCTTGTAAAAGATGATTAATATTTTTACGGCTTTAAATTCAAATCAAAGCTCAATTTTAAAGCATATTTTGATGACATTGCGAGGATCTTAAAAATTCTTCTGTTTAATATAAAACATTAATCACAAATAGCTTAATTTTTGTATTATTGAATACAAAAACAGTTTTTTTGGACTTCCTATATTTTCATATATTTAGTTAGAATAGTATTCTGCCTCAAGCCCAAAAATCTGATATGATATTGTTATATCAGATTTAAAGTGTTCTTTTTCCAAAAGTTTTATCATTTTCATGACAGACAATACAATTGTTTCCTTGGAATCACCCAAATCTTCAGTTGTCTGCAATAGAAAAAGATAATTTGCTTAACTCAAACCAAGACATTACATACAAATGACAAAATAAGCTCTATAATAATAATCTTTTTGTCTACCTTAGTGAATAAACTGCCTTCTCTGGTAACCCTCGGTTTCAGTCAAGCCAATTATCTTTTTCTGTTGCAGACAACTGAAGATTTGGATGATGTCAATGAAACAATTGTATTGTCTATCATGATCAAACTTTTTGAAAAGCAACAAATAATCTATATATATAAAATACAATGTTTGTATGTTTGTCCTCTATAGACTCTAAAACTATTCAACCGATTTGGCCCAAACCGGTTTCATTTGAAAGGTTATAGTCCAAATTTTCGGCTATATATATTTCAAGTGGGCGTGGCCCCTTACACATAAATTGAATAACATCATATATCTTGACTATTGTGATAGCAAGAGTTTTGAAACATTGCAGTATCCCGTATGTTACTGATTTGAATAATCAGGAAAAAAATGGGCGGGATCGGACCAGTGGGAGTGGCAGCTCCCATACAAAGTTAATATTTAATATCATATATCTACAGTACTATAACAGCCATAGTCTTAGAAATTTGTGCACGTTGATTATTTGTTAATGTGAATAGTCATGGGAAAAGTGGGCGTGATAGGACCAGTGGACGTGTCAGCTCCCATACAAAGTAAATATTTAATATCATATATCTACAGTTCTATAATAGCCAGAGTCTTAGAAATTTGTGCACGTTGATTATATTATGAATAGTCATGGGAAAATTGGGCGGGATCATACCAGTGGGCGTGGTAGCTCCCATCAGTGCTGCCGCTAGAGAAAAATTGAGTGAAGTGGATTTTGGAAAAAAGTGGAGTAGATTGAATAAAATTGAAGTAGTATACATTTTTAAAAACAAAACAATATAATTCATTTTATTTAATAAGAAAAACAAAAAAATGACTGTTGTTTTTTCGAAAACTTTACTTGCGAGTTCACTTTCACATGTTTGTTTTTCTTGAAATATGGAACAGAAAACCATAAATATGCTCTTTTAAAAGAAAATTGGAGTTAAAAAAAATGGCCAAAGAAGTAGTTTGCGGTAAATGATTTTTAAATAATTACATCGGCTACAGTCGACTTTGAGCCGCCGCCGGTCATTTTTTGATTAGCCGCCGCCGTCGACATTTTTGAGTCGACTTGTATCTCTGTCCGTACGTTATTAACTCACAACAATTTGACAGTTCACGCAATGACACTTTTACAAAGCAAAAATAAAGGGTTGCCATTCCAGCGATGAAAAATAGCGTTTGCATATGTTCAGTGATTAAAACCACTATTTTCATCGTAATTAAGGGAATAGGAAAAACAATTAGGTAATATAGGGAAAAAATTTTAAAATTTGAAGCAGAACAGAAAGTGAAGCAGATTTTTGGAAGAAGGAGTGACGAAGTAAATTTTGTGAAAATGAAGCAAAATACTTCGATTGAAGTAGTAGCGGCAGCACTGGCTCCCATACAAAGTGATTATTTAGCTCATATACAAAATTAATGTTAATATTAAATATCTAGGATTCTATATTAGCTATATAGCCTTCAAATTTTTTACGAGTCCATCAATTACAAATATTAGTAGTCGAACTGAAAATGGGTGGAATGGGATAAATGGGCGTGGTACCAAAAGCAAAAAACAAATAAGCATTAAAATAAATTATCACATTCAACACTTTTTGCAAGGTTATTTAATAATGTTGTTCAAAAATTTTTTATCGTTCCTAATAGTCCTAGATTATACACGTATTTTTTTAATTATTTATTTGCATAAAAGAAATTTCTTGATTTAAAGAATTAATTACAATTAAAATTTGAAGGCAAAACAACGTCAGCTAGTATCTAATATAACAATAACATATAAGATTTTTGGACTTGAGGTAGAACAATATTCTAATTGTATATATAACACATAAATCCTAGAGATTTATTGATAAATTTGGTGACTTTTGAACATAAATTGGTTTCAATTTATTAGCTGTAACCAGGTCAACCAGAAATATGCTACATCATGTTATTCACGTGTGTTGTATTAAAAACAAATTCTAATATATATATTAGAGATATCACGAACAGTGTATTCGGCACTTTACCAAATATTTGCCGATAGTTAATTTTTTTTATTTTTATAAAAATTTCATATAAAAATACACTGCACTTTAAATAAAAACAAATAGAACCAGAAAACTTTTTAGATTGAAAAAATTGGCTTAAACCAGTACAAACAGCCATGTTCGACATTTCTCAATTTTTTGACAAAAAATACATGTTTTTGACCTATTTTCTTTTAACCGAATAACTTTGCAGAACACTGCTACTATTCGGCATTCGGCCGAATAGCAAAAACATTCCGAATACCTAATTTTTGATCTTAAGATTTTTGAAATTTATGGCTCATAAGCATATTTTTAGAGCATATTGTTCTAATTTTCTTTTAATTTTTCGTTACAGAATTTTTTTTATATACATTTTTTTTTGATACACCGATTTTGGAAATTCAATTCATTTTTGAAAATTGGAATTTACCATGTTTGAAGCCCTTCATCTTTTTAATTAATTAATTAATTAATACGACGAATTTCCTAGTGTTGCTTCTTTTTATATAATTTGTGTGTTAAATCACAAAAAAAGTGCCAAATCTGGCATCAATTATGTTCAAATGGCAACCGTGCCCAGATGAGAATGACGTTTACTCCCTGGAGTGATAACTGGTCTCTGCCCTATTGCACAACATGCCTAGAGAATGGGACACAGTTCCGACTTTAGCTTTAGGAGATGCGATGAACGTAATAATGAGGAGATATCTGAACACATTCTTAGCCACTGCAAGGCCTTGGCAAGAACCCGTTTATCGATTTTGGGCAAGGCTGAACTAGATAAATGCTAAACTGGATAAAGAACATCTCTTCGCTATGGACCAGGCGGTCAATGGACTGCGCCCCACCTAACCTAACCTTACGAAAGCTGATTTGGTGATCCTGGTTCCTATCTCTGTAGGAATAATAGTTCAATAATTTTCGACGAAATAGGTAGTAGAGTAATAGGCCTGTATGATCTCGGATCATTTAAGGGCATTCCAGGTTAAAGAATCATTTTAAATTGAGATGATTTTCTTTGTGGAGGAACGAATAATTTAATCAATATTGCATTATAAATAAAGGTTAAAATTGCAATCACTCATCTGGCATCTTCTTTGAGACCTTTGCCGTTACTAAATCATAACGAGGCGTTTTTTTTATCATTTTGTTGCGCAATACACTTTTAACCTCTGCTTACACAGAAAAAACTAAAAACGGTTTTCAATTAAAAAATTTAAAGCCGACTTTATCTACTGACAGGTCCTTACATGTTTCATTCCGCGTCACCGAAAATCTTCAGAGAACCAATGTTGAAGGGGTAGAAGATATATATTATATATTTAAATTGATTTTGCACACATCATGGCAATGATAATATCAATTAAAACGCTTATTGAAAATTAAAAAGGAAAAAGGCTATAAATAACTTCTACAAAAAAAATAAAAAATACGATACTCCAAAAAAGTGTGTGAACGATACGTTGGTATGTGTGTTTTCCGCTAATGCTGTGTCTGTTTGTATGTTTGTGTGGGTTCTTGTTTTGTTTGTAAACTTCAAATGCATTTGGTACTGAAAATTTTCCATTTAAGCTACAGTGTATGAAAAAATAATTTGAGAATTACGTCTAAACTAAAATATGTCTTTACATATTTAAAAATCAATTAAAATATTAATTGATTCAATTAAATAATTGTGTAGAAACAAACTTAATTCAAATCAAATCTTTTATTAGATATTTTAGGTTGGCAGCAGAGTGATCTGAAGAAATGTCCTAACAGGAATCATATTTAATGCTTTCTGCTTCAATGCCCCTCACCACACAAAAGTCAATCAAATCGGGTATTTTATTATGATCAGTTGGCCAGTATGTTGGCTGGCCATTAACATATGTTTTTGAATTCATAATATTTAGTGAAGATCGTATGACATAATCTGAATCCCCAGAATGTAAGTTTGGTAGTGTAGTCTCCACCAGCAATAAATGTACGGCAAAATGTTTCGAAAAATTAGGAATATTTTTCGTGAGTAATTTTGTGTTTTGGGTGACTATATTCGATTGCTCCCATCTTGAACCAATATACTTGTGGCTTGGATCTCCGCTTTATAATTTGGGTTCATTACAAAGTGTTTCATAGTATTCCTAATCAATATAGTAGAGCAGTTCAATCAGGGTACATTGTTTGATATAAATTATAACTACACACAGAGAAAAAGACATCGGTTGGTGCAACGAAATATTGGGTTTCAGAACAAAGTTCGCTTAAATCAACTGAATTTAAGTTGCAACACCCAAAAAGTTAACAACTCAAATTTGAATAAGTTTGTAATAACTGAAATTATTGGTTATTACCAACAAACTACACTTTTCAATTCGTTTAGTACTTTATTTATCTATGTGTAGGCTTGCTAAAATAACTTTTGGTGGTAAAATGAGTTTCCAATGTAAATAGTATATCGAGTTCTTGAGTTTTAAGAAATAATCTGAGTTTCAGATTATGTGTTGACAGGACAATTCCGTTTCATAAGAAAATATTTATCGAATCGCCTATCGTGAGAAGAGTTGGGGTGTTAAATTGATCAACAATACTTAGTCATTCTACGCATTTCACTTGCAAAGCCAGTTTCAGTGGGGCAACTGTTTTGGTCATAGATACACAATGGGCCGCTAATTGTGTTTTCTGGGTTTGTGCTCCACTTTTCAATCGGAAGTTTTATGTTTAGTAGAGATAATTAAATGAATTTACAAGCAGACAAAAAAATATTGTAATATATTAAACAAAAATGCTATTTACATTATCACCACTGTTAACGAAGACAGTAAATACTTATGCATAGTAGATGTGTTTGTGGTATATGAACCAACTTAAAAGACATTGTGGTCAACATTAAAAGGCATACTGTTTTATACATAAAAAACACATGCACACACACACACACAAATTACATTCACACATGCAACAAAGAAACTAAAGTAAATTTTAAAAACCACAAGAGATGTTTAAGTACCTTTTTGCAAAATGAAAAGAAAATTAACTGAACATAAGATCGACAAACAAAGAATTGTGTGTGTCAGTGTCAGTCAGGTTTTTTTAGTTGGTTTTTGGGCATGTATGTTGGTTGGATAGATACGTAGATAGATGGATGGACAAAACGGATGGATGGTTGGAGTATATTGCAACATGCCACACAACATAAATGACCGATAAGATTTTACTCTTACTATTTTTTGTTTGGCCTTCTGGTATTGAACATTCTGTTGTTCATGTTGTCTTACACTATTCTTATGTTGTTGTTTTTTATTTGCACGTTAATTACAGGTTGAGGTATATGAACTCGACTCTAAAGACTCTGACTTTAACTTGATGGAAAAGATCGATATAGTTAGATATTAAAAAAAACGTATGTATTTTGTAAAACTTACATTAGAACTTACAATTTGTTAGATAAGAAGATATGCTCACAGAAAAATAAAGTGTCAATACACAGAAAAATAAAGTACAACAATATTTACATGAGATTTTTGAATATTTCGGTTGTGGCAACTAAAATTTAGTTGTGTTAACTGATTTTTGTTGTACGAACCGATTTTAGTCGTAGTAACCGAATTTAAGTTGGCAAATGGCAATTTTTTTCTATGTGAATGTGCATTCAAATGGCTCTCAAAAATATAACTTATTGTGCATTGGTGCACTCAAAGGAAAAGCTTCATATATCTATGACATGTTCCATAGATTTTCGTCCAATGTAACGTTTCGAAGTATTTATGAAGCATTTCGTAAAAAATAAAATCAATTTCATCATACTTATGAAATGTTGATCTGAAGGATATTATGTATTAATAAGGATTTCATTATTTTTCTGTAGAAAAAAGTTCATAGAGACCATGCTACACTGATAGAATTCTCCTTCGTACTATTAATGAATGTCTTTCATTAAGTTGGATTCATTAAGTAAATGAAGTTTGATTCATTAAGTAAATGAAATTTTCATAAAATGGTTTTGATTGATCCTTAAATATGCAATCGTTTTTAAATAATTTTTTTTTTTTGAATACAAAACATTTAGTTTCACTTCATCAGATTTCAACAGGATGTGCTTCAACAACTATTGGAAAAATATATTTGAATACAAAAGTCTTAATATTCACAACATTTTGTATTGGTTATTTTGGTCAATCGGTAATGCTGTACTGTTTACATGTTACAGGCTGGGGGTTCAAGTCGCGCTCAGGGAGATGTTAAAAAAACAGAAAAGTAAAATAAATTAATATTACAATCTAAATAAATATGAAAGTGAACCAATAATTTTTTCATTATAATTCAGTTAATGAAAATATTTCATTAATTCAATGAAACTTTCTTTGGGGGCTTTTTAATGAAAAAGTCATTGTATTAATGATGGATTTCATTAATACAACGCACAAAATTCTATCAGTGTACACACAGAAAAATAAAGTGCCAACCGAATTGAAAAGTGTATTTTAATGGTAACAAGTTATAAATTCAGTTAGTTCAACGATATTTACATTAGGTTTCTGAATATTTTTGGTGTTGCAACTAAAATTCTGTTGAATTAACCGAACTTTGTTGCGAAAACTAGTGTTAAGTTGTGCCAACCGACTGAAATTCGTAATAATCGAATGTAGATCGTATTAACCGAATTTCAGTTGACAAATAGCTAAATTTTTCTCTGTGTGTATGGTCATTATAAAACTTGTTGTTTATGAAACGTTTCATCAATATTGATGAAATTGTTACATTGGACATAAATTTATGAAACTTATTCCTCGTTTTCTCTGGGTGTGGAAAGCTGGAGCAGTGGTTCCCACCAACTTTTGCTTCCAGGACGCCTTGCAGCATTATTTTTTTTATATCCCGGCTAACAATTGTCATATATGATTATATATGAAACCATATATTGGCGCATTTATAAACCCATATATGGATCCATATATGTTCGGATCCGCAAATTGAGGGTATATAGACATATATACTTTTATATGGACATATATGAATATTAGGGGGGTCGATTTAAAAATCGCTCAACGTTCAAGGAAAATCGTATTCTAGGGATCAAAATAAGAAACTTTGCCGAAGGAACCATACCTCTAAAACGAATTCTGATGTCCCGACTTTTGACCCGTAGGGTGAAATTTTGAAAAAGCCCAATTTGATATTTCAGAAAGTAGGAGGAATCTCTCCAAGATTATTAGAGCTACTTCTTCTCTGGGAGACGCGCTAGCAGATTAATGCATAAATCATCATTCTCGGCGATCGCTAAGGGGTTAAAATGTAAGTTGAAAGAGGGCCTATTTAGGCGTGTTTTTATAGCAAAATGTACAAATCTCGGAATAGAGATATATCAGAAAGTGGGAGGAGTCTTTCCAAGATTAGGGTCTATATTTCTTCTCCGGAAGACGCTCTAGCAGATGAATGTATAAATTATATTCGATTGGGGCACTCTAAATGGGTCAAAGTGGGATTTTTCAAAATTTGACCCTATTGGTCAAAAGTCGGGACATCAGAATTCGTTTTAGAGGTATGGTTCCTTCGGCAAAGTTTCTTATTTTGATCCCTAGAATACGATTTTCCTTGAACGTTGAGCGATTTTTTTGCCTCCATACAAATCGACCCGGCCTAATGAATATTAATGTATGCTCATTTAAAAATATTTTTTGTAGTTGATCGTATATCAAAAAACATATTTTGTTATTTTTTAACAAAATACATGAGCGGTATTCACAATCTGACTGCTAAAAGCTTGCTTTGCCTAGTATTTTAACATAAAAATAAAAACTCCTTTCAATCACGAAAACAGCCGATTCAATTACTTTTATTGCTAAAATTCCGCCAACAACGAAAAGTCCTCATTCAATTAAAAATTAATAGCTCTTTTATTGAATTATTTTCAATTAAATTTAAATGCACATTTGATTGTATACACATTTGATTAAAAAGCAATTGATTGGATTAAAAATTACTCAATATTGTATCCCATATTGGATACCTTATCAAAATCCTAGAAAGGGTGTGTTGTCAAACTAAATGTATTTTTTATAGCTTGAATTTTTTAAAACCGATTTTAATGTTCATAATTCTTATTTAGTTAATAGATTTATATGAACAAATTGCTTATAGAAACTAGTTTTTTTTTGTCTATTGAAACATAAGCTGACATTAGTAAATTTCGTGCAAGCACCCTCCTGACTAAAATATAGCTGACTCTTTTTTTTAGTGTACTTAGGATATATATTAACAAAAAAGTAATTTCCATATTGAATGGTGGTTTAGAAGTGAAACCAAGGGTTTTGCACCGTATAATGGAATAAAGTCTTGAATACAGTATTTAAAAAATTGTATAATTTGATACAGTTTGAAGTATACCAAGTTGATGTCAGCGTACCAATACGAACATCACACTCTTATAAGGAATTGGCGTACATTTTTTTGAAAACATATGTTTTTTGCGTCTGAAATTTACAATTACATTTGAAATTGGTTAGGGTAATTCGTGAACTGAATTTCGAAGTAAATTGCAGCTCCGAAACAAAAAAGCATTTTAACATTTTTAGACACAAACCTTTTATCAACTTTTTAAAAATATTGCGAAATTTAATTATTTTTTTCAAACATTTTTTTATTCAAAAACCTGGCTGGAGATAATGTTCTACAGCTACTATATGACAGTTATTTGGGTAGTAATGCGGTTGTAGTAATTTTATTGTTTTATTCGGAAAAATAATTTTCAATGTTTTTGAGGGTTGATTTATGAAACAACCTATTAAAATTACTGCATTTTGGTAACATTTATTTATACAGTTGTTTTGACTTTTTTACAATTTTCATTAACATAACTATCAAAAATATAAAAGCTTCGACTTTTGTACATTTTTAAATAACTTTTTAATAAGGTCATAACAAAAAAGTTCACAAATTAATTTTTTTATATACCAATCTTCCAGAAAAATGAATTCCCGATTGTATTCAAGCTGTTAAGTAAGTTTAAGGTTTTTAATTCACTTAACTATTTTCATCCAGTAAAAAAATGCAGCCGTTTAAAATGTTGGGTCGAAAAAGGAACGCTGTGTCAATAATGAGTAAATTTAGGTGAATTCTATACATTGAAGCTTTTACATAACATAACTAAATTATGTACTGATAAATGCATAAACCATCTTGTTATCTTTTGCGCCATGATTAAATTTTTTCAAATCATATTCATATGAGGTTTATCATGCCAACTGCTCCGATACGAAAAGATACATCGTCTCAAAACAAAAAAAAAAAATAATAAAAAACGCTTTAATTTTTGTATTAAACATAAAAAAATAGATTTTTTCGTATTTTTAATTCTATATTTGCATATATTTAGTTAGAATATTGTTCGAGTTCAAAATCTAATATGACATTGTCATATTAGATTTTATTTGTTGCTTATCAAAAAGATTGATAATTTTCATGATAGACAATACAATTGTTTCATTGGCAGCACCCAAGTCTTCAATTGGCCGCAATAGACAACGATAATTGGCTTAACTCAAACCTAGACATTACATGCAACAGACAAAATCAACCCTATGAGAATCTGTCAGGCTGATTTGGAAAACCTAATTATAAAATGAAAACGTTGTCCGCCCCGGTAGGCTAGTTGGTAGCGTGCTGGCTTATCAGAGCGGGGGTCGTGGGTTCGATTCCCACCAGAGGCACTGGTCTGTTTTCGCTACAACGCGCCGAAGGCCATAGTAGCTAGTGCTCGGTTAGGGTAATAGTATATAATAATTATATAATTATTAATTAATAAAAAAAAAAAAAAAAAAAAAAAAATGAAAACTATTTGTTTACATATCAATATACTTTGTATACTATTATATGTCGTATGCATGTTTGTTGTAGCAATATTCTAACTAAATATATGAAAATATACACTCAGGGAACTTTCGCTTTAGAAATATTTTTTGGGTTGTAATACAGTTTCTTTATTTTTAATATAAATGTCAGTCATTTGAAGAACAAATTAATAATAATATTGTAGTTCACTTAAAAAAACAAACCACATCAAATTACTGTTTTATGATTTTACATTCATTTTTAACAGTTGTTTTTTTGCTATTTAAAAAAAATACATGTTTGTTTATTTTTTACTAACATGTGGTTCATTTGTACTGCAAATGAAAATGTTAGTTGAATTTACTGAAATGTAAGTTGTCGTTTCTTTAAATGAAATTTCGTTTGCTTTTAACTACATTTGCAGTGGTCTTTACCTACATAGTATTCTAAGTGTAGAAAGTCCGAAAACAATATTTTTGTATTTTGATTACAAAAATTAAAATGTTTTTAACGATTACCATACCACGGCTCTTCTCCTATAAACACTGCTTGTTGGGATATGTGCTGTTTTTTACAAATTTGAATACAACAAACACACATACTGCATATATATTTGGTTATAATACATTTTCTGAAAATCATTTATTTTTTTAAGACTTTCGTAATAAAATTATCGTATTAAAAATTCTTTCTGAGGAGAAATTCATGCGATTAGCTCAAAATGCTTTTGTGTAGGCTTGTCCCAAAAATATGTGACAACTCTATAAAAAGAATTTAGCAACCCTACACAATTTGTTGTTTATTATTCGAAATCAGCGCTAGTATTTCACCCTAAAAAGGCTTATAATTTTTATCAATAATAAAAGTTTTACATTTTGAATGAAAATCAAAAAAAAAACAGTTCATACTTTTACATATAACTTCTAAATGATCAGAATTGGATAATTTTTGATATCAGGCATTTGGCAATATTTGTAAATAGTTTGCACAAATATCAGACAAATTGTTAAATATTAAAGTGCATCTTCAATATATTTTATGTCCATACTTGGCCAGCCCCTATATTTATTGCATCCAAATTAAGGTGACAAATAAAAAAGTACATCCTTTACTCATGTACCAATTTTCCGATATTTAAATTAATAAACAAATAAGTTATAGAGTTAGGACCGAATTCTACCACTGTTCAATGTCAGAATTATAATTTGTCGTAGTTTTAGTTTTAGTTGTATAATTAATAAATTTATTTAAATATTTTTTATTGATTCAGAAAGTTTCAGCATATTACTTCCCCGCAAAAAATTCTGCTTACCCAGAAGCAGTTCTGGAAGGCATTATTGAATTCCAGAAGGCATGATTTTTGTTCACCATGTTCCACTTGGTATGTCTCTTTTGAGCAGGTGAAAAGCGCTTCTTTCATGTGTTCTTAGAAGCAATAAATTCATGCCTTCTTAGGCAATAAGAAGCGCTTTTTTGAATGTTGACAACATTAATGCTTCATGGTATGCATTCTTTATTGCTTCATTGTAAGCATTACTCACTGCTTTAAATAAGACATTTTGGGAAGTACAACAGAATGCCTTCCCTAATTGCTTTATTGTATGCAAGGTGAAGCGCTATTTTGGCAATAAAAAGCACTTTTTTGTGTATTGATTACATTAATGCTTCATAGTATGCATTTTTTACTGCTTTGTTGTATTCATTATTTACTGCTTCAAAGGAATGTATTCAGGGAAGCACAGCAAAATGTCTTACCAATTGTTTTATTGTATGCAAGACTGGTAAGCGCTTTCTTGGAAGTATACAAGTGTAGTTACTGCTTGCCAAATCGAAATTATTTTTTACTGGGTCATCTTTGATAATACGCTTGTCTTTTCCTACACTCAAAAAAATAAGTTAGTACAAAAGTTAGTAAAACGACTTGTAAATCAGGTATACTATTTTTTAGCAAATTTTTTTGCTAAAATCGTGTTTTCAGCTAAAATTTTTGCTATACTTATTCAGCACTTAACTGTTTTATACTAATGCTTTACTAATATACTTATGTTTTACTAACTAATTTTGCTAAAAAAAAATTGTGCTGATAAGCACATTAATAGTGTGGATGACAATCAAACTGAAAGATATACGCAGAATGAAGCAGATGTCGCGGCATGTCAAGATGTAGTAGAGAAGAGGAAAATGATACTAAAAAGTACAACTCTAATAAGACATATAAAAAAATCAACCATGGAAGACTTTTGTATCTGTTTTTCATACATAAAACAAAATTGAGGATTAAAACAACTTAAATTTTTGCGTTGTCACCGACTTGTGAAAATAATTGTCTTTTAATTAAATAAAAGACAAAATAAAATATTTAAAATTAATATGTATTTCTAAACTAAATGTTTATAGATTAATAATCTAGTGTGGTCAAATTGCAAACAAACATATACAGACATGTAGACAGAGTAAAGCGAAAGACAAAGACACACAGCTTAGGTAGATTTTTATTGTTCCTTTTTCTTATTGCAAAAAAAAGGGTTGTTTTTTCGTTTCGGTTGCTTTTGTTTATTTTCTCGTTTCGTTTCTATAATTATCTACGGCAGTTGCGTCCTTTAAAAGAAAGCATCATTTAGACGACCATTGATGTAAGTAGTTGAAAGAAAAATTTTATTATGTTATATATATTTATTTCTATATATTTTCAGATATTAAATTAATTCATGTCGTCAATGTGGGAAAATGAAATTTTTTATATTTCGTAATTATTGTAATTATTATAATTATTTTTAAAAGAATCGCAAAAATATGTTTTATGATTTTCAGCAAATAAATTAACGAAATCACAATTTTTCTACAAATTGTTTGCGTTTTTTTCAGTCTACTAAAATTCAGCAAAAAATTTATTAATTTTTAGCAAGGCATTTTTATTTCTAATCCACTAAATGTTAACAAAACTTTTGCTGAATCTACTAATTTTGTTGCTAAAAATCAGCTCGCTGATTTTCAGCAAAAGATTTTGCTGACATTAGCAATTTTTTTGCAAGCACCCTCCTGACTAAAATTTTGCTGACTCACCAAAATTTTTTGCTGACGTTACAAACTTTTTTTTTTGAGTGTATACATGTTACAAAATCCTACACAAAACTTGATACTGGGCATGTTAAGCGGTAACTCTTTTAATTTTTTTAACTTCGGTAAGTTGTCAGTTCGTATTCAAATATATTAAAAGTGCTGCCAATTGTGTTTCTAACATCCATGTTAAGTGTGAGGAACAAAACAAGGCTAATGTAAATTAGTAAATAAGGATTCAGTAAAAACCAGTATTTTTGTTAATATTACCGAAATTATGATAATTATGAAGTTTATTATAAGTACAGATAATCTAATTGATTATAAAATTTTTATTTGACGAACTTAAACTTTTTTAATCGATCTAAAAACTACTGGCCTGCATTCGTGACAGTAATTTTTCTGTCGGAATTTCACACACATTTTCACTTACAACTGCTTTTGTGTACGACACTGAACTTTTTTATTGTCGAGTCACCCTTAGGATTATAAGTGCAAAATATTAAAGCGGTTGGCTCATTATTTCGCTTACAAATAGAATATGAATAAAAAGTGAGTAATAGAGTTTTTTTTTGACATCTTTAGTGCCCAATTGATACGATGGCGGTAACAAAATTAGCCGACCTGAAGAATAGATGGCAGCAGTAGTTTGAAAAATATTACCTTGTTGAAAAGTGGCAACCTTATAAAACATATGTTTTAAGTTTCAAAACGCCATGTTGTTTTGTAAATATGGAAAAATTGGTTAACGTTATGAAATTCAATACTTTCATTTGAAAGGTGTCAAGGTGTCCAAACAATATTAAAGACGAGTTTGCTAATTCGGTTACGACTAACCAATATTTTGTGGCAAAGTTTAAACGAGTCCGGACGAGCTACCGAGATCAACACCGTAGTGGTTGAGCAATTAAGGTATAGACGCCAGAAACGATTAAGAAAATCCACAAAATGATATTGGATGATCTTCGGCTGAAGGTGCATGAGCTGGCTGAAATGATAGGCATTTCAAAAAATTCTATAAAACGGATAATGACCGAAAATTTTAGAGTTGGAATTAATCGTTCATTTTGGTGACTCGGTCAGTATCGTTCAATTTGAGTCAGTGAACTAGTTCGTTCAAATCGTTCAATCGTTCTTTTTTCCTTTGACTTGTGACTGATCTGTGTGTTGTGAACTGTGTCGTTCGTTTGTATATTATTACGCACTATTCATGTTTTACGAGTTTTTTTTCACAAATTTTACTGTACATAGACAAAAAGTGTTATAAAATTGCAACTTTTCTAACAAAAATTTATTTATTTTGTGTAAAAAACATTTTATTTGTATGACTATAATTGCTTTTCCTAATTTAAAACAATATCACTACTATTTAATAAAATAAAATAATTGCTCTTACAAGCACTTTTAATTGAATAGAGATGCAATTGCTCTGTGAATAAAAAGAAGGAAATGAACGATTGAACGAAATGAACGATTGAACGACAAGATCGAATATTGGTGAACGAGTCATATCGTTCAATTGAGTGAGTCGTTCAATTGAACTAGTTCGTTCATGAACGACACAACTCTAGAAAATTTGGAGATGAGAAAACTGTGTGCGAGATGTGTGGCGCGTTTTCTCACAATAGAACGAAAACAGCATCGTGAAGACTCTGTGTTTGTGTTTGGCGATGTTGCCCCACAATTAAGCCGAGTTTTTTAATCGGTTCCTAACCATGGATGAGACATGGGTACACTACTTCAAACCTGAGACAAAGCAATGGACAGTTGCATCTGCAGGGAACTTCATGGAGTCTGTTTAAGGGAAAAGTGATAAATTAAAGAAAAAAAAGGCGACATTTGACGAAAAAGAAAGCGTTGCTTCATCAAGACAATGTACCAGTTCACACATCTACTATTGTGATGTCCAAATTTAAGGAATTAAAGTTCGATTTGCTTCATCGTGCACCTTATTCGCCAGATTTAGCTCCCTTGAATTATTTTCTGTTTCCAAACTTGAAAAAAAATGGATCGGTATTAAAAGATTTGAAAACAAATCTTCTTGCTTTCGGTTTATGGCTATTTTAAGGACAGTTCTTACTATAAGCAGGGTAAAGTTCTTACTATAAGCAGGGTATCAAAATTATTGAATATCGCTGTTAAAAGTGTATATAGTGTATAGACCATTTCCAAAAAAAGTGAAAATGGAAATTCGTTGTGTAGCCTTCATCAATAATTTAAAAAGAATCATATTATCATTTGATTGTTCTGAGTTATGGTCAATTAATCAAATTTTTTTAGTAAGAAGTTCAAGGTTTTTTTGTAAAAATTCTACTTTTCTGCCCTTACTTTTTTTCAAAGTCCATTTGTAAGCAAAATAGTACTCCGCTAATATTTCCTGCACCTTAACTAACGACATTTTAAAGGATAACTTGATCCAAAAAAAAATATCACTTTTAAACCTAAAAAAAGTTATTAGTGATAATTTGTGTCGCAAATTATGCGATCTTAATCCTAGAAACATTCAATCATTATTTTTTCGAGAAGGGATATTGTAGCTTAATCCCGGTACTTATCGTATGTACCTGGCCAAGTTCAACTAATTACCTGTCCTTTAAAAAAAATTGCTAAAATATTTTGATCGCTTGAAAAGTTACAGAATTTTGGCCAATGAAAAATGATTTTCAGAAACTGTGCGCCGCACAGTGGCGCCATTTAGGTTTTGACGTTTCAAAAATCATAACTTTTGAACCAAATGAGGTAATCAAAAAAAGGCATATGATAGATAATTGATTAACCTATTAAATGAGTGAGGGTTCTACGCCTTTAGGTGCGTACTAATGGGTTAGCAAAGTTGAAATGTGTTTAAAAATCAATTTTATGGGAAGTAAAATAAAATATTTTTTAAAATTTTTGATTTTTTATGTTTCTTTTTAAAGGCTTTTATGATTTAAAATTCTTCCAGAAAAGATTTCAAATAAATAAATTTCTTTTTTAAATTTATTTTTAAATTTTTTGTAAAATATTGTTCACATTTTTGCTGTCAATGAAACACATTTTTGAAACCATGTCTTTTTTCAAAACGGCAAGGATGGGCAGCTGGAAATTTTTGCATTAGGTAAAGAACTTATTTTGAAAATATGGCATATAGAAATTTATAGTTTTTTATTTTCCATCAAAGTTGAGAAATATTGAAAAAATGGATAGTTGGTAAATATCGATTTACCTGGACAAACACAAAGCAAACAGTAGAATATTTTTTATTCTTCGCTTTAAAAATATATCTATCAATAGAATAAAACAGAATGACGGTCCGTTACCTAATATTCGAGATACTGTATCTGAAAGCGGACCAAATTACCTAAGAATGGTCTGTTTTTTTTGAACATTGAAAATCAGTCAACTTTGAAGGGCTATATCTTCTGAACCAATGACAATTTCCTGTAAAATAGGTTTGTTCAATATTTTTGAGGGGCACATGTAATTTTTGATTTTTGCAACCTCACTTGTTCTACAGGCGCCACTGTGCGTCGGCGACGCTTTACCAACACTCCGCCGATAGTATTTTTCTGCCTGGGAAGTTATGAATTAATTGAAAATTTGCAAATTTTAACTACGCCTTCTTCGCCAGCGTTTCCATATTTTATTTGTATTATAAAGTACAATTAATACCGTAAGTTTGACATTGATACAATATAATTTTTTCTTAGCTGGACAGTTAATATGGAAGGCCTCATACATAAATATTTTTAATATGAAAATGATATAGCTTTGCATCTTCATCTGATAATCGACAAAATGATTTTGAGCATAAGTTAAATCCATTAAAGAAAATTCATAAAAAAGAGCATTACATTAATATGGCCATTAGAAAAATACAAAGCGAACAAAAAACTGAATCAAGAATATCCTAACTTTTCCTTATATTTATTTTTTTTATAAATGATTTCTTTTATCGGGGTTTTTAAAAGATTAAAATTGCATTTTCCTTTGTTTGTATGAAAATTTATTTTTTTATGTTATTGGAAAAAAAAAATGTAAATTGTATAACAAAAACTATTTGAATTCAAGCCTAAACAAAACACTACATCATTCAATCGCCTCTTTCGAAACTTATTTGAAAAAATATTAAAGAATTAAAAAAAAAAAAAAAAATTGTTTCACTTGGGGACTTTAGTAGAATTTTTTAAGCCTCTTATTTCACAATTTTTTCCTCCTATTGTTTTTTTTTTCTAGTGAATTGTTTTAGTTCGATTGTTTACTTGTTTATAGTTTTTTGGTGTTTTTTTTTTTTTGTTGTTTTATGGATTTGTTGTTTGATGCCTGCCTGTCAAATTAAAGTGGACCTCAGCTCAGCATGTTTGAAAGTATAATAAGAGTTTCCAATACATTTTCTTTTGGTATCGTTGGTATATGCGAGTTGTATGTAGTTTCAAATACTGCCCCTATTAATAATGAAAAAAAAAAAAATACAAAAAAGAATTTGAAACCCTCAAAAAAAGTCATAAAAAATTATAGTTTGTTATGGTTAAACTCCCTCTAAATAGGCGTGCAACATGTAGCAAATACTTACGTACTACGTTACATGTGTGTAACCCCACTTATAAATATGAATAATTGTCGACAATTATTTACTACATTAATAAGGGGAGAGAGTCAATTTATGTACATTTTTGTTATGATTTTTTTATGGCCATAAACTATTAGGCCTCATACAATTATTAATAAATTATATTAGCCGGATTCATGGAATGTCGTAAACAACGTATTTTTATATCATTAATATCATAAATGTTTTGTCAACCCTGGAAAGTTTATTATACAATTTAGTTTTGTATTTTTAATTGAATGTTTTAAACATTAAAAAATGGAAAAAAACTAATGAAAATGAAAATTATTCAAGTTCGAGACCATACTCTATATTTCTTTATTAGGATATTGCCCTTACAAATAATCTATAGAGTTTTTGTTTTCAAATTAATTAATTGACCACTTTCAGGAATGTGTTATTTCGGGAATTTTCTAGGTTCCCATCTTCAGAACCAGTGGCGTACCCAGGGGGGGGGGCCCTGGGGGCCAAAGCCCCCCCGAAATATTTTCGATTTTTTATTTTATTTTTGTTTTGGTTAGTATGTAATAAATGAATTTATAATATTTTTTTGATACTATAATTTTTCAAACTAATGATATATTAACTGAAATTGATGGAAACACTACCATAAAGACCATCAAATCCGCTAGATGCTATTCAAGATTACAACAAGGAACTTTTTCCAAACGTTTACATGTTTTTACATTTACTGATAGTAATTCCTGTTACAACTGCTTCCGCGGAGAGAAGTTTTTCCACCCTAAAAAGAGTGGAAACATATTTAAGGAATTCTATGGGTGAAGTTAGACTTGGTGTTCTAGCTCTTGCATCAGTGTATCGAGAAAAGCAGGGACCGAAAATAACAGTTATTTTCAAATTTTTAAACAAAAAAAGCAATTAGAAGTAAATGTCGGAAAACTGTTTCAAGCATACCATTTTGATCCTTATGAACTAGTCTATAATAAAATGCATTGCTTTTTAAAATTTTGATTTTAATTTTTTTTAGCAAAAATAAAAGTTTTTTTTTGATTTTTATTTTTTTGAGCAAAAATAAAAATATTTTTTGATTTTTATTTTTTCGAACAAAAATAGAAGTTATTTTTTGATTTTGATTTTTTCGAGCAAAAATAAAAGTTATTTTTGATTTTTATTTTTTTGGCCAAAAATAAAAGTTATATTTTGATTTTTATTTTTTCGAGCAAAAATAAAAGTTATTTTTTGATTTTTATTTTTTCGAGCAAAAATAAAAGTAATTTTTTGATTTTTGTTTTTTCGGGCAAAAATAAAAGTTATTTTTTGAATTTTATTTTTTCGAGCAAAAATAAAAGTTATTTTTTGGTTTTTATTTTTTCGGGCAAAATTAAAAGTTATTTTTTGATTTTTATTTTTTCGGGCAAAAGTTATTATTTGATTTTTATGTTTTCGAGCAAAAATAAAAGTTATTTTTGATATTTATTTCAATTTCTTGAGTTGAAATTCCATAAGTTATAAATTTTTATTTTTATAACGAATAAATAACAAATAACGCAGTTATATTATATATATATAATATATAAATATATAATATACATATAATAAAATATAAATATATACATATAACTAGCGGGCTTTGCCCGCTACGTTGTTAGCGTGCCTTAGACCTAGTTTTTGGGATGATGGATAACTTTTCAGTTTGCCCACTATCTGTGTACCAAAATTTAATAAAATCCTTTAAGCCATATAAAAGATAACAAAAAGTGGGCGTAAAACTGCCACGCCCACCAAGTCTTAATCTATTATAGCAAACAGTGCTTATGAGTCATCCCAATATCTGTGTACCAAATTTCAATAAAATCTGTTCAGCCATATAGAAGATAGTGAAGATGTGGGCGAAAAAGTGCCACGCCCACAATATCTAAATTTGATATAACTTAAAGTGCTTATCTGTGACATCTCTTTCTGGGTACCAAATATCAATTGCATCGGTAAAGCCATATCGAAAATAGTGAAAAAGTGGGCGTAAAAGTGCCACGCCCATCATATAAAAATTTCATATAGCCTACAGTTCCTTCCAGACCGCCCACTGTCTATGTGTCAAATTTGAATAAAATCTGTAAGCCATATAAAAGATAACAAAAAGTGGGCGTAAAACTGCCACGCCCACCATGTCTTAATCTATTATAGCAAATAGTGGTTATGAGTCATCCCAATATCTGTGTACCAAATTGGAGTAAAATCTGTTCAGCCATATAGAAGATAGTGAAGATGTGGGCGTAAAAGTGCCACGCCTACAATATCTAAATTTTATATAACTTAAAGTGCTTATCTGTGATATCTCTTTCTGGGTACCAAATATCAATTGCATCGGTAAAGCCAAATCGAAAATAGTGAAAAAGTGAGCGTAAAAGTGCCACGCCAATCATATAAAAATTTAATATAGCCTATAGTCCCTTCCAGACCGTCCACTGTCTATGTGTCAAATTTGAATAAAATCTGTAAGCCATATAAAAGATAACAAAAAGTGGGCGTAAAACTGCCACGCCCACCATGTCTTAATCTATTATAGCAAATAGTGCTTATAAGTCATCCCAATATCTGTGTACCAAATTTCAATAAAATCTGTTCAGCCATATAGAAGATAGTAAAGATGTGGGCGTAAAAGTGCCACGCCCACAATATCTAAATTTGATATAACTTAAAGTGGTTATCTGTGACATCTCTTTCTGGGTACCAAATATCAATTGCATCGGTAAAGTCATATCGAAAGTAGTGAAAAAGTGGGCGTAAAAGTGGCACGCCCATTATATAAAAATTTCATATAGGCTATAGTTCCTTCCAGACCGCACACTATCTATGTGTCAAATTTGAATAAAATCGTAACGAATATAGCGAAAAAGTGGGCGTAAATGTGCCACGCCCACAATATCTAAATTTTATATAACTTAAAGTGCTTATCTGTGATATCTCTTTCTGGGTACCAAATATCAATTGCATCGGTAAAGCCATATCGAAAATAGTGAAAAAGTGGGCGTAAAAGTGCCACGCCCATCATATAAAAATTTCATATAGCCTATAGTTCCTTCCAGACCGCCCACTATCTATGTGTCAAATTTGAATAAAATCGGTTCAGGCGTTTGGACGTGATGCTCACACAAACAAACAAACAAACAAACAAACAAACCAACAGTCATTTTTATAATATTAATAAGGATAAGGATATATAAATTTTATGGTTGCCTTTTGTAATATTTTCGAGTTTAATAATCAGTAAAACTTATTTTTAATATGACGATTTTTTGAAGAATTCTTGTTTTAAAAATGACGAATTTAATTTACAAAAATTGGCGCACTGCTCGTACAAATAGAGATGTTTGTCTTGTAGTTAGATACTTAAAAAATGTATAATAATATATATTAATACAGTTATCACAAAAAATAACATTGCAAAATATTTGCTGTATATCTATCATCACTGAAAAATCATAATTACAAAGCTAATAACTTTTATTTTTGGTAAAAAAAAAAATTAAAACCAAAAAATGACTTTTATACTTGCTCGAAAAATTAAAAATCAAAAAATAACTTTTATTTTTGCTCGAAAAAATAAAAACCAAAAATAACTTTTATTTTTGCTCGAAAAAATAAAAATCAAAAAATAACTTTTATTTTTGCTCGAAAAAATAAAAACCAAAAATTACCTTTAATTTTTCTTAAAAAAAATAAAAATCAAAAAATAACTTTTATTTTTGCTCGAAAAAATAAAAATCAGAAAATAACTTTTATTTTTGCTCGAAAAAATAGAAATCAAAAAATAATTTTAACTTTTGCTCGAAAAAATAGAAATCAAAAAATAATTATAACTTTTGCTCGAAAAAATAAAAATCAAAAAATAACTTTTATTTTTGCTCGAAACGATAAAAATCAAAAAATTACTTTTATCATCTAACTTTTATGAAAAAAGGAATATTTTTTACGGTCCCTGGAGAAAAGGTTGAACCTGACATTGACACTTTTGACATTGACACTTTTATGAAAAAAAATCGTTGAATTAAATTTTAAGAGCTTTGTTAATAGTATATAAGGATCTTAATTAATATGATAGCTCACTTTAAAAATCAAAATAAAATTATTTAATTGATACATAAATTTGTTAAATATTTCAAAAAAAAAACTTGTTTGTAGATATAAAAAAACTAAAAAAACAAAGACATGTCAAAACATTTTTGCTTCAAAATTGCTATCATAACTGGGTATAACGTCAATGGTAACTTTCCCATCCAAAAATTATTTAATAGATACAAATTATTAGTGTCCGACCGAACTTATTTTTTTCGGCCGAAGTCGAACTTCGGCCATAATATCAATGTTCGGCCGAAGCCGAAGCTGAACTTTTTGTTTTAATAAAAAAAATATAAATTGTTTTTTTAGATCAATAAATTTAAACCAAAATTATATGATTTTCAAACAAAAAAAAATTTAAAAAACAAAAATTGGGCCCCCACCGAAACAAAATCCTGGGTACGCCGCTGTTCAGAACACGTTTTGAAAGAAGTGGATGTGCACGTTAGGAAAATGTTTGAGGTTGCCACTTCTTTCAGAACGTGTTCTGAAGATGGGAACCTGAAAAGTTTTCGAAATAACACATTCCTGAAAGTGGTGAATTAATAAATTTGAAAACAGAAACTCTATAGATTCCCTGCGGGAAATGGACCAGTCACTGGTATGGTCACGTGCCTAGAACTTTGTGTGTATGGACCAGTCCTAGTTTCGGTTATGTTATATAAAACTGACCGGTACTTTTAACATGGGCTTGTCATAGGAGGTGACAATTGCTACCTGTGGAGCACTGTGTAACGTGGCGAATAACTTGACCAAGGTAGCATATCACCGTACCGACTGAAATGAATATACTACGGGACAAGTTAGAAGTAGGTAGTGTCACAGTATGAGCATTTTAGAATTTATGTGATATGCAACAACACCAGTGGGAAAAAATTATCACGTGACTGGTGTCGGTGTACGTATTGTAGAACTGGAGAACAATTTTTAAGGAAACCTAGTCTCATATTAAGCGCAAAGTGTTCTGTTATAGGTGTAGTATGAATAGAATAGTTTTGGATGTACCACTGCACTAGTCTAAGGGTAGCCGGGCATGCGAAAAGTAACCTGTAACTTTTTATTCAGCGTATGTCATATTATGCACGGGTTGCTAAATTGTCCGTCTGGAACCAATCACTGCAATTTTCCAAAACAGTATGTCTTACCCCCTGTTCTAAAAACCTACCAAAAGGCACAACAAAAATCAATTTTAAAATTAGTTTATTTTGTCTATACCCAACAAAAAACTAAGTTTAAGATCGCGACGTTTGGCGAGAAATCGCCAAATATCTGACAAACTTTGTCACTGTCTAAACAGTTCCGTATGCAGTTATTTTAAACCAGTGAAGTGTTACGTCTTCATTTCTATTGTCACAAAGTCGGTACAGAAAAAAAAATTTCAGTGTTGTGTCCGCTTTGCAGCAGTCAAGGAACTGCGTCCTTTGGCACTAATTGTCATGTTTTCATCCACAACTAATGGTTTTGAACCAGTTCAATGACCAGTAGCAACTTCAACTCCAACGACCCTAGTTGCTTCAGTACACTTTGATATCATGTTACTTTTTCTCCATTTAAATGATATATCTGGTAGCAACCAGTGAATGTTTTGTCACCATAACTATAGTCACGGCATTGGTCATTTCAAATAAATTAACACTTTTTGGAGCACCACGATTTGGGTTTCACCAGTTTCTTGCCGTGCCCCCCAATCATATATTACAGAACTACATCTTTGGATCTATCGACCGTTCATTTCCCGCAGGGTTATTTGTGAGGACAGTATCCTAATAAAGAAATATAGAGTATGGGCTCGAACTTGAATAATTTGCATTGCACAGTTAAAGGTCGAAGAACCATAATTTTTATTTTTAATAAAAAATTATATCAAACTTGAAAAACTAATTGTTTTGACTGTTTATAATAAAATATTTTATTTTATAAATAGAGGAATATTTTTCGAAAAAAAATAAACGTGGTATTATAGAAGAAACGAAAGAACAATTGTTAATTTCCGTACCTGAAAATACGCTTTGGATACTATAGATTACATAGATCTTCGACTCTTTGCAATTAGCTATCAGTGCACATAAATCATGAGAATGTGTTGGAAATACGTCTTATGCCTATACAAAAAATATTTGAATGTGTATGAAAAAATGTATTTGTTGTTCAAAGAAGAGTTAGAGATCTATGTCATCTATGCTGTATACTTATACACCAAATACGAAGCGTATTATGAATACCCCCATTGTAATAGTATCATAATAAAATTATATTTAATTTAACTGTCAAAAGACTGGCATATTGAACTAAATGCTTTGTGAAAATCAATTTAACACATTTCTTCATAAGTCTAAGTTATGAAACGAAATTTTTATTATCATAAATTCATTTACATAATTTCAATGAATTTAGCAGACTATGCTTAAATCGAAATTTTATGATTATAATTTTGGACTGTTTTACGATATGGATTTAGATATTCATTTTAAGTTAAGATTTGAGCTGTTCTGGCACGTAAGTAACTGTTTGTTGTTTCATATTATCCTAGCCACATTGGAGCAGTTAAGTCGTTAAATCATAGTTATGGTGAGAAGCATTTGGTGTTTTAAACAGTTTTACCATCTGCCACCGCGACACCACCTCCATCGTAGGAGCTTCAGTGGTTTATTGAAGGCCGTGTAAGAAAATTCTTATTGGGTGCGATGCAAACTCTGACTACATAACTTGGGGTAGTTCAGACTGCAAAAAGCGAGTGATATAAATGGTGTTTTTTATAGAGGTATAAAACTTTGAAATGGAATAAAACAAAAATGATTTTTTTAAATTGACATGAAATTTACTTTATTCGAAAGGTAAGCTTCTGGCATTATAATTTAAATATGACCACTGGCATATGAACGCTACCGCTGGATCGGGCGTGGTCTACTCTGGAGGTCCAATTTTCGATAACTTTTCTAACATTTGCGGCCGTATATGGGCAATAACGCGGCGAATGTTGTCCTACAAGTGGTCAATCGTTTCGGGCTTATCGGGGTAGACATGCGACTTCACATATCCCCACAGAAAATAGTCCAGCGGCGTTAAATCGCACGATATTGGTGGCCAATTCACGTGTCTGAAACGTGAAACCAATTCACGTGCCCGAAACGTGAAACTATGCGGTTTAAAAACGTTTCCTTCATTAAATCAATTGGGACATGAGCTGTGTGACATGGTGCGCCGTCTTGTTGAAACCACAGCTCCTGCGCATCACGGTTGTTCAATTGATGAACGAAAAAGTCAGTAATCGTGGCTCTTCAGCGGTCACCATTGACTGTAACGTTCTCACCAGCATCGTTTTTAAAGATGTACGAACCAATGATTCCACCAGCCCATAAAGCACACCAAACAGTCAGTTTTTCTGGATGTAGCGGGGTCTCAACATACACTGGAGGATTATCATCACTCCAAATACGGCAGTTTTGTTTATTAACTTATCCATTCAACCAAAAGTGAGCTTCATCGCTAAACAAAATTCGCTTAGTAGTGTGCGATACGTATTTCGAACAGAACCATGATTTTCAAAATAAATTTGCGCAATTTGGAAGCGTTGTTCGGGCGTCAGTCCATACATATTGAAATGCCAAACGAAATTAAACATAAACCACTTGACAGCTGAAAAAATGGCCGCCAGTTAGAAAAGTGTTGCCAACTTAAAGTTCTATACCTGTATAAAAATATCATTTACTTATTGAATTACACTGTGCAACAAGAAAAATTTCCCGAATGAGTCCGAAGGAAAATGAAAGTAGACCATAAATATATATTAAAATCCTCAAAGTGTTTTGTTATTGAGTATTTATAGGCTCTGAAGTTGGCTTATTTTTAAAAATGTGTTCATTAGGGTGAATATAATATGTTAAAAGACTACTTAATTTGAGTGTACAAAAGATTTGTTGTCGTATAGTAACACTAAATTTTATATGAAAACAAAAAAATATAATTTTTTTGTTAAAGTGTGCCAGATAGATGCGGTCAAAATTTGAAATGAGTCAATATTTTCATGGACTAGTACTATACTTATACAAAAGTTAGTACAAAAGTAAAATCCGTTACTCTTATGAACAAACGAAAAATTAAGAGTAAAGAATGAAATTCCTACTAAGTACAAAATTACGGCTTATTTAACCCGAGTTTTGTAGTACTTTTGCATAATTTTTTTTTTTGTTTTTTGCATTTTTAATTGTATTTTTCTGAAAACATTCTTTCCAAAAAGTTGCTTAACTTTTTCCGCAAAAGAGGGCACAATTTTAATCTGAATTTAAAAAAAAAAAAATTCTCTACTAAGTTTTTTGTTTTCTTTTGTTTTTTTTATGAAAAAAAAACAACAAAAATAAATAAATCGAAACAAACGAATTGTGAAAATTGCACTAAAGTACGTGAAACGCACTGAAAATTGGCATAAAAGTGAAGTTAAGACCACAAAAAGTAAAAAAATTAATCAATTTAAATATTTAAAACAATGGAAATTAAATATTTAATTCCCATTGTTTTATTTACATATTGGTTTGCTCCAAAAAAAACCTGTAAAATTTGACTCAAAAGATCCCAACTTCAAAAACCTTTAAATTAACAATACGAGTTAACTTTCCAAAACCCTTTGGAGTCTTTCCCTACTGATAGTCTATTTTCATTTCCCGTTGGTATCATAAGGGAAAAATTAGATGATCCAAAATTTGTTGCACAGTGTTACCCTTAATATTGGGTTTTCATTTATATGCCATATGTTTAGCAAACATATTACTTAGGCGGATGAACCAATCACCTACCGCGGCGTCTGTCTCACATGGGGCGAAAACAAAGGGATACTATAACCCCTTCAGAATGCACCGGGAAACCACTGAAGTAATGTCCTTTGTAAACCATGCAACCATTATTACAAACAATAGCGTGAGGCCCTCAACCACCGGTAATACGGTTGTGCTAAGAATTATCGGATGTAAAACAAAACAAAAACTTAAAATCGGTACATGGAATGCTCGAAGCCTTTATGAAAACTAGGTAACCGAACAACCATAAAATTGATATACTTGATATAAGTAAAACATGTTGGCCAGAGAGTTGTTTCCCATAATGCCAAAATGTAATATTCTGGCAACCTTAACAGAAACACAGTGGGGACCATAGTAAACAAATATAACGAAATTCGTAACTCGCTTTATCATAAAATCGGACAGAGTTATGCTTATAAAGCTGTAAATATTTGTAGTTGTTTGATTTATTTTTAGTTTTAAGCGAACTGTAATTTTTAGAAGAAATTTAATTTGTGACTACATATATAGTTTATTTAAAAAACATACCACATCAAATTACTGTATTATGATTTAACAAATATTTTATAAAGTATTTTTTTTTTTATTTAAAAAATAAAGCAAATAAAGGTTTATTTATTTTTTACTGCATATGTGGTTAATTTTTACTACAATTGTAGTTCATTTTTTGAACAGTAAAAAAAAAATGATAATGTTAGTAAAATTTACTAAAATGTAAGTCATATTTTCTTTAAATGAAATTTCATTTGTTTTTAACTACATTTGCAGTGGTCTTTACCTACATAGTATTCTAAGTGTATATGCCAAATCCATTAATATTATTCAAACATATGTACCCACTGCAGAAAAGAGTTATGAAGAAATAAAAGTTTTCTATAATGCAGTTAAAGACATGTTAGAAATTACACTCTAAATAATTTCTGTTGAAATTAACCCAACTTATGCTAGGAAACTGTAATCCTACTATGAGTTGGGTAAATTTACTCTATGTGTGTAATTTATTCTATTACGTGTAAGTTGATCAACATTAAGAGTGTAAATTTACTATGCAAGTGCGTAAAAATGTAATTAAATTTAGAAATAAATGAATAATTTTACTGAATTTTTGCGTAAAAAAACATGTTTTACGTGTAAGTATACGGATAAATGTCGAAAAAATACATTTTATATACGTACAAACCCGCTAAAAATTAATTTTATATGCTTAAAAAAACCCCCCAAAAAGGCGTATATTTACCTTATTCTATTGAATTAATTAAAAATCAAATCGGTTTTTTTAATCGAATGAATTGTTTCTTTATAAATAGCAGATAATTCATTCTTTGGGATTCACTAGTAAGGAATTCAATCAATTTGGCTCATTCGATTTAATCAATCATTGGGAATTCAATCGTTGGGAATTCAATCGTTGGGAATTCAATCATTACGAATTCAGTAATTGGGAATTCAACCGATTTTTAACTCAATCGATTTACAATTAGGGAATTACGGAAATCGGCGAAACTGAAAAACATCTCAAGAATTGAAAAAAATCTCTAAATTTAAAAAATATCGCTTAAATGTAAAAAAATCTCCAAAATTAAAAACAATCTCCAAAATTGAAAATATCGCCAAAAATGTAAAAAAATCACTAAAATTTAAAAAAATCGTCAAAACTTAAAAAAAATCTCCAAAATTTTAAAAAAAATCACTAAAATTTGCCAATCTTGAAAAAAATCACCAAAAATAAAAATATCGGCAAAAATGAGAATAATTGCTAAAAGTGAAAACATCGCCAAAATGAAAAAATCTTCAAAATTTAAAAACGTCAAAATTAAAAAATCGTTAAAATTAAAAAAAAATCACCATACTTGAATAAACAATCGCTCTAATTGAAAAAAAGTTGTCATACATTTATTTATCTCTATTAGTTTTTGAAACATAGGCGATATTTCAAATAAATACTCTTCTTTACGAATCCACCCAATCAAATCGTTGTAGGTTAATGGGCTTGAGTTTTGAACTAAGGTGTAAACATTTTTCCTCTAGATGTCGCTTCATTGGAAGATGTAGTACAGACGAGGAAAATTACACTAAAAAAAAAAAAAGATTTTTGTATCTGTTTTTCGTACAACATGACGCTAACAATGTGATTACGTATGTGGATTAAAAAAACTTTAATTTTCTGTTGCCACCAGCTTGTCAAAGCAATTGTCTATTAATTTAATAAACATTAAATGTGTATTAGTAAACTAAATCTTTATACATTCAGGCAGACAGACTAAAGCGAAAGACAAGGACACCCATCTTATGTAATTTTTTATGTTTCCTTTTCTTGTTGCAAAAAAAAGGGTTGTATATTTAGATAACCATTGATGTCGGTAGTTGAAAGATAATTTTGTTTATGTTATATATAATTATTTCTGTATATTTTTAGATATTACATTAATTTATGTCGTCAATGTTTGGGTATGAACATTTTTATATTTTGTAACGTATTCTAAATTATTTTTAAAATAATCACAAACAATTTTTTAAGATTTCCAGCAAAGAAATTAACTAAAGAATAATGTTTCTACAAATTTGTTGTATTTTTTTCAGTTTATTGATATTCAGCAAAACTTTGATTAACTTTTAGCAATGATTTTTTTAATTTTTAATCAACTAAGTGTTATCAAAACTTTTGCTGAATCTACTAATTTTGACTTTGCTGACATAAGCAATTTTTTTACAAGCACCCTTTTGACTGAAATTTTGCTGACTTAGTAGAATTTTTTGCTGACTTTACAAACCATTTTTTTTGTGAGTATAGATATGTTGAGATATTAGCTTTACTTCTTTTCTTCTGCAAACTGGAACACATTTGATATTCCCTTGGACAAACAGATTGGAAACAATTAGTTAAAAACTATTGTAACGTTATCAACTCTAACATGAAATTGAGTCTGCGGTCTGTGTTATTCATAGCTTAAAATCATTTTTGGCATGTGCCAACCAACTGGCTTATATCGTATTAAGACTATTAATAGAATAACTACAAAACAAGTATATACCGCCATTTTTTTTCGAGAATTTTCAATCAGTTTTAATAAAAACTTGTACCTGTACAATAATTATTATATTGAAACCACCCAGTCCTATAAAAATCTTTAGCCAAGTTGAATATATTTTTAAATTCATAACAAGATGAAACTGTAAATTAAAAACACCTGTCGCTGCCATCCGACCAGCATACCAAGTTAATTTTTTTTAACTAAATTCGAACGACTATTCTTCTTCTTAATTTTTAACCAGCCAAACAAATTACCAGCAACTGCCATATGGTACACTCAGGGAAAAAGCTTAATCATATTTATGAAGTCTTTCATTGATTTTCGTCCAATGTAACACTTCAAAGATTTGATGAAGCTGTTTCATTAGGGGGAGATTTGATGACAGGCTTCTTAATATGTATGAAATGTTTCATAAATATGATGAAGAAGTTTCATAACTTTTTATAAATAGAATTAATGAATGCGTCATACATTTATATGTAAGTTTTGCAAATTTTTATGAAAAATACTATGAAAGGTTTCATAAATATTATGACAAATTTTCTTAAATTTTTATACATTTTCTATTTAAAAAACTTCAAATAAAATTTCGAAATTTTATATTATATTCAAAAAAAAATTTAAAAATTTCAAAAAATGTTATTTTAACTTAATATTTAACTGATGTTTCAGAATTTGAAATAATTTCTGACAGTTTTTGAGTTGTAAAAAGTCTATACTGCAAATGATATTTCTTAAGATATATATATTTTCAAATAAAAAACAAAAAATAATTGTCACAAGTTATGAAACTTGTTTGTGAAATTATGAAGGTCTATGAAAAGTTTGTCCTAATTTTGTATGAAACTCTTCATCATATTTATGAAAACTTCATAAAAATTATGAATAATTGATGACAAGCTATTTATGAAACAATATCATCAATATAATGAAACTTTTTGCCCTGAGTGTATGTAGTTATGATGTATAATAGGGTCGCCCAAAAAAAAAAAGACTCTCGAATTTTGGAGCTCCACAAGCCTGTTTCAACAGTGTTTAGCAATGCTAGGTACAAATTTCAGCCCAATCGGTCAATACTAAGAGGTCGATATAAGTTAACGACTTTTCAGGGTTACACTGATCCAAAAACAGCGGTGAAATCAATTAAATTCCATGCTAAATTGATGAATGGTTGTTTACTATACAACCACAAAATCTATCCGTAAATTTAACACTTTTTTAGTAAATGTATATGTTGACGTCTAACTATTTGTTGATTGTTATTTTGACAAAGTATCATCACATATATTAACAAAAATTAGTTATTAGAGAATTTTAATTGTTGATCTATAAATTGTGTGTGAGATGTTGGTTAGTTCATTTAAAGATCATGAATATTTTTTTTTTCCATATTAACAGAAAAATTATAACTTTATTTGTGATAATTTACTTTAATTAATAGAAAAAAATACTTAGAAAAAAGTTATTTGACACCTGCATGAGTGGAGTTAACTTTCTAGCTCGCAACGGCCTTCATCAACATTCTTCGTGCCTTAAAGTGTTAAATGGTAAACATCATCTATTTAACTCAACTAGTTAAGTTAAAAACGTAACGTGACTTAGTTAGTTGAGTATGACGAAATTTACTGCGAACTTATTTTCTATAAATCTGTGTTTAGTTCTGTTAATTATTACCACAGTTGCCATTTCAACTAATTAAGTTGAAAATTTGACTGGCAGTTATTTTCAAATGTCATCATATGGAATTTTGTTATTTAACTTGGATATATTGAAGTGCATTTTATAAAAATGCTTCTAATATGTAAATTTTTTTAAATCTGAATATTGTAGGTACAATTCTAAAAAGAGACCATTTACGAGACCCCTTCGGTGTTCCAAAATAAATTTGCACATTTTCCGATATAGTTTTAGTCAAATAAGAGTTGAATTTATGTAGGATGCAAATCCATAGAAATAAAATAGATTTTAAAGACATCTCTGCAATTTTTACCAATAAACCATTTTTACCCGGGTAAAATGGTTAATAAAAGATTGGCACATAACAGGGAAATACGAGCCCGTGGAATGTTTTTGACTTCAGAATCAGATTTAGAAAGCCAAACTACTTGAAAAAAGTTTAAACTCTTCGGCAATAAGTACACTTGAATTAACTTTGTTTTAACTTATTTTTTTAGTCTGCCTTCAGATAACATTGTATAATTATAGAGATTGATGGGCCATTTGAATTTTCTTGTATTCAGAGCTGGTTATGATCATATAAAAGAGTGGGAATAGTATTAACAATGACCAAATTATATAAATACACTGTAAAACAAAAATTCACAGTCATATTTCTGACTATGAATAAATAAATACAATAACGCGGAAACGCTAATAATTACACTAAATAAACATAAGAGACGAAACCCAAATGTCACATTTTATAGCGACCTCGAAACATCGACCGATTGAGCCAATTTTTGGTATACACGCATATGTTGATAAAAGGAACAAAAGCAAGCATGTGGAGAAAGAATCGGAATGTACTTTTATTTTTCCATACAAGCGTGGGCCAGTCTAATGTACAATCTTCCAATGTCATAAATACATTAAGAAAATTATCTTTAAAAAGGAGACTGACTCTCCAACTTCCTTACTATCTTATGCTGGCATACCAATTTTTGTATTTTGTATTTTGTGTTGTTGCTGCTGATATTTTCTTGATTTGAATGATGGTTAGTTATTAACACTAAAGACATGACCATAATTAGTATTCATAAAGTAGCCACTGTTTTGTATTAAAGTTTACGACAATGTTAAGTTTCTACAACGAAGACACAATGCCAGAGCCCAGAAAGTAAATTCAATGAAGAAGGCGCTAAATCAAAAAGTCATCAACTATTCAAAGAGTAATATACTTTAAAGAATGAATTCTTTTGAATTCAATACAGTAAGTACAAGAAATTGACACACCTGGAACCACCGGATATGTTAACCTTCATACCACCAAAATAGTGACCCATAGAAGAAAACATTTGTTGCGCATTAAAAACCTACATTTTTGATAAAGAAGAAAGCGTATTACATAATTTAGATTATGTCATTGACAGGATTTCACAAACAAAAAACCTAATTTTTAAATTTTTATAACGAGAAATAAAGTAATTTTATAAATTTTTTTTTTTTTTTATTTTATGTATCGTTTTTAAATATGTTTCTTTCGAAAAGCAAAAAAAAAAAAACAAACAAAAACTTAATATTGTTTCTTAAAGTTTAAAACCATTTTTGTCTTCAAAAAAAAAGGAAAAATAAAAAGTTTTTGTACAAAAAAAAGAAAAGTTCTTTAAAAAAAAACGTTTTTATATAAAGGAAAAGTGGCAAAATGGACAAAATTGTTGAACTCCGTCGGGATCTTTCCCTTTTTATAAAACAGCCACAGGATGTCTTAATTATTTGTTTATCCTAAAACATGTTTGTAAATTCACTACTATAATATATGTAAATTTTTGTGTAATTTCGCGCAAAACGCCTAAATTTAAACACAAAATGCGTAAAATTCTTGAATACAAATTATAACAGAAAAATATAAAAATACAGTCATTCATACAACGTTTTAATTTACAATTACACACTTTGTTAGTGAAACTACTTCATAAACAAATTTTAAGCATGTAAATGTAAATTTACAACAATATGAAGAAATGAAATATCTGACAATTGATTATTTTGAAGAAAATCAAATATTAAATTAAATAAATGCATAAATTAAAATTTTAAATTGATAGAAAAGATATTACCTTAAATATATCAATTTATGCATTGGATATTACCAGTATAAGAGTCAACTCATAAGTTAAAACATGTTCCAGAAAAATGTAGTATTTTAATGGGTATGTAATAAAATTGAATAAAATATCGTCATCAAACAAATCTCAACGCATTTCTGTTTTTTACAGGCTGGAATAAGATTTAGCGAATATTTTGCAAAAAAAGCTGATGACGAGACTTCAACAACTTCTTAAAGGGATTTTTTAAAAAGAATAAAATTAAAGAATCTGAAGTCCTTAGAATCTGAGACTTTCTATAGGAAAAATTCTCTCATATCTGAAATAGATTTTAAAGATTTTTTTTTCTCAGATTTTTAGAGATTTTTTTTTTATTGAAATTAATCAGATACTAAGAAATATTCCTAAAGAACATTTCTCATATTCTCAGTACATTTTATTGTTGAAAAAATTTTGTATTCTGAGAATTTTTTCCTAAAGAAAAAACCCTAGTTTCTGAGGACTTTTGCTAAGAAAAGCCCTCATATTCTAAGGGCATTTTAAAATAGGAAACCCTCAGATTGTAATGAATTTTTCTTACACGAAGAACCTCATATACTAAACTACTACTATAGAAAAAAATTTCAAAATGAGCAAATTTTTCCTAAAAATAAAAACTTAAAAAGTTCTTTTATCTGACTCTTTTTCTCGTTTTTAGAATCTGCGAATTCGACAAAAGTAAGAAGTCCTCAGAATCTAAGTCGTCTACAATATGAAAAGACCGTGGAATCTTAGGGGTTTTCCACAGGAAAATAAACCCTAAAATCTAGAAAATTCCATATAGAAAAAATTTCTTAAAAAAATATGAATTTGAATTTCTATTATATTATCTTTTTATTAATAACAAATTTTAAAAATAATATTCTTTTTTTTGGGGCTGCACATTAAAGTTTTAGTAAAGTACAATTTCACATAATTCCTGAAATTTCTTTGTGCATTTGCAGTGTAAATATACGCATTTTGTGTGTAATCAAATTACGCATAATGTGTGTAATTTTTTTTTTTTGCACACTCAGATTAAATTTACTCAACTTATAGCAGGAGTACAGTTTCCTACTATAAGTTGGATAAATTTAAACAAAATTTAATTAGAGTGTATAATAATTAAAATTCTCATTTTGTTTACAACTTTTGCAACTTCTACGAGGGTTTGTTCGAATCTTCTTTGAAAATAACAATATTATTAAACTTAGTGTTTTCTTGAGTAAAATGAGCCATCATTTGTTAAAATGTTAACTGTATATTTTCGATATATACAGAGCGAATTTTGTTTCTTCTAATGCATTTGTGCGAAGGAAGAAAAAACGTGTGTATAGAAAAGTACCATAACTTTGTCAATTGTCAATCGAGTTTGATAAATGAAGGCTCATTTTACACAGTTTTAAGAATATTGCTGCTTTAAAAGAAGACGCGAAAAAAACCCTCGTAGAATTGGAAAAAGTTAAAAAAAAAAACTGAAAATTGTAATTGTTATATATATGGAAAAGTATTATAACTTCGTCAATTTTCCGCCGATTTTAACAAAATAAGGCTCAATTTACTCAGGAAAGAATATTGTTGTGTTAATAGAAGATTCGAAAACACCGCTCGTAAAAGTTTAAAGAAAATTGAAAATGTTAATTGTTATTAAAAAAATCTTTCATTATTTATATTAATAATATAAAGAAAGTATATACATTTTTTTAAAAATACCAGATAATTTTCTTCTAAATAACGTTTAAAAATTTAAAATCGGATAAAAACTGACTGATTAATAAATGTTTAAATGCGCCAGTCGCATTTTACCTTTATCTCGAAAATTTGAGGGTATATTGCATCTTCTCAAACCGGTTTTGTAATACACTCTGCTAGACTTACAACTAGGTTTTGGGGGCACGGAAATTTACGGGATAGAATTCCGGGAAAAAATTTCAAATTTCACAGGGAACAGGAAAATTTTAATTAATTAATTAATTTATGCAGTAATATTTTAATTCATAGCATTTTTTATTTTTAATTGGCTATAATTTATTCAAGTTTAAATGCAAAAAAACTCTATAAGAAAACATTGATTGACATTTATAAAATGATCAACATGTCGCAGTCCTTGAGATGTTAGGTGGAGGTTTTGAATTCCATAAGAGATGCACTATAACGACAATATTGTAATATTTTAGTAGCTGATGCTATTATAAATATAATTTTTGAAAGAAAAAGTTAACTAAAGTCGCAATACTAAAACATCAAAAAGTTCTTTAAAATTGTATCTTGACACAATTTATAAACTCCTGTTTGAAATGACCAGCATCTGAAACCTAAGTCGATGAAAGTCTCAAACTGAAACTAAAAACGATATAGACAATACAAAGGCTAATCCAAAAACGCCAAATTCAAATCATGGGAATTTGTTATAGAAAGAAATTACTTTATATGAAGCATGCACTGTGTTGTGACTAAAAGATTAGACAATTTATATAATTCTCTGTTAACAATAAAGCCAACATCGGTAGATAGTGTAAGGATTTCTCTTTTGCCTGGAACTTTGTTACAAAAATTTGATATCGAATGTCAAGCAAATTACTAATCGCTTTATTCGTATTAAAAATTAATTTTTTTAACGAACTGATGCATTATTTATTTAATATTATCTGATATTTATTTTTATTTTAGGCAAAATTTAAGTTTATGGGGGACAACCCCTGGAAAAAAAAAAAAAATGCCACGCCCCCTTAAATGACCCCAGGAGTGCGAAAATCATAATGAATAAGGGGGCTCACGCCCCTTATGGGCGTGGCAGTCGAAAAACGACCCGGCCCACCTACGTAGATAATATGGGTATCAAATGAAAGCTAATGTCTTCACGATTCCAAAAATAGCCGTAGTTGCCAGATCGGGCGATTTTTGTAGCCGATATGGCCATTTTGGCAAAATTTGGGGTGGGGGAAATTTTTTTTTACGCAATCCATATTTAGTGATGTTCTCGTGTCAAGAGTCAAATCATAAATGAGGATAAGTACAAAATTAAGAAACGAGGAAAACTCTTGAAGGCTTCTGATTGGTTAATGAAAATTTGTTATACTGGCTTCGCTTAGTAAAGTGTTTTCTGCGTGACCGGCCTACGGCCGGGCTTAGGGGTTTTTAACTCCAGTATGTCTTAATTGTAGACGGCGGGGATCTCGAGTGCTCGGCCTCTGGCCGAGCTAAAAAGAAATAAACAAAAAAAGTCCTTCCCCCATTTTATAAAAATTAACATATCTTCCTCAAATTCTGGACGATCTGGCAACTACGGGTATTTTTGCAATCGTGAAGACATTTCCTTTCATTTGATACCAATATTGCCTAAGTAGGTGGCATGGGTCGTTTTCACCCCCGCCCCTATTTAACAAAAATGGCCGTATCGGCTGCAAAAACCGCCCGATCTGGCAACTATGGCTATTTTTGGAATCGTGAAGACATTAGCTTTCATTTGATACCCATATTGTCTACGGAGGTGGGCCGGGTCGTTTTTCGACTGCCACGCCCATAGGGGGCGTGAGCCCCCTTATTCATTATGATTTTCGTACTCCTGGGAACATTCTGAAGGGGATGGCATATTCAGATTTTTTCTCTAGGGGTGTCCCCCATAAACTGAAATTCAGCCTTATTTTAAAATGATCTCAAATCATTTAAGAAATCATGTCGATTCGACAATACGCACATCACTTAATCGGTGTCGTCTCTTCACTTTCACCACCCATGATTAGATACATTCTCAATAACGCGTGAAGAATTACCGGTTAAAGCTATCAAATTTTTACCATCTCTAAAAAAATAAACAAAAACAGAGAAGAAGAATCACAAAAAACATTAAAAAATGTTAATTTATTGTTTATATTGCAATTAAATTGTTTTTTTTTTGCTAGTTTTGCATGTACTAAATGTGAATTGAAGAAAATTTAATAATTTTTATGTGTTTTTGCAAAACTAAATGATTTTTTTCCAAATGCAAAAATCTTGGCAGACCAAAATTTAGTCTTTCAAAACTTTATCTTGTTATTCCGCCAGAGACGATTTTTTTCACTTTATTGTTGAAAGTAATTAAAAAATCGAATAATAGTTAAATATTTAAAGAATTTTCATGTTTTAATAGAAAAAATAAACATTTTCTTGTCAAATGCGTCAATTTTGGCGATGAAAAAAAGTCATGAAAACGCGCGTAGAACGCGTATTATTGAATGTATCGATGATCATCAAAAAACATATGTTTTCTTCACATCACTAGCGTATTATAGAATAGCTACGGCGCGTATTTATGGTGACTACATGAATATGTTTTTGTTTTTATGTTAAATGCAAAAATGCAATGCATATGTGCTTTATTATTAAATTTTTAATACAAACCTTATTTTAACAAAAAAAAAAAACACATTCCTTAGACACGAATTACTTGTTTTAAATAAAAAAGAAATGAAAAAGTCCGGGAATTCCCAAAACCTACATTCAGAGAACTTCTGCTTTAAACAAAAAAAAAAAAAATTTTTTACTTATCTTGTAGTTCATTAAAAAAAACAAACCACATCCAATGACTGTTTTATGATTTTACATTAACTTTTTAGTTGTTTTTTGTTATTTAAAAAAAAAATATATGTTTGTTTATTTTTATCTAACAATTGTTACTAATTTTTTGAACAGTTAAAACAAATGAAAAATGTTAGTTGAATTTAATGAAATGTTAGTTGTCATTTCTTCAAGTGAAATTTCATTTGTTTTTGACTACAATTGCTGTCGCCTTTACCTACGTAATATTCTTAGTGTATTTAATTTGAGTGTACAAAAGATTTGTTGTCGTATAGTTCCACTAAATTTTATATGAAAACAAAAAATAAATGACAAAGTTTGTTGAATTTAATGAAATGTAAGTCGTCCTTTCTTTAAGTGAAATTTCATTTGTTTTTAACTACATTTGCTGTCGTCTGTACCAACATAACATCCTTAGTGTACTTACAACCTACACTAGGTCATTTGACGAGTGATTTTTCTGTGTAGCACAGTGTAGTTGTTCTTGTACTCATATCCTTTAAAACGAGTTGCTTCTTTGAAAACTCTGCTCAATATGACAATAACTTCTAGTACGATCAAGATGCGTGTCACAAACAAATTATGCAAAACACGTTGTACGCACAAAATATTGCTTTATTTGCATGTGTGTGTGTGTTGAAGTACCAAGTAGTGATGGTAGTGTTGTTGATGAATTGGCCAAGTTAAAATGCAGTAAATAAAACAACAACAACACTCTTTCTTAGGTGTAAACACTAACACCAGCACACACACACCATCGTCATCATCACAATCTTAAGCCATAACAATGACATTATTTGTTTAGAAAGTTTATGTTATTTTTGTTCCTTCAACAACAACAATCTAAAAGTAGTCATCTCTTATTCGTTTGGTTGTTCTAGATATTCTGTTAACAAATCTATAAAAGTTGCGGGCTTTTAAACTTAGGTGAGGCACGCCGCCATGTAAACTTCTTACTTTTGTAGGTACCTACAGACATCAGGTAAAATAATTTTTGTGAAATAAAACTTGTTTTTGTACTGGCAAAACACTAAATAACAACAACAAGCAAAGTAATCAAGTCTAATGAAATCTCCATAAGATTGGGAAGGTCTAACAACAACAACAAACCAACACTTACAAACACACAAGCTCCAATGTTAAGAAGTGATTGCAGTGATTGCCTATGTGTATATGCATGTATTTACAAAGAAACGGGTTAAATGTAGATCGTCAACTACATAAGATTCCATTTACATGAACATGATTTTCTTGTTGTTGCTTTTCTGATTTGTCTTTCCAGTTGCTAATGTTGAAAACAAAACAGAAGCAGACAACAACGAAAAAAATACATTTACCTTGGTGTTTGACTAAACTTTTAACTCTAAGCCAACAAACGTATTTTGCTTCGTGTATTAAATGAACATGCAAAAAACCAGATTTATACGAATATCTTTCAATACAAAAAAAAAATATATGTATATAAAATATTCTCCTCTAGTTTGGCCAATACGGCTGCTTTTAATATGGGGGGAAATAAAAATGGGTATAGTTTTTTATATTATCCATCAACATTTGTATAACAACATTTAGTTGTTGCTAGCATGTTGACAAAACATACTACTAAAAACAGAGTTGTTATATATGCAACATGTTTTTATATTAAATTGTTGCTTTCAATTACAACTTGTTGATTCACATTGATTTTTAAGCATCATTTTCAAGTATACATGCAAATGTTGCTTTAAATATCTGAAGGGAAATTTTTTGTATATAAACAAATGAAATACATATAAACTGGGATATTTCTGTGTATCTCACATCAAATGTTGCTTTGTGTTTTGTTTGAAAATTGGTTGCTGACAATAAGTTATATTTTTTATTGCTTATAAATTAATTAAAGGCAGCATGTTTATACGTTTTGTTTACATACAAATAATTCGTCAATCAACATTTATTAAAACATATTTAACATCGTTTAAATGTTGAGTGAACACAAATTTTTAAAAGTCTCTAAAAATGTGAAAAGTAAAAACTCCATTTTTGGTGGGATTGTGTAACTGTTAACAGCAAATCATAAATTCTGACAGAAAATTTAAAAATCCCATTTTTGGCGGGATTGTTTACAGCAAATCATAAATTCTAACAGCAATTTCACATTGCTGAGTTCAAGGTCTATTTAAGTCCAAAAAATCATTTGATTATGTCTATTACTAAAGGTGTTATGATACTTGCTATTTTTTGTATTTTTTCTATATTGGAGAACAGTGCAAATATATTTGCATAGGAAAACTGACTAAGTGTAAAGAGTATGATTATACCATAAAAAATCTTGATATGTCAAACAAATATACGTGTGTTATCGATAAATAATCTTAGACTGTCAAAAAAAATATAAAAATTTTTAGCTTAAAACTTTTTAGTTTTTGATCGAAAGTAGCGGGTTTTAACTTTTTTTTTGCGATTTTTAGCTTTTTTTGGCGGTTTTTGTGGGAACAAAACGTGGGCAATATTGTTTGTTTTGTTTACATTTTATTTTAAAATAACAAAAAAGTATTTCTTGTTCTTTCTCGCATTTGTTGTTTCTTTCAGTCAATCCTAAAAAAATCCAATACAAAAAATAGCAAGTATCATAACACCTTAAATATATTATTGAATGGTTATAAATTTACATTTAAAAGCAGTGATGCATTTTGAGTTTTTTTGTTTTGGGGCCAAATTGACAATTTAAAAGGGCCAAAATTCCATTGATAGGGCTACAGGGATGATAAAGTTAGTACTATAGTATTTTTTTCGGTACTATTTGATCCGGAAAAGTACCATGGTACTCTTTTAGTACTATTTACATATAAATAAAAATTAAAGATTGAGTTTGAATTTTAACGTCTTTTTCACACAATTGCAATTAATACTATAATTAATATGCAATTTTATTTAATTTTAATTGTGAAAGACGTGGTAGAGAAGAATGAGTGTATTTTCTAAAAATCATAACTACATTGTAAATTTTTCAATTTTCCTGAATCAGATTGCGCAGTTTCTGGTATTGAACCTTCGTCAGTGACCCTGCTTTTTGAATAATGTAATATTTGTTATGTTTTTATTTGTTCGATTGCGTCTATATAAAATTTTCTGTGCAATCACTGACCGCGGTATAGATAAACTGATTTCTAACGCCACATGCACTCGCACCATACGTTAGACAGAGCGCTTTAGCGCACTGATCTATCGTCAGGTCGAGCTTTGTTGTGATTAAAAACTAGTTTTATTCAATACACGGTGTTTTTGTTCTTGCATACATAATCTCAGAAGTACAACTCCAACAACACAACAGTTCTATTTTTAGAAACTTCAAGATTCAACATTTAATTCAATTACCCATTAATAAATTAACATTTATCAAATGTATTTATTTGGATCCAACCGTTGTAAATGGAATTGATTAAAGATGATTTTATTTGAGTTCGAGTAAAAAAAAAAAGTGTTCGAAAAGTGAAAAAATAAAGTACAATTGAAAAAAGGCTATTGCCAACATCTTCAAATTTGCATTGTGATTCTAAAATCGAATGAGTAATGAAATAGATTTTCTTGCAAAAAAAAGGTGAATCTAAGAAATAGTCTGATAATTTTTATAAATTCTGTAACTAAAATCAACTAAATTTTGTTTTTATATACAAATAAATTTTAAAAACCTTAATTTATAATAAAAACTTGTACAGGTATCCCTCGATTTACGCGGCACGTTGGGACCGAAAAAAAAACCGCGTAATTCAAAACCGCATAAATAAAGGTTCTATATCAATACAAAATTCTGTTTTGGGACCAGCAATATAATAAACCGTGCAAATTGAAACACTAACTTCATACAAAATTCAAATTTGGGACCGAAAATCCGTGTTAAAAGAAAAGCTTATTAACATAATTTAAATTAAATTTATTTTATTTGTACTTTTCAATAGTTATAACAAAATATTATTTGTAAAAATAGTATATTTAAACTAGCTTTGAAAAAAAATTCAAAATTTATAAATTAACAAAAAATTTATAAAAAAAAACTTCTTTCCGGCTTTTTAAATCAACAAAACATAAATTGATTAAAACAAAACAAAAAATTCATAAAAAATATAAAATATTATACATATTGCTAATCTTCACAGATTTCGTCATAGTTAAAATCTTCAGTATCTTTGTCAAAGACTACTTTTTCAGAGTCTTTGTCATAGTTAACGTCTTCAGAATTTTGGTCACAATTAACGTCTTCGTCCAATTTAAAGAAGTCTGTTATTCGCTTTTGCTTTTGTTTTAAAAGTTCTTCGTATGATGCCAACGATTTTTTTATTAAACACTGAAATAAATCTGATCGATTTGTTCAAGGTTCATTATCAGTGAAAAATTTTATCAAATCCTGAGCCATTTGTATAAAAGTTTTTAACTTAGAAGAATCAAAATCTGGATTATCCTCACTATCACTTTCGTCTTCAGTTGATTCATCGGGGTCCGATGAATGAGATCTTGTTCTGTCAATTCTGGAACATCATTTATCATCTCCAATATATCTTCATCCACAATGTTTTCAATAATTCAGATTTTTCAATTACTTGTAGTATTTGAGCAACTTCCGCTGTTAACGGAGTAACAACATTATCATTAGGAAAACCAAACCCACAGCAAATTGTTTATTTTTTACTACCTTTAAAGTTTTTTTACACTGCAAATTAAATTTAACCACTTCTTTTTTGCAAAGAGCTGATAATGTTAAAAAAAAATGGTGTAATGCGCGCAATTAGAGGGTTGCCACTATTTTTAAAATCGCGTTATACTAAAAACGCGTAAAAAAACGCGTTATACAGAAAAATGGTCACTATTATTAAATCGCGTTATATCGAAACCGCGCAAATAAAGTACCGCGTAAATCGAGGGATACCTGTATTTAGTACTATGAGGGTAGAAAAAGTACTATTTTTTATGCTGGTTGGTACTATTTGAAAATCCCATTTATCATCCCTGTAGGGCCATATTTTTAAAAAAATTCGATTATTAGATTTTTACTAAAATAAAAATAATATTAATTTGTTAATTTGTTAATTAGAGTTCGTCATTTTAATGCTTTTTTAAAACTGCAAGAAAAACCCCTCTGACAATAAAGTTTAACATATTTTATGAATTCTCATAAATTATTTCCGCTCTTGCGATAACATAACATTATTAAAAAGCCTCCAAAAACACATTTTTTTAATACAAAATGAATTGCGGCACTTCTTTTAAAAAGTTGGACAAATATAAAAAGATTTAAAAATGTTATCGTCCTGCATTCAAAAATTTTAAAACCTGACCTCCTGGTACGAAAATATATGATTTTGAATGCGATTTTTATAAAAAACAAGTGGAAGCATTAAAGTCCGATGTGCCGAATTTGGTATAAAAAAGATTAAATTCGGCTGTGCCGAATTTTTTGATACCCTCCATCTCATTGTTTGAATTAACCAGTGCAAGTGAAAATAATATATATATATATATCTATATTCCTTGTAAAAATAACAATAACAACATTGTTGTTTTTATAAGTAAAATAAAATATGATTAATTAATGTATTTGGGGTGAAGAAAAAAATGTTGTATCAATTATCGTTAAAAGCGAACTGCACTGTATATAAATACAGATAAAGATTTACACAATTCAATATATATGGTTTGTGTCTTTGCTATAAAAAAATCGTCGATATTCAGGCGCTGAAATCGCTATGTTTAATTTCTATGATATTAAATATATATTTGAATTGGGAGTTAAAATCCAATTAATATTCTTTTAAGAATCCAATTGCAATTGATGGAAACGTCCAATTGGGAAAATTGTCAATAGCGCCATCTATTAAGTTATAAAGAGATAGGTTTAAAGGGACAGTAATAAGAAAAAAATTGTTTTAAAAATAATAAATATATTGTGAATTGTGCGCCCCGGTAGGCTAGTTGGTAGCGTGCTGGCTTATCAGTGCGGGGGTCGTGGTTTCGATTCCCACCAGAGGCACTGGTCTGTTTTCGCTACAACGCGCTGAAGGCCATAGTAGCTAGTGCTCGGTTAGGGTAATATTTATATAATTTGTAATTATGTGATTATTAATTAATAAATAAAATAAATATTGTGAATTAGTAATTTAATTTAATATCTAATTGTAATTGAGAAAGGACCTAATTGGAAGAATAACTGGCTCCTCCATTTAAATTGTGAAGGGAAGTTTATAAAAAAAAAGAAAAAAATATTCTTAGGAAAAAAACTTTTGTTTTGTAAATGAAACGAATTTAGTAGAAAAAAATCTAACACTCGATTAACGAGGGTTATGTGGTCAAAAAATAAACTTAGTTTATTGCAATAATTAGATGCAGTTTGCTTATAACACTTGAAATAGGGGAAAAGCACAAATCGATGCCTCAAAGTAACCAATATTTGTAGAAAATAATATTATCCATACATGAAATATTTACATATAATGTAGCACTGAAATAAGTATTTTTCTATAAAACAAAACCCGTAATATTAGTAGAAAAAAGCCACAAAATAGGCTTTTAGCAATGTAAGGAAAATGAATTGTATTAAATACAAAAACACTTTAATTTTAGCGAAAAACATACCGATTTGATCTAAACATGCTAGGAATATTATATTTTAATAATATTAATAAAAACTTTAAATGTTTTTCATCTTATGTTTCACTGAAACACAAATTAATGTTCAAAGTTATTCTGCAGGTTTGTTCTCAATGAAGGAAGTTTTTTTGGGATAATAGTTGGTTTTAAAATCAGTAGTGACAATTTACAGAATTGATAAAAACTGTGGAAAGAGTTGAGAAATCGTTTGCATGCACTGACAGGAATTTAATATTACATTTTAAGCAAAGTTATGCTTTTTTCACATGGACTTTTAAAAAAGCATTTAGGGGTCCAAGAAGGTGATTACGTAGAAATTTTTGAACTGTTTTGTAAATACTACATAAACATAGTTTAAGTGGCAATCGTTTCAGTTACATATATTCAGTTGAATTGGACAGAACTAAAGGGAAATGCAAATTGAAGTATTTATGAAATCTGTGGATATAAGAAGTCCGTTATATCAGACATCATTTGTACGGAGTCTTGTTGACGAGACAAACAATTTAAATAAAATGAATTCTTTATAACAAAGATCCATATTGCAATTTTTATTGTTATTTCAGAGGGAAATTAGTGTTTTAGTGAATTAGTTTTAGTGAATTTAGGGTTTAAAAAGCATACGCGAATTAAAAAAAAAAAGATTTAAAAAAATGCGCTTGCTGAGACATACATAATGAAATAATTATTAAATACCCGTTTACATTACAACACACGTGTTTATACTATACATCACATAAGTCAAACGGAAAGTGTGATAATATTAAGTTTGTCAAAAAATTAAAAAAAAAAATACTGTGTGTGTTTAGAGTGTTTTCGTGACACAAAAAATTAAAGAAACTGGTATTTTTTCAAATTATATAAATCCAAAAATTGATCCGGTGACAAATTAACATGTTTTGTTGACATATTAAACTTTTGTCAAAAATTCGTAAATTTTTTGGAAGCAAAAATCGTCCAATAGTCATTTAGTTATTTTGGGTATTAAATATCGTCAAAATGACTATAAATCGTCAAACCTGGCAACACTGCATGTAATTGCTTCTAATGCATACATACATACATACAGGCACGTAGCTAGAAATTTGTTTCGGGGGGGGCTTTTCGATTTTTTTTTGATTATATATTTTTTTTTGCACACTAAAGTAACAGCTTTTTCTTTTGTTTGCTAAATTTTTACCTACACGTAATGGGCAATCATGTATTAATAATAGAAATAGCTTTCTGATTTCATTTTGAAACAAAAACCTCCTGCATAAAGTACATTTCCTTAAAATGCATTTTTTCATTTTTTACTTATTGTGTTCATTATTTTGCGAATTTTGATGTCTATATCGCGAAACAACGCTTTAATCTGTTTGATCACAATTCACGAAACACATGAAATTTGAAAACGTTAGTGTTCTTTAAGTTGGATATGCATCGTTATTGTCTAATTACGTTAAATTTTTAGCTAAATATTAATTTTTAGTTTCATTAAATAAAAAAAGGATTATGCGGAAAACTTTTTGAAAACCACGAAAAATAAAATTGCGTTACTTTATATTTTTATGTGCTAATATACGTCTAGAGTAGCTAAAACTTGATAAATGTAAAAAAAGTAAAAAAGTTTCAACTTCTAATAACCCGATTAAAATTAATATGATGCTTTATATAATCATACGAAATTTAATATGAGTCTTAATAAAGTTTTATCCGAGAAATGGGCATAATAATTATATTTGCATTAGTTTAGTTTTAATTTGATAATATCAGATTAAATAACATCCGAATAATGACGCGATACAATTTAATACGATTTTATACAGCGGTATAAATTTATATGTGAACTGATACTGAAATATACAAAATAAGCTATAGTTGTGTCCGGTTTTTGATTTTAAAACTTCATGAAAATCCGAAATATCTATTAATCCTTTTAGACTTTAGCCACTTGCAAAAGGTTTACAACTTTATAATTTGTAACAAATTCAATAGCATTTGGAAATTTTATTATATTCAAAAATAAAAAATATATAAAATAATATAATGAAAATGAAGATTTTGTGATATTTATTAACTTACACCATTGAATAACAAAGACGGAAAAAACGTTGAAACTAAATTTAGAGTCTTAGATTGAAAAAAATCTTAGACTAAATTAAGAACTCATAATGTTACAAATGAAACAAATTCTTTTTTTAGGGTTAAGAACCAGAAAGAAATCAATTCAAAAGACAAAAATTTGGGGTAAATTTTGTGTATAAAATTATACACAAAATGATGCAATTAATTGTATTGTATTGATGTAATACACATTTACATCCAAAATATAATTGACAAATTTTCTAGTGTGACTCTGCATGGGGTAATATACAAATTTATCTAAAATAAAATTGTGTTTTTTAAAATATGATATAATATCAAAATATATATTATTTTGCAATGTTTAGGTATATAAATATAACGTAATTATTAATTGGATTAGTTTTAGCGTATTCTAAATGCAATATACAATTATACGCAACTATATATGACATCATATTAAATTTTTTCTACGAAATTAATTTTATATAGAAAATTTATATAATTATGTCCGGTTAAATGCACTGGCAGACAAAACCTTATAAGTGCATATAAAATAATGTATTATTTTATGCAAACGTTTTAACTCGGGAAATTAAAGAATTATAACCGTCCAAAAACAAATTAAAAGCAAATACCCTATATAATTTGCCTGCCACTTATAAGGAAGCTTTTCCGATGGGTTTCCTTTGAAATTAAATTCGGATAGGTGATAAAGCAGCAAAAATATATGAAAAACGTATCTATTTTTAAAATTGGTGGTGAAAATTAACACATTTTTGTATGAAAATATGTTTAAAGTTTAGGAAATTTAGACTTATTTAAAAACAGCGTTCAAATCCTCGAGAAAACACACATTTTGAAAACCATTTTGACACTATGTCGTGGACCCCGGCTGCCACTTATTTGAATTATTTAAACAAATTATTCACTATTTTTTCCCCTTTTTCATATATCCGACTTCATGTATTGTATTAAAAAAATCGTAAATTTTACAAGCAAGCGTGATTGTAGTCTGAAAGAAATAATAAAGAAAAAATATAAAATTGGAAAATTTAAAAATTTAAAAATATACCTGACATCGCCTAGGTCTTATTTCCATCGCCTAGGTCTTATTTATTTCGTATTTTCCAATTCACTTTGATTTATATTTTGGACAATTTCAAACGCTTTTCAAATTGTCTTTAATCAATTTTTTAAATAAAAACAATTTAAAATGTCTAAAAAAAAAACTACATCGTTATTACTGGTTTAGCTGCTTGATTTTAAAATGTCGCATTTCAAGGAGCGCCGATAAAAATTTGTTTACATTTAGTCTAAAAATAAATTGAGAAAATTTGAGTCCCATTGGACCACGTTAACATGTTATGCATATCGATCAAAGTTTGAGGCTTAAATTTGTTTCAAAAAATTAAAAAAATATGAGATATCGAAATATATATCGTAAAAAAAATACTGAAAACTATGTTATGCGTGCGTAGCAAACCAAATTTACCAAAAAGATTGCACTGTAAGTAAAGTAACGACTTTTACGGCACAAGTAAACTTAATTTTGAGTCTTAGTGGTAGCTCCATTTTAAAAGATTATGTCAAAATACAGAGAAAAAATCATTGTCAAAAAAAAATTCAATTAAACTTTTGTTCGATTTCAAACTTACTTTCAATTAACTGTTTAATTGTTAACGTTGAACAACATTGAAACAAATGCAAAAATTTTAAAAAGTCGCCAAAATTAAAAAAAATCGTTTAAAGTTGAAAATTCGCGTTTCTTTAATTTTGGTCATTTTTTTTTTAAATATTTTTTTGAATTTTGGCGTTTATTTTGGGAGTTTTTTAAATTTCTGCAATTTTGAGGATTGTTTTGGCAATTTTTTTTTCAAATTTTGCGATTTTTCAAATGGTCTAATTTTTCCCAATAGTAAACAATATTCAATTAAATTTTTAATAGAAGTGAATAAAACTATATGTAATTGAAAATAATATTAATTAAATAGATACAAATTATTTTAGTTGTTACTACAATTGCATCAACACGACCGAATTTAGTTAAACTTTTGCTGAATCAACAAATATTTTAATTAAAACTCAATTTTAGTTTTTTCTGTTTAGTTTGCATTGTCTCAAACAATTTTTTGATTATATTTTAAGTCAAAGACTTCGAAATCTGTTATGAAAAGATTTTATTTATTGCTTTTTGTCGAAAATCAACTCTAACAATGATAGCCGCCCATTTGCAGGCGATGTTTTCTAACGAAATTTTAAGATTCGAATCATATAAAACTATTTCCTATTTGATCCAAGTCAAAAATAATTATTTTCATATTAAATTTATCAATAACATTGTTACTTTCTAACGAATTGTATTAAGTTTTTAAATTTGTCAAATCATTTCGGGGGGGGGGGCTCTAGCCCCCAAGCCCCCCCTAGCTACGTGCCTGCATACATACCAGTTATAAAAACCTTCATACATACATACATACAGGGTAGCTGATGCATATTGTTACAATAAGAAATTTAAATAACTTTTTTATTTTATTTCTTTGTTTTAACATTTGAAAAGCCATACAGTATTTTTAATGGCTTTTAAGAAACAATTTATTTAAAATGACTAACACGCCTGAAGACATCAAATGCAAGCGAAATTCCGTGCAAATTACAGAGAAAATTCCAAGCTAAGGGGCAAGTCTACTGCGTTCAATTGCTTGTTGTTTGATTTTTTTAAAGGAGAGAAATGAAAATCCTTAAGCAGAACTGCCCGTATTGACTGTCTGGTGATAAATATATGAGCAAAAATATTCCATGTCGAAACTCTAGAATTGACTTGTATTGCAGCAACTATGGCAACAATTGTTTCTTACATTCGAACTGAGAAATTTTGATTAAAAGGCGTCCTAATGATTGTTCCACGATTGACAAAATAATTTACGAGCCCAATCTGCTCGGAGGAGTGCCGCCTAATGTGCCCGTTAAGTTTGTTTATGCGGAAATGCCAGCCCCCAAAGCATTGTAGTGGCGCACAATCAAAATGTTAGTTTCATTACCCCATTCGTTCATTTCCTTAAATTGAAAGACGAATCAATGAAACCAAAAAAAAAAAAAAATAAATCGAACCGATTAATAACTCAGAAAAAAAGTTATTACGTTTTCTTTTGTAGTGACATTTATCAGCCACCCTGTATTACAAAACAAAAAGCAGCAATAATATTTTGTGGTTTTTTCCCAGATTTTTTTTTAAAAGAACTACAACTACTTTTACAAAGTGTGTATACCCTCCGCACTATGGGATGGTAAAGTATTTTTACAAACACGCTTGCGGAGACATACATAATGAAATAATTATTAAATACCCATTTACATTACGACACATATGTTTACACTATACATCACATCAATCAAACAAAAAGTGTAATAAAATTAAGTTTGTCAAAAAATTAAAAAAGAAAATATTTTATGCGTTTAGAGTGTTTTCGAGACACAAAAAAGAAAGAATGTGGTATTTTTTCAAATAATATTAATCGATAATAATATAAATCGAAAAATAGATCCAGTGACAAATAAATATGCTTTGGTGATATATTAAACTTTTGGCAAAAATTCGTAATTTTGTTGGCAGCAAAAATCATAAAATCATCATTTAGTTATTTTGGGTATTAAATATCGTCAAAATGACGAAAAATCGTCAAACCTGGCAACACTGCATGCGATTGCTACTAAACATACATACATACATGCATACATACCATTTAACAAAAAAAACAACAACAATATTTTGTGGGTTTTTTGTTTTTTGTGCGTGTTGATTATGACCACGGATGGTAACAGATTCTATGTGGTTATTGGTTTGGTTAACGCTATTTTCTTTTATTTCGGTAACGGTATTTCAGAGGTAACTAGATTTCAGTTATTTCGGTTGCGGGCTTTTAGCGCTAACGGTGTTTTATTTATTGCGTTAACGGTATTTTAGATACAAAATAACGTTACATTTTAGTTATTTCGGTAACTTTATTTTAGGGAAAAGATTTTTCAGTTATTTTTTAACGGCATTTTAAGGGTAACGTTATTTTAGCTATTCAGGTAATGTTAATGCAAACTACAATTTTTGGCCCCATTATGCCCGAGTCTTAATGATTTTCTAGTTTATGATCATACTTTGGGAAAATATATATGTATATTTAAAGAAGTTTTTTTTCAGATCTTGGTAGATTATTTCGGTAACGGTATTTTTATGGTATTGATATTTTAATTATATCGGTAACGGTATTTTACGGATAATGGTATTTCAATTATTTCGGTTACGGTATTTTAAGATATTGATATTTTAATTATATCGGTAACGGTATTTTACGGATAACGATATTTCAATTATTTCGGTAGCTTTTTTTTGGGAAAACGATAGTCAGTTATAAGGGGTTTGAATCGGAGACAGTATTTAAGAGATATTGACTGCCATCCCTGATTGCGTATATTCTTGTGTATAAGCATTGAATGTACGTATGTATGATGAAATAAATAGAATATTTTAAAATTTGATTCAAAATTTTAAGAGGTATTCCCACATTTTCACTCATAACTTTTGAACGCGTTAACCGATTTTGATCATTTTCACTACCAAACTGCTCATGATATCAACAAACAATTTGACTGAAAATTAGCAACACCTCTTCTGTATTAGCGGAGTGTTTTGTATTAACACAGACAGACGGACAGACGGACAGACGGACATGGCTATATCGACTTCTCTATTCATGCTGATCAAGAATATATATAGTTTATGGGGTCCCAGATTTTTTTTTAAAGAATTACAAACATTTGACAAAGTGATATATACCCTCCTGCACTATGGGATGGAGGGTATAATTAAACAACTCCCCGTTTTTCATTCTCTAAGGAACTAGCATATGCTCTCATCTAATAAAAAAAATCAGGCAAATTTCATAAAAGTCTAAACTAAACGGTTTAAAGTAGTTAGTTCAATTTTGAGCTGAAAGGGCCAAAATAGATAAGAAAGTACCACAGGGCTATCAAGCAGTCAAAAGTGCCACAAATGGCCCTATTGTGCCACGTTTTGCATCACTGTTTAAAAGATACCGCAATTTGTACCATTCTAATTGGATTAACCAAGTTTTTTTCTACCAAGAGCGCTAAATGGGATTATTTTTAAAAGTGTGGTAATTTACAGATAATTTCCTTGCGAACGATATCAAATTATTTTTACCATGTTATAATCGGACCACTAAGTAAGAATCAAGTGATGTATCCCACTATGTAGTATATATATTTTTAAAAAATTTAAAAAACAAACTAAAACTTATTATTTTTATTTAAATATTTTCACTAAGATGTAGTCCATCAGGGTAATGAAGTCGTGATATTCGTTAACAAAGTCCTATTTTTTATCTCTGCATAAAGTGAAGTTTGATATATCTCCTTAACTAACAAAGATAAATAATCGAAATTTGGTACTAAGATTCATTCAATGACCAAAAAAAAAAAAAATTTTTTTGGTTATTCAAATATTTTTGTGGTAAAAATGTGCTGATCATTTTTGAAAAATTCGATTTTCGGACCAATTTTTTAGTAGGTAGGAGGGGGCGTAAATGTAAACCTTATTCTTTATAATTTAAGGCCCCCTAACAAGAATCTGTGGGGGGGAGGGGGAAGTTATTTAAAATGTTGACAAATAAATTTTTGCAGTGAGTAGGATCCATTGAATATTAAGGAACTCCATCGTTATCTCAATTTTTTTTTGAAAATGGACTCATACCACATTCAATATAAGTAGTTCATTTGTACGTTAACTTGTCTTAATATTAACAGATTTTTATCGAATTTGAACATTCAAGTAAAATGGCAATCAATAATCTAAGCTACAATTTCAAATATTCAAACAATAAATTTTTCTACGCGAACTAGATTTTGAAATCTATTTTAAACTGCATTTCAAGGTAATGTAAATGCAGCTTTACGAAGTTTTGTGCTCCGTTAATCGAAAGAGGGGGCTCTATATTGTATAATTACCACCAAAAACATAGAGATTTACACAATATTCTTTGCGAATTTGTATTTAAAATGATTTTTAAAGTTTATTTAATAAAATTTATTTATAAATCACTAAATATTTCCAGTTTTCTGCCAAAAATTAAATTGTTATTGCTTTCTATCTGTATTATTTTTCACTTTTTATTATTTCCAACCAACAGTTGTCGAAATCAAAAAGTTCTCCCAAGATATAATAAGAATTCGAACTCGATTGATGTATACGTGGGATAAGAAGCCCACATACCAAGCTCCCCACTTTAGCGGTTTGCCCAGGCCCCAAAGTGCGTGGCTTTCCCCATCATGTTGATGAAGACCGTAGTGGGTCAGAAAATGCATTCCATTTATGCTAGTGTCTAATAACTTTTTCTGTGTTTTTTTTTCTAATAGTCAAAGTAAATTATCATATAAAAATTATAATTTTTCTGTTAATTTAGAGAAAAATTTGTCATGATCTAAAACCGAACAAATAACATCTCACATCATCCTTTTTATTCATATTTACTTACTATAAGTGTTGCCAGTTTTGACGATTTTTGCTATTAAAAATTACGATTTTTTTAAATACGAAATACAGCCAGAAATTTTCCAAAACCCAGTATTTTCTATTCTCCAAAATAAAAATGAATTTATTCACAAAATCGCTGAAAATGTTTTTGGAAAGCAATTAGGAAAAATCAGTTCAAACAAAGAAGCAATTGGTTATAAAAAAAACGGAACATTTTTACCGGTTTCTAATACGGTTTTTAATACCAACAAAATTTAATTATAACGATTTTTAAGAATTTGTTGACGATGTTTTAGAACGTGATGATGTTGACGACTTCGAGTCCAATAAACCTGGCAACACTGCTCACTATGCATAATATTACACAACAATCATTTTAAAGTTGTAATTTTAAAAACTTTCTTCTCTCATTTAGAATCAACGATCTGACAATTTTTAATCGAATGATAAATTTTTGAAAACTTATCGATTATTCGAACGAATAATTTTAAAAATGCATAAATAATTTAAATATTTTAGCCTATCATCTCAACTTTTTATAATTTTTGACATCGAATTGAATACTACAATAATACCAACTCTTAAATGTAGTTACTTTAGACCACGGACCCTAAATATTATTCCTTTTATCATAAAAGTCAATTGCAAAAATATATTTTGTGACTTTTATTTTTCGGCCAAAAGTAAAAGTTATTTTTTTAAATTTTATTTTTTTGAGCAAAAATAAGAGTTATTTTTTGATTTTTATTTTTTAAGCAACTTTTGCTCTAATTGTTTTTTAATTTATGGAAAATAAAAAATTCCCGAGAAGGTTATTTTTATCGGTATTCCTTACATTTTGATACATTTTGATACATTTGTTTTGTGCTTTTCAAAAGTATATTTTTTTTTATTTTATTGAAGTTTCGAAAAAAATTAACTTTTATTATTGCTCAAAAAGATAAAAGTCAAAAAAAAACTTTTATTTTTTTCTCAAATGAATAAAAGACAAAAAAATAATTGTATTTTGTTTGCTCAAAAAAGAGAAAATCGAAAAATAATTTCAATTTTAGCTCGAAAAAATAAGAGTCAAAAAATAACTTTTATTTTTGCTCAAAAAATAAAAGTAAAAATATTACTTATAGTTTTGCTCTAAAGAATAAAACTCCAAAGTCAAAAAGCAGAGCATTTTATGAAAGACTTCGCCACAAGAATCAATATCGTATACTGGAATAAGTTCTCCGAAATATGCCTCTATATTCTTTTTTTTTTCTTATAAAAATTTGAAAAAAACTGTCATTTTTGGTCCCTGTTTTAGACTATAGTACACAGACAAAATTATCAACCTAAAATATCTAATTAAAGATTTGATTTGAATTTAATTTGTTTCTAAACAAATATTTAATTGAATCAATTAATATTTTAATTGACTTTTAAATATACAAATACGTACATATTTTATTTTAGACGCAATTATTATATTATTTTTTCATACACTGTATGCATAAATAGAAAATTTTCAGTATAAAATACCAAATACATTTGAAGTTAACAAACAAAACAAGCACACACACAAACAGAGTCAGCATTGCAAAAAACACACATACCAACGTATAGATCGCACACTTTTTTTGTGAGTATCATATTTTTTTTTTGTAGAAGTTATTTATAACGTTTTTCCTTCTTAATTTTAATAAAAGGTTTAATTGATAGTATCATTGCCGTGAAATCAATTAAAATATTAATTGATTCAATAAATTTTTTAATTGAAACCCGTTTTTAGTTTTTTTCTGTGTAATGAAAAATATATATCAATTATACGCCGTTTTTAGTATACAGCGCTGTTACGATCTTATTTTAGAATTTACATAAATGGAATTTTCAGTTTAAGGGCTAACGTGCACCCAGAAAACAGTCTAAGTTGTGGCCACCGAATTCGTTGCCAATCTAATTCTGGCGGTTACGAAAACTATCGTAATGTTAAATTATATTTTTAGCCGTGAAAGATAATATTAAGTTGTACCCAATATGACAGTTCAAATAAGTATTGTTACATTCCACAAAATTTTATTGAAATTAAAAAACTTTTTTAATTTTTCTGGTATTGAGACGTGGCCTTCAGACTAATAGCTCTCTGTCCTACTGATTGCACCAGAATCACTTTTAATTTTCATTGCCGTATTTGCTATTTAAACATTTAATTAAAAAAAACTTTGTGTGCTTTTCTTCTGCGAGATTGGAACTCGGAAGTTCGAAGTACAAACCAAACTCTCTACCCACTACACCACAAACACTTATAAATGTTGAGTGCTAAATTTAAATTTAAATATTTTGTTAGGAAAACAATACCAATCATAAGTTGCTTCTATAAGCAATGTAATCCACAATTCGGTTGGTACAAATGAACCTTCAATTTAGTGGCACATTTGATTCCGAATACCGTATTTGCAGTAACCACTTTTGATTATTAACAATTTTTTAAAAAATTTGATAGATGGTACCAATGCTCTTGTATTATCACAAAATATATATTTGCTTCTACTGTACACAATTACTAACCAAATTTTATTTGAAAAGTTGATTGGAAATACCAATAATTGTATAAATAGATTGTTTTTTAATTCCTTTTCCCTCTTTTTAATTTCCAGCACAATATTTTTGCTTTATTAATCGATTATTGGTAGTTCCAAATAATATAACGTCCTATCAAATCAATTTTAATGGTTCAGACCGAATTCCAACTAATCCTTTTTCTGGCTGTGCTATTGTTGTTAACCCTCAAACTATACCAATTGTCCGGCACGAAAAATGTTTTTCTACCAAAATTTATTTATTTTTTTTAAGGGAAGCAACACTCAGGAAATTCTTCGTATTAATTAATTTGTTGCTTTCTTTGTAAAGGGGATAGTGGAGTGATGCAAGATGGTGAAAGATGAAGAGCTATAAACATGTCAACACAGTATTTGCAAGAGATGATAAGTCGTAGAACAGTTGTTGCTCGCCACCTGATGTAGAGTTGGCGAATTTATTGAAGCTTTTTGTTTCATAGGTGGGGTTAAGTGCTATGGGAACACCGAAGGTGGGCGCTGCGATACATATAAGTGATAGAAAACTCATACATATTATTTTTCTAAATTGATGTTGTCGTCACCGGGAATCGAACCCGGGACCATCTGTGCAACAGTCCAACGCGCTAACCATTACACCACATTGCCCTCAAGAACTAACCCATCAAAATTAATAAGTTTAGTCATAAATTATCCACTTTACCAAAAAACTACCCCATTTGTGTTTTTACTTAAGGAGATATGTAAATTTTAGGTTTTCGAAAAACGCGAAACTGAGCGAAAACGCAACTAAACTTCAACATATATTGATTAAACTTAAAGGCTTTGCTAATACTACTTAATATAGTCTTCGCCCCAAACTTCATAAATATCCGTCTATAAGTTTTCAAGTTAAGACGATGTCCTTTACAGGTATCCTTTTTGAATCCTGTATATCGTTGGACCAAAATAGAGCTTTTATTTTTCTTTGTGCTTGGTTTCTGGTCAACATAAATATGTTTTCAATATTTTTAAAAATGTTATTCATTTCAAAATATTTATTTTTGAAATATTACGAAATTTTAACTTTAACGCTTTCGCGCTTCAACATCGTGCCATGCACAAAAGAAATTACTTCACAAAATATTTTGTAAATTTATTTGTCTATCGAAATAATTTAAATTTGTATTATACGCGCAGAGGAAAAATGTGGTTGCAATATGATTGCGGCCGCAAAACTATATTTCCTACAGCCATAAATGGTGGTTTCAATTAAATTATTGTCGTGTCAATCATATTCATCATGTTCTACTAAAAATTTCTGTTTTTTTTTTTCAGTTATCATATTATTGTATTGTCTACAGCCGTATTATAGTTGCGTCAACTATAAGATGATCAATTAGGTTTTTTTTTATGAGCGTCTTCGCTCTTTTAGTTTTATTCTTGTTTGAGATTTTATGAAAAGATGTTGTGAGAAACAGTCAGCCCTAAAAAAAAATAAATAATATTAAACAAAAATAGACAAACAACGTATTTAGTGGTGTTAATTGTAATGGTGACCTGTTTTGTGGAAGAACGAATAAGTTTGTAGTCTCACCCGGTCTATCCTGGAAGTATAGGCAAAAGTTTAATTATCGAGCAGCCTTTAAATAAAGTTATTGTTTATTATATGGGCATAAAAGTGTTACAAATTAAGTATAAATTTATAAAAATGTGCTTTATTTTTTTAATTTTTTGTAATTACGAAAACAAAGACGTTTGTTAAAGAAAAAAATATGAAAGGAAAATTTTACCAAAATGCGCGTGCTTTTAAGTCTGTAGTACGAAGTAATCATAATATATTTGCAATAATCATAATATGATAATAAATGATGACGAAATTCTTGTCCATGATCATAATAACATAACTAGAACTGTAATGTGGTTATAATGCAATTATTATGATTGCTGCGAACATAGTGTGATCATTATAAATGTATTGTGATTACATGTATAGCTTGTATAGCTGACATAATATTTCACAAAGCTTATTCTTCAGCGCAAAGACAATTTGATTATTTAAATTATTTGAAACCTACACTCAAAAAAAAAAGTTTGTAAAGCCACCAAAAAATTTTGCTGAGTCAGCAAAATTTTAGTCAGGAGGATGCTAGCAAAATTAGTAGATTCAGCAAAAGTTTTGCTAACACTTAGTAGATTAGAAATAAAAAAGCGTTGGTAAAAATTAATAAATTTTTCCTGAATTTTAGTAGACTGAAAAAAACGCAAAAAAATTGTAAAAAAAATTGTAATTTAGTTAATATATATGCTGAAAATCATAAAACATATTTTTGTGATTCTTTTAAAAATAATATACAATTATTACGAAATATAAAAATTTTCATTTTCCCACATTGATGTCATGAAGTTATTTAATATCTGAAAATATATAGAAATAAATATACATAACAAAAATTTTCTTTCAACTACTTACATCAATGGTTGTCTAAATGATGCTATCTTTTAAGGACGCAACTGCCGAAGATAATTATAGAAACGAAACGAAAAAATAAACAAAAACAAACGCAACGAAAAAAACAACCCTTTTTTTGCAATAAGAAAAAGGAACCATACTAAGATGTGTGTCTTTGTCTTTCGCTTTACTCTGTCTACATGTCTGTATATGTTTGTTTGCAATTTGACCACACTAAATTATTAATCTATTAACATTTATTATAGAAATACATATTAAATTTAAATATTTTCTTTTGTCTTTTATTTTATTAATAGACAATTATTTTCACAAGCCGGTGACAACGTAAAATTTAAGTTGTTTTAATCCTCTATTTTGTTTTATGTATGAAAAACAGATACAAAAGTCTTCCATGATTGATTTTTTTATTTGTCTTTTTAGAGTTGTACTTTTTAGTATCATTTTCCTCTTCTCTACTACATCTTGACATGCCGCGACATCTGCTTATCAGCACAATTTTTTTTAGCAAAATTAATTAGTAAAACATTAGTATATTAGTAAAGCATTAGTATAAAACAGTTAAGTGCTGAATAGGTATAACAAAAATTTTAGCTGAAAACACGATTTTAGCAAAAAATTTGCTAAAAAATAGTATACCTGATTTACAAGACGTTTTACTAACTTTTCTACTAACTTATTTTTTTTGAGTGTAAGCGTATTTAAATGTGTGATTTATTAAATAAATATACTATCAAAAAATATCCATATCGTTTTAATACAACTTCAACAGAATGCTGGGAGAATACAAATCATATTATGATAATTCATACAAATTTTCAAAACCATAATATGGTAATATTGGGATTTATTTCGAACCATAATGTGGTAATCTAATTATTATATTATGATACAGTAGCAGATAAGTGTATGGTTGTCACAACCATAGTAACATGCTTGTCGTAATCATAATCCCAAAAATTTATGATGCTCTTCCAATATGGTTCCCTCAACCATATTTTTTCTTTGCTTAGAAAACACTCATTTGGCGTACTTATGGTCAATTTAAAATACCCCGCGCGGAGGCGGGCTTGCCGGTTAGAGGATTAATAGTTTTGTGTAGCTGCTTTATATTGTTTATTATATCTTTTATTTATATATTTACCCATTATTAAAGAGTCCATATATTTGAAAACGATTAATACAAGTTTTAAAATTTCAGTTATTTCTTCAATAGAGTTTTGATTTTATTTTGTCCATTGCCATTTTTATACAAATTGTCACAAAATTGGTAAATTTTCGAAAAGGTTTAATTGAAATTAGTAATTTTTTTTTTAGTTATTCGTTTAATTCGATTAGTCGTCAAAATTTATTCGAACTATTCGTTAGTCGAAAATCATGTTTTTTAAATTGTTCGTTCGATAAATCGAATAAATTTTATTCGAGTGAAAAACCTAGTATCGCCGTATTGCAAAACTAATATAAACATTTTTCTGACAAACAATTTTTTAATAAATATTGTTTCTTCATTGTAAAGCATGTTTTCGTTATGAAGTTTAAAGTAGTTAAATAATTTAAAGTTTTTTTTATATTTTAAATGTAATTTTTCTTATGTTAAACTGCAATGTCTTGTGTATGAAACAACATAAACAATAAAAATATTAACTAACGCATTCGTGAAGTAAAAGGGTAATTTCGTCTAAATGTTATACATTTTACACACAAAAACATCTTTGCCTAGTAATTGGAAGCATTGCAACTAATAAAGTTTATTTACAAAAGCTATGCGAAAACTAGTAACATTTTACCAAGTTTTTACTTGTTTCTACTTAATTATTGAATAATTTATGAGAAACAACTTTACAATACCTAAAACCGTATAGACCTAAAACCATATAATAGTTATAGTCCAAAGAAAATTGCATTAACAAATAAATTAAATTTGGAAATACTTAAATTACACTCAGACTTGGGCCACGTTAATTACATTTCAAAATCATTCACTTGTGAAATTTTTCTATATCATTAATAATTTCAGACCTACGCTCACACTTGTGGGCTTAAACGCATCCTTGGAAAATTTTAAATTTTGTCAATACCAGACATGGGACATAATACCAATATCTGTGCATTCAATTACAGGCCAATTACTTTTTTATGTTCAATTACATGTAATTGTGTGTAATTTAGTAATTTCCCTGTAACTAAATACCCAGATGTTGTTACTAATCCCCATTTTTGGTATTAAAAATTTTACAAATTTGCCAAGGAAGCGATTAAGCTCACAAGTGTAAGCGTAGATCTGATATTTTTAATTATGTGGAAAAATTGTGAAATGTAATTAACGTCACACAAGTCTGATTACAATACACTGAGAGAATTCTCTACAGGGTAACAATGCATTTTTGCATAACATCTTTGAAATATCACTGGAACTCATCCATTGAAACTTTTCATTAAATAATGCAGTTTTTCATAAAATTTAATGACATTTTTAATGTTAATTATTTAAAATTTTAGTCAGGATGGTGCTTGCAAAAAAATTGCTAATGTCAGCAAAATCTTTTGCTTAAAATCAGCGAGCTGATTTTTAGCAACAAAATTAGTAGATTCAGCAAAAGTTTTGCTAACACTTAGTAGATTAGAAATTAAACAACCCTTGCTAAAAATTAATAAAATTTTTGCTGAATATTAGTAGACTGAAAAAAACTCAACAATTTGTAGAAAAATTATACTTTAGTTAATTTATTTGCTGAAAATCATAAAACATATTTTTGTGATTCTTTTTAAAATAATTTACAATGCGTTACAAAATATAAAAATGTTCATACTCCCAAATTGACGATATGAATTAATGTAATATCTAAAAACAATAGAAATAATTATATATAACATAAACGAAATTATCTTTGAACTACTTACATCAATTATTGTCTAAATGATGATATCTTTTAAAGGAACGCAAATGCCGCAGAGAATTATAAAAACGAAACGAAAAAATAACAAAATATATCATATGCAACCCTTTTTTGCAATAAGAAAAATGAAACAGAAAAATCTACCTAAGATGTACAGAGGTGTTCAAAATATTTGCAACTGAAATCATGGTTTAGGTAATTATAATTTTTTGATCAAAAAGATTTGTGGTATAAGTTTTTGTTTTTTTTTTATTAAATTCAGTTATAGCATATTATGTTACAAATACAAAAAAATTATTCATAACTTCTCAAAAATAAAAAAAGTAGTTTTAACAAAATAAGGCGATAGTGCAGTGTTCAAAACATTTGCAACTCTTAAAGTAATTAACAGGAAATACAAACAATGGGTTTAACGCTCAGTATTTTGTAGCGTAGCCATTATTTTTTATAACTTCTGAACAGCTCTTAGGCATTGAGCTTTTTAATATAATCGTCAGAAATTTCATTCCACTGCTTATCCGACTCGACGAAGAGTTCATCACCATTGCGGAATACTTTATTGCCGATATTCCGTTTTACAATCATCCACATGTTCTCAGTCGGAATGAGATTGAGCCGACCACGACATGAAATTAATTTCATTTTCCTGCAGCCAAACTTGTACAACCCCCGCCGTGTGTTTTGGGTCGTTGTCGTGCTGGAAGGTCCATTAGAGTGGAATTTCCATTCAGCATACGGAAGCATAACTGAACTCAAAAGATCTCTATAGATTGTGGCCGTCATTGTGCTAGTAATGCGGTGAATTGGGCCAATCCCATTTCCTGAAAAACACCCCCACACCATAATGTTTCCACCTTCGTGCTTCACTGTGGCGGTTGTGTATCTGGGATTAAACTTTTCGCCTCGTGGTCTTCGAACACCGGAGGTTGAATTTAGACTCATCTGACCACAATATATTTTTCCATTGCTGTTGAGTCCAGTTCAAATGGGTGCGTGCAAAGTCAAGCCGAGCTTTTCGGTTTTTTTCCGACACAAACGGTTTTTTTGTACATCTATAACTTCTAAGACCATATTCTCGTGCTCTTCTTTTAATGGTGGGAAGACTGGCATCTATTAAAAGTTCAGTTTTAGCTTCTCTGGGAACTGCTTTGGGATCTTCTCTTAGAGTTGTAATACGGGGTCTTCCACCTTTATGAGTTGTGTGGATGTTACCACCAGTGGCGTACCCAGGGGGGGCCCTGGGGGCCAAAGCCCCCCCGAAATATTTTCGATTTTTTATTTTATTTTTGTTTTGGTTAGTATGTAATAAATGAATTTATAATATTTTTCAAACTAATGATATATTAACTGAAATTGATCTATGGAAACACTACCATAAAGACCATCAAATCCGCTAGATGCTATTCAAGATTGCAACAAGGAACTTTTTCCAAACGTTTACATGTTTTTACATTTACTGATAGTAATTCCTGTTACAACTGCATCCGCGGAGAGAAGTTTTTCCACCCTAAAAAGAGTGAAAACATATTTAAGGAATTCTATGGGTGAAGCTAGACTTGGTGCTCTAGCTCTTGCATCAGTGTATCGAGAAAAGCAGGGACCGAAAATAACAGTTATTTCCAAATTTTTAAACAAAAAAAGCAATTAGAAGTAAATGTCGGAAAACTGTTTCAAGCATACCATTTTGATCCTTATGAACTAGTCTATAATAAAATGCATTGCTTTTTAAAATTTTTATTTTTATTTTTTTTTAGCAAAAATAAAAGTTTTTCTTTGATTTTTATTTTTTTGAGCAAAAATAAAAAATATTTTTTGATTTTTATTTTTTCGAACAAAAATAAAAGTTATTTTTTGATTTTTATTTTTTCGAGCAAAAATAAAAGTTATTTTTGATTTTTATTTTTTCGGGCAAAAATAAAAGTTATATTATGATTTTTATTTTTTCGAGCAAAAATAAATGTTATTTTTTGATTTTTATTTTTTCGAGCAAAAATAAAAGTAATTTTTTGATTTTAGTTTTTTTCGGGCAAAAATAAAAGTTATTTTTTGATTTTTATTTTTTCGAGCAAAAATAAAAGTTATTTTTTGGTTTTTATTTTTTCGGGCAAAATTAAAAAGTTATTTTTTGATTTTTATTTTTTCGGGCAAAAGTTATTATTTGATTTTTATGTTTTCGAGCAAAAATAAAAGTTATTTTTGATATTTATTTCAATTTCTTGAGTTGAAATTCCATAAGTTATAAATTTTTATTTTTATAACGAATAAATAACAAATAACGCAGTTATATTATATATATATAATATATAAATATATAATATACATATAATAAAATATAAATATATACATATAACTAGCGGGCTTTGCCCGCTACGTTGTTAGCGTGCCTTAGACCTAGTTTTTGGGATGATGGATAACTTTTCAGTTTGCCCACTATCTGTGTACCAAAATTTAATAAAATCCTTTAAGCCATATAAAAGATAACAAAAAGTGGGCGTAAAACTGCCACGCCCACCAAGTCTTAATCTATTATAGCAAACAGTGCTTATGAGTCATCCCAATATCTGTGTACCAAATTTCAATAAAATCTGTTCAGCCATATAGAAGATAGTGAAGATGTGGGCGAAAAAGTGCCACGCCCACAATATCTAAATTTGATATAACTTAAAGTGCTTATCTGTGACATCTCTTTCTGGGTACCAAATATCAATTGCATCGGTAAAGCCATATCGAAAATAGTGAAAAAGTGGGCGTAAAAGTGCCACGCCCATCATATAAAAATTTCATATAGCCTACAGTTCCTTCCAGACCGCCCACTGTCTATGTGTCAAATTTGAATAAAATCTGTAAGCCATATAAAAGATAACAAAAAGTGGGCGTAAAACTGCCACGCCCACCATGTCTTAATCTATTATAGCAAATAGTGGTTATGAGTCATCCCAATATCTGTGTACCAAATTGGAGTAAAATCTGTTCAGCCATATAGAAGATAGTGAAGATGTGGGCGTAAAAGTGCCACGCCTACAATATCTAAATTTTATATAACTTAAAGTGCTTATCTGTGATATCTCTTTCTGGGTACCAAATATCAATTGCATCGGTAAAGCCAAATCGAAAATAGTGAAAAAGTGAGCGTAAAAGTGCCACGCCAATCATATAAAAATTTAATATAGCCTATAGTCCCTTCCAGACCGTCCACTGTCTATGTGTCAAATTTGAATAAAATCTGTAAGCCATATAAAAGATAACAAAAAGTGGGCGTAAAACTGCCACGCCCACCATGTCTTAATCTATTATAGCAAATAGTGCTTATAAGTCATCCCAATATCTGTGTACCAAATTTCAATAAAATCTGTTCAGCCATATAGAAGATAGTAAAGATGTGGGCGTAAAAGTGCCACGCCCACAATATCTAAATTTGATATAACTTAAAGTGGTTATCTGTGACATCTCTTTCTGGGTACCAAATATCAATTGCATCGGTAAAGTCATATCGAAAGTAGTGAAAAAGTGGGCGTAAAAGTGGCACGCCCATTATATAAAAATTTCATATAGGCTATAGTTCCTTCCAGACCGCACACTATCTATGTGTCAAATTTGAATAAAATCGTAACGAATATAGCGAAAAAGTGGGCGTAAATGTGCCACGCCCACAATATCTAAATTTTATATAACTTAAAGTGCTTATCTGTGATATCTCTTTCTGGGTACCAAATATCAATTGCATCGGTAAAGCCATATCGAAAATAGTGAAAAAGTGGGCGTAAAAGTGCCACGCCCATCATATAAAAATTTCATATAGCCTATAGTTCCTTCCAGACCGCCCACTATCTATGTGTCAAATTTGAATAAAATCGGTTCAGGCGTTTGGACGTGATGCTCACACAAACAAACAAACAAACAAACAAACAAACCAACAGTCATTTTTATAATATTAATAAGGATAAGGATATATAAATTTTATGGTTGCCTTTTGTAATATTTTCGAGTTTAATAATCAGTAAAACTTATTTTTAATATGACGATTTTTTTGAAGAATTCTTGTTTTAAAAATGACGAATTTAATTTACAAAAATTGGCGCACTGCTCGTACAAATAGAGATGTTTGTCTTGTAGTTAGATACTTAAAAAATGTATAATAATATATATTAATACAGTTATCACAAAAAATAACATTGCAAAATATTTGCTGTATATCTATCATCACTGAAAAATCATAATTACAAAGCTAATAACTTTTATTTTTGGTAAAAAAAAAAATTAAAACCAAAAAATGACTTTTATACTTGCTCGAAAAATTAAAAATCAAAAAATAACTTTTATTTTTGCTCGAAAAATAAAAACCAAAAAATAACTTTTATTTTTGCTCGAAAAAATAAAAATCAAAAAATAACTTTTATTTTTGCTCGAAAAAATAAAAACCAAAAATTACCTTTAATTTTTCTTAAAAAAAATAAAAATCAAAAAATAACTTTTATTTTTGCTCGAAAAAATAAAAATCAGAAAATAACTTTTATTTTTGCTCGAAAAAATAGAAATCAAAAAATAATTTTAACTTTTGCTCGAAAAAATAGAAATCAAAAAATAATTATAACTTTTGCTCGAAAAAATAAAAATCAAAAAATAACTTTTATTTTTGCTCGAAACGATAAAAATCAAAAAATTACTTTTATCATCTAACTTTTATGAAAAAAGGAATATTTTTTACGGTCCCTGGAGAAAAGGTTGAACCTGACATTGACACTTTTGACATTGACACTTTTATGAAAAAAAATCGTTGAATTAAATTTTAAGAGCTTTGTTAATAGTATATAAGGATCTTAATTACTATGATAGCTCACTTTAAAAATCAAAATAAAATTATTTAATTGATACATAAATTTGTTAAATATTTCAAAAAAAAACTTGTTTGTAGATATAAAAAAACTAAAAAAACAAAGACATGTCAAAACATTTTTGCTTCAAAATTGCTATCATAACTGGGTATAACGTCAATGGTAACTTTCCCATCCAAAACTTATTTAACAGATACAAAATATTAGTGTCCGACCGAACTCATTTTTTTCGGCCGAAGCCGAACTTCGGCCATAATATCAATGTTCGGCCGAAGCCGAAGCTGAACTTTTTGTTTTAATAAAAAAAAAATATAAATTGTTTTTTTAGATTAATAAATTTAAACCAAAATTATATGCTTTTCAAACAAAAAAAATTTAAAAACAAAAATTGGGCCCCCCCCGAAACAAAATCCTGGGTACGCCGCTGGTTACCACTATTAACAATGCGGCAAAGCGTTGATTTTGGAACGGAGTACTTTATAGAAATTTCTTTTTGGGAAAGTCTATTTTGAAAATCATTTAAAACCAGAATTGTGGTTTTATTTCCTGCCATTTTTTACAAAAATTATTCTTACGATGTTTATGCTTCCAACATCTTATTACAACTATTAAAGAACAATAATTATAATAAATTTGTTTAAAAAATGTAACGGCCTGAATCTCATATTAAAAATGAATGCGATTACCGTTATATCCTAGCATTTGTTAGTATAAATTGTTTCGTTAAGAGTAAGAATAATGAGAGTTGCAAATGTTTTGAACACCTGCATTTTGAATACATCTATTATTATTAATTTTTGTTGTTGTTTTAATTTAACGGAATTAATTTTTTTTATTTGTTTAACATAAAACAGTGTATGAAGAATATGTCAAAAATAAATTTTAGTAACTAAGAGTGATTTGAAGAAAATAAATCAATGAAAAAAACAAATGCTATCTCATTTCCAAATGTTTTGACCACTACTGTATGTCTTTGTCTTTCGCTTTAGTCTGTCTACCTATTGCATATTTGTTTGCAATTTGACCACACAATATTATTAATATATATAAACATTTAGTTTACAAATACACATTTAATCTTCATTAAATTTAAATATTTTATTTTCTCTTTTATTTAATTAATAGACAACTACTTTCACAAGCCTGTGACGACGCAAAATTTAAGTTGTTTTAATCCACAATTTTGTATTATGTATGAAAAACAGATACAAAAATCTTCCATGGTTGATTTTTTTATATTATGTCTTACTAGAGTTGTACTTTTTAGTATAATTTTCCTCGTCACTACTACATCGTGACATGCCGCGACATCTAATTCATTCTGAGTATATCTATCAGTCTGGTTGTCGTTCACACTATTGATGTGCTAATCAACACAATTTTTTTAGCAAAATAAATTAGTTAAACAATAGTAAAATATTAGTAAAACATAAGTTAAAAACAGTTATGTGCTGAATAAGTATAATTAAAATTTTAGTTTAAAGCATAATTTTAGCAAAAAATTTGCTGAAAAATAGGATACCTGATTTACAAGATGTTTTATTAACTTTTCTACTAACTTATTTTTTTGAGTGTACGACTAATGAAAAGGTTTCATTAAAAATTATTTCATTAAAACTGCTTTTCCGTAAAGTTTAAGAAATTTTTCATTCACATTGTGGAGAAAATTTCATCAGTTTAGTGAAAGAATTCATTAAAACTCGTTCAAGAAATTCTCGCTGTGTACTCCACTGCCAAAAATACTTGTCTTTGAAACACATCTTTTTTAATAGACCTATATACGCTGAATCCATAAAACAAATTTTCTTATTTGCAGTTTTTAAAATATCGCGATTTTTATAAAGGGATTTTCAATAAGGACTTGACAACTTTTTTTAAATAAAACGCAAACCATGTGAGATATTTCCATCGGCCATCGGCTTCAATTCTTGAGTCAGCTTGATCTTGTATGGGTGTAAACAAAGATCCTTACGCAAAATTCGCCATTAAGTGGTCTTGGCGATGCCCAGTTCTTGAGAACGCCGCGGAATCGACTGATTTAGATCATTTGCTACGGACGCCTGAACGGCAGCAATATTTTCGGCACTTCGACCAACCAGTTGTCTCACTGGCACTGCAGCATCACACAATGAATATGAAGACTCAAATTGTTGCACTAAACTTGTTATTGCTTGTCTACTAGGGCGAGAATAACGACCGAAAATTGGAGTTAACGCTCTTAAAGTTGCGAATACATTTTTATAATTTGCATACGGTGTTTGTTCGTGTTCTTTACCATGATGAATATGTTGAGTTTACTGAAAAAAAGGAGAGTAACAGTTAGATGATCAGTGAAATAGTGCGTTCACAAATTAAATTCAAAGTTGGCAAGTACCTATTGGAAAACCCTATATTTACATCATTCACCCCATATTTTCGTATATTTTCAATTCCCAAACTTTTTGGAAAATGCATCACAGATTTTCTATGTGACCAAGTTTCGTCTATAATGTAACTAATTCAACATGGGTTTCGAAAGGGATATTCGACAACAACAACTCTATTACATCTTACAACCTTGACAAATCGCGGTTTTACTAATGGTCAACATACTGATGTAGTTTACACCAATTTTAGCAAAGCTTTTGACAAAATTACAAAATTGCTTAAAAAATAGCATTTAATGGGTTTTAATGATAATTGTTTGAACTGGATTAAATCTTGTCTAAAAGATCAATAATATTATGTCAAAGACTATCACTGCTAAGTCTGGTATGCCCCAAGGCAGCCATCCTGGGTCAATTTCATTCTCGCTCTTTATCAATGATCTACCGAGTATAATAAAATTTTCGACGAATCTTATGTACGCTGATGATGGAAAAGTTTTCCTTAGTTTTACCGTTTAATTTCTGTGTGGCTTCCAGCTGGAGCCAGTGACCATAATCCTAGATCTGGGTATTCTTCTAGATTCTCAACAGACCACTGTGACAACGAATAAAGCTCGTGGAGTTCTGTCTCTCATAAAGCGATGGGCTAAAGATCATGGATTCATGGATCCCAAAATTACTTAGCAACTTTACACCTCGCTTGTAATATGGTGCAATCATTTGGGATCCCCTAAACAATATCCTCTATTTTGCTTACGAAAATTTTACCTTAATGTGTATATAAAGTTTTTTTTCTTACACAACTAGACTTGATCAAATTATTTGCCTACTCTCAGAAACCTAAGAACTACTTTCAATGTGACTTTATTAGTTAACCTAATTAATGGTGCTATTTGTTCAGTTTTTCATATAAACAACCTACCATTCTGTGTCCCTCAACGCTCAACACAGTATTTCATTCCACTATATGTTCCAGTTTTCCGTCAAAATTATGGTGCTGCATATCCTTTTATAAGAATGTGCAAAGAATATAATGATATCGCTCATTTACTGCAAGACTGACATAACTCAAAAAACACGATTTTGCAGAAAACGAGTTTAAAGTTTTCACTCAAAATCTGCCTCGCTGGACCCTTTTTCGAATTATTTTGTTAGGTTTTTTATAAATAGGGGTTTTAATGTATTTTTCTCTTAGTGAGAGTTGTGTGCGAATTCGCTAATTATCGAAAGACCCGTGAGTAGCACAGTTTCTCTATGAAGTATATACTCTTTGCAACCACTTTAAAGAAAAAATTAAATATAATATATCCTCTATCTCGAAAAGGATACATGATATTAATATGAAATTTTTACACTATATAAAGCATGATATAACTAATTTTTTGACTTGTGACAGTCTTGTAGAAATGAGCTATGTGTATATAAAGTTGTTTTTGTATTTTTTTCTGGTAACTAAGAATTTAACAAACATAAAACTAACAAGGAAGGTAACTTGCAAGATTAAACAAAATGTATAATTTAATTGATTTTTCTTTGAGTGTAAATGTTATCAAACGTAGTTTAATTAAGTTCTTAAATGCTTAACCAGAATTTGTTTTTGTAATTATTAATATATTATAGCATAGTTTGTAAGGAATTATTCCATAGACTTTTAACTAATAAATAAATAAATTATTTTTTTAAATTTTTCACAAAATAATAATAATAATGTTTGATATAATTTTTATTAAAAATAAAACTTATGTTTTTTCGACCTTTAATTTTGCAATGAATTTGAATATTTAGCCATACTCTACATTTCTTTATTAGGATATTGTAATAACAAATAATCTATAGTTTTTGTTTTCAAATTTATTAATTGACCACTTTCAGGAATGAGTTTGGACTGTCACTGCTTTCAAAACGTGTCCTGATGATGGGAACCTCGAAATTGAATTATAAGAATTATAAGAATTGATATATCTACACATTCCTGAAAGTGGTCAATTAATAAATTTTAAAACATTTTCATTGTATAATAATAAATAAAATACAGCATGATTTAAAACCGTCAGCAGGAAAATTATTTTATATAATTTATATTTTCTAGTAATCAGATATTAGAAAACTTCTATATTTGAGTGATTATTTGACATAGTATTAAAGGCTTTGCCAATTAGTATCTTCACCTCCATTCAGCACTTTGATTTCATATTCATCTGTTAAAATTTGACTATATTTCTGATATATTTTAAAAGTTGGCATCTGCCCATAAACTGATTTATGGTTTCCTCTTCACTCAAATTACTAATAGACAAATTCTCGCGTTGTTCTTCTCTAAATTGATTACCGTTCGACCAAAATAGTCCCCCTCTTGCTCTCATTATAAGACATTTGATATTGATTAAACCATTCGATACAATATGTTAACCCTTTGGAGAAGTCTAAATATTTATAGATTATGTGCTCACTCGCCTGTGCATTTGTCATGTGCTCTTGTTGTATACACACAAAAAAATAAAAATCCATTTTAATTACGAAAACCACCGATTTAATAACTTTTATTGCTGAAATTCCGAAATTCCAGTAACAAAAATTGCTAATTTAATTAGAAATTGATAGGTCTGTAATTGAATTATTTTTCAATTAAATAATAATTCATTTGATTAAAAAGTGATCAATATCGTATACCGTTCAATAACGTTTTAGAATAAATAAATATTCAGATTTAAACAACTGAAGCTAAATTATTTAACTTAATAAAGTAATTAACCTAATAGGAACTAATATATAATCTAATTGAAATGAATTTATATATTTATTACTAATACCACTAAACATAAACATTTATATAAAAAACACATACATAAATATTACAAAAAACAACAACAAACAACAGCAATGTGTTGATGTTTGCTCTTGAGCGATAATATTAAAAAAATGTCAAGCAAGTTCCGAATTTGAGCAAATATTTTATTGATTCAATTAATTTTTAATTGCAAACTTTTAAAATTTGCAACAAACAGATTTAATTAAAAAGAGTTGAGAAATATTTTTTACTGTGTACTTTCCTTCATTTTGTCAATTAAATGACAACAGACAGGATTTTATGATCATATACAAAAATATTTTTAAATAAATATTGAAGATGTAAGCTATAAGTGCTTTTTGTCCTGTTTCCAAAGCCAGCACATAATTCGGAATACAATCAGCCAGTCTTAAAATTCGTTTCGTAAAAAAATTTTGGAATATATCTACGTCATCAAAAGAAGCAACGCCCCATATTTGTGCGCTATAGCTTTGTATAGATCTGCACACTGCCAACAAAAAGTTTCCACTTTGCACTTATAGAAATATCTGTTTTTGCAATAAAATTTTTCCAGGTAGCATATTATTGTTTTAACATTCATTATTTGTTTAAGAAAATGACAATTTTGGTGCCAGAACCATACCAAGATATTTGTATTCCGAGACAATATTAACATATACACCATATCATTTTCAAACCGTTGCATTCGACGTTGATCGACATCTCGACTTACCTTCAGCTTTTGAACTTCCCCTTGCAAAAGATTATTTCCAACGGTTAATCTGTTTACATCGTCTCTTACTTCTTTTACGTTTTTTTTTTACTTCTAGGAAATCGTTTTTTGTGGGAAAATTTTCAAATTTTCGTCTAATAGAGATGACGTTAAGCTTATGAGATCCGTTGTTTGCATTTTTCCCACCTCATCTGGAATTCCTAAGTCTTCTGGTGAAATCTAATTTTTCTTTCTTTTTGGGGTTGGTACTCGTACTAATAATCTATTGGGTACTATTATCTTTATCTGTCATATTGTATACAAATGTAAATGCACCAGTTCCGGTCACGGTAACGTTAATTTATTCTCACCAATTGTCAGCATAATCACCATATAATCAAAGTCACTAACACAATATGTTTTTCTATCCGTTCTGTCAACACCGTCAGCATTAGAACCAATATTTTGGTAGAAAGAGCCAGCTGATTATATTTTTTGTTTACTTGGATTATTTGAGTGTTTTTGTTTTTTGTTAGAAATATGGCATCGAATAAAATAATTATAAAAAAATTCCAGAATATTTTATTAAAACTGCACTATTAAGCAAAATATACAGCACATCATCATCCAAGAGTAACAACACAGATGTAAAGGTTGTTTTTTTATAGAGGTATAGAACTTTGAAATGAATTTTTTAAATTGACATGAAATTTACTTTATTCGAATGATAATCTTCTGGCATTATAATTTAAATATGACTTCTTCCAAATGACCGCCACGGCTGGCTCGGACGCAGTATAATCTGGAAGTCAAATTTTCGATGACTTTTTCCAACATTTGTGGCAGTATATGGGCAATAACGCGGCGATTGATGTCCTCCAACTGGGCAATCGTTTCGGGGTTATTGGCGTAGACTAAAGACTTCACATATTCCCACAGAAAATAGTCCAGCGGCGTTAAAACGCACGATCTTGGAGGCCAATTCACGGGTCACGGGTTTACTTCAATAAATCAATTGTGGACGAGCTGTGTGATATGTTGCGCCGTCTTATTGAAACCACAGCTCCTGCATGATTGTTCAATTGATGAACGAGAAAGTCATTAATTACGGCTCTATAGCGGTTACCATTGACTGTAACATTCCTCTACGTCTTCCTCTACACTACGCTCTACTTCTGTACGATCTGTACGACGTCTCTGTGGATGCATATTATCATTTAAAGTAAACGTGGTGCGAAAACGTTCCATAGTTAATCGAATTAATTGGTCTGATGGACTATTATGTTGACCGTAAAACGGAAGTAGTGCGCGATACGTATTTCGAACAGAATTATGATTTTCAAAATAAATTTGCACAATTTGGAAGCGTTGTTCAGGCGTCAGTTTATTCATGTTGAAATGCCAACATAAATCACTTGACAGCTGACAAAATGGCCGCCAGTTAAAAAAGTGTTGCCAACTTAAATTTCTATACCAGTATAAAAAACACCCTTTATAATATTTAGCAAAAAAAAAAATGTGTTAATTTTACCAGTTTTTTTCTGCAACATAATTTTGAACTAATTTTTAATAGATTTTTCTGCTATTTTTACAGCTTTATTTCAATGAGTGTATAAATAAGCATAAATCTGCTTGTTCATTCAATGTAATACACGAAAATATCTTTTCCACCGATCCAACAATTTTGCAACAACAAAATATGTAAGTTAAGTACAATATTATTCTTTTAAAGTTAACCAACCACACGTTTTTAAGTTCTTATTACATAAAACTCTCTATAATAATAAACGCATTACTTGCACTTTTGCCCCAAAAATAAAACTTTTTGCATACATTTGCATACGAACGTACGTGCACACTAGGGTTATAACTTTTATTTTTTTTTTTGCAAATATTAAACTTTACTTATCTCAACCATGAATGCCAACCGATTCTATACGGATAACGTGAAGGTAACGCTATTTTGGTTTACTACGGTAACGGAATTTTAGGAGTAACGATATTTCAGTTATTTCGGTAACGGTTTTTTTACAGTTAACGTATTTCGCTGTCGGTATTTTAGCTGTAAAGCTATTTTCGTTTATTACGTTAACGTTATTTTAAGGATAGCGATATTTAAGTTATTCAGGTAATGTCAATGTACGATAATGTTAGCTCATTATGCCCGAATTCAAATGACTAGCTAGTTTATGATCCAGCTTTGGGAAAAAATTAAAAGTTACAACGGTAACTTAAGGATAACGGTAAGTATTTCGGTTACGTTATTTTACCGGTTACGGTATTTAAGTTATTTCGTTAATGGTATTTTAAAGATATTGGTAGTTTAGTTATATAGGTAACAGTATTTTACTATTAACGGTATTTCAATTATTTCGGTAACGGTATTTTAGGGATAACGATAGTCAGTTGGAAGGGCTTTGAATCCCTGAAATAAACACGGTAAATTTTTTTGTTCGCGGGTTTCAAAAAAGTTCCCGCACAAACCTTCTTTAAATTCGACACAATGCTTTTGTTTAATTAAACTAAAAATAAATATTTCGTTAAAATTTTAAAGCAAATAGACTCCAACTATGTGCATTTATAGTAAACTACAAAAATCTTTTATATTTGACGTTTTTCGCGTAGTTTGACACAAAATATTTTAGCACTGTTTCGCGATATGGGCATCAAAATTCGCAGAGCAAAAAGTACAGTACGTAAAAAGTATTTAAAAAAAAAGTTATGAATTAATTTTGATCCTCGAACGCCACTTTATTACTAAAAACGTGGTAAAAATGCAGATTTAGATATTTCACTTATGCACAAAGTTTTTGTTTTATAATAACCGAAAACTGCGAATTTTATTATGGATATAGTGTTACCCATCACGTGGTGATAGGTAAAAATTTTGCCAAAAAAAAAGTTATAACCCTAGTAGTACACACACACTCGCGTTTGAATAGAGTTTCTTTGCTACAATATTGAATGTTGTTTTTCTGCAAACTTTGCAAAATGAAAATTATAACATAATTTTGTAGTAAAGTAAAATCTGTGAGTCTGTTATTTTCTTTAAAGTAAATATTTAAGTTATAATAAATTGATAAGACTATAAATTGAAGATGATTTCGTAGAAGAAGAAAGAACTAAAAAAAATTTTAGCTAACATAATTTTAATATATTTTCAGAAAACAGGTAAATATTAAATAATTTCCGCCGAATATGAATGGATTTGCTATGAATGCTTTCTCTAACTATTCAAAGTAACACAAAGAAAACTGTTAAGGGCTGGCATAACTGAGTTTTTGGGTTCCCGGCAATAACACACCTTACCAAATAATGAGTCTAATAATCTAAATTCTTAGGTTTGGACGAATTAATGTCAGGGCGATTTAGAATTACCATTTTTTGGAGTTTTGCAACTCTTCTAGTGGAATATGAAAACTTTAGGCCCAAAAATAATTTTCAGATTTTTTGATTTTTTGAAAGGGGTCGCGAAATGGATTATGAGCAAAAAGTTGTTATGAAATAAAGACTTTTTTATGCTTTGTTTTTATAAAACTACCACTCAAGAGTTCAAGCTACACTCAAAAAAAGAAGTTACTAGAAAAGTTAGTAAAACGTCTTGTAAATCAAGTATACTATTTTTCAGCAAATTTTTTTTCCTGAAATTGTGTTTTCACTTTAAATTTTAGTTATACTTATTCAGCACTTAACTGTTTTGAACTAATGTTTTACTAATATTTTACTAATTTATTACTAATATATTTTGGTAAAAAAAATTCCGATAAGCGCATTAATAGTTTGGGCGATAACTAGAATGAAAGATATACGCAGAATGAAGTAGTTGTCGCGGTTGTCAAGATGTAGTAGACACAAAGAAAATGATACTAAAAAGTACAACTCCTGTAAGAGATATAACAAAATCAACCATGGAAGATTTTTGTATCTGTTTTTCATATATAACACAAAACGATGCCAGCAATGTGTATACATGCATTGTGGATTAAAAAAACTTAAGTTTTGTGTTGTCACCGGCTTGTCAAAATAGTTGTCTATTAATTAAACTAAAGACAAAATAAAATATTTAAATTTAGTAACGATTAAATGTGTATTTGTAGAAAAAATGTTTATAGTGATAGTCAGTGATATCGTGTATAGTGATATTCATAAAGTGCGGTCAACCAAATATACGTTCAGGTAAACTGACTAAAGCGAAAGGCAAGGACACACATCTAAGGTAGTTCTTATGTTTTCTTTTTCTTATTGCAAAAGAAGGGTTGTATATGTCATATTTAGTTATTTTTTGTTTCGTTTCTAGAATTACTGCATTTGTATTACTATAAAAGATGCCATAATTTACACAACAATGTAAGAAGATTAAAGATAATTTTGTTTATGTTATATAATGGCTACTATATATTTTCAGATATTAAATTAATTCATGTCGTCAATGAGGGAGTATAAATATTTTTATATTTTGTAACGTATTGTAAGACTACATTTATACTACAACCAAAAACTAGTAGTTTTTGAAAGCTTTAGTTTTTGGTTTAAAATTTGTATGAAATATGACAACTATAGAAGTAGTTTCTGAAAACTACTAGTTTTTGGCTCTAAGGAATGAGATCGAATAATTCCCTACACAGATTATCACTTATAACATATTTGAAGTTTAAAAGTGAACTTTTTTTGGGATCAATTTATCTTTTAAAAAGTCGCCAGCTTATGTGTACAAAATATTAGCAAAATCGGATTATTAGTTTTATTATATAAATGGATTTTGAACAAAAAGTGAGGGCAATAAAAATAGCATTTATACAAAAAAAAACCTTGAAATTTCTTTAATTGTTCAGAATCCAGAATCCAGATTATTTTTACGTGGTTGATGACGGCTACAAAACATGTTCCCAATATTGTCACTTTTTTTTGCAAATTGTGTGCTTCTATTAATTAAGGCACTAAAGATGCCAATAGAAGTCCATTACTCACTTTTTGTTCAGTTTACATTTGATAGTGAAATACTGCGCCGATCGCTTTAATATTTTGCTCACATAATCTGACAACGTTCTTAACGGTAACGTGATTAGAAAAAAAAGTTCCGTGTCGTACACAAAAGCAGTTGTAAGTGAAAATGTGTCGGGTTTTTTTCGATCTCACTCCTTAGTATAAATGAGGTATGAACTATTTTCAAAAGAATCAAAAAAAATAAAAATTAAGATTTTCAGCGAATAAATTAATTAAAGTATAATTTTTTTACAAATTTTTGAGTTTTTTTTAGTCTACTAATATTCAGCACCCCCCTGACTAAAATTTTGCTGACTCAGCAAAATTTTTTGCTGACTATACTAAGTTTTTTTGAGTGCACCAAAAAATATTATTCGTGGTACACGTTATTAGTTTAAGGGTCACTCTGCTGGTAGTAAAATTAAAAATTCAAAATTTTCCGCATTCAAACCTCAATTATTTCAGAAATAAACATCGCGTTGGCGAGCAATAAATATTGTTGGTCTTAGGTTTTTCAAATACGTTTCAGAATTGGATGACACCACGATACCAACTTTGGCAAAAAAGTGTTTTCCCAGTGCTATCCAGTCAGAAAGTACCAACGGCTCAAATTCTAATCACTGGTAGAACATTTAGTTTACGAAAATTATGATTCTTTGTATAAAAAACTTTGTAGTCGGAAGGTTCCGAGTTCGATTCCCGGTTTCAGACAAACATTTTTTTTTGTAATATTTGTATTTTTAATATATTTTATATAAAATTTATTTTTTTTTCTGGTAAAGCTCTTGAAATTCAAATTTTGGTTTTGTTTTGCTAACATTTGCAAGTTGTTTCCAGCAAACATTATGCCAATGCTGACGTATTTGCGCTGCCAACTATTACCCATCAGTTATCATTCACTTACTATCTTATCACACTTTCAGCTGTCAAGTATTATATGTCTCGTTAGCTAAGTGTCGGCCGCCAATCTTGCGGCCAGGGTTCGAGTCCCGGCGGGTCCAAAAATTTATAAATCCACTTCTTTTTAATTTTATTTTCAAAAAGCTACTTTTATACCACCTATTTCATGGTTTTACCAAAATTTTGTCACTTTTTGAACAGACTGCCTTTTGTCTAATGATGTTGTCATTTGGGGATTGTACCACTTTCTATAGTGCATTGCCAGCGTTCTTTCATTTGCCCATTTCTGACTGGGTTGTTAAACATACTCTTTGCCCTATATTTTTCATCCACAATATTTACATTAAATGTCTTTTTCTCAAAGCAAGATATTGACAGTAGGCTGCTACTTATTTTTAAAAACGTCGAATTTTTGATGGAATAACCCTGGGTTAGATAAATATTCATGAAAAAAAAAATTTTGCAAGTTTTTCAAAATTTTCGAAAAATATTTATGTTTTGTTACCAAACTGTGAACATTTTCCCGGTTTTCAAAAAGAACATATTTATGGTTTAGTTAAAAAAAACTCAAAAAAAAAAATAATACTAATTTTAATATTTTGCGTTTTCTCATGGAATGAATGATATATTTTTTTGAAAATATTGTTTAAGTACTTTTAAACAATATTTTGTTACTCGAAATCAAAAAAGTAAGTGACTGGTTTTGACATTTACGTTCGCATTGTTGACAACTCGTTCGAAATAGAGAAAACAAATTTTGTACGAAAACTTTTACGTTTTCATTCGACTTGTACTTCAAGTCATCGTTCGCATAGAAATGGAGTTAGAGAAACCCAAATCAGTTTTCTTTCGCTTAGAAAGCGAAAGAAAGCATTCTTTCGAAATCGAGAAACAGGCCATTAGTTTCAGTTGTTAAATCTGAATATTTATTTATTCTAAAACATTATCATAAAATTGATAATATAAATTTTAATTTTTAAATTATCCTTAAATTGATAATGTAGTTTTTAAGTTAAATTTTGTTTAATCAAATGTAGCCAATGCTAAAAAAAATTAAAAATTCTTAAAAAATCTCTGATTTCAACAAACGCGCTAATTTATTTAACTTGAAAATCAAAAAAATAAATAGAGAGAAAATAACTAATTTCCGTGAGCAATTTGTTCACATAAATCTATTAACTAAATAAGAATTATAAGCATTAAAATCAATTTTATAAAATTCAAGCTATGAAAGATACATTTGGTATGACAACAACACCCTTTAAGGCCTTTTGATAAGGTATAAGGATATTGAGCACTTTTTAATCCAATCAATTGATTTTTAATCAAATGTGTATTTAAATTTGATTGAAAATAATTCAATAAAAGAGCTATACATTTTTAATTGAATGAGGACTTTTCGTTGTTGCCAGAATTTCAGCAATAAAAATTTTGTGGTTGAAATGAGATTTTATTTTTTTGTGTGTAGACTGTAAATTATGAATTCACTTTTGTAGAGAGCCAACGGTATTCGATCTTCTATTTGACGTATTTTATGTCATTTCATGTCAATGTTTTTATACTGCTTTTAATTTTATTCTTTAATTCTTCAGTGCATTTGTACACTTTTGGTATAAAATACCCCAAAAGTTCTCAATTGGACGTGCTTTTGGGATGTTTGGAGGATTTGCGTATTTCGGTACAAAAAGGTATGTTATTTACAGTAAGCCACTCTAACGTCTTTGTTGGCATAATGTCGTCTTTAGAGTGTCTATCTCTTATAAATATTTCTAGTTTTACGAAACATTTATTAATGTAAACTTTCGCGTTTGAATCCTGGATGTAAATTCGTGATACACCTTTTCCCGAAATGGCTGCCCACACTAGTACTTTTGGTTAAAATTTCGCATTCATCAGAATGAAATCCAGACTTAATACTTCTGTTGTTCCAAACAAAAGAAAAGTATTTTTCATCCTCCTAAATTATTTGAAATTTTTTTTTCATCAAATTTTTTCTCGGTTGTCTGTATTTTGTTGGTATTTCTGCTAATTGTTTTTTATTATATTTCGGTACTGTCCTTCTTTGGTAGTCACTCACGTTCATTTGGAGTAAGTTTTTGCGATTTGTTTCCTTGGAAACGCGAAATTTTATGGCCAGTTTAATTAACCGCCGATTCTTACAATTTAACAAGCGGTCAATTTTTTTGGACGTCCTTTCATTTTTATCCCGGTCGATGTGACCTCATTTTCAAACCGTTGTAATACCCGGGTAAAATGGGAAATTTCCTCCCCTAAAATAGTATTTTTTAATACAAAAATGTAAAAAAGATTAAAAAATTAATTCAAAATACGCCAAGTTCCTTAGCCAAAACCTTTTCATGGATCCGCGCCTGCTCTATATATAACTACATAAGCCATATAATAATAATCAAAATACATGTAGTGATCGATATGATTATATATGGTCACATGCTAAGTCTTATTAAACTAAATGTGACGCCATACTGAAAATATTTTCCTTATAATTTTATATAGCGCTATATATAATCCCTTACATAATTTGGTGAAGTTCAGTATCAAATTAAGTTATACGCAAATTAGGTTTTTCTTATATGTGATAACCATATTAATTTTATAACGAATTTATTTGCAAGTGATTTATTTTATATAATTTCAAATAAAAAAATGTGTACATTTTATAAGACAATACCACTTAATTATATATTTTTGAAACATTAAATTTGTTGTTGCTAGTTTTTAATCCTTTCGTTGTCTCATTTAAAAAAATGTTGGCCTTTAAAATTGTTGATTTCTAGAAATTTAAATTTTAAACTTAAATACTTTTAAGCATAACTTCAAGTTGCAAAAAGTAGGCCTACTATCGGCTAATATTTATTTATTATTTATATCTAATTAGATATAATTCAATGTCCCCGATAAGGTCAAATCTCGGATAAAATTATATAAAATTATATCTAATTTCATACAATTAGATGACCCATTTTTCGGGTCAATTTGTATGTGCTTATATATGGGAACTCATAAAATGAGATATAATTTCATTCGAGTCCATATTAAAATTTTTACCCGGGATGTACACAATCTGTTTCCTTTGTAAGGACCTTTTCAGGCTTCGGTCAACAGCGGTTAATATTTTTTAGTACTAATGATTTTTTAATTTAAACATTTTAATTAATTAAGAACTGAACCTTTTTATAGTTGGTTAAATTCAACAAAATTCAGTTATACCGATCAATTTTATTTTGTGGTACAACTTTGACCTCCGGTTAACATGTGTTTACGATGAGCCAAATATTTAATGTTTCGGAACTAAGTAATTTTTATCTACTTGAACAATTACCAATGTAAAATTAGTTTCTTTCACCAAAAATAAATTTTTTAATTTTGTTTTTTATCAAAAACATTGATCTTTCTCCAAATCCGACAAATTATATCGGTTCACACGCTAAGTGGACTACGGGTTCCGTTTTATATTTTTTAATACTCATGATGTGTTTAAGAAAAAGTGCCCAAAATGAATTTAAAGAGTTGCAATCTTTAAATTTTTTATTCATAATTGCAGCTTTGAAAAAATTCAAAATTTTAGTCATTCTTTTGGCCTAGTGCTGTTAAGGGCTAACAATCTTATGAAAACTAAATATTTCTTTTATGAGTATTTGGGGTTAAATATAACACAAAAAAGTTAATATTAATTTTTTTAAAAAAATTATTTTTTTTTGAAAATACAATGGAGTTTGATTGTAACGAACACCAGTTAAAACGAAATTTTTCTGGTCCCAACGCATTTGCTAACATGTTTCATACAAAATAATACGTTTATAACGAATTTCGTTAATTACTAACTTTTTATATATCGACCTAATTACTAATTACCCTATTACGTGTTTTCATAAAAATTTGTACGCTTAAAAAGAACTCTTATAAAATCGAGATTCCAAAATGAAAACTCTGCTATAAATCTTAAAAAGTTTAGCTTTTTAATTACAAATTTACTAAAAATAATTAAAAACTGTATGAAACGAAATTTAATGGAGGAATTGTTTCAGAATTAATAAAAAAAATAAATTTTAAATTGAGAGAATTGAAGAAAAAATCCAGAAATTTTTCAAATTTTTTTAAATATATTTAGCTCGCGAGTTCGTTATAACTGCGCTCCACTGTATATCCTTTTTAAAAATCTGGAAAATGTTTAAAGTGTGATAGAGACCTTAATTTTTTTTTGAAAATTTTTAAAAAAAATTAGAGAATTTTTTTTATGAACCTTAATCTAAAGCAGGGTAAACCACTTAAGGGACACTATCCCAGTAACCGGGATAGGCTCTATGAAATAAGGCCATAATGAAAGAAGTCCCCAAACCAAAAATAAATATCGCCCCATTTTTTGTGGCTTTATTTCATTATGAAACAATGCCAAAAAAAAAAAATTAAATAAACCCCCTACAAAATGAAACAAAATCCCAAAATAAAATGAAATAACGCCGAAATTTTGGGGCTTTATTTCATAATGAAGTAAAGCCTCATTTCGAAAATGAAATAAGGCCCCAATTAAAAAACAAAACAAAATTATATATTATTTTAAAATATTGCTTTATTCCTAATTAGTTTTTATATATGGTATATATATAGAGAACTCAACTGTTTTGGACGCAATAAGGGCAATTGTAATTTTGAACGCCTCTGGAAATGGCATCTGCTTGCAATTTAAGATTGCATTCAGCACATATTTTGAGATGTTTTCATGGTACAAGGACAATATTGGGCGTTTTGTCCTTACAAATACACACTCATTTTCATTGGGGTAAGTAACTAGTCCGGGTTCTTCATCTACTGAATCTTCTTCGGAAGATTCTTCTTTAAATATATTCATCTTTGGGAACATATCAACGCATATCGCGTTTTTTTCGTTGCCCAAACGTGGAAGAAAGTTTTCCACGGTAATACATCCCTGGTTCAAAAGACGTGTGGCTTCTTCAATTTTATTATTTTTTTCGACACTTTCTGTTTTTCTCTTCTTAGAAAGGGATGCGCCACATTCACACAACAAAGTGCCAACTTTTAAAAAACTATTCATTCCGAATAACACGTACGAATTTAAAGAAATGACCGTTGGTTTCAGCAGACCACCCCAAGACTCCATTATACGTCTCGACAGCAGATGTTGTTCTTGCTTTTGGTTTGTGGACGCTGGAGCTTTTGCAGCCAACCTAAAAAAATATAATTATATATTGAAAATTCTTAGTTGTGAAAAATATGCAAACATACGAGTAAGTAAAAATAAATCTTACTTTTAGTATACATTGGTTTTCAAATTATTTAAAAAAACATTTAAATAAGCCATCACTATCCATTTAAAATATTTTGGATTTAATTTCATTAAATGCATTTCTAATTAATTCAGGCGGCAGTAAAGGAAGTGCTAATATTTTGCGGTACAGAAGGGATGTGTTCTTTGACGATCTTATATATTCCAACATGGCTTTCATTTTACACATGTTGCGCCTAACAGCCAGGCCGAAATGAAACCTGTAAATATGAACATTAAAAATATTAAACTACAAATCAATTTTAAACAATATTCACTGCAAGATTATTTTTCCACTCGAAAAAAATATAGCAAACGAATTGATAGTTTTGATGTAGAAAAAAAATTTTTTGGTTGTAAAATCGCGCGATTTTTTTTTCCATCCGATTTACACTCCAAATAATTTTCTTTCTACATCAAAACTATCAATTCATTTGCTATATTTTTTTCGGGTACAAAAATAATCTTCCAGGAAATAAAGTTTTGCATTCTAAGAAATATGTAAATACTTACCAGTACCCCACAATTTTTGCTCTTGGAAAGTTCAAATTAAAAGCTTCTCTCATGCCTTGCTCGTAGTCTATTATAAATAAAGATGGGTCCAAGTCAAATATATTTTCCTTATTATACTGCAACAGTGAATTATAAATTTCTTTTGTTTTCTTGTCCATTAAAACAAAAAACATTGGACAAATCTAATGTGAAAAATATTAATTTTTGTTGAACGAAAATAATTTTACCTCGTTATAGTATTCAAAGTCTCTTCTTGATTGCTAAAGTCTCTTCTTGATTGCTAAAAAGTATTTTTTTTCTATTTTGAATAGACTACAAAAATAATATGTTTTTTACCTTTCACAAGTCTTTCGAATAGAAGATCTGCTGGAACTAATCGCAGTATTACCACCTCCTAACGCTCCTGCAATATACGCACAACCACATTTTATTTCATTTAAAGCGTTTAACTCTTTATAGGCGCCTTCTCCATGGTTGTGTTCCACATATTTCTTGGCAGCAACACATTTTCCATCAGGAAGCAAGTTAATTCTAGCTTTACAAGTGTTTTTTCTACTCATATTTTCCCACTCCTTTGTAAAAAGAATTTTTTTAAAAAAGCATTTTTTGCATTTTGTACAATTCACAATTTCTAATTCACAATTCCTTCTGTTTCCAGAAATAATTTCACAATTCATTACACTTGATTGATCCATTGATGTTTATCACACGGTATAATATCACTTACTAATAGCAAATAAGTATTTACATTAATAACTTGATAATGCATACAGTAATTATAACGGTACATTCCTTAAAACATTATTTGGGTACTTATTGCATTTCTCAAATTGGGGCCTTATTTCATTATGAATAAATCCCAAAAACATAAATGAAATAAAGCCCCAAATAATGAAATAACACCACAATATTTTTTGTACAAATTTTTAGGGTCTTATTTCATTTTTGGTTTGGGGACTTATTTCATTGGAGCCTTATTTCATAGAGCCACCGGAATAACGTGTTCACGTTGTTAACATTTACTTTGTGTTCAAGTAATTAGGGCCGTTAACCGTTGCTTTTTGTCAGTAGCCTTTCAATAATCGAGTTTTGCATCCTTGATTAAGAAGTAATACGTTTTAGTTGTTTTCTTTTCCAAAACAATTACAAATTCTAATGGGCTTAACTTAAACTTAGCACAACCGCAGTGACAACTGTGTTAACAATAAAACAACTCTTCTCACTATAAATTGTTTTGCGAATATTGCTTGCTGCAACACTTGGTGTTGCTAACATAAAAGATAACATCCAAAGATAACAGACAACACGAATAAACATGAATAAAAATCTTGCCAACATTAGAATAAACTGCACTAATTTGTTTTAAGAGCAATGCTATAAATTTATACCATCACACTCTTTCAACATATGATGAAAGAGTAAATGGTCACTCTTTTATTTAAAAATACTCCCTGATAACAGTGATTAATTTAAGAAAAACACAGAGTTGTTGTTAATCACACACTTCGCTTTGAAAAACAAATTGAGTTCTGTTTATGTTAAAACAAAACAAACAATAAAACAGTTACAACAACAACAATAGTAATTTGTACTTTAAGAGAACGACTTCTCAATAGAGTACTAAACTACTCTATGGAGCACACACAGTTAGACTCACAAATATGTTTAAATCATAGATGCCCAGTAGTAGCTGATATCAGCAAATTAAACTCACACGTATACTTATGCTCTTTTTTTTATCTTCAATCAACCAATAGGAAATCAGCATGTTGAGAGGGAGAGACAAACTACACTTGCAGAAAGAATATTTAAAAGATTATCAATTTATTTTACACATGGCGTTTTTAACAGACATTTGTAACATTTTGAATGAGTTAAATTTGAAGCTGCAGGGAAAAGATAATAAAATTTCGGATATGTTTAAAATTCTTTCAGATTTTAAAACTCAGCTATTTTTACTTGCAGCTCAAATTGATTCTGAAGACTTTTCGGACTTTCCGAAAACTTCTGTTATTTACGACAAGGAGAAAATCTTGAAAAAGTTGGAACTTTTGGAAATATTAGAAACTCTTTTTAATAACCCAACAAAATAAAGTGGAAGTAGTGCTTTAAGAACCTCTTTAACTTGACTTCCAAAGCATTAGCATACGCACATTTTTCACTTTAATAGAAGTTTTTGTTAACAACTGCCAAATATGTTAAATTAAAGTTATTTTAAACAGCATTTCCATCACCATATAAATTAATTGGTATCTAAATTAATAACATCATAAGAAGTACTTTTTTATAAGTTCATATATATTTTTTTTTATATGGAGGTTGAGGTGGTAAGTGGTTGGATTTGCAATCAGAAGGTTGCGAGTTCAATTCCGGGCCGGGGAGATAATTTTTTTTTTTTATTATTTTTTTAATTCTAATTAATTTTTTTAGTATTTTTTATTTAATTTGGTTTTTCTGAGTATTTTAAGAGAATTAAGTAATTTAAAAACTACCAAATAATTAACATCTTGACTTTAATCATAAAGAATTAAATTAAATTAAATTAGAAAATTGTTATCCAGAGTGGACAAATAATTATTTGATAAAAATCTATTTTTTGTCTTTGCGATGGAACTTTTTGTAAAACTTATTTAAAAAAAACTTAAGGTTTAATATTTTTTATTGTTATGTAGATAAGAAAATGCAAAGATGTATTTCACTGCTAAAAATTAGTTTATCGAATTTTTCATATTTGTTTCAAGATATACTTTTCAAGTGTGCAATATTCAAAAAAAATTAGGTAAAAAAATTTGATTTTGTCTTCAAAAATCTATTTGATTTTTTTAATTCCATTGTTTCGGATCGCAAAAAATTAGAAAAACCAAAAAATATCGAAGCCAATTTTTGAAAGCTAGTTTATTAATAATAATAATTAATTAGTAAATCAATTAATTAAAACCTTTTACTTAATTTAAATATATCACTTTAATTTACCTATAGAGTTTTTACCGACCTCTTTCTTCAAATCTTTAGAAAAAAATACGGGAAACATTAAAAGATCATACGTTCCAAGGCACAATCGTTTCATTGCAGGCCACTTTTTCCGATCTGTAGTTAAACTACTTCTCCAATATTTTTTTTCTCATTGTCATTATCTTATTAAAGACACTTCTCGTCAAATTAATTATTAAAAAAATATTTTAAAATTTGCAATGAATTCAAAATTGTTAAATGAGCATTTTTATTATTTCTTAATATTTTGTTTAACCTCATCAAAACTTAAAAATATTTTAAAAATAATTTATATCTCAGTGATACGAAATCAAATAATAAAAATATTTTAAAAAATCATTATTTTATCTTTTTTATTATATATTTGTGTAGCATATTTTTCTTGTTTTCATAAAAATATATCAATATTTTCAACTTAAGTTCGTTTTAAGTTTGTTGTACTACATAAGTAACTTTGGTGCAAATGGTAGCGCGGTCTACTTTAATACAGCAGATCGTAACTCAGATTCGTGTGTTCAATACTCGCTGGCACCAAAAGATTTTTTTTTTTTAATATTTTAAGATACATCACTAACGTATGCTGCACATTTTTATTAAATAAAAATGTTAATATATATTTGAAAAATAGCATCCATGCACTTTTTAAAATGCTATTAAATAAGTTATATATTCACTCCATCCGCCCAATGACACGACAATGTTAAAATCATTAATGATTCACCTAAATTTGCACCACATCCGACTCAGTAGATGTGGTGTTTTTACTACTTCTTCCTCAGCTCTTATTTTGCTGGGAACTTTAATGACAGGTTTAAGGATTTTGAAAATATTCAGCATTTACTGGATATTTTTCAAAACCCTTTTAAATGCGATATATTAAAGTACGATTTTAAAATCCAAACAGAACTTATTATACTTCGAAGTGAAATAGATATGCCGCATAATTTTAACAATATAGAATTCTGGAAAAATCTGGATTGTACAATATATCCTGAAATAAAAAAGATTTCATTGAAGTGTTTATCTTTATTTCCATCAACGTATCTTTGCGAACAAATATTTTCAGATTTGAATTATATTTGCTCAAAAAAACGCAATAAGCTGAATTCTTCTAGTTTGAGAAATATACTTTTATTGCGTAACTGCAATAAGAGTATCAACATAGAAGATTTCATTACTTTTTAATTGCAAATTGAACAATGATTAATTGAGGGAAAATTTATAAACACTTCGAAGAATCTTTTTATTTCGAAATATATCACACCCGCCACACATGTGCTTTCGTCGCAATCTCGTTGACGACTAAATAAAATGAATAGCAAATTGTTTTCTTCCAGTGTTATTTCGTCACTCTCACCAATACTACTACCTTGGGCATCTATGGTTTAAATGGCAGATGGATGAAAACAGAAACTCGAATCAAAAAATAAAACACACTGAAACAAAAAAATTTCTGGCTCTCCGAATGATAAAAATGTTTATGTACCTTTAGTTTAGCGAAAGATCTCTGTTGCAACGGACTAATGTTACGGATGGCAACGGTAATTGCGTACGATTTTATTTAATTTTCTTGGATTACTTTTTGTGTAGCAAATTCTTTTCTAACTTGTTTTGCTACTTTTGTTCCCCTCTATACAAATGTAATTTGAAAAATAATAAGTTAAAATAAAGTAAACAATAAATATTTGTGAAAAAAAACGAAAATTTACTAAATATACAAAAAGAAATTAAAAAAATAATATAAATAAAACATAAATTGTAAAGGATTACAAAACCGTTAACAATATAAAACAATAAAATATAGTGCAGTGAATAATAACAAAAAGGTAAAAGAAATATAAAATGAAAAATTGAAAAAATTTCTAAAAATATTAAAAAAAAAAACCAAAAGAAATTTTTAATAAAATTCAAATTGTTCCAAAAAAATGTTTTAAACATTTTTCAGTCAGTGATAGACCCAAAATGTCTTTGAAAATTAAAAAAATCTTTGATTTTTAACACCAATACAATCACATACAAATGCTATAAGATTATATTGCAATTATAACAAATACAAGTGCATAAATGATAGTTATACCAGTTCCACTATTTACTGTCATTATATTGTTGGTGTTGGATTAATACACTGAAAGAAAAAAAACATTAATAGTTTATTTTAAAGAAAAAAAAGTGCAGGTAACAAAAAGAATAAACAGGCACGGATTCAACACACCAGTCTTATATTGTTGTATTGTTTATATATACAGCATCTGAGAAGAGTTTGTTTTTATATACACATTTATCACTCTCCTCTTTTGACTATGTCTTTCAATTACACTCCTCGACGGCCAAAACAACCTGGCTTTGAAACAGATCTTTTTAATAGATCTAATTCCAAATCTTGCAAGTTTTTGTATTCTCATTTGCAGTTTCTATATTTTTTTTGTTTATTTTGCTTAATTTTTCGAAATTTTATTGCAAAATCCTGAACAGTTTTTTAAGAATACAAATTTACAGTTGCTCCCGCTTAAATGCGCCCCGATTAAGTACGTTCGCCGTTGAAATGCACAAAAAGCGTTGTCGAAAAAATATTCCATACAAAATGCATGGAAATAGATTCGTTTAAATGCGTTCCACGCTTAAATGATTCCCTTAGGCTGAGTTAAATTGTTAAAGTCAATACGAAGCTGTACGCTTATATGCGTTTCTGGAAATATGAGTTTTTTGCTTAAAAACATTTCATAACAAACGTAAATTTTTTTCAAACACAAAAATTATGTTAACAGCTTAACTTATTTTGATATACATCTAAACAAAAGTAGCAAAAATGTATTTTGAAGTAAAGAAATTCATTTTTTAAGCAATGCATTTATTTAAGGACCTATAATTTATTTAAATGCGTTTTTACGCCTTTATACGATATTTTCATAAATGCATATCTGCGCATTGATCCGATTTTTCAGATAAATGATTCCCTGTTTAAATGCATAGAAAACTCTGCATATTTGATTGCGCATTTTTGCAGTTACTGCAGTACACAAAATTATCGTTCATTTGAGTATAACATTTTCGGTGTTTGTATCAGGTTATCCCACTGTTATTGCAAGGAATTTGAAAATTTTACTTAGATTTTTACAGGAAGAAGAAGAAAAAAGCATTTCTATTGAACAATTTAACGGGCACAATGAATTTGCCAGACTGCCGCAGTTTCGTCCCCTCCAAGGACTCATCAGTGGTTAATTTATGTGTCAATTGAACAAAGTATTTTATATTGTTAAAATAGCTCTATAAGAAAAACTTTTTACTTTGTTTCGTAGTGAGTTTCAAACCCACAGCCATACAACAGGGTATGACTCGCAGCATCACCTCGAGTTGAGCCACGGTTGACACAGCGATGAGTGTGGCTAAGTGGAGTTTTGTCAATCAAATTTTAGTTTTATATTTATGAATTTTGTTACATATTAAGAAAATACAGAAAAATACAATCGGCACAGTGTTGGCAAAGTGTCAGCGACAGTCGGTTATGAGTTGGTAGAACGTGGGACTAACAATCTTGTCAGTATTGTCCTGTTACCCAATTGATAACAGTGGGCAACCGTTAGTTTAAGCAAACTTGCCAACGTTGGCATAACGTTGGTAACTAAAAAAATTTGGTGCTTGTAAAATATCTTAAATTACATTATTTTGAGAAAATGTATAATAAAATACATTTAAAAAGCATCAATGCAGTTTGGCCCTAATCTTATACATCATATTTAAATGTGTGAAATATAATAAAATATTGAAAAAAAATGCTTCTGATTACGTGTAATATTGGTAAACACAATATTAGCAAATAATTTTCAGGTGGTACTGGCAAAGCACACACAATTAAGTTCGGCCGGGCACTGCTAATTTTACAATACATGCTTTAAATACCAAAGTAAAGAAAAAATGCTTCATACATATTAATATTACTACTAAAGAATTTGCAACTTTTGCATCTCCCTATTTTCTAATAGATTTAGTTACGCTGAGTCTATATCTGGCAAAACAATTGTTTTCTCATTTGTAGTTTTTAAGTTAAAGCTGTTTCTCTATTTACTTTATACACGTCATGGTTTTTATATGAAAATTTTATTATTTTCTAAGGTTTTTATACTGGGTATTCCCGGAATGAAATTTCTGGGAACTTAGTCGATTTTTCACTGCCCGATTTCGGTAAATTTTTGTCATGATTCCGGGTATTATAACAAACACTAAAACCATGTTTGCTAAATTAAAAATTCATAAAAATGCTGAAAAATCAGATGATCCTGCACCTAGAAGATTCTTCCCCTAATTACATGTCCATCATTCGTGTAGTAAACTGTAATAGTCATTTTGACTGTAATTGTAGATATTTAACTATAGAGAAATATCAAGTGACTATTTTTGTCAGAGATTAAAAAAAATAACTAATCAAAAATACCGTATTTTCGTAACAGTTGTTTTGCGTAGTTATTTTGGTAACAGCATAAAGCTGCACAAAATAAAGAAATGCATGTATAAGTAAGTTTGAAATATTTTAATTGTTATATTAATTTTTTTGATTTCTGAAAATAGTAATAAAAATAAAAAACCTTTACACGATTGGGTTTGTGTTGTGAAAATTGAGGCATATGAATCTGAATGTTATTATCAAACAACATCGGGAATTCCTCAGGGCAGTGTGGTAGTCCAATTCTACTTTAATATTTTTATAAATTATATAATTGCTTTCTAATTTGTTTTAATATTCCTGAATTAAGAGTGATCCTTAAATGTATTAAATATCTCTAAGAAAAAAAGCTTTTACTAACAAAACCTTAAAAAATATTTTGGAAAACCTTGGAATTCCCTGGAATGTTCGTAAAAATTTTCCGATGCCCGGAAGTTAAAAAAGTCTAGAATTTAAAAACCCTACTTCTGTTCTAAATACTTCAGGATATAATCAAAGGATTTGCAATTTGAATACAAAAATGAGTTTAGTAATTTATAAGAACAAAACTAAAAATGCTAAATTTTCCACTCCCTGCAATACCGGTAAAATATTCTAAAACAAACACCGACAAAATTATACTCCAATGAAAAAAAATGTTTGTGTAGATTCACAATCTTAAAAGAAATTATGATTTTGCGGTTAAATTTCGTGAAATGAAGAAAAATATATGAAAAAATGTATTGAATGATGAAAATTAAAAACCGCAATATTTCAAAAACTGTAAATGAGAAAACAATTTTTAACATATTTAGAATCAGCTCCAATAAGTCTAATAAAAATATGTATTTCAAAAACATGTTCCGTAAACAATTTTAAGTTTGTTGAGTAGTGTTATCCAATGAAGCAGTGAACTCAGTGTTTAATTTTATCCACCAAAGACAGACTTGAGAAAATAAAACTAAAAAATCGTACATAAGAAACTATAAAAGTCTCTTGAAAATAGTAAAGTAAACGTTCAAATGTACAAGTCGGCATTTTATTTGTTTGCTTGTTTTTTTCTCCTTCTTACCTGTCAAACTGGTTCTTCAATATCACCGCAGTTCGTACACCTTACTCTCGTCTTGCCTCTTGACAACATTTCAAAAACTACCTCGCGTTGTTGTTGTTGTTTTTATTGTTTGTCATCATTATCGTCGTCATTGTTGTTACTAGTGTGGCCTGTTAAAATAGCAACAACAACAACGAATTGGTTTTAAGTTTAAAACGTTTCTTGAGAAGCGTATGCGAACGTGGAAAAGAAAAATCATTAAAACACACTGCAATCAAATGAAAACAAGTTTTCATGTTTTTTCATTGTTTCTTTTATGGCTTAAAAAGTGACGCAGAGATAGAGAAGAGAATTGAAAAAGCAACATAACAAGAGTTTAAACTGCTCTATACACTGAGAGAAATCATTTCTTTGAAATGTTTATTCAATGTTTAACAATTTAGTTTATGTTGCAAAAGAATTAAAAAAAACAAATTTAAAATTTTTCGAAAACTTAACCTTTTCTGGACCACTATATGATCATTTGGCCGCAGCAATTAAATTTATGACCCATACCAATTAAAAATATGAACAACACAAAAAACTCAAAATTAAGTTTTTTGAATATTAAAATTTTAATTGTATTCTAATTGTATTTTGTTTCCATAAATCGTGTGAAACTTTTATAGGTTAATAGTTAATCATTTGCATGAGAGGTGCAAAATCAATTAAAGTTTTAATTGATATTATCAATTTCTTAATTAAAATTCGTTTTTAATTTTTTTTTACAAACGGACTGAAAACTACGATTGTAATCCATGAAAATAGTTAAGAAAGTATTGATAAGCAACCATTAAAATGTTTGGGCTGTAAAATTCTTATTAGGGTGCCTATTTGGGGATTCTCTTAGACTTCGATGCAATTTAAATTGTATGTACTAAACTTATAAAAAAAATTCGGAAAAAAACATCGCCAAAAGTCAACATTTACAGCTAAAAATTAGTTTGAAAAAGATATATACTTGTTCATATTTTTAGCAATCCTTTTAATTATAATCCAAATTGTAAAATTTATTTTTGGAATAATCACTACTTTTCACCCACTTATAGTTAGATTGAGTTGTTAAAACATGGAGGCAATCTCCTGTTCTCTGTCCCTTCTATCACATGTCCAAATCAGAGTGATCCACACTACAGGCCATCCAAGACTCACATTGATTTAATTCTCATTAGAAAATTACAGACCATTGAAAAAAGTGAATATATATACAAATATGTTCATATATGGACAAATATGAAAGTATATGCTTCATATGTGGGCATATATGGAAGTATATGCGACTACATATATTAAAAAAAGAACTCGTATATGGTTATGTATGGAGGTATATATGATTTCATATTTTATTAAATTTAAATGGAAAAAAAAATATTCAAATACTTAAATACTTTTTATTTATGTGGTATATTTGTTTAAAATTGTAAAAATTACACAAAAGATTATGAAACATATAAAAATTATGTATCCCATCAGTTTTATGAACCCATTTTAAAGACCGATTTCAAAAAACTTTAGTTCTTAATCTAATTCATAAGGACTCTAATTGATGTTATTATTTTGTAACACATACCTAAATTTTATTTAACTTAAGTGCATCAGATGATAATTCCCACTATTTCAGTCAAATAAGCAAGTAACGCATTTGACTCTTATTTTTAAATTTCATTAAGTTCAGAAGTGGTTTCTACAAATAATAAGTAAAAAATTTGTTTCAGTAATTATTGTTAACCTTATGAAGCGCAAATAGAACTATAACCGTTGCTTAAATTAAAACATTATGGAAAAATTTGAGATTATAAGTTTTTTTTTCAAACAGAACTACTCAAAACGTTCAATTAGTATGAATTGTTGAACTGTGAGTGCACATTCAAATTTAAAGTTTCCAAGGTACAATCTCACGATTAACACCCTGTTTTTATATATCGAAGGTAATACTTCCTAAAGAGCTTGTATTTTGTTAATGTTACAAAATACACGTATTCCTCTAGAGAAATTATTCAGTTCGCTTTATATAAACGCGGGGAAAATCTCACTACCACATATAAAATCCGATGTTTTTTTAATTATAAGAGTAACAAATTTAAATTTTTGAGTAATTCGTACCTATTTATATCTGTAAGATCCTGTTTAAAAAATGTATAATATTAATTATGTTCACAATGTTTTAAATTAATGTAGTCGTATTGTATTTTATTTTAAGGTTGTTTAAGTGTCGTATTATTATCAAATACTTCGTTCTGATGCGATAATAAACAGAATGTTTGCGCTGATCTAAACTTTTTTTTATCGCAATTATACCTTTTAAATTATATAGTTTTTTGTTTATTAACAGTTTTTTTAAAATCCAAAATTTTATTAAAAAAAAAATTACAAAAAATATAGCATGTACTCCTATGTACGTATATAAAATAATAAATATAAAATAATATATGAACATATAGGACCATATTTGTCCATGTATGGAAATGTATATTCACTTTTCTAGTATGTACAAATATGGATGATCATAAAATAAATATTCATATATGAACTTTTTTAACCGAGAGGAAAATAATATAGTTTTCTAATTTATATCTATTCCCAAATTAATTTTCTGAAAAATTTCTTACATTAGATTCTAATAAAAATGTTCATGTTCAGAAAGAGATTCTTTTATTTTACCAACCGGTCAATTTTCATTAGTTTTTTTTTTAACAATTTTGTTCATCATTTCTTTTTCTCCATTTTCTATTCCTTTTCTAGATTTCGGTTTTGAGGAGGGAATTCCCATTGTAGTGAATGTATCTCCCAAGTCTAGTGACTCCATTTTGTTTTAGTTTGGATCTGAAAGTTAAAAACTGTCAGCATAAATATTAAAAGGAATAAAAAATTCTTGTACTTTTCAAGTCATTGTATAGGTAAATAATGTTCAAAGTAAAACTTTGCCTGTCATAGTTTTTAAGAATAGTCTACCTATAGCTGCCCAACGTTTCTCCCGATTCATGAAATCTCGCGATATAAAATGCATCTAAAGTCAGTTTTAACAGGTGTCGAAAATTTGTAGTGTAGTGATTTGCGTAAACTTTTTCTATAACGAACTTAATTGTGTTACACTTTGATTGATTAGTAATTCAGTTTTTCTATAAATTTGATGAATGAACCTGTCTTTATGCATTAAGGAATTTTCTACAGGAGCAATATAATTCGATGGTATATCTCTAGGAGTCTTATAGGTATAAAGTAGTAGAATTGAAAAATTGTCAAACTAAATTTGTTACTAAATAAAACAATAATGGCTAGTGCTCGGAAGTTAATCCATTTATAATCGTGGAAATATGCATTTATTATAATTATCATTAGAAAGCTTAATTGTGTTATTCTGTTATTTTTTTCCTTGTGAGAATATTATCAAAAAAATGTTTATAAATTAAAAAAAAAAAAAAACAAAATCTACAAAATATAATGATTTTCTAAAAACGCACATTTTAATAAAATTAAGAACATTTTCTTAAAAATATGCATTTTAATGCAAAATATGAATTACAAATATGCATGTATAGCCAAATATGTAAAAATATGTGTTTATCACAAAATATTAAAAAATATGCATTATCAAATCGATACCATTTTGTTGCATTTTGTTGTTCTCTAGCTGATGACAACAAACATGTATATACATTGACTTCCGAGCCCTAATAATAACAACAATGCTGGTCCCTACAGCTGTAAAGGTCGCTACAGCTGTAAAGTTTGTATAAGAAAAAATGTTGTTAATTTTAAGAAAAATGTCTTAATTTTTTTCAGGAATTATATAAAAAAAATTATTTAACTTTACCGTTATCTAAAAAAATAAGTATTCACAATAACGCGGTTAATGGAGTCTCAAAATTTGGGAAAATATTTCGTTTGCCATGTAATCTTTTAATGTTGTCAAAACTTGGTAGCAAGCAGTTTTGTTTTAATGTAACTTTTGCTAAAGAATAACTATTTTAAGAGGTTTTTAATAGTCCGATCTTGTCCTCACTAAATATTAAAAAAACATAACTTTCTATAGTCTTATTTGTGAACAAGTGCAAGCATTAAAATTAGCTGTCCTGAATTTTGTATGCCCTACATCCATTAAGTTAATTTTTTTGTTAGCAAATAAAAAAATCGCAAATAAATCACTTGGAGAAAAAAATTGAGGAAACAATTTTCGCAAATAAAAAATAAATATAAATTTATACATTTTTCATCTTTTTACATATTCACTCTTTACTTTTCAACCTTTCAACCGGTTTTGATCATTTTCAATCGAAAACAGCTGGTTAAAATTAAACTAAGGGGTCCATAATTATTCGAAAGTAGAGATTTTTTTGGAAAAAAATATAATTTTTCAGTTAAGAATATCGTAGTTAAAAATTAAACAATTTGAACAGTTTTGAAAAATTGTAATTTTTGTAAAAGATATTGCCAATTATATTTTTTTAAGTTGCTTTCGAAATATGTATATTCCAGGCGATCTATTTAACCGATCAGTCTAAAATTTTTCATCGATGATTAAAACTAAAGCCATTTGTAAGATATATGCTTAATTTTGATTTGCAACTTACCGAAAAATTTAGCGATTTTTTTCAAAAGTTCGAAAATTTTTCGAACTTCTTAATCAAGATTTCGAAAAAAAATGCTTATTATAGTTATTTTGTGCTCTACCACTATCAAATGTTATTATGATTTTTCTGCGACCACGTTTTCTCAAATAGCACTGTTTTCTTTAAAGTAACGCATAAATGAATACAATTTTGTGGTAGTTTGCTAACTTCACAACACTTGCTGCCGGTATTTCAATAGATTTAATGATGAAAAAACAGTTTGCTTATTTTTTGCACTTTCATATGACTTTTGGAGGAAAATTTCTAGGTTAAGCATCCGAAATTTGTGCATTATTATTCGTTAGTTTAAAGAAATGAGAGCATTTGAAAAAACGTGGTTGCAGAGAAATCGCTATAACATTCTACTGTAACTGATGTAACAAAATAAGAAGAGTTTTATACATTTTTTTCGAAATCTTGATTAGAAGTTGGAAACATTCTCGAACTTTTGAAATAAATCAACAAATTTTTCGTCTGGTAAATTACAAATAAAAACTCAGCATATATATTGCAAATGGCTTTAGTTTTAATTATCTATGCGAAATTTCAGACAGATCGGTTAAATATACCGCCTGGAAAATACAAATTTTGATTGCAACTTATATAATATAATTGGGAATATCTATTGCAAAAATTTAAATTTTGCAAAACTGTTCACATTGTTTTAATTTTATTGTTTTTTTAATATTCTTAATCGAAAAATTTTTTTTCGAAAAAAATCTCGAATTTCGAAAAATCATAGACCCATTAATTTTATTTTTACCTAGCTTTTAATACAAACAAAGTTCCCAATAATCAGCAACGCCGCTTCTTAATTGGCTGATTATTTCGCATTTTGACAGAGAAACGCACTTCGCCCTCCTGCACGCACATAGGAACAAAGGGTAATAAATCCTTACTAAACCAAATAAGCTCAAGATATTGACTGAATATAAAAAAAAATGCTGTACTTCGCCGAAGAAGAACTTTATTTGTAGAAAAAACTATAATTTGAGGTTATTTTTCCGACAAAAATTTATAACCAAAGAACATTTTTTTTTTATCAACAAAATATTTAAATTTTTAAAACATTACTTGCTTGGATTCTAATTTGTTTTTCTTGTTAGATATCTATGAAAATTTATCTCTATTTTTATCTTATGTTCATTTAGATTAATGTCATACAATAAACAAATAATGTCAGCATAATTAAATTGTGTAAATTATTATGTCAAGCATCTGTTAGCCTGTGTGCGACAAGTGCAAGTTTTTACCTCTTATTTTGTATGATCTAAAAGTAAATTCTATGAAATGTGGATAATATATTTATTCACACTGTAATATTGCATTTGTCATAAGAGTATGCATCAAATCCTTCATATCCAATAAGAATTAAAAATTCTTTTTCAAAGTACTACAACTTTTTTCACAAACAAAATAAAAAATTACTGTCACAAATTTTACAAAATAAAGTTGTTGTATCACGATTTTGTTATTATTATATTTTATTTGTATAGAGAAGGATGAAATAAAAAATTGTTTTGCTTAAATAAACATTTTGTTAATCCTTAACATAATTTCACACAAGCAAATTCTGTTGACCTCTATGAAATGCTAATTTTTTTCCAGTGTACATTTTAATAACTTAAAGAGAGAAAAATCACGTATTAAAGCAAATATTATAAAATCAACTTTTCTAGTAGTATTGAAATTGCTTCTGGGAAACTTTAACCACTTAATCGCTTAGTCAACATAAATATAACGATCGTTCATTGCACAAATTGTCCATATACTGCAATTTGCGGTCCCACGAAAAATCACCAAGAAGTTCTGTAACGTCGTCCAATGTTCCAACTAAATCTCTTAAACACAAAATTTAATTCAAAGCAATAAATCGATTAATAGTTCTGATGTGTGATCTACTTCTAATTCAGAGGGAACACGTCTAAAGCAGGTCATTGGTTAAACCTACAACATTGGGTATTTACTATTGCCACAGTTGTTATTTTTGTTACTATTTTTTTTTTTCTTTGAACTGTTGAAGCCTTTCAAGCGCAATCAGACAACAAACCAACTCTCAACACTTAAAACCTTATATAACAATCCCGTATATTAACGCTTCCATTTAGGTTCTTAATGTGGAGTTAGTGTGTGGAATTAGAGTTCTTTTGTTGTAAGCAAACAAGCCCTAAATTGCTTATTGTTGTGTTTTTGTTTGCTTGCTTTACGTACGTCTTAAAACACTTTTTACCTGTTTTTTTTTCTTCTTACCTTAACCAAAAAAAAAAAAAAATATATTCTTGGTTTTCAGTATTTTTCTTGTTTAACTTTTTGTAACACCACCAACAAACAACAAATGAGAATGATTGTTAACCCTCTACTGTGCAAGCGAGAATAGAAGGACCGGGCCGCATATTTTCATATATATTTAGTAACAACTTATTTATGATATGGGAAGTCACACACACAGAATTTTTTTTAGCCATTTGCCAACTGAAATTCGCTTACTACGATTCAAATTCAGTGACTGCAACTGAAATCGCTTGGTACGACCGAATCTTGGTTTTTACAACAAAATTCTCTTAACATAACTGAATTTTAGATCCAACAACTAAAATATTCAGAAATCAAATTAGAATATGGTTGTACTAATTAAATTTATTGTTTGTTAACACCAAAATACACTTTTCAATTCGGTTGCAACTTTCTTTCTCTATGTACAGTCTATCTAGTCCCCTAAAAGACAACAAATCTGTAGACACTGCACGGTGGGTTTAAATGATGTCAAAGTGGCGATTAATAGAAATTTAGAAATCAAGTTTTTATAATTATATTTGGTATCGGGTAAAAATAGATAAAAATCTGCATCACTAGTCAAACTGCAGTTAGCTGTCAAAGTTAGAAAATTTTTGCTGTTTAAGTGAAAAAACAAAAATTCCTTGCGATTCAAAAGCTTATTTTTTTCTATTAAATCTTTCAAAAATAAAACTTTTATGATGGAATATTTAAGTTTAGGTATTTTAGTATATAGTAAATATTTCTTTGTGTAAAAAGAATATGAGTAAATATTTTTAATGATTTTTTTAAAAAATAGATGGGTGCTTGAGTGATTTTAAACACTTAAGCTCACGTACCTACATAACATTTTGTCACGCATAATTTATAGTAGGCTAAAAATGTTTTTAATACATTTAGTAAAATTGAAGTATTTTAAATTGCAATTCAATCACGACCCCAAATGATTTACTCACGAATTTATACTTACTCACTTAATTGTAAATCTGAAGAAGCAAGAAACAAATTATAGAAGCACGTTGCTCGTAAATGCATCCGGGTAAAGTCCAATGCAGATATTTTCAATAGGTTTCTTCTAAGTTCTGACCCATTTATATATAGCATGAGCAAGAAGTATGAGCAGAAAAACATTTATAATTTACACATATAATATTTCTGATTCAAATTATGACAATGAAGACAGTGATAATGAAGATGATGATAATATCGATGAATATTGTGCTGATAATAATGATGTTTAAGATTATGATAATGAAGATTATTATAATTGAGATATTTATGATGAATTTAATAATGCAACATAACACAATTAGTTTAATATTTTTTCTTCCAATTTTTTTCTAAAATGCTGTGTTTTTATGTATTTATGATTATTCATCAATAAAAAATTTATAATATTCTCTTACGTGACTTCTTTCAAATTAATTTGTACATTTATAGGATTTGGTGAAAAACAAAAATTTGATTTTAAGTTAAATTTATACTAATATAAATAATTTTTTAATTTCTTTGAATTTTTAATAACCACATTAAGTACGCTCTAAATTCCAATTTTATTTATTAATTTATCGCTTTTCGTTCCAAAGTTACAGCCAAAATTGTATGAAAAATAAAAACACGTTAACAAAAAATTTGTTTGCAAGTTTTTTTTTCAAAATGCTGTGTTTTTATGTATTTATGGATAGCTCATCAATAAAAAGTTTTTAAGTTTAAAACTACGCCTTCCCTGAATTAATCGCTATTCTGGGTAACATCGAACCCATTGTGCAATGGCTTACTTAGGTATTTGTACAGAATTTAAGCAAGACATATTCTTAAGATCAAGGGCGAATTACGGCATTCGTGATCGTGTGAAATCGTTTGAAAACTGTGTACAATTTATCTTCAACAATCATAATTTTTAGCATGATATGTTTATTATAAATCGTTGAAATTATTCTTCAAAACATTTCAACGCAAAATAAATTTTGTCGAGTTCAAAATTCTGAGGTGAAAGGTGAAACTGAAGATAGGAAATAAACATTAGATGGGGCCGCTAAAAAAATACGTATACGAATTTCATTAAGATCAGGTGCAACCCATGTAAATATTTTTCTTGTCGCTGAAACTTTATAAAGTTTAGCATTCAATTTTATGAAAAATGTAATTTATTCATTAAAATTTCTATTTCTATCAAAATTATGAAATATTTTGTTAATATTACAGAAACGTTTCATTTAATTTGTGAATAAAATTCCATTAGTTTAATGAAAAATTTCAATAAAACTCGTAAAATAAAATGAATCCTGTTTACTTGGAAAACAAATTTAAGAAACGTTATGGATTTACGAATTTCAGATATATGTAGATCTCTAGTTTTGTTAAGTAATTTTGTGCGAAGTTGTAGACCAATGTGTGTTTTTAAACAATTTTCTATTCAAAATTATATTAGTTTGAGATATTTTGCTTAAAAAAGGCATAAAATTATTTCCTATTATGACATAACAATACCTTGAGTGCGATTCTGTAACTTGTTTTAACGCTAATCGAGTCGTTTAAAAAAGTAAACAACAAAATTATCGATTTGGGTATTCAGTAACATGTTTTAACGATAATCGAATTGTTTAAAACGTTAGCAAGAGAACTAACGATTTGCTTTTCATTTACATTTTTAAACGATATTCGCCATTTTTAAAGTCAGCTGTTGTTGTTATCCAAACGACAACAATTTTTATGTTGCTCATTCAATCGAGAAAAAGTTAAATTTTTAAATAGAAAAATAAAGTTAACGACTATCGTTAAGCTGTACGTTGTAAATCACTTAATCGTTACTGCAAGCAACATAAATTGTCGATATATTTTGCGATTGTCGGATCGTTAAAAATTATTAAATCGCATTACTGATAGACTTATTAGAAAAATTTTTTTTTTTTTTTATTAATTAATAATCATATAATTACAAATTACCCTAACCGAGAACGAGCTACTATGGCCTTCGGCGCGTTGTAGCGAAAACAGCCCAGTGCCTCTGCTGGGAATCGAACCCTCGACTCCCGCACTGATAAGCCAGCACGCTACCAAATAGTCTACCGGGGCGCACACTTATTAGAAAAATATTCTCTCGATTATAAAAACAAAATGTCAAAAATACCTACAAGAAATAAGCAAAAACCACAGAATGTTAAATAAAAAACACTAATGTGTCCCTAATGCCTTTACCTTGTATTGTTATGTTATAAGAAATCTTTAAAACTGTTTACAACTTATTGTGCATTTTGAAACTTATAATTTATTTGTTACGTTATGGGGTTAAACTATATGATATTTTTCTTTTCTTCTCTTTCAGATAAAAAAGGTTTTATATTAAATCTATACTAGCCAAGGAGTGGAAGTTTTAAGAACTACAATAAGAAAAAGAATACAGTAATAAAAAAAAATTTAAAGAAAAGAAGTAAAAGAAGTGCATTTTAAACGATAAAAAAGTCAACAAGTTTTAAGACCAGTTTATACAAAGTGAAACATAAGAAAAGGAGTTTATACTCCGTTTTCTTTAATAAAATACAAGAAGCCATTTTGTTGATATAAAAAAAAGTCGTAGAGAAAAAAATATCGAATTTAAAAAATTTTTAAAAAAAAAAATAAAAAAACAAAAAAATAAACATGACCTAAATTAAAACAAAAGAATAAAAAGAAAATTTAAAGTTCAACTCACAAAAAAAAAAAAAATGCAACAAAATGTCACTAAAAACTTAGCATTCACCTTAATAAAAACCATTAATATTGAATAAATATTAAATAGCAATATTGTGCAATAAATTTTTCAAAATAACTTGAACAAGTTTTTCTTCTCTTCTTTTTTTAACCTCTAAACTATTTAAAACGGGTAAAGGCAACAACATAAAATTCGTATAATCAACCTATCAACGACACAACATTACCTGTCATCTATACAATTTGAAACTCCTAGCCCTCCCATAACAACAAATATATCCAAACAACTTTAGCAACATTAACCTCGACTAAATTTCAGTTTTTTTTTTTGTTTTGTTCAAATTTCTTTGTGGAATATACCATCATCATCATCAGCAGCATTATCATTTCCAGCTGCAGCAGCATCATCATTGTTTGACATCAAACAATTTTACAACTAACACAAATACAAAGAGTGATTCTACTTTTTTTTCTTCTTGGCGTCATTTTCAACTCCTACCAAACAACATGATGGCAACTTGGAAATACTTTTTGATCGGTGAGTATTGGGATTTGTTACAAAATTGTTATGACAAACATTTGCTTTTGTTGTTGCTGTTTGTTATAGCAACAACATTACCATCAACAACAACACTAACAAGGAATCTACACAGAGGCAAATCCGCAGATTTGAATGAATCTTGGATATATTGTAGAGGACAAAAAAAAAATATTAGACACGAAATCTCTACACACAGAGAAAAATTTAGCTATTTGTCAACTAAAATTCCGTTACTACGACTCAAATTCAGTTATTTCGAATTTCAGACGGTTGGCACAATTTAACATTCGTTTTCACAACAACGTTCATTTAATTCAACTGAATTTTAGTTACAACACCAAAAATATTCAGAAATCTAATGTAAATATCGTTGTACTAACTGAATTTATAAGTTGTAACCATTAATATACACTTTTCAATTCGGTTGGCACTTTATTTCTCTGTGTGTAGTTTAGGGGTTACAAATTTACTCAACTTGACGTTATTTTTAATATATTTCTTATATAGGTTATTAAACTATACACTCAAAGAAAATGCATATCTATGAAATATTTCATAAATTTTCGTCCAATGTAACGTTTCATAGTATTTATGAAACATTTCATAAAAAGCAAAATGCATTTCATCATATTTATGAAATGTTTCAGTATATTTAAGAAGGATATTTTGTATTAGTAAAGATTTCATTATTTTAATATAGAACAGAATCATAGAGGCCAGAAAGAAATCAAAATCTCGATTTCCTCCACCCTTAATCTCCAACCATAACCTCGTCCAAATGTTGGACAGTTTATCCCAGCAGTTCTTGAAATATCGTATTTCAAAATAAGAAAAATTTTCGAAAATTTTAAAAAAGTAGTAGTACATAATCCATATCTTTAAAATGGATTACGAGAATCATTTATAAATAATTTCAAAGCTTTACCAGTTCCTCACGGTAAAATGCAATGTGCATTCGAAAACCGCGGTTTAAAAAGCTGTGTTTTAAACAAAACTGGTATCGCTGTTAAAAATCGACATATATGGATCCATACTTGAGCACACATGGTTCATACATGTCCACATGCATCCATACATGATACTATGTTCATGATATGTGTTCTTAAATGATTCATATACGTTCTTAAATGATTCATATTCATCATATATGGTCATATGTGTGCATTAATGAAAATTGAGGTAATGTTTACATCTATAATCATACATGTCAATACATTTCCATACATGGTCATATGTGTACGTTAACGAAAATTGAGGTAATATTTACATGTATGATCACATATAAACTCATATGAGCATATATGAATCCTATATGACGAATGACTTCATATATGAGCATTAATGAGTTTATACATGTTCATAAATGGATGCATATATGTTGATTTTTAAACCGGGTTTTAAAATTAAAAAATAAATAAATGTTTATTATCAATATCGCGGCGCCCATCTCGCGCACAGCTTTCTCATCTCCAAATTTTCGGCCAATAGGCTATGCATGTCGTAAACGAAGGAGCAGACTCCCCCATAGTAGAATCTAACTCGGCTTTAATATTGGTTGGATAACGGTGGCCAATTTTTTTCATGTCAAAAAAACAATACTAATCAACGTGGCGCCTTTATAAGGTTGTCACTTTTCACCAAAGTAATTTTTTTCAAACTACTGCAGTCTTTACGTCAGGTCGGCCCTCGTTTATGGAAGTAGTCTATAGTCAAATTGGGTATCAAATGAAAGATAATTTTAAGACAATTTTTTTTTCGAATACCACATTTGTATAAAATGCTGTCAAATTAGCATTTAATAATGCTTATTTAGTTTTCTTTAGGGAGAGTCTTGACTTTTTCAATTTTCGTAATCCTTCGGCATTAACAAGACTTTTCTCGAAGAGCTATTGAAACCCATATTTTAAATATTTTAAGTAAGTGGCATAACTGGTCCCACAGCATAGACAATATGGGTGTTAAAATTTTTATTTTCTCGAGTACTTTAATACTTCGTACAAAAATATCTGAATTTCTTAAATTTTTAAGTTGTGTTCACACAAAAATTTTACAATTGTTTGCCCCTTCTTTAACTCCTAATCGTGCGATTGCGCACCTAAAAAACTAGATACATATTTTTTTTTTTTGATCTCAACAACGTATCGAAGTTTCATTAATCTGCGGATTCATCACTGTGTAATTTCCTTGTTAGTTGTCGTTGTATTTTGTTGGTAATTCTCTAAGTATTTATTTGTACAAGTTTTTAGTGTTCTTTTTTCGATTGGTATTGGTTTTATTTTTTTTTAAGTTTTGTTTTTGAAACCTCTTATAGGAACGTGAGTTGTAAAAAATATTTTTTTTTTTGAAAGGAGTTAAGCTGTTTGTTCTGCTATCGGGTATTAAGAGAAAGTTTGTTAGGTTTTTTTATTTTTACAGTTTTTAGAATATTGGTTGTTTAAAAACAATTTTAATCATAAGTTGTCTTCTTCTACCGGATAATTTGGTATAACTTAATGCCAAATGACTTTATACACTCATAAAGAAAAGTTAGTACAAAAGTCTGTTGAACGTGTTCTGGATTAAATTGAACTAAATTTTATGTTATTTTTACCTTTAGAACTTTTTTTTTTCTAATCCCAATTAATTATAACTAGGGCAAGGTATTTCATACACTTAAATAACGAAAATATTTGCCTTAAAAATGCAGTTAAAAACAAAATGAATGCACTTAAAACAACAAAAAAAAATAAATGCTGTTAAAACAAAAGTTTTTGCAAAAAGCACACACTTTAATACATAAAAACTTAAAATAAATATAAATGATGCAGTTATTTGAAATTTATTTTTTTTTTGGATCAGCAAGTTTCGGTTACAGATAATGAAAATTTCTATTAAGTTAATAGAAAAATTATAAATTATCTGAGATAGTTTACTTGAAATAATAGAAAAAAACACAGAAAAAGTAATTATATAAAAGTCGAATAGAATGAATTTTCTGGTCAGCTGCGATCTTTGTCAACATTCTTTGTTCCAAATAATGTTTTATTAAAATGTTTATCATATAAAAAAATACTATCAATAATTTATATGTATGGGCTTATGTCAAACATCCCAGGAAAAAATTACACATTCAAAAAAGAAGGTAATGCCCACACTTGCTTACATGTCTGATAGCCAAATTTAGTAACTGCAATACCAAACACATTCCAACGATAGAGTCAAAAAAGCCAGTAGTATTGTAATCAATTCTTTAAATTTAAACCAGAAAGCATGTACTCAGTAACAAAGTAATTATTTACTTAAAAGAAAGTAACAATGTTATTAACTTATATGTATAAGAAGAAGTAATCATATAATTTTTCTTAATAAAAGGAAGTTATTGGAAGTAGTTCCTCATTTTGAAAAAAGAAGTAATACAATTTTAAAGAATTGATCATATATGTATATAGTTTTTTCTAAAAAAATACAATAATTTCTATATATACAAAATTATTTCTACACAACTTTTAGAAACACTTAACACATACAAACAGGCATACACATTACGAATTAAAGTATTAGTGTGTGTGTAATATCTGTTTTGTAAAAACATAAAAAAATGTTGCTATTTGCCAACTGAAATTCGGTTACTATTACTCAAATTCGGTTATTACTAATTTCAGACAGTGGGCACAACTTAAAATTAGTTTTCGCAGCAAAGTTCGGTTAATTCAACAGATTTTTAGTTGCAATATCAAAAATATTCAGAAATCTAATCTAAATATCATTGTACTATCTGCATTTATAAGTTGTTACCATTAATATACACATTACAATTCGGTTGGAACCTTATTTCTCTGTGTGTATTTTCATGAAAAACAAAATACTTTCAAATTTAAAAACAACTAACAAAAAGTTTATTTTTATCATATTCATCGTTAAAATTTCGATAAACGGAATATTAAATAATTTTTCCCCTATTTAAACAAAGTTGTAAAATCAAAAATATTATTTTTAATAAAAAGTTAATTTATTAAAACAATATTCAATTTCCTGTGTTTTAAATTAATAAATATGTGAGTGCAGTATTTATCAATTGAATCGATTTTACTACTTCCAGAATAGTGGACAAAAAAATTTAAATACAGGAGGTTCTAAAGAGTGAACACAGGAGGTTCTTATGTGAACAGCTTTCAACAGTTGATTTTTTTTATATGTTTTTCTTATTAGAAGTATGTTTTTCCCCGAAATAAGTGAAGAACCTGCAACCGTTGATTTTTTTTTTAATGTTTTGAGTGTTGAATTGTTGAGTTTTGAGTGATTGTCTTTTAAGATCATTAGTGTTTGTTACATAGTGCATCGAAGATAAAGCAAAAAAGTACAAAAAAATATAGCCAACTATTTTCATGTACATTAATTATTAAATAATTTAATAAAAATAAAAACTTAATGTAATAAAAATCATTTCAATTACTTATTTTATGTTCTCTCGATTATGTGAACTTCTGCCTTTAGTGAACAGGCTCTATTTGAATTAGTTCATATAACCGAGCGACTACTTTAGTTCGTAGTTTTAGCATGGAACTATTTCTTTATTAAGAAACGTATGTAGTTCTTAAAAATATAAAGTAAATAGTTCTTCAATAAAAAGAATAATCAATTCTAAAGAATCAATTATTTTAGTCTCACACCCTGTTAAAAAAAACGAGTAAGTAATCTAGTAAGGAATGAGGTCTGCCCAAAATGCTTGATTACAAACTCCCCTAATTTTTTGGAAGTTTTTTGTTAGGATGTTTAAGTCCTTTTAAACTGATATTGTTTTTTATTAACATTCACAATTTGTATATATTAGCAATGCGGGCAATATGTTTGTATTAACAATGCTTTAACTCGTAGAAATGCAAAATTTTAGGGCCATAAGTCTTTATTTGTAATTGTTAACCAGAATTGAAAAATTTAGAAAAATCGTTTGAAACAATCACGCTTTCTCTTGTTTTTTTAATATTTTTGTTTACGGCTTTCAAATTTGTTCTTATATTTGGTATTACATAATCTCTAAACATTTGAGAGATAAATTCAACACTTGCTTAAATGAAGTGCCATCTCCTAACAAATAAATACATGAAGTCAAAAATTTAAACCAATTTTTTTTAGTTTCGAAATATTTGGTGTGTTTTATTACGGGCACTGACGCCCGTTCATAGACTAAAAATTTGAAAACAATAGTTCATAAGTGTTGTAATTATGTACAGTTGGTGGTATGTGCCCTTACCAGATAAAGTGTACAACCGCCTCAAAACATTACTATGCACTTCGATAATGTTACCCCCAGTTTTTCTTTGAGTGTATATACTATTTTCTGTTATGTTAACAGAAATTTTAATTAAAATGAATATCGACGCAATATTAATTAAATTGAGCTCTTCAATTTCAAAAATTTGGCAAGTTTGGATATATATTTCTTTTTACATAGAGACCGCTTTTAATCTTTACAACAACAACTTTAAGATTAAAAAGAAATCTACTTTTTATATGTTGTATTGAATAATAAAATATTAAAAAAAAAAAAAAATAATTTATATATACCACCTTAACAAAATTTCAAAGGACCCATGATGAATTCATACAAATTATTTTATATTGGTAAATACTACTTTGTATACTTATTGTTAATACGTAATATAGAAAATAACAATGTAGATAGATATGTGTTTATTTAACAAATTGATCAGTGAGCCCAGTAAAACGAAGCCACGTGAAATAACTTTATTTAGTGTAAGTAACCCAGCAAAATAATAAGATTATAATCGAAAGATCCTTAAGAAATTAAGTCTTATTATAATATAATCTTAGTGTTGTCCTTCAGAAATCTATTTGATAATGATGTATCAAATAAAATCGAAGAGAAAATAAAAACTTGTGTTTTTTTTTTTTTTTTGTGAACTCAAATTAATTTTTTATCTAATTTTTGCTGGATTTTCCACTTTGTATGTCTACTTTACATTGTATATTTTCAAGAACACTTGAGAAATAGATAAAACCTTCTCTCAAAACCAAAAGCACTGTTTCTGATAGAATATCAGGCTTTATTTATTAAGAACTTTTCATACATTTTAACCAAGAACAATGTTGTAATTTTATACTTTTCAGTATAAACATTAACATGACAAATTATAGCAGAGACACATACGAAAATGTACTTTACAGAGTCAATTTCGTTAAAAAAACCAAAATATTTTGCTGTAAATCAGAACTAACATTTTCTGGCAATAAGAATAGACCCTATGGGGAATGGGACCGGTTCTGCCTGTGCCACAGGATCGGTCCCTTCGTCCCAGAGACCGGTCCTCTGCTAAACCCTACTCTATGCAAACAACTGGCAACTTTAACATTGGCTTGTCATAAGAGGGGGTCATTTGTCCTGATTTAAACCCCAAAGTGGCATGCCACAGGACTAATCAAAGACGGGCATACCACAAGACTGTCGCAAAAGGGCCATGTGGTATAAAATAAACGAAAACTAAACAGCTTCCAATGGTTAAAATTCTGGCCAACTGGCATTTTCGGCAAAATTTCAGTTTATGGGGGACACCCCTGGAAAAAAAAAAAAAATGCCACGCCCCCTTAAATGACCCCAGGAGTGCGAAAATCATAATGAATAAGGGGGCTCACGCCCCTTACGGGCGTGGCAGTCGAAAAACGACCCGGCCCACCTACGTAGACAATATGGGTATCAAATGAAAGCTAATGTCTTCACGATTCCAAAAATAGCCGTAGTTGCCAGATCGGGCGATTTTTGTAGCCGATATGGCCATTTTGTCAAAATTTGGGGTGGGGGAAATTTTTTTTTTTCCTTTTTTTTTGCTTGTATTTTGTTAAAATCAAACAAAAATGAGCATTTTGTGCGAAAAGATTACTATTGTTATTGCTATTGCTTCTGATTGGTTAATGAAAATTTGTTATACTGGCTTCGCTTAGTAAAGTTTTTCTGCGTGACCGGCCTACGGCCGGGCTTAGGGGTTTTTAACTCCAGTATGTCTTAATTCTAGACGGCGGGGATCTCGAGTGCTCGGCCTCTGGCCGAGCTAAAAAGAAATAAACAAAAAAAAGTCCTTCCCCCATTTTATAAAAATTAACATATCTTCCTCAAATTCTGGACGATCTGGCAACTACGGGTATTTTTGGAATCGTGAAGACATTTCCTTTCATTTGATACCAATATTGCCTAAGTAGGTGGCATGGGTCGTTTTTCACCCCCGCCCCTATTTAACAAAAATGGCCGTATCGGCTGCAAAAACCGCCCGATCTGGCAACTATGGCTATTTTTGGAATCGTGAAGACATTAGCTTTCATTTGATACCCATATTGTCTACGTAGGTGGGCCGGGTCGTTTTTCGACTGCCACGCCCATAGGGGGCGTGAGCCCCCTTATTCATTATGATTTTCGTACTCCTGGGAACATTCTGAAGGGGATGGCATATTCAGATTTTTTCTCTAGGGGTGTCCCCATAAACTGAAATTCAGCCGCATTTTCTTGTTAATAAACATTCTGGTTAAGTGGTATATCCTTCCTTTACCAGTCACAGGATTGGTAATTTTAGGACAGTTGACGCTGCTTAACCCAGTTCAGTATTAAATTATAACAGTCCTGTAATAAGTCCTTCTTTAACCAGTCACTTTTAGGTCAATTGACTCCTCATTCCCCATAGGGGAGTTGTGTCAAAAAAATTTCCGGTACTTTAAGAAAAAAATATCTGCATGATATCATTTAATTTTTGCATCAGGGGCCGACTTACGGCATTCGAGATTGAGTGAAATCGTTCGAAAACTGTTGCTAATGTCAAAGTTATTAATTTGTTTCTAGATAAGGACCGAACTACAACATCTCTGATCAAAAATTTCGTTAAAATGTTTTGCTTTCGAAAACAAAAAAAATAATTTCGATCAAAAAATTACGACCACGATTGCCGTAATGCGGCCCGAGATCTATGAATTGTCACTGGAATTCGTCCATTGAAACTTTTCATTAAATTAATACAGTTTTTTATAAAATTTAATAAAAAATTGTATATTATTTATTTAAAATTTCGTACGCCTAATGAAAAATTTTCATTAAAACTATGAAACTTTTTAATGAAATTTACGAAATTTTTCATTCACACACACACAGAGAATAATTTAGCTATTCGTCAACTAAAATTCGGTTACTACAACTGAAGTCGGTAAGTACAACTGAATATAAGTTTTCACTACAAAATTCGGTTTATACAACTAAATTTTAGTTGCAATACCCAAAATATTAAGAAACCACATTTAAATATGGTTGTACCAATCGAATTTAGTGGTTGTAGCCACCAAAATACAATTTTCAATTCGGTTGACTCTTTATTTTTCTATGTCCATTGTGAAGAAAACTAAATTAGTTTAGTGAAAAAATTTCATTAAAACTTGTCCAAGGAATTTACTCTGTGTAGTCTCAATTTAATAAAAAATAATGTAGTAATTTTTTTTAGTATCGAAATCGCCCCAAACTGTTGTGAATTCAAAAATTAAATCATCGTGTTCTTATCAATATTCATTTACTGAGTATTAACATTTATCGCTGCTATTATATTGAACACAACTGTATTGTAAATGATGGGTGTGCATGTGTATAATATGCGTGTTTTATATTATCGCATTTTTTACGTTAATATAAACATTTTATGAGTCTGCTACAATGTTAAAAAAGAACAAAAATCAAAAGTACAAAAACAAAAAAGAATATAAAATTTATGCGTTACAGTTTTTATTCAAGTTATTACTTTAGTGGTACATATTATATACTTCCGTACAAATGTGTATGTATATGTATATGTATGTAAACAAGAAAACTCATATAAATGCTTTATTTGCGAAAATATGAAGGAAGTTTTCTTTTGTAATTTTCATGAATATGAAAATCCGCTAATAGATTTGTATGACTATGCGTAGACAAAGTGCGTATATATGTTATTTAACAATATCATTGTAGTACACTTAACCCATTAGCGTTACATAGGGTTCAAAAAGTTGCTATATTGATCCACCCGATTTTAAAAGTTCGATGAGAAATTTGAAAGTAATATTTCATTATACAAGTAAGAAGGGTGACCATTTTTACCGATTTGATCTGATTTTGAAGTACTGATTTTTAGTCATTTGCATTGTTAAAATAAAATCAGGAAATTATTTTTCACTCGTGTTTTATCATCAGAGAAGACAAAAAAATTGCAAAATCCATTGTGCCTATGGCAAACAAATATTGGAAAAAAGCTAAAAATAGCAAATCTACAAAACAATGTAAAAAACAAATTTAAATTTTTAAAATGTTGAGAAAATTTTTTTTGCAAAAGACAATTTTAAAGTTCAAAAATTTTAAGAAAAAGCAGTTTTTATGCCCAAAAATGAAAAATCTAAAAATGGTAAATATAGCAAATATGAGTAAAAATGGAAAAAAAAATTGCATAAAAAGCAAAAGAAGCATATTTGTCTTCTCTGTTTTCATAAATATTGCTAAACTGACTTTAGAATTCTCTTATTTCTCAAAGTTTTATGAATTTAGAGGAACGATAACAGGTTTAGGTAGTCTATTCTTAAAAACTATGACATACCAAGTTTCATATTGAAAAGTCTCCATCTCAAGAATTTATGGCCATTTAAATGTCGAAAAATTAAAGAAATTACTTGAAACTTACAAGATTTTTTCATATATTTAATTTTTTGGCTAATAGTTTTTAACATTCAGTTCCAAACTAATGCAAAGTGGACTCATCAGACTTGGAAGATACATTTACTAAAAAAGGAATTTCCGTGAAAAAGGTCTACATTTACTTTTGTGAACATGAGTGTTTGTGAGTTGAAAACAGTTCTTAGTAACTGAGTGTGAGTGGGTCGAATTGTATCAAATGTGTTTTTGATATTAATAAATATTTTCATTAATTTTACGCTGATTTAATATGCTTGGGGTTTAAATTGCAAATTAAATGGTAAAATTACACATTTGCAATTTATCTTAATTTTAATTTGTTTTTTATTTCCGAATTCGCGCGATTTACGTGAATATGAGTATATCCTGAACTTACTCACGTGAAGAAGAGTGAGTGTAAGCTGAACAAATTAGTTTGTGAGTAATTCTGCGTGAGTGGAACTTTTATCTACCTTTTCGTTAGTTCGGTGAGATCGGTGAAAGGTTAGAAAAAGAAAAAAACGGGACTGGTTCGGAGTTAGTTTATTTTACTTTCGTTCGGTGACATATATGGGACTAGTTGTAAGTAACTTCCTTACAGGTTAATTACGTGTTACGTTCCCTTAGGTCGTTTAGGTGACATATCCTTTACACACATAGCACAAGGTGCCTAAACTCTTCCAATCAATCATCTCCAATCACAATGACATCTTAAAGTGACCTTTCATATAAAGAATCCAATCCTGGACCGGTCACTTCCACCTTTGAACATATAATGTGTGCCATCCGGGACCGGTTCCATTACTTAGGTCTATCAAATTGTACTGCTGAAGAAAAATTGCTGTAATATTTTTAATAAATAAATGATTAACCCTAGTATTTACCTTTAAAATAACTAAAAACTTAAGTATTTTTAACTGTTAAAAACAGCTAACAAATGTATTAAAAAAAACTTACCATGTCATAATAACAAACTGACAAATTTTCACTACAACAACTTTGAAAATGTATAAAAATTACGATTTAATAATTTATATTAAATGTTTGCTAATGTGCCTGGTTTTGAGCTATATAAAAAAAAAGAAATTGGAATATTTCAAATCCAAATACAGCAGCTTATAGGCCAACTCTTTGGGCATGTTTTATGAGTAAATGTTAGCAAACAGTGAGTCATTAACAAAATCTTTCTTAAAGAAAAAAATTTGTTATTTTAAATTTATAACGAGCTTTCAATCTCCGTATATTTACAAAAATAAAGCAAATCAAACATATTAGCTAGGTTGATACTAGTATTTCTATCTGGCTAAAGATCTCATCAGAACCCGAAGTTTTAGGAAAGCTAGAGCCTCCATAATAGGCAGAACTTTTTGTATTAAAACTAAAATTTATTTAAATTTTGTTCATAGAAACGATGCTGTGGCAACAGAATGCTGAAAATTTGAAACCCATAATATAGAAATATTTTAGTGGCTCACTTTAGCGAGCAGCTCACATTAGCGTGAATTCTCTTCACATTTATCATAACAGGGTTAAAAGTCGAAATAATTGCTTATGTGGAATTTTATTCTCCATGTTTATTCCAATAAACCGAAATTTATTTATGTCATTTCCTCAAAGTTTGAAAGATGTTTTTACAATTTTAATCTTTTGCGTTCTATTTTGCAATTTGTAGTCCATACTTTTTAACATGAATTATGCTAAAATCAAAGATACATGTATGAATAAATAAGGCTCTTTAGCTGTATGTTTTTAAGTTCATTCTGTTTGTTATAATATAATTTGCATACATTTTTTTTTTAAATTATTATATATTTTTTAACTCCGTCGTACGTCATTTTTTTCAATTCACATATTTTTCGCCAAGGATTTCGTTAAGGATTTAATGGATTTTTCGTCTTCTTAGAAATGTCATACTAATAGGTTGTTATTTATAATTTATTATGTATTAAAATAGCTTAAATGTTATAATAAACACTGATTTTATGAAATATGTTTTGTAAATGGAAAGATTTGTGCATAAAGAAATGTTTTAAGTGATATTAACGACTACACTTAAAAGAAACAATTTGCAGAAATAATAAAATCAGCTTAAATGTGAGACTAATGTATGCGGAATAAAATTGTTATACAAATAAAAAGAGTAATTATTTGTTTTTCTTTTAAACGAACTTAAGATTCTTTATTTATAAATTATAATCAATTATTTATTTCCAATATTTCGTCTTCACACTTTGTCACGTCTTCAGGAAATAATTATTATAGTTTGAGTGATATAATTTTGGTTTAACAATTAAAAAAATTGTATATAACAAATTTAAAAAAAAGACGGGAAATCAAAAATATTTTCTGTCAATATGAAAAAATAAAAATATCCCAAAAAAAAACAAAAATAAATATAAATAAAAGTAATACAGAAAACAAAAATAACTATGACAATATATAAAATTTTAACTAAAAGATTGAAATACATATTTTATTCAACATCATAATAATTATCCTAGTATAATGTATTGCATTATTATAGTTAAGATTTTAAATATTGTTACACACACAAAAGTAAAAATTCAAATTCGGTGTTGACAACCGTATTGGTCGCCAATCGAATGATTCAGTTGTGGTAACCGAATATTTCAGTTCTGAGAACAGTGAATTTGTCGATGCTTGAATAATTTAACTGCGCCAACTAAGTTTCGGCTACCTCAATGAAAATTCTGTGGTCACAACTGAGACATTCGGTTACCACATCCCAATCATTCGATTGACAACAAATTCGGTTGTCAACACCAAATCTGTTTTCTGGGTTTATAGTTTTATTTTTTCATATTGATAGAAAATATTTTTGATTTCCCGCCTTTTTTAAAAAATTTGTTATACACAAGTTTTTTAATTTTTAAAACAAAATTGAATCAATCAAATTATAATAATTGTTCCCTGAAGAAGTAACCCAATGTGGAGACGAAATATTGGAAGTAAATAATTATAATTTATAAATAGAGAATCTTAAGCTTGTTTAAAAAAAAAAAAATAATTAAATACAAGAAGATCAAAGAAAACTTAAAATTTTTGAAGTAATTATGTTATAATTATGCTGTCAAAATTTTGGCTATAGTTTTTTATAAAAACATTTTCTCATGTTACTGCATGAAATTTATGAAAATGGCAAAAAATAAAAACAATTAAAAAAAAATTTGTAATTTTTCTGATAATTAATCTTATTCTAAGAAATCGAAAAGAGTTTCTCTGCTTTTTGAAGAGCTAGAAAGTCCATGTGTAGTATTTTGGATAGTGGATATTTAAGTAACAAGAAAAAGTACTAAGAGTATTCCTTGCTCCGGTAAAAAGTGCAATTTGACCGACTTATCCATGAGATAAAGGATTAAAAAAGTAATTGCTGCATAAATCCCTAAATCGTATAGACAGCTTGAAAAATGGGTTTAATGCGATGGAAAAACATTTATAATATTCCTTAATTATACGAGAACACAAAAAAGATGCCGAAAGAATAATCGAGCTGTTTCTCAAACAGTAACCTTAAATCTTAAATTTACAAATTTGGTAAAATCTAGTCAAAAACACCATTATTTGCAATATGGACTATTAGTCATATTTAATGTTAGATGCCAATAAATGGCAGCGAAAGCCCGTTTTCGAGGAAAATAACTTTACTAATAATAAAATTGAAAACTTGGACCAAACAAATATTCAAATATCCAGAAATCAAATCAACAATTTTGAAAAGAAGTTTAAAAAAAACAACATTGAAATTTTCAATAGCCATGAACATGATTTTCTCTAAACACAGAATAAAGTTGAGATTTAATTAAAATAATTTGTTAATACTTAATTGATTTTATTTTCAACTAAATTTTTAATTATATCTATTAAAAATTCAATTGAATATTGTTTTTAATTTTAACCAAATTTCTATTAAAATTTTAGTTAAAATTTCAAAAAAAATCTGCCAAAAATTAGAAAAAAATTTAAAAAAAACTCACCAAAACTAGAAAATTAAAAATAAAATGCCAAAATTAAGAAAAACCAAAGTTTTTTTTTTAAAATTTAAAAAATTGCACAATATTAAATATCGCTAATATATGGAAATATAGTGGATATTTGAAAAAAAACTCCAAAATTTAAGAAAAAAAAAAACGCAAATTTGACAATAATTGCTAAACGCGGATAGAAATCAACATTTATAAACATGTAAAAACTAAACATGTAAAACCATATAGGATTCATATGTGTTCATAGGAGTTCATATGTGATCATACATGTAAATATTACCTCAATTTTCGTTAATGTACATATATGACCATGTATGGAAATGTATGGAAATGTATGATTATATATTTAAATATTACCTCAATTTTTTTAAGCCACCCAGAAGAACATATATGACTCCTCATATGAACATATAAGAATGTTTTATGAACATATATGCATCATGTATGGATGCATGTGGACATGTATGATGTGTCGATTTTTAACAGGGAAATTAAAAAAAAATAAATAAAAAATCAACAAAATTGAAAAGAATCACTAAAACTGAAATAAATCACCAAAGTTGGAAAAAAAAATCGCTAAAATTGAACAAGTCACCCAAATAAAACTTAAAACGTCGTATATCTCGATAGCATTTTTAATTATTGTAATTTTTTTTTTAATTTCATCGATTTTAAAATTTAAAATTTGGTGTAATTTGTAATTTTTAGTGATTTTTTTTTTAAATTTTAGTGATTTATTTAAATTTGGTGATTTTTCAGTTTTGGGTGATTTTTTTTAATTTTAGCATTTTTTTTTCATTATTGTCATTATGTCTTATAAAAACTTGAAATATTGTGTGCGATAAATTAATTTTCAATTAATCATTCAACTATTTGACTACCGAACTGAAACTGCTGAAGATTTTATGACGAAACTTCGTGAATACTTGGGCCTAAATAATTAATGGGATGTCGCTCCGTAATGGGTTTAGAATTTGTGTAAGTTTTAATTTTATGTTTTGCTGCAAGTTATGCCCAATCCAAAAATAATTTTTAACATTATAAAACTAAAAAAAAAAAACATAAAAAGATCAAAAACAAAAAGCTAATTTTTTGACTTTGAGTTGACCTTGTAAGGCTTTGAGACTATTAGGCTACAATATAAAGGCATCGCTAAAAAGCCACATTTATATATTGTCGATCACAACAAGTTTTGTTAAAATCATCCTGCAGGTTTTCCTAGGGTTAATACATATTATTAACATTTTAATTGAAAGTGAGTTTGAAATCAAATAAAAGTTTAATTGATATTTTTTTGACAATAATTTTTTTCTGTGAACTAATAAAACTTTTCTTTACAAAGAGAACGAAACATTTCTTAAAATTAATGAAAAGCTTAAGACGTTTTATGAAACTGGGTTTTCATCATTTCTTTATTGAGCGAAAGCAACTTTTAACCCTCTCACGCACTAAACTTCTTGAGGGAAACTATATTTTTTTAAAAACGTTAATATTTAGCACAAAAATTTTTTACGTGTGTTCAAGTAGAAAGGAAAACTGAAGTATAGGCCTGTTCGATCTTTTTGTAATACTTTGTTTTGCAAAATTTATCGTTAGAAATGAGAAACTTCTCTCAAAAAGTGTTGTTGTATACATAAATACAACAAATGCATGAAAGGGTTAATAAATAAAATTGCATTTTTCATAAAAAAAAAATTAATGAAATGCTTCAATGTCAACTTCATTGCTTAAAAGCAGAAATTCATTAATATTATGCAGATAATTATCTCAGTGTATGTTGTTATTCCGACTTTATTCTAATTGTCAAAAATTTCGGAAGGTTGTATTTAAATTTTAAGTTTAATTCTAGCGTGAAATTTAATATATATTAAATTCTTTAAACGAAGTAGTATTTTTCGAATTAATATCCATGTAATTAATGAATTAAAAATTATTATGCTAAATTTATTTGAATCCATTATTTTTTTTTTTTTTTTTCATAAAAGAAAAACAAAATTTAAGCTTTGTAGGCATATCAAATTTATGTGGAAAACTAATATAAATGTTTTGGTCAGAACACTAATAATATATTTTATGTGTTATTTAGTGCTATGTATAACAAATTCTGCTATCATTCAGCTTAAATTAACATATTTATTAATCAATAGACTGCAAAATATAATCCAACTTTATACATATTTTTATAAGCCAACTTTATCAGCATTTTATGGTGTATAAATACATAAAAAAAAGTTTAACTGACATTTATTTTATCCACTCAAAATTTTCGAGAGTTTACTAAAAAAGAATTTTTTTTTTATATGTATTTATTTAAATCAAATTGTATAATCTTCGTTTGAAGTTTTATCTTTCATAAGTTCATTTAATGCGTTTTTAATTATGGCTTAATTTAAAACAAAATATATATATATATATACAGTGTCGCGCAAAATAAAAGCAACAAAATATAAAAATGTTTCGACGCATTTTATAGCTCTCAACTATATAATGTATATTAGAATGCACAACTCGAAAACTAAAACAAGAGTACAGACCATTGATCCTAAATATTTCGGCAACGCTGATTTTAAGGCAGTACCCAGTTTTTTCACTTATAGGCCAGATTTTTTGCAGTTTTTTATTCATAAAATTTTAACAATCAAATATTTTATCTTAGTTTTTTATGGTAAATAAATGAAAGACCTTTATTTTGTTTTCAAATTATAACGAGTTTTCAACCTCCGTATATTTACAAAGATAAAGCAAACATAAAATATTAGCTAGGTTGATATTAGTATATCGATCTGGCTAAATATCTCATCAGAATCCGAAGTTTTTGAAAAGCTGGAGCCTTCATAATAGGAATTTCTACGAAAAACCTGTTAATCCTCAATTCCGCTCCATTATTTACATTTGGGTATCAAATTTGATTAATATATGTGCAGCATTAACAAGTAAATCCGCGTTTTTTCTCAGTTGTTACTATATTTTGAAATTTTTTCTTATTTGAACACCCCATTTCGCAATCGATCAAAGCATTTTTGTGCATAAGGAAAAAGACAAATCTGACCAATTATTTCGTGTAAAAAAGAATAAAAAAAGAAAGTGCGCCTTACGGGAAACGCGAAATGTGCCTTAAATGTATATGACGGCATATCGAAAAAGGACTTTTTAAGTTATTTACTTATTATACTAAAAGATTCCCTCATAGGTCGTCCATTTTAGCTACGCTGTCATATACATTTTAGACACATTTCGCGTTTTTACCATTAACCGCTCTTTTTTTTCGCTGTTACACGAAATAATTGGTCAGATTTGTCTATTTGCTTATGAAAAAATGAGATCATAAATTGTACAAAAATGAGATGATAAATTGTGCAAGAATTGTTAAATATAGCAAAAACTGATTAAAAAAGCGGATTTACTTGTAAATATTAACCATAAAAAAACTAAAATAAATATTTGATTTTTAAAGTTTTATAAATAAAAATCTGCGTTATATTTAATGCAAATTTTGCAAAGAAATCTCAGTGTGGCATTAGATCAATGAACTGTAGCTGGAACTCGTCCATTGAAAATTTTCGCTAAATTAATGCTGTTTTTATAAAATTTAATTTTATGTATTAAAAACTTCACAGGACTAATGAAAAAGTTAAATAAAAAATAATTTCATTAATACTAAGAAGCTTTTTCATAAAGTTTAAGAAATTTTTCATTCACACTGTGAAGAAAACTAATTCAATTTAATCGTCCAAGAAATTCACTCTGTGTACTCTTGTTTTCGATTTTAAGGCTAAATTTTGTAGAGCTGTGTATTTTGAGATTTCGTGGTAAAAAAGTTAGAAAAAAATTAGCGGCTTTAGTACAAACTCATTCAAATTCTGATTCAGTGAATTTTAACGTTCATATACTTTAAAAGTACAAATACGTTTAAAATATGTATTTTTCCAAAAACAATTAAGAAAAATTATAAAACTTTTATTTTCATAAAATTGCTAAACATTTTTTATTTCATATTTCACATTGGGAGCTTCCATATTTTTGTTTCAGTTTTTCGATATATTTATTTTTAAAAGTTTTTTTTTGATACATTTTCTATATGCGCTATTCAATAGTATAAAAGATCCAATCAAAATCTATTTTCTAACCGATTAGAAAGACGAAATATGTCAAATCAAAGATTAACGTATATTTTGTTGCTTTTATTTTGCGCCACACTGTATATAGTAATATACAATTTACTTGCGCTGCATACCTGTGTATTAAAGGGCTTATTTAACAATAACAATATGAAATTATAATTTTTATCCAAGAGTTCAATAAGTATTTAATGACTTTATGTCTCGAAGGGTTAAAAGAACAACAACATCGCTATGATGTAATTATAAATTAATTAATATGAATTGGTTTTTTTTTTTAAACATTTCTGTAGTTAGTAGAGGCTGCCGAAAACAAAACAAAAACGAATAATAATTCCCGGGGATAGACTTAATTTTTAGTCATTTCGCATTGTGACCAAAGATTCGGATTTTTCAGAAATTTTGAAAAATTTTACCACTCGATATTTGCTAAATAGTCATGAATCGTGCTCCTAGAAGAGAGAAAAACAATTCTTACAGAAAAAACTGCTGAAATTATCAGATTTTTTTTTGCTAAATATTACTAAAATAGAACAGCAAAAATAAAACTGTTAACTTTACAAAATGTTTGTTATATTCTAGTCGAATTTTAGTAAACTGAAAAAAGCAATTTACTCTGCTAAAATTTGCAAACTCGTTTACTAAATATTTGTAGACTAAAAACAGCAAACAAAAGCTGTAATATCAACAAAATTTCTGCTATTTATCTTGAATTTAGTAGAATGAAAATAACAGTATATTTTGCTATATTCAACAGGAATTTTTACTAAAAAGTTGTAGGTTTCTGATTTCAGAAGCGCAGATTTTATTTACATTAAAAAATCTAAAAAATTAATAGTTTTTTTGTGAAAGTTCTGCCTATAATGAAGGTTCTAGCTTTTATAAAACTTCGGGTTCTGATGAGATCTTTAGCCAGATCGAAATACTGGTATCAACCTAGCTAAAATGTTTAATTTGCTTTATTTTTGTAAATATACGGAGGTTGAAAGCTCGTTATAAATTGAAAATAACATAAAAAAATTCTCGGTGTATATAAAAACAAAAACTAATAAAACTGTAAAAAATTGATTTTGAATTTATAAAAAATATAGCTCATATATAACTAAAAATTTGTAATTTCAATGGATTTATTTTTACTATTCTTATCTTACTAGTATTTGGTAAAGAAATCTGCTAGTTTTAGCAGTTTTTTCTGCAACGACATTTTTAACTAATTTTTAGTAGTTTTAGCAAACATTTGTACAACTTTTTTTCTATCAGTGTATAAATGCAATTACAAATAACTTACTACTTGCTACAGCATAAACAACTGTCATGTAGTAACTGTCATTCTTTTTTGAGTGCATGAATTAATTCTAAATTTTCTTTATTTTCTAATTATTTTAAAATTTTTCGATTTGCAATTTTTGTATTGAGTCCACTCTAATGTCACATATATACTTACATACATATTCTGCGGTTGTAATCCCATGTAAAAAAAATATTTTCTGAATGTTAGTTTTATAGATAATTATATCTGAACAATGAGAACATCTAATTGTATCAGATTAGATCTAATCTGATACAATTATACATTATATGATACAATTAGATATAATTTGATGAAATTTGATATAGTTTGATACAATTGTATCCGAATTTCTCCCTCATCCAAATGTATTAATCTATATATAATGTGATACATTTATATCAAATTAGATACAATTGTATACAAATATATGCAATTACATATGACGCATGTGGTCATATATATATCGATATGTAATTATATATGTTTTCATATTGCACTATATGAAGTGCAATACAAAGAAAGATATATTTATATATTTGCGCTATATAGTATTTTATATGAATATATATTTTGAAACATGTCATTATAAATAACTATATAATGTAATATATAACTGTATTAAAACTTTTTTACTTGGGATGCCAATTTAAATACAATTTTAAAGCAAAATTTTATAATATGTTTTTAAAACAATTTTAAATAAAACCATAGAAATAATTTAGATTAGAAATAGCCACTATTTTTAAATAAGTTTTATTTTAAATACAATTACAATTGGATTTTTAACAATTTGATGGGAAAATGGTAGAGACGTCTTAGAAATAATCAATTAAACCTACTACTTTTCAACCTACTACTTTTAAGGTGTTTATTTTAATGAGTAAAGATATTCAAGTTTTTAAAAAATCATGAAATTATCTAACATCTTGATAACAATCGCATATAAAAAAATAATCGAAAATCGTTTTTGCGAGTTGCCGAAATTTAGTAAATTTATGCACTTTTTCGGTGGAACCATTTTCAAAATTTAATTGAAAATATGAAAAAGCCTTTTTGATTTTAATGTTGGTGAAAACCGAAAATTTAGAAATCTGCTAAAAATTTATTCATCAGTTGTATATAATTTTTGAAAATCTGACCGATCGGACCATGACAAATTTAATTAGTTTTCACTCAAAAATATCGCAATCGGTTAAAAAAATTTAATTTTTTATATTTTCGAACAATGATTGCTCAATAAAGTCATACAAATGAAATATCTTGAATAGTCTAGGACTCACATTTCAACTCGTTTGCTAATATTTCAAAAAGATGGTGCTTTAATTCTTTTTTTTTCAAATAATTAATTTGAAATTTATTGGTTTTCAAATATACAAATTGCATAAAATTAAAAAATTTTAGAATTTGTACGCTTAATATTTAGTAAATGTTTTCTGAAAATTATTTTAAAAAAGTGCTCAATTATTGCTTAATTTCCCTTTAAATATAAATTAAACGAAAACTACATTTAAATATGCTTTTATATGCTCCAATAAAATAATAATGATTAAATTCCTAAAATTAAAATATAATAAAAGCCAAAATAAAAAAAAAAACATTTTTTTTAACCACTCAACTGTGTAGTCTTATATTAAGTATCAATCGCTGCCTTTATTCTCAGCCTCATGGCACATTATTAGATAATTCTATTTTTTTTTTAGTAAATTCTAACTTCCAGATTGAAGGAGTGAGGTCGAAGAAAAAACCCGACGCACATTTTCCCTTACTTTTGTATATGACTCTGAACTTTTTTTTCTTATCAAGTAGTCTCTACGAAGGTTGTTTGAATAAGTGTGCAAAATATTAAACAAATGTGTGCAAAATAGTTAACTGAATAAAAAGTTTTTTTTTATTTTTTAGGTTCCTAATTGCTAGGGGCGACCACACATAAACTGACGACTTTTTAAATGATAACTTGATGAAATCACCCACTTAACTTCGAAATTCAATTAAAAAATCTTTCCCTCATTTCGAAGTTATCGTGTATTGGTAATGCCGACAGGTCGTCGTACGCAGTCAAGTGGTTAAATCTAAACTTTGGTAATAAATATAGCTTGTTCGAAATAGTAAGGGAATTCAAGGATTATTATGAATGAAAAACTAATAAATAGAGAACGAAATTAAACAAAATTTTATTCTTACTCTATAATTTCCATTTAAACTGTCATGTAGGTACTTACTTTTGAGACTATCGTGGTTGGTACATATTCCGCAATTTTTGTGCAGGGTTGGCACAGGTTGGTACTGGGGTTGCGTGCCAACATGGCAGGAAACACCTACAAAATACACATATCGGTTCAAACTTCCTTAAACTGACTAAAGTTAAAGTACAGTTAAAATGCTATATCCGAAACATCAAAATTACCGTTATACTTAAAATACCGTTACCTAAGTATCTAAAATAACCGATACTGAAATATATGAAATAGCGTTACCTTTAAAATACCGTTACCGAAAAACTCTAAAACATCATTACCGTTAGCAATAACCTAATCTCTTTGGTTAGAAACCTACCCATGTAAAAAAGATCTGATCTGACCAGATCTACTTAGATCAGTTTTACCAGATCTAAACAGTTCTCATAGTATATATGATCAGCTCTAATAATATCTCAAATTTTTCTGCATTTTCGAGATCTTGATCTGAATCTGGCTAGATCTGATCAAATCAGGGCACATCTAATAATATTTGCTTGGTGGATACCAAAGACAAGGTGGAACAAACCAAAATTTTTAAATGTTTCACTTCTTGGAATTCGGGTATGGCTTCCAGGTTCATCTCAAAATTTTGCGTAGTCATTGGTTAATGTGTTTATAAATTCTGTTTAATCCGCCGCCTTTGTCTGCTTACAGAGAAAAAAAAAATGGCAACTGAATTGAAAAGTGTATTTTAATGGTAACAACGTATAAGTTCAGTTAGCACAGCCAAATTTACATTAGATTTCTGAATATTTTGGGTGTTGCAACTAAAATTACGTTGAACTAACCGAACTACGTTGTGAAATTCGTAATAACCTAATTTGAGTCGCAGTAACCAAATTTCAGTTGGAAAAAGGCTAACATTTTCTCTGCGTGTGGAATATCAATTTCTTCTTCTGTATTTCAATAGGTGAGAAATCAGGCACAGATATAGGGGGAGGAAAAATGCGACATTTTCTCCCCCAAAATAAAAAGTTTCAATAGGAATTGAAAATTTATCAAAAATACTTTAATTTTCCTCGAATCGAAAGTTGTAAAATATCTCAGATCCCTACATAAATGATCGGATCTGGTACTAGATCAGATCTGGCTGAAAAGTGAATTACAAATGCCATATCTTTTAATATACGATCAGATCAGGCACCAGATCTAATTATTTGCAATCATATCTAATCAGACTCAATTAGTTAGATCTAGTTAGATCTAATTTTTTGGACGAAAAGTAATAAATTTTTTTTTGCAAATTAATGAAACTTATTCACAAAGTAAACAAAAAATTCTTAAAATTAATGAAAAGCTTCATACTTTTTATGAAACTAGTTTTTTAATAATTCTTTATTGAGTTTATTAAACTTTTAATAAATGAAATTATATTTTTCATAAAATCAATAAATAAATGAATTTTCGAGCTCGAGGTCAGTGGAATAATAGATGTTTGTGGTATAACTACGTGCATTTTTTAAGTTTTTTTGTTTTATGTTCAATGAAGAAATATCAGCAAAATAAAGAATTATTTAAAACAAATGACCTCGAGCTTGAGAATTCATTTATTTATTGATAATTTCAAAGGTCGAAGAAAATTAAAAATTTAATTAATTTTTCATAAAATTTTATGAAAACTTTTTAAATTCATTAGTGTTACGTAAAACTTCATTAATATTATGCAGATAATATTCTCAGTGCATGTATTGTTTTTACTAAACGTGATTACCCCTGTTGCTAGCAATTTTATTGTGAATTTTTTTTTTTCACAAAATATACAAAAACATATTGTTGTCTGTTCGTAACGTAGTTACTTTAGCAACAATTTAGGAAAAAACTACGTGTATTTAATAAAAACTCAATAACAAAGTAGAAAAGTAATAAATTGTTTATTGGATTTTTATACAAAAAAAAAAAGAAAATAACATAAAGCAACCATAGATTTGTATTTTAGAGTTTTATTATATACTATGGTTTACTACATATAATTTCCAAAATACACAAAAAAAAAGCAAAACTTTTTGCATATTGCTGTGCTTTAAAGGAAGGTACCCCACCGGGACAACCATCAATTTTAATTACATTTTGATATATGATGAAGGTGACAAAGTAAATGAAACTTGTGCTTTATTTAGCGTAGCACTTTCATATCAAAGGTGCAGAAAAGGGTTTTAAATACTAATAAATCGAATAATTAAGTATTAATTGATGCCTTATTAGTCAACAAGATAATATTAAAAACGACCTGAAGACGCTTAGGAAAGTTTATTCTATAATTTTTTTTTAATCTCGTACTTATCAATAAAATCGTTCTATACCTCCCCCCTACAAGCTACCTTCCTTGCTAATTTTATTTTTGATAAATTCTGAAAACAACAAACATATTGTATGGTAATTTAAAGAGTTTTTAGTTACAAGAAAAAAAATACAAAAAAAAAACTTTATCTACACACAGCTTGTTTGCAACAAGACTGTCATAAGTCAAAAAAATCGATTTTTGAGTTAATGGAGCAGATTTATTAGTTATATCATGCTTTATATAGTGTAAAAATTTCATATTAATATCATGTATCCTTTTCGAGATAGAGGATAATATATTTTGCATTTTCTTTAAAGTGGATGCAAAGAGTATATACTTCATAGAGAAAATGTGCTACTCATCGGTCTCTCGATAATTAGCGAATTTGCACACAACTCTCACTAAGAGAAAAATACATTAAAATCCCCTATTATCCCGAGCCAGATATGAAGTGAAAACTTTAAACTCGTTTCCTGCAAAATCGTGTTTTTTGAGTTATGTCATTCTTGCAGTAAATGAGCGACATGTGAAACTTTAGTTTTTCCATAAAGTGGGGTTTGGTATTATGAGCATATACAAAAAGGTGTTGGCTTATATAAAAATACTCAATTCTGTTTACTACTGCAGTAAAATTGCAGCTCCAACAAAAAATATGAAACGAACCAGCAATAAGTTTCAAATGCCCACCTTGTACTTAAACCAGTATTTTTAAAAAATAAAATATTTTTTTACTATTGTTTTTTATTTTTAATTCATTTTCTAGTTAAAAACAAAAAATAAACATTTATAAACAATTGTGCAAATAACAACGGTACAGTGAACGAAGTAATTATAAGTACACCTATGAAAATTTGATTTTATTTTTTTTAAATTTTCAATATTTAAAAGCTTTTGCTATCACATAATAGCATCAATAATACCAATAGCCACAAATCCGTATCAATCCATTTGCTGCAGCTCTTCCTGCATTTTTAATATTTTTTAAAAATTATTAATTGTTCGACAGCGAAATAAATAAAAGTTCAGACATATTTTACATTTTTTTTATTTTTCCTCACTTGCTTATTTTACAAGATCATTTCATTTGTTTGGTTTGGTTATGCAGCGTTCATTTCTAAAAAAAAAATTATGCACTGCATTCCAATACGAGGGAGGTCCCAAAATTAGCCAACCTTTTTTCTTTACTTCTCATCATAATCTCCTTTTAACTCGATCTTTGCCCCAGCAATATTCAATAGCTTCGATAACATGCTTATAGTAAGAACTGTCTAGGTCAGGGGTGCCCAAGGCCTATGCGCTTGGTTCTCATTTGTTTTTGTAAAAACACTTAGCTATAGGCTGTGTGTTTTAATACACATATAGAGCGCTCAGCACTAGCAATACGAAATACACAAACAACTTTGTCTTATTAGTTTTTTTGTCGTTCTTCACTTTATACACGCAAGCGCAAAGCAACAACACTTTCGTATGCTTTGCTGGTAAACATTGAAATATTTTTTTCTTTTTTCTTTGTATGGATTGGTTTTTACAACAAAAAATATTGAATAAAAATTAGTTTTTCTTTAAATGTATTGGTGTTTGCTCTTCCATAAGGAACTTTTGGGCACTCCTGGTCTAGGTCCTTAAAATAGCCATCAACTACAAATGTTGTTGTTTTTTGTTTTAACCCTAGATTGCACATATTATTTTGCATACAACAGACTTGGGCGACGTCAATTACATTTCACAATCATTCACTTTTGAAATTTTTCTTTACCATTAATAATTTTAGACATACGGTCACAATTGTGGGCTTAAACGCTTCCTTGGAAAATTTTAAATTTTGTCAACCCCAGACATGGGACATAATGCCAATATTTGTGTATTTAATTACAGAACAATTACTTGTTTACGTCTAATTACATGTTATTGGGTGTATTTGCCCTGTAATTAAATACAGAGATGTTGTTACTGATCCCCATGTTTAGTATTGAATGATTGTGAAATGTAGTTGACGTGGCTCAAGTCTGGCATACACTAGAATATTCGTAGAATCGACGGAATCCATTTCGAATGTGCTCACAGTCACCCCCAGTACGAAAAAAAAATTAAAAACTCCATTTGATCATTAAATTTGTTAATTTTGAAACAACTTTAATTATAAAATAATTGAAAAATCAACATCAAGTTTTTTTGCGTTTTTTTATAAATCTCCAAAAATCGCAAAAAGCAGCAACTTTTGTTACATAATAATTTATGTATTTGATTAAATATTAACTTTTACAGTTCAAACAGTAAAAGTAAATTATTTTTGTTTTTCTTCAGTGTTATTTAGTGTGAGTTGCCCAGAGTTAATGACTAGATTTGATGAATAAAATCTTAAAAAAAATTACGATTACACACAACTTTACACACTTCAAGAGCTTTGTAAAGGCCAGAATTTTGCGAAAAATCAGCAAACTGTCTTTAAACATCTTAAAAACATCAATTCAAGACTTTGTTTTAAATAAATTGCATATTTTGTTGTTTATAAAAGAACGCTGCAAAACAATATTTTACTTAAAATGAATGGAATAAAGTTGTAACAAACATATTTTACCGAAAAACTGAACTTATATTTATTTCGCTGACAAACAATGAATAGTTTTTAAAAATGATTACAAATGAAGAAAAAATTGCAGCAAATGTAAATGTAAAAATATTGATATTTTTATGTGGTTGCAGCAACTTTTATATGCTGCATATATTTCATAAAAATTTCACAACTTCATGGCTAAACTTATAATTATTTCGTCCACTGTATACCAACATTTTTAAATAAAATCAAACAGAGTATTGTTCTATTGGCTTACTCATGGTACCGTATACAGTTAATAAAATACGCTTCAGAAATACATCATGTTTATCATGCACTGAGCGAATTATCTTCACTTCAGTAATGAATTTCTTTATAGCTTTAATGAAAATTGTGACTGAAACTCGTCCATTGAAACTTTTCATAGAATCTATGAAACAGGTTTCATTAAAGTCAATGTTTATGAAATTAAGCGTTTCTGTGAAAAAGTTTCATAAAATTTTTTAATATTTAATATTCATTAATAACAAGAAGAATAATTCTTTCAGTGTAGTTCGTATACTATACATTTTTTTTAACTTTTATATACAAAATATTAATGCAAAAGAGGCACGTGTTGCAATACTTAAATGTTAATCAATATTACTATGTATGCTTAACCCACAAATGGGCAAACTTACTAATATATTTCTTACTGGAATTAGTTTTGTTCAAAAAGCACGCTTTTCTATTCTGTCAACAAACATTTTTTGTATAAAAAGAACACTTTTGGTCTTCAAAGTTTAGTACCGTAATGATTACTGTTAGTAAATGACCCTAGCCACGTGTTTGATTACTAGAAAGACAAGAATGGAGCAAAATTGATGATTAATAGGTTTTTGGTTAAAGCTTTGCATATTCTGGAGCCTCTAGCTTTTCTAAAACATCGGGTTCTGATGAGATCTACAGCCAGATCGAAATACTAGTATCAACCTAGCTAATATGTTTGATTTCATTTATTTTGGTAAATATATCGTTATAAATTAAAAGTATCATAAAAATAAATTTGAAATCATTTTAAAACACGCATTTTTGCGAAATTTTAAATAAATATGTTCTATGTTAGAACTTAAAATCGCGATTATTCCGATCTTAATGAAATTTTGATATGTGATAAAGAAAAAAATAAGGGACACGTATTTTTTTTAGCTGCCCAATCTCATGTTAAGGTATTAAAAAATGGGGTCCAAAGTGCCCCCATTTCGCGCTTTTTCGGCTTATTTAGAACGTTTTCAGAGACATTTAAGACAAATGGGTTTCCAATGAAAGAGCTTTTGGAGACGCATTAACTGGTATACGAAACACGTCCGGTAACTTTCAAGTTTTTTTATTATTCAAAATGAGTTTTAAGAGCCCGGTTAATTATCAACATATATGTATCCATTTGTGAACATGTATGAACTCATTCCTGCTCATATATGAAGTGATTCGAGTTCATACATGTCCATATACTGCCATATAGGAATCATCTATGTTCATAAGAGTTCATATGTGATCATATATCTAAATATTACCTTTATCTAAATATTACCTTTACGACCATGTATGTAAATGTATTCACATGTACGATTATATATGTAAATATTACCTCAATTTACGTTAATACAGGTGAACATATATGATTCCTCATATGAACGGCTTATGAAGACATAAGAATCATGTATGGATGCATGTGAACATGTATGAAGAATGTGTGTTCATGTATGAATCCATATAAGTCGGGTTTAAACAGGGTGGTATTAAAACCGGCGTTTTGTTAAATATTTATAGTTGGATTAAGCAAATGCCTTTTAAATTTAATTGTTTTTGTATCTGAGCTGACACTCGTAATTGTTCGACTATTTCCGTATATATTTTTAGTTCATATTTTAAATATTTTAAATAAATGGCAACCCTAAGACAGTACATACGCAATATTGGTATCAACATTTTTGTTTTCTCGAGCGTCCAAAAAATCTTAATATCGTTTCTTTTAGACATGTTTCCATACAAAAATGTCTTAAATTAAACCCTACCTTTTAACGCTTAAATGTGAGATTATGGAGCTAAAAAAAAAATATGTGCCCCTTATTTTGTTTCTTTATCACGTACCAAAATTTCATTAAGATCGGAGAGAACGCATGTGGAAACTCCCCGAAAATAGTGCAGTTTACTAAGAAACTTAGTTCACGCAATAAACTTGCCAATTTCAACACACATTTGCAAAAAATTTACTCTAATTTCTTATGATTGTTGTTCGTATCGCATTATTGGTGCGCTGACGTAAACTTGGTAAACCTCAAACTGCATAAAATTGTACAGTTTTTTAAATACTGTTCTCAAAACTCAATTTCATTTAACGACACAGAAACAATATGATAAAAACTGCGAAAGTTTAACAGTCGGAAAATTTCGGTTTCCATTTTCAAACTACCATACATAAAACTTTTCCCCAAGCAGCAATATAGAAATTCTCATTAAAGTGAATATATCTCCCAAGTCTAAGGACTGAATATTGTATTGGTTTGGATCTGAAAGTTAAAAACTATGATCAAAAAAAATAAAATTAATGAAAAACTTTTGTAAATTTCTTGTCTAGTCCTAGTCTTTAAGTATAGTGTACCTAACACTATCCATAGTTTCACCCATTTCCAAAAACCCTTGAGAAATAAGAGGCATCTAAGTTTAAGCAGGTGTCGAATATTTTTGAAATAGCTCATGCAATTGTCTACAACAATTTTTACACCATAAATTAAATAAAAATATGTAGTTTTAAAAACTTTTATTTCGTAGAACTTGAAATACTAAATAACTTTTATAAAAATAAAAAACAAATATTTTAAAATTGTTTTAAAAACTACTTCATATATAACAAGCGTATGAGCTCGTAAAACCGAGTAACTTTGTTCCAACACTGAAAAAAATATGTTCATCCCTATATATACACAAAAATTAAATACACAATAAAAATAGAATCGAAAATTTTAAAATTATTATTTTGTTTGCATCTGCTGCATACTAATATTAAAATAACCGCTGGCTATTAATGTCAAATTTATACAAAATTTCTGGAGTTAAGTCTGGTTAATTTTTGTTAGATGTGACCGACCCCAAAACCAGTTTTCGTGTTTAAACAAATGTTTAATTGAATCTACAATTTTTCTGATGTCTCCCAACTCAATAAATTTTGTAATTGAACTCGATTTTTTCTCACTGTATAAACGATTTTTATTAAAACCAATAGTTTTCAGTGCACATGTTCCCTTATGTATATACACAAATACATACACAAATGTCTAAGTTTTAAGTTTTATAGAAAAAATGCATACAAACACAACAATATAGGTCATATTAAATCAAGTAGAAAAGTGTTTAAGTGCAATAAAAAAAAAAACAAAAAAACTTTGAAAAAAATTAACTACAAAAAAGCACTATTAACTTAAACTCTTTGCTATTAAATACAACCCTTTTAGAGAAATCTACAAACCAATTTATATTTATAGAATTTCAAAGTTTTTAGTATTCAAATCAAATTGAAGTATTACACCAATTGATTGTTTTCAAGTTTAAAAACTGTACAAAAACAGAACTTTTTAATACGATAATAAATGGAAAATAAAATTCCAGACACGCATTTTTTCTTTAACAATTATATGGAAACGTGCAAAAATTTATTGGTAACTCATTTGTAAAGATTATATTGAAAACTTATTTAACAAATAAAACTGAAAGGCAGGCAGGCAGGCAAAAAAAAAAAAAAAATCTATACCTGTAGAATTTATTTCAGTATACTGAGTGTATGATTTAATTAAGATTTAACTAATGAAAAAGCAAGTTTAATTTATTTTACAAAAATTGTACTAAACTTTTGTACTAATTTACTAATTTATTTGTTAAATTATTCATTTTACTTACAAGGGCGGTATGACGGCTCGAAATCGCGGATTTTACTGAACTCTGGATATGTTGTAAAGGAGCAAAAAAAAAAAAAAAAGAGGCTCATATTAGCCGCTCAATCTCACGTTTAAAGGCTAACCAATTCATTTGTTTTTGTATGAAAACTTCTCTTTAGTTAACAAAAACTAGATTTATTTGGACACAGGATTAAAGTAATCAAGAAAACAATTGTGAACAAAGTGGACCTAAAGCTGCCACACATTTTTAATATTTGAAATAAAGGGGGAAGAGGCTCGTGGGGAAAAGACTCATAGAAACCGGAAAAAGCTCCCTCGGATAAATTTAAAAGCCATTTCTATGCATTATTTTGTAGCTAAATAAAACTACAAATTTCTAATAAAACACCAGATTTAATGTTACTCGAAACACATTTTTTTGAATAACAAAAAAAAACTTGAAAAAAAAATTTTCTACTCCAGTGAATGTGTCTTTAAAAAACCTTAAACAGTTGATTCCAAATTTGTTTACAGTTACTTAAATTTGATCAAAAAAAAAAAAAAACGTAAAATGGGGTAATTTTTGACCCCCCTTGCAAGGGGAGTCTCCCGATGGGTTCTGTCCGATCTTAATTAAATTTGGATATGTAATAGAGAAAAAAAAAATAAGGAATCCCGTATTTTTTTCAACTTCCCAATCTCATGTTTAGAATTTTAAAAAGGGGATCAAACATGACTACATTTTTCGATTTTTCGTCTTATTTCGAATTGTTTTGGAGATATTTTACACAAATGCGGAAAGAGCTTTTGGTGATGCATTAACTGGTATGAAAAACATGCCCGATAACTTTCAAGTATTTTTGGTTTTTAAAAAAAATGTGTTTTGACTGGTATTTAAACTGTCGATTTGTTAAAGAAATATAGGTGGATAAAGCTCTAAAAATATATAAATTTAATCCAAAAGCCGACTCATTCCGAAGAACTTTATATACATATATGTTAATATTTTAAGTAGTTATTTTAAATAAATTGTATCAACATTTTTTTTCCGCATACATCAAAACTGCTTTCAAAAAAAATCTGAATTTCGTTAGTTTTAGATATGTTTCCATGCAAATATCTATTAACTTTGGCCATAGCTTTTAACCCTTCAACGTGAGGTTGAGCCGCTAAGCAAAAATACATGCCACTTATTTTTTTTTTCTTTATCACATATCCAAATTTCATTAAAATCGGAGAGAACCCTTCGGGAGACTTAGTAACGGCTAAACATAAGATTGGGCATGTAAAAAGGAAACACCGGTCCCTTAAATTAATATTCTCTAAAACATAGCAGAAGTTCATTAAGATCTACTGGGTCCTGGTTAGAACTAATTTAGAAATAAAATAAAAGTAATGTTCTTGACTATAAGTTTTTTTGACTGAGTGTCAAATGTGGGCAAATGTGTTCCAAAAACTATAATAATAATTATTACACTCAGAAAAAAAGTCAGTTATCAAATTTGTAAACAATTTTTAATCATAATTTTTGTACTTTTTTTTAGTAAAACTTTGTATTTTAGTAACATTTTTTGCTATTCTCATTTTACAAATTTCTAAATTTTGTACAAATTTACTATTCTTTTTACTAATTTTTAGTACAATTTAATTTTTATTTTAGTAACACTTTATTCTAAAATATATAGAATTGATGGTCAGAGCGTCATTAATTTTTTCTATGTCATGCCGTATAGTTAAAGTTTCTGTAAAAACAGCAAAATTTTCCGTAATTGTTACAGATAGTTTGCGGACAGCCAAAAATAATCTAGTATATTATATAAATTGAAAAGAAGTTTTGATCTTAAAAATTTTTGTTTGTTGGAGAGTTTTTTCGCTTATTTTTGTACACTTAGAATACTTTGCAGGTAAAGACCACTGCAAATGTAGTTAACAACAAATGAAATTTCACTTAAAGAAAGGACTACTAATATTTCAGCAAATTCAACTAACATTGTCATTTGTTTTTTAATGTTCAAAAAATGACTAACAGTTGCAGTAAAAATTAATCACATGTTAGTAAAAAATAAGCAAACATTTATTTTTTTTATTTTTTTAAATAACAAAAAACTACTGCAAAAAAAGAATGTAAAATCATAAAACAGTCATTTGATGTGGTTTGTTTTTTTAAAGGAACTACAAGGTTATTAAAAAATTTAATTTGTTCTGTATTACAACCCAAACAACCACATATTTTAAAAGCAGAAGTTCCCTGAGTGTATACACTAATTTTAAGCATATATTTTGCTATTTTCATATATGAGCTTTTTCTATGGAAAATCAACTGTTTTAACGGTATTTTTAATGGTTTTTTAAAGATCCACTTAAAAAAAATTATTTTTTAAATTTAAAGATGGAAGCAAGATTTCTCTTAAGAAAGAACTTTTTAACAACCAGAATTAAAATGTGAACACAACAATAAAAATAATCGTAAGCAACACTCACGAAATTCTCCATATATATTAATGTGTTGCTTTCTTTGGAAATGGGATAGTGGAATGGATAATGCAATTGGGCGATATAATAAGTCTTAGTGCAGTTATTGCTCGCCACCTGATGGAGAGTTGACGAAATTATTTAAGATTTTTGGTTCATAGCCCTGATTTATTATTTTACTTCGGTGGGGTTAAGTGCTATGGAAATACCGAAGATGGGCGCTGCGTCACATATGAGGGATAGAACACCATACTTATTATTTTTCTAAACTAATGTTGCTGTCACCGAGAATCGAACACGGGACCATCTGTGTAACAGTCCAACGCGATAACCATTACACCACAGCGCAATGGTGTAGGATTTTAAATAATTGTATAAAATTACATTATATTTTTCATTAGCATTATACATTTTATTTTTATTTACTAATTTTTCAATAAATTTTTAATAATGTCAACTTTTTATTAAAATATATTTCTTTTTAAATAAAACAATTCAACTTTAATTGAAATTATGGAATCAAAGAAAACTAAAATTTTAAATTAAAAATGAAAATATAATAAAATTATTATATTTATCTGATCAAAAAAAAATATATATATATACAGACCATATAAAACTTTGTTTAAAGAAAAATCATCATATGGGCAAAATATAAAAAATATACAAAAATAAAATAGAAATAAACTTTGATATTTAATTGATTTATTATTCCTTTTTATAAACAAAAGTGACCCCATCAAATAGATAAAAAAAGATGTAGGAGATGTATAAGAAATCATTACATGTTCATAAAAGTTTTTATTTGATAAATTACCACATCAACATATAAACACATGTACATTTGAATTTGTATATACTACATAAATGCTACACTCACATAATAATGTTGGTAATATCAATTGGTTAACTAGTGTCTGACCGAAGGCTTCGGCCAGAAAATGCTTTTTGTTCGGCATTTTAAAACATTATGGACAAATGGAAAAATGTTCATTGAGCGTATTAGATGTGATTTGAAACAAAGACCGTAGTTAAGCAATGAAATATGTTGTCAAATACCAAAATTTATCCGCACTGTCTTTAAATACCAAAAAACCGACAAAATAACGTTTTTTGGCCGAAATTTTAGGTCGGACACTAAACGCAACTAGGAACAGTAGTAAAATTATAATAAAAACATTGTGAGTGCCATTATAAAAAATGTTGTAACATAAGTTTTCAATATTGATCAATATTTGGTGTCATTTGATGTTATTGAACTTCTGTAAACTTCCATGGCTTTTGTAAAAATATTTAACAACCCGATCAAAAAAAACTTACATCTCTAATACAAAATCAGATCTCATATGATCTCACTATAGATCGATATTTATTCTTATCCAAATTTATCTCAAAATTGGGGTATCCAGTAATATCCGTTTAAATTCCTCAAATGTATTACCGGATTAAGTTAGAACTTTGGGCATCCAAAAATATCTAATATAAGATCAAAAAATATTACTTGGGATGAATTTAGATCTACTTGGATCTAATAAGATTCAAAAACATAAGTAATTTTTGGTCGATAGAACGAAATATTTTTTAGATTAAATTGGATTTACCTGTATTCCATAATATATATTATTTTTAATAAAAATATGAAAGAAATTTTAAGAAAAATTATTGGAGATAAGTACATATTATAATATATAATTATGTCTTATACGCATGGAAATTATTAATGATGTGGGACCATATATAATCTTATCTAAAACTAAATTATTAACCTTAATTTCATATATTATTATATATTCAATTGCATTATTCATATGGCATAACTATCTCATATAACACACAAAAACATTTTTTATAAGACAGCATATATTATTATATCTTAAATTATATAGATTATATGTCACCATATATGTTTGCATACTGTGTTATATATGTGTTATTATTTATGACAATAGATTTATTATATCGTATTATGTATAGCTTACTATCTTAATTTATAATATTTAACAAAATATCGTTATATAAGTTACCACATAAGAAATATATAATAATATATAGATTATATTACCATATAAAATCATATATTATAATCTAATTTAAGATGAAAAACATAACATCATACATATATTTTTTTACTCGGGTAAATACGCAAATAATTTAACACAAAAGAAAACGAGAATTGCAAGGAATTAAAAAAGATACAATACAAATTTAAACATCTATTTGCATTTAATTTATTACGAAAATGCGGACATTATTGTTTGTTTATAAATTGTTTTTATAAACATACAAAACTTTTGTGAGTGTAAATGCATACTACATAGATTTTTAAAGAAAAGTAAACATTAAGAATTTATCTGATGAAGTGTATATTAGCACATATGAACATCCTATATTGTATTCGCATAAATGTACACTGAAAATAAAAATTTACTGAAAATATTTTAAATCACTCCATTGGTAGAACTAAAAATTAGTTTTTAATACAATAGTTTGAAATAAGTTTAGAAAAGCAAAAGTTTTTAGTATTTGAAAACACAGTTGGCTCATTCCATATAAAACCATAAAAAATCGATTTTTTTTACCTCGACCCCCTATATTTTTAACTAAACGTGATATAATTATAAACAAGATATAGTCCAAATTTTAGCTTCGTTGCTCTTGCGGTTTTGGGAATAAATCGTTTTAAAATTTGAAGAAAAAATCGAAAAATTAACAAAAGTATTCGTACATAATCGTCCATATCTTGTTGACGATTAAAGCCACGTTATTCATTTATATCTCATTTTAAAGCTTTGATTTTTTTTTTAGAATCTGCAGTTCAAACCGTATTGAAGAAATTAATAATATTTACCCAAAAAAAAGCAATTAATTAAGTTTTACAGTTTTATTAGTTTTTTGTTTTTATTTAACGAGCTTCCAACCTCCGTATATTTACAAAAACAAAGCAAATCAGACATATTAGCTAGGTTGATAGTAGAAGAATATTTTAAAGCAGCAATTTTAATAATGCGGAGAACTCAATTTTTTTAAACCAGCTCGAAAATTCGATCAGATATACATACTGTATACCAGATTTATTCGAAGTTCTTCCATTACAGATCTATATTTACCAACATCTGCTACTTTTAGATGAAAAACTTTTTCATGTTGCCGGTTTTCTGCATAAACTCGAAAGGTTAATTAATACTATCCAAATATGCTCTATCGGGTTTTGATCCGGGGAACATGAGGGTAATTCCAATACTCTTATATTTTTTGATGATAGCGATGGTTGGAATTGCCAAATCACCCCTACCGTCGCAACAAAAAGCGCTCCATTTTTTTTCAGCAATTTCCCGAAAACTAAATCCACTTTTTAAATAGGCTGAAATTTGCTCTTTTTCAAAATCACTTAGATATGAACCACCCTGCATTTTATTGCAAATTGATTAAAATTACCTAAAAAAAAACAAAAATAATTCTTTAATTTTTCTATTCTTTTTTGTTTACCGTTATATGTAATTATAATAGTTATGAAACACTAACAAAATATTATTCCAAAATTTTCTCTTAAATCATTTAAGTAATCTCTTAAACTTTACGCAATAAGTGATCAGTTATCACAATCTTAAAAACAGTTATAAGTTTTAAAAAAATGTTTGTAATATTAGAAAGAATAGCACTGCAACGCAGTGTATATGGTATACCTGCGGACTTATGAGTTATCGGTCTTTTATTATATTTTTTTTTTACATTTCTATCCATAACTTTGGATTCCATAAGAGCTCCATATAGGGATTTGGCAACGGCATAGGGTAAAATTTTATAAGTAAGTTTTTAAACACATCGCTTTGAACCGCGGATTTTGAAAAAAAAACATTTTATCTTCAAACAGTTCACCGTTAAAAAGAAGTGGACTATTTTTGTAAAGTTTTCGAATATTTTTCATGTTTTTAAACGCGATATTTCAAGATCCTCTGGGACTAGCTATCTCATGTTACAGTTATATGTTTTAGATCTTCTACACAAAGTTTGGTAGAAATCGGAAAGAGTGGAGGAAATCTATTGGTGAATTTTATATGTTTTCAGTCAGTTTTTTTTTCTTTGTGTATTTTATTTTGCATAAAATGAAGAATATTTCCATAAAAGCAGAATCAAGACAAAATATAACCAGAACAATCCAAAAAATCACAATTTGGGTTTCAATTTTATTTTATTTTAGTTTTTTTTTTACTATTTTAGTACTAGCAAAATTTAAAATAAAGAATTCTTTATCGAATATACCAATCACTTTATTTAATTAATAACGTTAAAAAAATGTTATATAAAAGAAGTACATATTTTAGTTATTATGATAAACAAATTCAATTTCCTTTGAATGGAGAGATTTTTTTAATCCAATTATTGTTTTTTTTTTATATTTTAATAACATCATAATATTAATGAATTCAGCTTAATTATACAATTTACACAACTATTAATTATTTTAGTGTTTTTGTATAAACTTAATTTTGTTTAAACTTCTAAGAGAAAAATTTAAATTCAGCAAAATAACGAATTCTTTTAAGACTCTGATCAATTTTAAAACAAAAGCCAACAACAAAAATCAAATGAAAAGCCAATCAGTGTATTGACCACAACAACTTTAATACAAATAATATATGGGTTGAATGTTCCGAGGGCTTGCAAAAGAAAAAAAAAAAAATCAGAAAAACAGTAGCAAGTAACATAACATGTACTCGTACATGTTTAGTTTGTTTGGTGTATTGACATGATACGCATACAAAATTCGTTAGTAATGTACAGTTACTAACATAATTAATACTCCATTTCCAATCCAACTTTAAATCTGGTTAATATTTCTAAACAATTCTGTATTCCTACACTAAGAAAATATATCTGTAATGTTTAATTTAAATTTTGCTGTGATTGCAGGAAATTTAACTACTTTTTGGTAGTTTTAGTAACACATGTTCATTAAGTTATACTTATACAATGAAATTAGTAGAAAAAATTAGTAATATCAATTTAAAATCAATTTGCTAAAAGCAACAACGAAAAATAGACAAAATACACTAATTTGTAAAATAAGAACAACAAAAAGTGTTACAATAAAAAATTAGTAAGAGTTTGTTCCCTAATGTAGCCTGTTCTTTAAGGTGGACCTTTCTTCTTTTTTTTTTTTGCTGCTGTATGTCAAAGCTCTCAACTGTCATCAAGTTTAATTTCCGCTAGCTCTATTTAAAAAAAAAGGTTTAAAAGAAATTCACATGTTTTCGCGATTTTATAGTGTAGTTACAGCATAAATTGTAAGTTTTCATTAACATAAAACGTGAATAACGGGACAGTTTAAAATAATGTTCCAGGTCAGATTTTTGCAAACGGTAAACATTTTATTTATAAATGTCAAAAATTAAAATTTCATAAAATTCGCTAAAGTTGACCTTATTACAGATGTAAATATAATATAATAGATGTAAATATAATATAATAGATGTAAATATAAATAATATAATAGTTGCTATTAAGAAAAAAAAATAAATTAATTAAAAATTGATAATTCCAGTTTGTATTTGGAGCGATTCATTTCCAGGACATTATATGAAAATATCTTACTTTGTCAAAAATTGAACAATATTTGAATGTTTTCATCAAAGTTTGCATAGTTTTCGGAAAAATGTCGCTTAAATTTATTAAATGTGTTATTCTGTAAATTTCCTGGTGGGCCTTTTTGTAACCAAAATTGTAAAAATTAACCCATATGAAGCAAGTTACATAAAATAATCGTTTTTATTAAGTTGAGCTTTTTTTCAATTTAAAAGCTGTACAATCTTGCACTCATAATTGGGGTGTAATGACATATCTATGTTTAGGGGCCATCCTAATGTTTATATATAAATTTTTTTTCCTCTAAGTTCTTTAATACGATGCCACATATAGTTGCATCTTATTATATATCGATCAGTAACTAATCGTATATGACATATTTTTTAGAACAGATTACCTTTGAAAATGTTCTAGAATAGCTTCTTTTACCACCGGTTACATGGAACCGGCTCTAGAACATTTTCTTGAGTGTCAAAATGTAAGGTGTCACTGTCCTAGGACCAGTTCTATAACTGGTTTTATAACCGACCCCAAAGCAAACTGTTCTAGATTGTAGGTAAAGAACCTATTGCAAATGGGAAAAACTCCATATAAAAAGAATCGGCTGTAGAAAAGAAAGTAGTACCTGTTATAATACTGTATAATTTGTTCTGCAACCTGTTATATGGAGTTTACTTCTTCACTGGGATTGTATATGATTAATCTAATAATGTACAAATATATGTATAATTAGATATAACACAAATCACAATCATATATAATAACATACAGTGTAATATTCAAAAAAAAAAAAATGCAATTAATTTTGGATAAAACGACATCTTGACATATTCATTGCTCCATACCGGAAAAATGTAGATCTTCTTTGGATAAAACTATACATTTAAAGTCTGATGGCTGTATTTTAGCCTCTCCGATTTTTAAAAAATTGCGAATTTCGACACTTACTCAAACGATATTTTATAAAAATATTTCCAAAAATACTCGTAAAATAAAAAAGTGTAGAACTAAAGGGTCCACCAAATAACTTTTTTTTTTTGAAAATGCTATAAAAAAAAAACTACTGAATATTTTCTCAAATTTCTTTTTTTATTTGAAAGTACAATCCTTCCGGTTAATAATGGAAAATAATTTCATTCAAATGGCTGCCTCGGCTGGCCATGCAGTAGCCTACACGATCGGTCCAATTTTTAAGCACATTATCGATTGTGTGCAGCTGTATTTCCTCCTCTTCAATTTTTGTTAACAAAAATTCGTTCAACATGGCCCGATAACGATCGCCATTGACTGTAACGGCCACTCCTTGCTCATTTTCGAAGAAAAATGGCCCAATTATGCCTCTGGACCAAAATCCGCACCAGACAGTGACTAGTTTTGTGTGTATCCGCACACATTCTGCAACATTACCATGATTTTCAAAGTAATGTCGCATTATTTCCCAGCGTTGTTCAAGCGTATACACAACCATATTTGTTCAGCGTAAGGATAAAACTAATTATCTGTCAAAGCAGACATGAGCTAAGTGTTACCATTCACGAAATAAGCACTAGTTGAAAAAAAAAAACGTTAGATTGCGGACCCTTTATAACTATTCACGATTTTTTTTCCATAATCAACTAGATATTACTCATCGTTTGAGCACTATCACGTAAAAGTGAACACTTTCATGACACCTTAATGTCCATTTAAAACCTAAACAAGATTTATGCCGTAACTTTTTTGAAAACCACAAAAAAGTATTATGTACCTTAATATTTGTAATAAATGATATATTTGTATGAAATTCTGTATATTTTCGTACAATCATATACACACAAAAATGTTACATTTAGTGCAATTTTGCCAGACTAAAACTCGGATATTATTATATTTCGATGTAAAAGTTTACATAAAGTCATATTATATCAGTTAAAAATCCGGATATAAGAATATTTGTAATGAAAATTAAAGGTCGAAAAAACATAATTTTTATTTTTAATAAAAATTATAACAAACTTATTTGTATCTGTTTAGATATAAACTAATACCATTAGATACAAAACTGATACTGATCTATCGGGCCATAATTCACATAAAATGTTACTCGACATTTATTTAACTGCATCAATTTAAATCTAATCCCATACAAACAGATACAATTATACAATTTCTTATTAAATTTAAAAAAGTTATATATAGCGTCACATACGAATTGATATGACTACATAAAGATCCACATCATTTTTTTTTTTAATCGGGAAATAATTGTTTTGTTTGTAATTAACTAATTTTTTTAAGTGTTAGTAAAATTTTAATTGTAATTGTGTATGTATAGTTAAAATAAACCTAAAAAAAAACTTATATTATATTTAAAAGAAATAAAGTTTTAAAAGTTTTTTTGTTGTGTTTTAGCTTTTTGTGCAAATTTTTCTGTATTTGTTTAATATTTATTTGTTTTTCTTTATTTTTGGCGGTTAACTATAACATGTGCCACATATGTTCATTTAAGAATAAAGATATTATTTGTTGGGTTTTTTGGTTGCTACTACTGCTGGTCTCTACTGCTATGATTTATTAAAAACAACCATAAAATTTCAGTCGAATGTATAAAAAATGATGTTTGAAATGCTAAATAAATACAAAAAAACAGAAGCCTTTTAAAATACAAACAACAAAATGCCCATTAAAAGGTCATTGGGATTATGTCTATAAATTGTAATTAAAGTTTGTATGTAGTTTTAAATAATGATGCAAAATTTATTATAAAATAAAGACTTCTTTAAATAATTACAAAAAAAGAAAATGAAATTATTAAATAGAAATGCTCAAGAAAAATGTACAAGTTATATTTCATACACTAATAGAAAAAATATTAGTACAATTTGTTTGCTGAAACTATTAAAAATTTCTTGAAAATGATATTCCAGAAAAAATGGCTTAAATTAGTAAATTTTTTTTATAAATATTAGTAAAATAAGAATAGCAAAAATCAAAAATCAACAATCAAAAAACAAAAATCAATGAATCAACAAATCTTAAGTTATATTTGATATAAATTTTAGTTATTTGAAAGTAGCAAATTAATCTGCTAAAATCAGGAAAAAAAATTGATAAATGTTAGTAATAAAAAAATATCACAAAAAAATGTTTCAACGTTTTTTTTCAGATTTTTTATATCCTTCTAGATTAGCAGTTTACACATTTTTACAAAATATTTCTGTTGATTTTAGCAACAAGAGTATACTATTTGAGTACAACTAAATTTAAAGTACACGCATAGAAATAAATTAGTAGAAAAATTACTAAAGCCGTTAGTAATCCAACTTTGCAAGTTTCAAACTAACTTTTAGTTAAAATTGATATTTTTGTTAAAAATGTTGCTATTTGAACTTGATGAAATACTATCTTCTTAACTAATTTTTTTTTTGCTGAATATACTAATGTCTAAAAATATTATTATGATAATCACAACCAGCTGACGTCGTTGTAATGCGATGTTTGCGTTTTAGTTTTTGCGTTTTTTTTATATTGTGTCAGACAAATGTAGAGAGCACGTCGTATTAGAAAAATATTTATACCATTTATGCAATTTATTAAAAAAACGTAAAAAGGGATAAAGTTTTTCTGATTTAAGGACTATAACAAGTGGTTTTTGTGTTTATAATTTATAATGTTAAAAAAAAAAATTAAAACATAATTTGGCTTTTAATAATGAAAAGATTTTGAAAGAATTGTAAAAATCAGTACTCATTGTATTTTCACTTATTTTTCTATTACTTTAAATTTTTTGGATTACGCTTCTTTGACATATGACATTCCGACGTACATACAAAAGGAATAAAGGAAATAATAAAGACAAATAAAGGGCAGATACAACTCTGTATTTTATTTATCTTATAAATACAGAGTTGTATTATAGTTGTCTTATTATTTACACTGAGGAGCATAAGTGTATCACAAACCAACAACTATCACTTTAACAACCTATAATTTCTATAAATTTTACACAAATGCAGTTTTGGTGCGCATCGATGGAATTATGTGCAAGGAACAATATTTGTCCATCCTGCAACAAAATCTTCCTGATGGGTCTTGCTGCTGAAAAACTAATTTTTCAGCAAGACAATGACATCAAACATAACGCACATGTAGTGAAAGACTGGCTCAAAAAGCAAAAATTTGGTGTGATGACGTGGCCTCCACAATCTCCGAATATGAATCCGATCGAGAATTTGTGGAGTCACGTCAAATCGCAGCTTGCAAAATATGCCAGTCCTCCAAAAGGAGTGAACGAGTTGTGGGAGCGGACGAAGGAAGTGTGGGAGGCGATTCCTCCAAAATTTGTGCAAAGGTACACACAAAGTCTACCTAATCGCATCTAGGAGCCTAAGAAGGCAAAGGGTTACTGGACCAGTTATAAAATATATATTATTGTTTTAAAAATATACAAATAAATAGTGAGTGCAAAACTGTATCATTTTGATTTATTTGCATTATGCTTTCGTATATTTGTTGTTGTGATTAGATCTTAATAAAACCTTTTTGAAAGAGAGAAGACACTTGTACAAACATAATATGAAAAATTTGATTGCATTTGAGTAAAATTTATAGAAATTATAGGTTGTTAAAGTGATAGTTGTGACATAAGTGTATGCTCCTCAGTGTATAATAAAAATTTTCACCAATAGATGTCGCTTAATTTTCATGCAAACAACTAAAAATTAAACTAAAATGTAGTAGATTTTACAGTTTTATTTTGTTGTTTTTATTTTACTAATATTTAGCAAAAATAATTTTACTGCTTTTCCCTGTCACGTAATTTTTAACTAACTTTTAGTAGCTATTTCTATTATTTGTGCAGACTTATATGTATGAGTGTAAATATATCAAATATTTTGGAGATATTGCAGTTTTTGTTTGCTGTTTTTAGCCTACAAACTTGTAGCAAAAGATTTTTCTGATTTTAGCAGATCTAAAAGCTATTTTCAGTTAACTAAAATTCAACTCAAATATTACTAAGATTTTAGAAATTTAACAGTTTTATTTTAACTGATCTTATTTTACTAATATTTAGCAAAAAAAAAACTGCTAATTTTAACAGTTTTTTTTTTTGCAACGCAAATTTTAACTAGTTTTTATGTTTATTTCTTTGAGTGTTCAAACCCATTTAAACTGAATAACGTATTAAAGGAATTGTACAAGAATATTCCACAATGTCTACCCTTATAACACAATAATAGTGAATACAACTCGTGTGTATCTCAAAACTTTTAGCAAAATTAATTAAAAGTAATAAATTAAAAGCAAAATATTAATAACTACATTTTTTCTACTCCAAATACATAAAACCATAAAAAATTGAATTAACATAAAATCAACCATAACAATACAGTAAGGGAATGTTCCCTATTATGGTATGTTCCCTACAGTGGACTTTTTTTCGTGTTGTTGCATGCATGTGTCAAAACTGTCAAATCTGTCATCGAGTTATTTTTTGCCATCACTATTTTAAAAAAGTTTTAAAAATGTTGCGCAACATTAACTTATAATTTTTCATTAAAATAAAAAGTGAATAACAAACAAGCTTTAAAGAATTTTTCAAGTCGGATTTTTGTAAACGGTAAGAATTTTAGTCATAATGTTTCCGAAGGTGGAGTTTTGATATATTTTCTTTTTGCAAATTTTTAGTTTTTTTTTATATGGTTAACTTTAACTATTCTCGGGCAATTTTTCCACATGTTTCACAAAAAAAGTTAACACTACATATGGTAACCACATAATCAGCTTTAAACGATACAGAAAAGGTTTTAATAAACAAAACGCGCATTTTGTAGACTTTACTTAATTTTCTAACAATAGCCTCATTCTCGCACTTAACATGGATGTAAAAAAAAACCGATTGGCAGCACTTGTAATATATTTGAATACAAACTGACAACTGATGGAAGTTGAAAAATAAATAGAGTTTACACTTGACATGCCAACTGCCAAATTTTGTATGGAATATCTTAACATGTATAGGAAAAAAACAAGCCTAATTTTGTATGCGTTTCGATAGGTTTTTGGTTTTTGTTTTGAAAATTGTGTTATAACTTTTTTAAGTTATAAAACAAGAAGTATTTGGATTTAGAAAATTCACTTAGAAGGAAGTCTCCCAACGGGTTCTTATAACATTTTTCAATATCTTTCGAATTGTTTATGAGAAATTTTAGACACATGAAAGAGCTTTTGGAGATGCATTAATTGGTATTCGAAACAAGTCCGATAACTTTTAAGTATTTTTGTTATTAACAAGATGCGTTTTTTTAAAAGAATTATAGTTGGATTAAGCTAAAAAATATATTCCGAATTAAGTAAACGTTCCTCTTTGATGTGACTTTTGCCGAAGAACTTTTGTCTCCTTTATTAAAAATGCTTGAAATGGCAACCCTAAATTACTACATATGCAATATGGGAATATGCGTACAAATAAATCTGAATTTCTATAATTTACAAAAACTTAATAATTTTCATCCCATATTTGAACACTTAAACCTGAGATAGGGCTTGCCGTTTACTTTTTTTTTCCTTTATGACATATCCGACTTTCATTAAGATCTTAAGAAACCCCTTCGGGAGACTCTCTTTGTAAGTTTTTTTTTATAAAGCTCAAATACCAGGTTAAGGGTCACATTAGCAAACATTCCCTTATATTTTAAATAGCAATTGAAAACACTAAACAAGCAAGCACAGTAATAAAAGCTTTTAAATTTGAAAATTTTAATATCCCGGTTAAAAATCAACATATAGCTCATTTACTGCAAGACTAACATAACTCAAAAAACACGATTTTGCAGAAAGCGAGTTTAAAGTTTTCAATCCATATCTGCCTCGTTCGACACTTTTTCTTTATTTTTTGGTCACGTTTTTTTATAAATAGGGGGTTTTAATGTATTTTTCTCTTAGTGAGAGTTGTGTTCGAATTCGGTAATTATCGAGAGACCCTTGAGTAGCACAGTTTTTTATAAAGTATATACTCTTTTCACCCACTTTAAAGAAAAAATAAAATATATTATCCTCTATCTTGAAAAGTATACATGATATTAATAAGAAATTTTTACACAATATAAAGCATGATATTACTAAAAAAATCTGCATCATTAACTCAAAAATTGCATTTTTTCACTTGTGACAGTCTTGAAGTAACTGAGCAATATGGAAATGTATGAACTCATTCATGCTCATCTATAAAGTCATTCGAGTTCATACATGTTCCTATACCACCACATATGATTCATATATGCTCATAGGATTTCATATGTGCCCGAAGAAAAAAGTTCCGATATAGGTTTATATAATAGTATTCATTATCACATCATGTCATAATAATGGAATCTCATTGGATACAATTTGATCCGAAAATGGGTATATCTAATTTGATCAAGTTATATATAATTTGATAAAACTTGTTATAACTTTATAAAATTCTTTGGAAATTCGCACTACTTTTTTGTTTCACATTCCAAATAATAATGAACAATTAAATATAACTCAATAGATTGGAGAAAAAAGGCTAATTGACTAATATGTGATCTACATACAATTGTATGTTAAAGAATTTGAAACAGAATTTTTTTTCTTGTTTCTACCATATATGTTTATACAAAAATCTTTTAATTTTTGTATTAAAAATACTAAAATTGTTCTCTCGGACTTTCTATATTTTTATATAATTAGTTAATATGTATATTGTTCTACCTCACGTCCAAACATCTAATATGATATTGTCATATTATATTTTATTTATTGCTTTTTAAAAAGTTTGATCATGTCCATGATAGATAATACAATTGTTTCATTGACATCACCCAAACAGCAAACACACCAACAAGTTCTGACATAAAAAGTATGTCGACATGGAAAATTTGTGTTTTTCAAAAAGTTTGATTTTATAATTAGGGTTACCAGATCAGAGAGTTTAAACACTAAGCCAGACAAACAGATTCTCATCGAGTTTATTGTGTCTGGTGTATGTAATGTCTCGGCTTGCCTTTTTCTATTCCAGACAACTGAAGATTTGTGTGATGCCAATGAAACAATTGTATAGTCTATCATAAAAATTATCAACATTTTTAAAAACAACAAAAAAAAAATCCAAAATGACAATATCATTTTAAATTTGTGGACTTGAGGTAGAACAATATTCTAACTAAATATATGTTTACGTACACACAAAAAAAAGAATTCATACTATTTATAAATATTTTTTGAAAAATTTCCCAATGTACTAATTTAGGAACTTTTTCATAACATTTATGAACAGTTCAAAAAAAATACTGGAAACGTTTGTGTCTCGTAAATTATGATAAGGTTCTTAAAATATATGTAGAAACACGTAATATTTATAAAAAAAGAACTTAAAAAATTTGCCAATGTACAGAATCCTAATATTTAAGAAAACTTGCATAAATTGCAATAATACTGGGAATTTTACGTACCTTTTCATAAATGCTAGACAAACTAGGAACACTTCATAAATAGTAAGTAAATTTCATAAATAGTATGAACCATTAAAAATATGAAATTTTATAAAAAAATTATGAATTTTATTTTTTTGTGTGTATAATTATTAAAGACAAATTAGATTTTTTACTTTTTTTATTTTATTTTTTTGCTTTATTTAAATTTTCCGATTTGAGGAATTCAATTTGTTTTTTTTAAGGTTTGTAGGCTTATCATAGCTTTTTAAAGATTTTCTGGCTTAAAGTTCTTTTTTTTATTCATGAAATATTATTTATTCTGTTAACTTTAAACTTTTGTTTTTAACGCATATATTTATATAGAATTATATGTGATGTCATATATTATTATATATAAAAGTGATGGATTTTTTTGGCTTTATTGTATCATATATAAAAAGATCAACTTATGTATATGAACATGATCAAAGTTTTTATATAGCGCTGTATTAAACTATTACTATTCATTTGAAACCAAATTTGAGATGGATATATAAATTGTTACATATGGCCATATATGTAATTATATATCATTATATCTAGTTAAATCAAACTATATATAAACTTTTTTCGCCGGGTGATCGGCAGGAACCGGAAGTTCATGGAAATGCATGTATTTCCTGACTGAGAACATCACAAACAAAATATCTTTTCGAATCAAAGAGTTTGCTTTAAAATGGCATCGATTTGTTAGTGCATGTTTTTGCATATTTTATTATAAACGGACATATATCGATTTAAATGCATATGTTTACATATTTTACTTTAAATGTATATTTATATTGCATAGTTTTACTTATTTTGCATATTTTTGTTGAATATTTCTTAGCTCTTCGTAAAAAATAACTCTGAATATTTTTTTAATGTTTGTGCATATATATTGGACTAAAGAGGACCCAAGCTACTCTAGCCCTTTTATGTGTTCTCTTAAATTTTATTTGCAGACTGGGACTAAGTGATACAGGTTTAAGTGGTTTTTTAAATGCTGATTTTTCAATACCAAAAAATTAAATTTTGTGTTAATTGTGCAAGAATGTGTCCAGAGAATATATGGAACAATACAAATTAAAGTTAAAATTTAATTAAAATTGCTTAAAAACATAATTGAAAATAAATTAAGTGCATATTTTTTTTTTTTTTTGTTTTTAGTGAATATTTTGAGATTTTTCGTGCATATTATAGGCGCCGAAAACACAATTTTTTAGTGCAATTTTTTAGTCGCCCGTGATCATACATGTAACTATTACCTAAATTTTCGTTAATGTGCACATATGACCATTTATGGAAATGTATCGACATGTATGATTATATATCTAAATATTACATAAATTTTCGTTAACGCACGCACACACATGAACGTAATATGTTATATATATAATTCCTCATATGAACATATATGAATCATTTATGATCACTACACTCAGGGAACTTCTGCTTTAAAAATATGTAGTTGTTTGGGTTGTAATACAGTTTCATTATTTTTAATGTAAATCATTTGTAGAACAAATAAAATTTTTAACTAACCTTGTAGTTCATTAAAAAAACAACTCACATCAAATGACTGTTTTATGATTTTACATTCATTTTTTACAGTTGTTTTTTGTTATTTAAAAAAAAAAAAAAATTTTTTTTGGTTTATTTTTTACTACCATGTGGTTCATTTTTACTACAATTGTTAGTCATTTTTTGAACTTTAAAAAACAAATGACAATGTTAGTTGAATTTAATGAAATGTAAGTCGTCCTTTTTTAAATGAAATTTCATTTGTTTTTGACTACAATTGCAGTCGTCTTTACCAACATAATTTCCTAAGTGTATTATTAATATATGGATGCATATGGACATGTATGAAGAATGTTTGCTCATGTATCACTCCATTTATCTTGATTTTTAACAGAGATGTAAAACAAGTAAATTTATTTTAAGTATATTAATATTGAAATGCATACAATTTTTAATTAATCACATAAAACTCTCAAGTGGATGCAGCCGCACAAAAACCAAAAAAAAAAAACGAGAAGAAGAAATACCAAAGATTTAATTATTCTTAATATTTGTATAATAAAATAATGAACAACTCAGGGTGAGGGTGTTGCCACTACAAACAATGATTGTACTTGAATGTTGAAGAGAATTATGATGAGGATGATGAAAAGCTTAAAATGAAATGTAATATTTGTGGATGGTAAAATATTTTTAATTAATAATTATTAAAATCATATTTCGTACACCAAATTCTAATTTTACACGATTATTTGAATATGTGTTATGGGATTATATTAAAAACATTTTAACGGTTTTATTAGTTTTTTGTTTTTATATACATCGAGATTATTTTTATGTTATTTTCAATTTATGTTATTTTCAATTTATAACCTCTTTATATTTACAAAAATAAAGCAAATCAAAAATATTAGCTAGGTTGATACTAGTATTTCGATCTGGCTAAAGATCTCATCAGAACCCAAAGTTTTAGAAAAGCTATAGCCTCCATAATAAGCAGAGCTTTAACAAAAAACCTATTAATCATCAATTTTGCTCCATTTGGCTCCGAAAAAGGACGGACATTTTTCTAAACGCTTATACAGACTTTATTGTGTAGTATTGCTCGAGGACTAAGTTTTTGTATAAATTGATTTTACCGTGGTTGGGTTTTAATTGATTTTCATAATAGTTCTTTCACATAATTTCCTTTATATAACACAGAAAAAATAATGTCTATTATATTTCAATTAAACTTTTGTTTGATTTCATACTCACTTTCAATTAAAAGTTTAATACTGTCTATATAAATTTCCAATTTATATTATATTTTTATAAAAAAATTGTCGAAATTAAAACAAAAAAAATTGATTAAATTAAAAAAAATCGCTATAATACAAAATAACTTCAAAATTAACCCTTTGACTGTCAATTGCATCACATATCATGCATATAGCTTAAAATTGATGCGCTTGTGCATCATATGTGATGCACAATTTGTCTTATTTGGGTTAACAAAATTTTTTATGAACTGATGAAAAATTAATTGATTTAATGCTTAAAATAAAATTTTAACATTTTATAAGAAAAAACTGAAAATTTGCAAGATATAAAACGATAAAAATAATTTTTTAAACTAAATTATTAATGTGGACGTACGGTATAAACAAAATTGTAAAACATTTGTATGTCAAAGGGTTAAAGAAAACACATAAAGTGAAAAAAAATCTGTATACTTAGTTTAAAAAAGAAAATAACCACATTTTTCAATTCGACCGATTTTCTTCTATTTTGGCTACCCGATTAAAAAAGTAGATATATGCTGATATATATTTTTTATATGATTATATACAGTAGTGGTCAAAACATTTGGAACTGAGATCGCATTTGTTGTTTTCATTGATTTATTTTCTTCAAATCACACTTAGTTACTAAAATTTATTTTTACATATTCTTCATACATTGTTTTATGTTAAACAACTAAAAAATTAATTCCGTTAAATTAAAACAACAAATAAATTAATAATGATAGATGTATTCAAAATGCAGGTGTTCAAAACATTTGCAACTCTCATTATTCTTACTCTTAGCGAAACAATTTATACTAACAAATGCTAGGATATAACGGTAATCGCATTCCTTTTTAATATGAGATTCAGGCCGTTACATTTTTTAAACAAATTTATTATAATTATTGTTCTCTAATAGTTGTAATAAGATGTTGTAAGCATAAACAGCGTAAGAATAATTTTTGTAAAAAATGGCAGGAAATAAAACCACAATTCTGATTTTAAATCAAAAGTTTTAAATGATTTTCAAAATGGACTTTCCCAAAAAAGAAATTTCTATAAAGTACTCCGTTCCAAAATCAACGAATTGCCGCATTGTTAAGAGTGGTAACATCCACACAACTCATAAGGGTGGAAGACCCCGTATTACAGCTGTAAGAGAAGATCGTAAAATCAAGAATTTTTTTACGAAATATCCCAAAGCAGTTCCCAGAGAAGCTAAAACTGAACTTTTAATAGATGCCAGTCTTCCCACCATTAAAAGAAGAGTCCGAAAATATGGTCTTAGAAGTTATAGATGTACAAAGAAACCGTTTGTGTCGGAAAAAAAACCGAAAACCTCGGCTTGACTTTGCACGCACCCATTTGAACTGGACTCAACAGCAATATCAAAATGTATTGAGGTCAGATGAGTCTAAATTCAACCTCCGGCGATCAGATGGAAGAGCCAATGTTCTAAGATTACGAGGCGAAAAGTTTAATCAAATATACACAACCGCCAGAGTGAAGCACGTTGGTGGAAACATTATGGTGTGAGGGTGTTTTTCAGGAAATGGGATTGGCCCAACTAACCGCATTAACAGCACAATGACGGCCACAATGTATAGAGATCTTTGAGTTCTGTTATGCTTCCGTATGCTGAATGGGAAATGCCACTCTCATGGACCTTCCAGCACGCCAACGACCCAAAACACACGGCGGGGGTTGCAAAAGTTTGGCTGTAGAAAAATAAAATTAATATCATGTCGTGGCCGGCTCAATCTCCCGATCTCAACCCGATTGAGAACATGTGTATGTGGATTGTAAAACGGATTATCGGCAATAAAGTATTCCGAAATGGTGATGAACTTTTCGTCCAGTTGGAGAAGCAGTGGAATGAAATTTCTGACTATTATATTAGAAAGCTCATTGCCTCAATGCCTAAGAGGTGTTCAGAAGTTATACAAAATAATTGTTCCGCAACAAAATACTGAGTGTTAAAACCATTGTTTGTATTTCCTGTTAATTACTTTAAGAGTTGAAAATGTTTTGAACACTGCACTATCGACTTATTTTGTTAAAATTATTATTTTTTTTTTTTTTGAGAAGTTATGAATAATTTTTTTGTATTTGTAAAATAATATGCCTTAACTGAATTTAATAAAAAAAAAAAAAAAACAAAAAGTTATACCACAAATCTTTTTGATCAAAAAAATTATAATTACCTAAACCATGATTTCAGTTGCAAATGTTTTGAACACCACTGTATGGTCATCCATATTCTTACATACTACAAAAACAACCTATTTACATTTCCATATATGGCCAAATATGGTCATATATGTACTGTTGTGCATGCATGTTTTATTTGAAATCACAAATACAAACTGACAACATTTTTAATTTTTAAAGAGATTTAGTTAAAAGGCTTGTTGAATTGAATATAGTATGTATATCGGCCATTCCGCGCAAAATCGACCAAAATCTGAAGTTGGGATTTCCGATTACCATTAAATTTTGCATTCAGAAACTTTATGGAACCACTTAAAGATTGGCGTTTTTAGTTTTTCAAATTCACAGTTTTATGCGGCAAGTTAGTTTTTTTTGAAAAATAAGAAATATCCAAAACGTGTGTAAATCTGTGTATTTGCATTTTTTAATATTGATTGAAACATCACCATTTAAAAATTGCATTGGAATGGTATACGGTACTCTACTTTTATACTTCGAATTAGAATTTTTTACCAGAGTTAAAAAGAATTGCATTTTGTATGCAATTTATTTTTATAATTCATTTTTCTAACGTTTGGCCACTCTCGATTTAAATAAAAAACAGAAAGCGTATTTGTCAAATATCGAATTTTCACCAAATATGAATTAATTCACCTTTTGGGTCCCGGTGCTTAACTATTTTTAATGATTTTTTGAAAAAAAGCTCATTGCACTTTTACACAGAAGAAACAGCAATTTGTTATTTTTTTCTGATTTATTAAGATAAAGTTTAAAAATGTTATCTTAAGGAGACATTTCAACGTCTCTGTTTTAAAAACTATACATTTAATATTGTGGATTTTTCTGTAGATGAAAAATAAAAGAATCTAGTGAAATATTCTGTTTTGAAATATTTAATTTTTAACCCTTTCCAGCACACGTTTCTTATCGAATATCAGATTTTTATAGAAATACACATGATGTTGTCAGCCTTTTATAGAAAGAAACATGATGTCGAAGGGTTAAAATTTAAATTTTAAAAACTTAAACCCGTATTCATAAAAATATTAAACAGCATTTCAAATACATTTTAGTTAAGTTTATATTAATTATTCAAAAAACGAATATGAACTTTTACACAAGGATTCAACATTTTTAAATTTAATCTTTTTAATTTTGAAAAAAAATATAACAGTGCGCTCCGGCAGGCTAGTTGGTAGCGTGCTGGCTTATCAGTGCGGGGGTCGTGGGTTCGATTCCCACCAGAGGCACTGGTCTGTTTTCGCTACAACGCTCTGAAGGCCATAGTAGCTAGTGCTCGGTTAGGGTAATAGTATATAATTTGTAATTATATGATTATTAATTAATAAAATAAATAAAATAAAAAAAAAATAAAAAAAAATATAACAAATTTTTTTATGTAAACATGATGCAAGCTTTTTCAATAAATCGTAAATAATAGATAAACCCTGGGACCCAAAAAACGAAAATCTTGTTTTTTTTAAGTAAAAAATCCATATTTTACAAATATGCATCTTTTTTTTTAAATCAAGTTGGAAAAAGTGCATTTTTAAAAGAAATTGCATAAAAAATGTATTTCTCTTTAGCACTGAAAAAAAAACTTAATTTCGCAGCAAAAAAATAGGGGAGCATACCATTCCAGTGCTATTTAAATGGTGATATAAAATACGAGTATTAAAATTGACACATGTTTTGCATTTTTCTCATTTTTCAAAAAAAAAATAAATCGCGCAGAAAACCGTGGATTTTTCGAAATTTGCAAAACTAAAAACGCCAATCCATACAGTTTACAAATGCAAAATTTAATTGAAATCAGAATACCGAAGGTAAAAATATTTTTTTGGCCGGTCTTCGATGGAACGGCCGATATTTTTTGGATAAACATAAAATTTATCTAGATATAAAAATATGTCTGTATGCACACTTGTACGTACACAAAACTTAATGGTAGATTTTAAAATAAAATGAAAATTGCGAAATACATACAACAAAAAAAACCCCATTTCTTTTGAAATTACTTACACTAGACTGGATTTTTAGTAAAACTTTATTAAATTTTTCATATTATCTATTTCCTAATGTTAAACATTATTAAAATAACTATTGCTGTATTAAGGAAATATTACTGCCAAAAATAAAATCAAACTCTAGTAAAATTAGATTTTCTTACAATTTGAATTCAATGAATTTGTAGCACATATTTTCAAGAGATTTTAATTTTTCGTATTTTTTGTATATTTTAGAATTTTTTGAAATGTTTGATTATTGTGTAAATTAAATACCTAAGAGTCTTGTCAAATATACTATTGTATTTTAATGTTTTTATTTGTATTTCTTGGCAAACAAATAATACACTCAAAAAAAAGATAGTTAAGTCAGTAAAAAATTTTCTTGAGTCAGCTAAATTGCAAAGAAATTGCTAACGCCAGCTCGCTGATTTTCAGTAACAAAGTGTATAGATTCACAAAAAAGGTTTGCTAACACTTAGTTTATTAAAAAATAAGAATATCCTTGCTAAAAGTTAACAACATTTTTGCTGAATATCAGTAGACTGAAAGAAACTCAAATAATTTGTAAAAAAATATACTTTAGTTAGTTTATATGCTAAAAATCCTAAAATTTTTTTTGTGATTCTTTTAAAAATAACTTATAATACGTTACAGATATTTAAAAATATTCATACTTCCACATTGACGACACGAATTAATGTAATATCTGAAAATATTTAGAAATAATTATATATAACATAAACAAAATTATCTGTCAACTACTTACATGACTGGCTGTCTAAATGATGGCATCTTTTAAAGGAAGATAAATGCAGTAGATAATTCTAGAAAAGAAACAAAAAAAAAAAATAACGAAGTATAACATATCAACCCTTTTTTGCAATAAGAAAAAGGAAACATAAAAAATTACCTAAAATATGTGTCCTTGTCTTGCGTTTTAGTATGTCTGCCTGAACGTATATTTGTTTGCAATGTGACTACACTATTATATTGATCATTAATCATATAGTGTGACCACTATTAATCTTTATAAACAGTTAGTTTACAAATGCACATTTATTATTTATTAAATTTGAATATTTTATTTTATTAATAGACAATTACTTTCACAATCCGGGTTGTTTTTTTTGTATTTTAGTATAATTTTCCTCTACTACATGCCGCGACATTTTCTTCATTCTGTGTATATCTTTCAATATGGTTGTAGTCTACACTATTAATGTACGAGTACTTATCAACAGATTTGTTTTTGCAAAATAAATTAGTAAAACATTAGTAACACATTAGTTAAATATTAGTTCCAAACAGTTACGTGCTAAATAAGAATAACTAAAATTTTAGCTGAAAGCATAATTTTTCCAAAAAATTTGTTCAAAAATAGTATACTTGATTTACAAGACGTTTTAATAACTTATTTTTTTGAGTGTACATATGAAACAAGTATTAAACATTTTATTTAACAATCTAGAAAGAGACAATACATTGATATATTGTATGTATGTATTTATGTGAAAACAGGATTTTTCTCTTGTTGGTATTGTCAAAAGTATTTCATTTAAAATTTCCAATAGAGTTGCCAAATGTTTTGTTACACATTAGTCTGGTGTAAGATTTGTAACATTTTACTAAATACAAAAATAAAAAATAAAACATATTCCCTTAACAATTATATTTTAAATTTAAATTCTGTAGCAAGCCATCAAATTTTACATACAAATCATGAAATATATGTTGAAATACGCACACATTTTCAATCACATTTACACTTAAAAAAAAAAAAAATAAACAAGAATACGATGTGTGTATGGGATATTTGTATCATTATCCTTTTAAGTAAGAAATTTAGAAATTTGTTAACTGCTTTCCCTTTTTTATGGTTTTTTGAAATGCTTTTAAAGGGATAATCATTACTAAAACTACCCTAAGGATATTTGTATTTAGACTGAACACAAAAGAAAAACACGTGCAATCAGGACTTCTTCCTCATCTACTCGTACTTAAATTTCAAACAGTCGATCATCCTTTTAAATTCATTTATATGTTCAAGGGGTGAAAAAACAAGATTTAAGTTTTTAAATCACTACCCCATACGCAATTTCTTCTTACGCACTCACACATTGACATTTTTATAGTCTAAAATTTGACTTTAAATGTATATTTTATATGTTTTTTTACAAATTACCGCAGCTTAAACGATAGAATAAAACAAATGCGCTTTTTATGCAGAGTTTTTTGTTTTTTTTTTTATAAAATCGAAAACCATGCAGTACCCCTTTAATGGTACGCGCTTATAATATGCTTTTTTGCAATTAATATATTTTCATTTTCTACTGTCAGCACCCCCTTTTTGTCGTTTGTTCATTTTATTTTTACTTTGTGACATTATGGCTTTTTTTGACAAAAGGTTTAGCTACTGCTACGTCTTTTGTCTCTTGTATTACCAGTTATGGATTTTTTTCTACCAATATTGAGGTTGGTTTTTTAAATCAAGGAACAAGTAGTTTTTCTACTTGTCTTGTTTTTTTTTTTTTGATGGGCGTTAAAAAATTGACAATGTCTAAAATTCCTTTTACCGTTTCAAATAATTTTTTATGTAAATTTTTCTAATTTTTTTAATTTGTGTGAATTGTTTTTAAGGATTCCATTAAAAATCTCTGTCGAAAGCAACCCCAAAAATAGAATGCAAATGAACTTTGTGTGCATATGTAGTAGACAGGAAAATTAATATTAGTATTTTTTTGTTAAGTAGAATTCAATTTAGAAAGTGATAAAAATAGCATCTTATCTCAAAATCCCAGAACTATCTGTTACATAGACCAATGGTGATCACTAGGGCATCCAAAAATAAGCTATTGCTTGTTTTTCAATTGAAAGAATAGAACTATTTAGACTAAATACAAGTTCTGATCATATAATTATGAACGTTTTAAGCTATATTTGTTAGTGATTTGTTTTAGCTTATTTTTTGATATGTGCTTATTTTAGCTTATTTTGTAAATATTAGCTACTTTTTTCCTCTTTTATTTAAAAATTAAGCTTATTTTTTAGCTTTTTGCTATTTTTTAGCAATCGGTATTTTATAGAATTTTTTTTTAGTTGAAAGTTAAACATTTAATATTACATGTTGTCTGTTTTTCAAAAAATATTTTGATAAACCAATTTGAACTTTGAAGACTAGGAAAACAATTTCTCTATTGTAACTTTGTTTTGTTGATTTTATTACCCAGTAAAAACGCTGTTTACTGGCAGGCAGGTTTGTAAGGGTGTAAGACAAAAAGAATCCCTTACAAACCTGCTTACATATGCTATGATTTTTATATGGCGAATTGCCACTTGAAAGCATTACTTTTTGGCAAAATAAGAGCGGATTTTAGCGCTTATAAAAAGCTGTGATTTCATGGCTTTCAGTTAAATCATATTTCGTGTCTACATTATTACGATAAAAGTAATAATATGAATATTATATAATTTATTTTACATAAAATTTAAAATTCTACAGGTATTAATTTTTTGTTGTTAAAATTTTAGAAATATTAATATAATAATGTCACCAAAATCACTCGCGAAAACAGGTACAGATCGTTTATAACCCACGATATGAAACTTTCTGCATTACAACCTGCATCCTTGTAAGGGATTAAGGTAGCTCACAACCTGGGAAATCAGAAAGCTCAAAAATTTTGTTTGTTTATTTTTGTACGAAAAGTATTCGTTTCTTTTGTTGCTTCCTAGTATAAGATAATAGTAAGCACTTACATCAGCGCATTTCCTTTTTATCCTACTTCGATCTACAATCGTTAAGGTTTATTTTTTTAAATTAAACAGCTTCTTTTTATATATAAAAGGCTTTCTACTGTTATTCGAGCTTTTTTTGCGCTTAAAACATTGTTTTTGGTTGCCCTAGTGATTTGGTAAGCAGTAACTACAACCTCGCAAATTCGGTTGCAGCAACTGAATTCGGTTATTGCAAACGAATTGGGGATTGTAGCAGAAAAAGCTACTAAAAATTAGCTTGCACAAAAAACTGCGAAATTTTGCAGATTTTTTGCTAAATATTAATGAAATAAAACGACAAAAATAAATCTTCACAATGTTTTAGTTATATTCAATTTGAATTTTAGTTACTTGAAAATTGCATATTACTCTGTAAAAGTAGCAGAAACTTTTATTAAATATTTGTAGACTCAAAATAGCAAATAAAAACTGTAATATTAACAAAAGTTTTGCTATATTAACCTCAAATTAAGTAGAAGGCAAATAACAGTTTATTTTGCTAATATCAACAATAATTTTTGATAAAAATTGTAGATTGCTGATTTCATAAGGGTAGACTTTTATTCGCATTAAAAAAAACTTTAAGAATTTCACATGTTGTAATGGTTTTTTTGTCTACTAATATTTAGTAAATGTTTTTGCTGATTTTAGCAGATTATTTTGTTACTTTTAATTAACTAAAATTCGGCTCAAATAAAACTAAATATTTGTAAATTCAACATATTTATTTTTGATATTCTTATTGTATATTACTAATATTTAGAAAAAAAAAATTTGCTATTTTTAGCAGTTTTTTCTGCATGCTCATTTTTAACTAATTTTTAGTAGCTTTTTTTTTTTTTTTTTGCTATTTTTACAGGTTTTTTTTTCAATGAGTGTATTTATGTTGTTTCCCACATTAATACTTGCGGATTTTAAGAAACTTTTATATAGCTTCCATCAGATTAAAAATATTTTGATGGAGAAAAAACATGTAGTTCAAAACGGATCAAAAGTTGAGGTTTGCCATGGAACACAATAGAATATTTTGAAAATTTTAAATGTCTAAGCTTTTTCCTCAGTACAAATGACAAAAAATCAATACATGTAGTGATGAAATTAGTACGAATGGTCACTCCAATCACAATTGTTTTTCATATTTTCGTCTAGCCTGCAAGTAGTGCCATGTGTTATTTTGAGTGTTTTTTTTTATTGCACTATTGAGATGCTTTATTTTAAATAAATATAGCTACCAATCGGTTTTACGATATCTTAATGGGTTTGGAATATAGCAAAAAGTGCTATGTGTAATTCACTTATAAAAAGAACTAAACTTTTTGTCGCTCAACAAAAAGTGTTATGTGTAACTCATATGAAAGAAAATAAAAACTAAACTTTTTTCTATGAACAAAAAGTGTTATGTGTACAAACTGGTATGAATGTATTTCGAAAAACGGCTCCTTCAGAAGATGAGTAGTTTTTCTTAAAAACCACGCACCGCTCTGTAAAAGAGATTAAATCAGGATCTCTTTTAATGCAGTATTTTAGTAAATAAGGTCGTGAATCATTAAGACCAATGATATCAAAAAAATATTTTAAAATGATAATATCATTCAGTTTTTTCGCTCTCCGGCAAATCTGTTTAAAAACACATAGCACTACTTGCAGGCAAGTTTTTTGATTTTTACCATATTAAAGAGCGCTGAAGTGTAGTCTACGTACTTAAATAAAAATGTTAGTAGAAAAATTAATAAAACTTTTTGCGTCTTTGTGCTAATTTTTAGTACAAAATTACTTTTTTATCAAAATTTTTTCTGTTCACTATTTACAAATTACAACATTTTTCATTAATTTGTTTTATTAATTTTCGTTGCTTTTACTAAACTAACTAAAAAATTAATTGACAAATCGTTAAAAAAACGCTAATATTTTCCGCGATTTTATGTTTTTGTAAAAGTTTGTTTTTTTTTGTTTTTGTAAAAGTTGTTTTCCTAAAATTTAATTTAAGAAAATATTTTCATTTCAATCGAGGGTATTATAAAATCGACAAAGCCGGTAAAAATGATTCCAATTGTTATTTTTCAAAATTTTGTTACGTGAAAAATTTATTTTGATTACTTGTATGAAAGCCACTGGGAGTTTAAATTTGACATATCGAGCCCTATCCGCCAAACGAACGCAAGCGCCAAGATGCCTTTTTAATGAAAATCTACATTTCTTGATTAAAAAAATAAAAAAAATTAAAAGCTTCTCCTGTAAAGTTATAATTGTGTCGCTTGCGTCTTTTTGGTTTTTGGCGGATAACTAGGACAATTTTAATTGTGAAATGAAAAAAGCCGTGTAGAAAATGTTCAACATTTGAGACACTTTATGAAACTTTCCAAGCAAAACGCCATATTTCAAAATACCCTAGTGTATGACCATTAGTTTTCTTAAAATTAAAGCGAGAAATAAACACTTCATAATATTTTCATTATTTATTAGCAAATTTTCATTGCAAAAAAAAATTGTGTGTTAACATTTTAACAATATTATTTACATATTTTATATATTTACTGACTATTTACATTTGTAAAATATGTAAATAACTAATTGCCCAATTTGTCTATATTACGCTTAAATTTACGTAAATCAAAACAGAATTATATTTGAATATCTTTAGAAATAGCAAATACCTAACTAACTAACTATGGAACATTAAATATATTAAAAATAATCGTAATTTTGGACGCAGTTGCTGTGTTAATTTAACCAGAAGTAATTGGCAAAACAGAGCGATCAATATACTTACCCAGAAAACAGGCTCGGTCGTGTCTACCGCAGTTATTGACAATCGAATGTTTCGGTTGTTGCTATTGAATTTTTCGGATGTGATAACAATCATTCGATTAAAACAATAGAAATTCTGCCACGACAATCGAATTTTAATACCCTCAATAGAAATTCGGTGATAACTACAAAAAAGTCCTGTAGCTACAACCAACCCATTCGATTGCCTACAAATACGGTTGCTATGACCGCCTCTGTTTTCAGGGCGCGAGAATATTATAGACAAAAATAGTTGAAATAATTTGAACGGTCAAATGGTCTATATTTGCTAGATAATGCATTTTGTACTTAACAGAAACAAATGCGATTTCATTTGAATCAACTATGGTTTTCGTATTATTCAAGTTTTCCAAGTGCACACACTAAAGCTTTCAGTTGGGCTACAAAAATTTTCTTTTACAATTTCCTGTAAAATGTAATATCCATCAACATTTGTGTACACACGTGGGCATTATAGATATAAATTTTTTAAATTGGATAATATCTTCTATCGATCTTTTTTGAATTTTAAAATTTTGGCTATAAACACACTAATTAGTGTTGCAATATTTTGTTGATGATTTTAACACATAAATTTTTGTGGTTTTAGCAACACATTTTTACTGATATTTTTCTATTATAATAGAAAAAATATCAGTAAAAATGTAGCAACACAACCACAAAAATTTATGTGTTAAAATCAGCAACAAAATATTGCATCCCGGACGAAACCATCGGAAAATTAAAGTATCCAATCAATACAACAAAACATGTAAAGGGTTTAGAAAAAATAGCTCGAATTAAATTTGTATAGGCTTTTGAAATTTGGCTCTTTTTGGGGGTTTTGATATCCATTGGTTTTGAAATCCATTGGAATTAAGCCAATGAACCGCTCCATATGATTTTTTAAACAACTTCATAGAAATCCAAAATTATTGCAAAGCTACATTGAAATATTAATTAAATATGTTGAACACTTGAGAATTATATCGTAAAACAAAAGTTTGAAATGTAAGAAAATTAATGAAATTATAAAATTAAAAAAAAAAAATAAGTCTTTGATATAATTTCAGAGATCTAAAGAAAATTTTAATAAATTTATGAAATCGAAATTTAGGAAATCGAATGAATGTTTTTTTATTAAACTATAAAATCATGAAAAAAAGTTTATGAAAAATTTCTTAATATTAATAAAATTTTTATTAATAACATTAAGAACAAAACAAAATAATTCCCAATCAATTAGATGCATGATTGTATAAAACAATTTAACATTTTTTAAACGAAGTTATCTTCATACAAAAATAAAGACAAAAAAGAAATATTCAAAATATTGCTGAAAATCATTAAAAAAAAAACTTTATCTTTTCAATACAACGACGTGAGACTGTCATTTATTGTTTTGTACAGTCGCACCTAATCGTATTTTATATTTTATATTTGCTTGCATCCCCAATTTATCAAAATATTGTTTTGTATAGTAGCATCAAAGCGTATTTAATTTTTAGCTGCATCTTTAATTTTCAAGTGCATATATCAAAATATTATTCATTTAGTAAATTTTTAAAATTAGTTTATTTAACTTAGTTATTGTTTTATTTATATTCTTGTAATAGTCACAATTTGTATGTGCACATGCGTACATTCAGGGAACTTCTGCTTTAAAAATATGTAGTTGTTTGGGTTGTAATACGGTTTCTTTATTTTTAATGTAAATGTCAGTCATTTGTAGAACAAATTAAATATTTTACTAACCTTGTAGTTCATTAAAAAAACAAACTACATCAAATGACTGTTTTATGATTTTACATTCATTTTTTACAGTCATATTATGTTATTTAAATAAATAAAAAAACAAAGTCCCTGAAGATTTCCTTGGGCAGGAATGAAATCCGGATAGGGACACGCCTACATCAGATTGCTTTTCACAATTTGTTAAATAAGTTTTGGGACTTTAGCACATTTAATTACTATAAAAAAAAATAAATGTTTGTTTATTTTTTACTACCATGTGGTTCATTTTTACTACAATTGTTAGTCATTTTTTGAACATTAAAAAACAATTGACAATGTTAGTTGAATTTAATGAAATGTAAGTCGTCATTTCTTTAAGTGATATTTCATTTGTTTTTCAACTACATTTGCAGTGGTCTTTACCTACATAGTATTCTAAGTGTACCTTTGTTTTATGTGTAGTATACAAAAGAAAAAATTTAATGAAACGCGTTTGCATTTTGAGTAAGTCTTATAATGGTTGTGTTTGTTTGTAACTTTCCATTTTTCTCTACTTCGTTCATCTAAACTGTGGCCAGCGAGTTCCCATACTACTCAGTGTCGCTCAATCTTTTCTCTTTTTATTATTTTGTAAACTCGCACCAAGCAAATGAAAACATGTTGCAGGAATTTAAAAGTTTAAATTAATTTTTATCATGTTTTCAATAATAAATTAATAAAATAATTATTTCGAATATTAATGGTAAAATGAGCACAATTAAATTGAAATTTATTAGTTTGTAATAGAAAACTAAATATAACCAAAATAATAGTCATTGTCTTAGGCAACAATTGTTTTTTGTAATTATTTTTTTTTGTGTAAAAAAATGTTTTCAGTTGCTTGCCCGAATTCGGTAGTTTGATGCTGAGAGGCGTGGGAAGTGTAGTCTCTCTGTTTGTATATACTCTTTGCTGCGACATGTACTCTTTTTACTTGTTATCCATGCTATGAATGTTTTTATCAACACAATTTTGGTAGGAACGCAAATTAGTTAAGCATTAGTTAAAATTGTTTGCTGAATAAATTGCTGAAAGTTAGTTATATATTTTAAATAGACGCCTAACAAAATGTTCCACTAATTTTTTTTAGTGCAGACAAACAAAATTTCAAAAAATTTTAAATTTCAAAGATGTTATGCCATTTTGAAATATGCAGTCTACAATGTGTTAAGCAAACATTTCTGTTGAGTGTAAGAGAATATGTTGTTGTTTGCATGCCGCTAAATATATCTTAAATTTTTTAAATTTTACAATTTCTGTGTTTTTTTTCACTACAAATGTTCAGCAAAAGCTTTTGCTGACTTAAGCAGTGTAATTTGCTACTTTAACTTAACAAAAATTCAACACGAATACATACTTATAACAAAAACGTTGTACTTAACTTTTATCTTTGTTAATTTACTAATTTACTTAATTTACTAATATTTATGAAAAAATATCTGTTAATTTTAGCAATTTTTTGTTCGACGTCATTTTTAATTAATTTGAATAGCTTGTTATGCTATTTTGACAGCTTTATTGCTATGAGTGTAGTTTAATTGCTTACTAAACACGAACATTTTAAAATATCAATTTATAATTTTTATTATATATGTATGACAAATTGTAATTATTATTTTTTTTCTGTTTTCTCTCTTTTTAGGTAAGTGTCCTTAAATTAAGGAAAAAAATATATGTATGTATGCGAAATCTTTCCAATTATTGCTTAGTAAGTATGCAAATTTAACTTCAACTTCATGAGCCCACTTCAGAATACTTGACAGCTTAAAAAGAAAATAAAAACATTTGACAATTATATTTTTTTTTTGCAACAACAAAATATTTGGTTTGTCATATAAATGTCATATACATTTTTTATGTTTTTTAATAAACTGCCAAATATTTTAATGTATTTACTTAAATTGTTTTAGAAGCTAAACAAAGTTTATGAAAAAAGATATATGTATATAAAAAAATAATTTATATATGTAGGACCGATTACTAAATGTGCCGTTAGCTACTAACTGGGACTTTAACTGACACATTTGTTGTTGTTCCCCATATAAATTTTCAATTTAACTGTTTGTGGAATTTTAACTGGGCACTCAGTAATCGGACCTTAGTGAATACACAATAACAAGTGAATATTGAAGTGTTTTTTGTCGTAATCAAAAAAATTTATTATGTATTATCAGTGGGTCTCTATCCACCTCAGTATCTCTCAATCTGCCCTCTTTTGATTTGTTCGTAAACTCGTACCGAGCAAATTTTTTTTTGTAATTCATTCTTTATTTACAATCTATCCGAGAATAATAAGCAAATGTGTTAAAATAAAAATATCACAGAGATTATGTAACTCCAGCGAGGTACATAACAAAAACAAAATAAATTAGATAAATTTAAAGGAGTAAATAACAGTTCATAAAAGTAAATACATATTTACTTATTAACATCATGTTTTATTTTCGGAATGGGAGATCTAAGATATGGCTTCGTTTTAGTCTTCTAGTTTCGTTGGTGCTATCTAATAATGCGATCGCCACTGGGTTATCGTGATTGCTCAGTCTTTGCAAGTATCTTTCACTTACAGATCTAATTTCCTCTCGAACAGATGATACAGAAAGATCTCTTTTGATAACATTATTTCTGACATACCATGGTGCATCAAGAATTTGCCTCAGTGTTTTGGATTGATATCTTTCTAGTATATCAATATTAGAATTACTAGCGGTACCCCCATAATTGGATCCCATACGTCCAGACTGGTTTAATAATAACTTTATATACTCGTAATTTATTATTTAGACTTAGCTGGGATTTTGAACCTATAAGCCAGTAAAGCTTCTTTGTTTTAATTTTAAGTTGCTGCTGATTACTTTTAATATGAGCTTTCCAGGTAAGACGTCTATCAAGAATCATACCTAAGTATTTAACATTTTCCCTTTTTGGAATTAAATTACCGTTTATGGATACATCAGGACAATCACCGCGTCTGAGCGTAAATGTTGTGTGGTTGGATTTATCAGAATTTACTTTTACATTCCATTTCATTAGCCATTGGTCAAGTTCATCAAGCTCATTTTGTACAAGTGAAGATGCTTCATCAGGAGAATCGCTTGTGGCAATTATTGCAGTATCGTCTGCGTATGTTGCGACTAATACGTTATCAAGTGTTGGCATATCTGATTGTATATTGTGTATAAAATTGGACCCAATACACTTCCTTGTGGAATACCAGCATTTATTTCGTAAAGTTCTGATCTTTCATCATTAACTTTTACATAAAAGTGTCGATTGGATAAATAACTTTTAAAAAATTGATAATAGGGTGCGGGTAGAAACTGTTTTATTTTGTAAAGTAACCCCTGATGCCAAACCCTGTCAAATGATTTCTGTATATCAAGAAAAACCGCAGAGCAGTATCTTTTTTTCTCAAGAGCATCTCTAATAACATTCACAATTCGATGTATCTGTTCAGGAGTACCGTGTTTGTGTCTAAACCCAAACTGATGTTCAGGAATGATATTTCTTTCTTCTAAAATCGGTGATAATCTTTTTAAAAACATTTTTTCAAATATTTTGGAAAAAGTTGTAAGCAAACTTGTTGGTCTAAATGAAGATGCTAAGTTGTTTGGTTTGTTAGGTTTTTGTATCATTATGATTTCCGCACATTTCCATTGAGTTGGAAAGTGGTTAAGTCGTAAGATTGAATTAAAAAGCGTAGTTAGAAAAACAATACATTTTCGAGTTAAGTGATTGGCAACATTTGCGTCAACATGATCGTACCCAGGACATTTCTTTTTATTTAGCATTTTTATTTCATTTTTCACTTCATTTGGCGTGAAAAATTTAATTGGAAAGTCCATTTGTAACGGACTTGTTAAGTAGTCCAAAATTTCCTCTTGTTGTGTTGTTGCATTAAAAGAAAGTACCGATCAAATGAAAACATATTGCAGAATTTTAAAACTTTTAATTTGTATCATGTTTTTGAATAATAATTTAATAAAATTTGTATTTATTTAAAATTTTAAAGATAAAATAAGCAAGATAAAATTTAATTATATTAAATTTTAATAGAAAATAACGAAATATAACCATAGTAAAAGTTTTTAGCGACAATTTTTTTATCAACATGTTGCAATTTTTTGTTTTAGTGTAAAAAAAAAAAAACGTTTTCATTACCTCGCACGAGTTTAGTTGGTAAGCATAAAAAACGCTGTCTACGGTAGCTACACTATTTGTATATACTTTTTGGTATTATTTACAATAAAGCCCTATATTGGGCGCCAAAAACTGTTAATAGTAAGACGTTCACTTAAAAATATGTTAATTGCAATAATGCTAATATGTATTCTAATTTCAAATAGCACAGCTTTCTAAAGAAAAACTTTAAAAATCGCACATGTTAAAGATTTTGTTTAAACTTGGTTTAAAATATTTCCAAATCGTATGCGTCACACTTTAAAAGCCAAAACCATTTTAAGTATCTAACATGATTTTTATTGAAAAACACCTTTCAATTTTCAATAAAAAAGGTAATCAAGCATAACATAATTTAGTTTAAAAGTTAGACAGATAACAAACAATATAATAAGAATTGATTTGTTTTCCTATACACCGAAACAAATCAATATATTTTTTCGTACGAAACCGTATGATTTCAGGTTTTAAAAATGAAAAATTTCAAATTAGTGGCAAACAGTTTTTTTTCTAGATTAGCTAGTTTTTAATATATTAAAAGGCATCAATGGTAACCGATTCGATGCGGTTTTCGGTATTTTAGGGGTAACGATATTTCAGTTATTTCGGTAACGTTTTTTTTTTGTGTCAACGGTATTTTGCTTATTGCGGTAAAGGTATTTTAGATTATTTTAGGGATAATGCGTTTTCTAATATTTCGGTAACGGTAGTTTAAGGGCAACGTTTTTTTAGTTATTTAGCCCCATTATGCCCGAATTCCAATGACTGGCTAGTTTATGATCAAACTTTTGGGAGAATATATTTAATTACAGCGATTAATGTGCCTGATCTTATCAGATTATTTCGGTAACGGTATTTTAAGGATAACAATATTTTAATTATTTCGGTAACCGTATTTTAGCGGTAATGTTATTTTAGTTATTTCAGTAACGGTATTTTAAGGATATTGGCATTGGCCAATATGAAAAATCGCTGTAAATGGATATACTTTCCCAAAGTTTGAACAGAAACTAGCCAGTCATTGTAATTCGGGGATAATGGGGCTAAAAATATCGGTGTGCATTATTATTGCCTGAATAACTAAAAAAAGTTACCCTTAAAATGCCGTTACCGAAAAAACTGAAAACCCATTATCTCTAAAATATCGTTACCGAAATAAATAAATGACCGTTACCTCTAAAATATCGTTAGCGATATAAGACATCGGTTACCAACCATGTATTAGCTACATACATTAGTTTATGAAATTAGATATAATTTGATATAATTGTTGAGAAAAACTAGGAAACGTTTGCATCAACTTTTATCTAATAATATCGAATTATATCTAATTCGATACAATTATATATAATACACAAAAATTGGTATGGGAACAAAATTCGGAGGAAATTGTATGTAATATACATCAAATTGTACAAAATTGTATTTAGTTGCATCGAATTAGATCTAATTTAATACAATTGTATTGAATTCGATACAATTTGAAGTATTTTAGATACATTTATATGTTCTCATTTTGCGGATCAGATTTGATCTCATCGCATATTTACTTTATATATAATTTAATTACATCAATTTTTTTATTTCGGCAGCACTAAAACTTTCTTTCATTTTACGAAGAAAGTAGCTACTACATTTTTTTTTTTGTAATATTTTGCATTGATTTTTTTCGGTGTAGTACAAGTATATTTGCTAAGTGGTAGTTAAGTTAATGTATTTTGCAAGTATTTCCATAATATGTATTTAACAAATATAAAAAAAAAAACCATCAAATAAAATACATCTACCCTTCGCATGCACCCTCATTTTTTTCAAAAGAAGCGAATTTTACTTGAAATATTTTAGTTTGTACCTAAATGTTCACAATTTGTATTAGTTACCCTAATCTAAATGTTGAAGTCCATCAGCTAAAAATAAAATCAAATAAAATATTAAATAAATAGTACCCAATGGTTAAACTAACACTCATTATATGTGCATTAGGGTTATAACTTCTGATCTGTTTTTTTTCAATTATAAAAATTGTCCTAGACTTAGGCTGACCATTTGTACGGAGTTGATCAGTACATGGACTGATTTTTGATCAAGTGTACTGATGCAATAATCGTGTACTGATTTGCACTAATTTTTTAAAATTTTAAACAATTCCAGAAAATTATATTTCGTCTATGGAAAAACTCAAGTTTTTATTCCTTTATAAAAATGTTTTTAGAATTTGTGAATTTTTCCTAATCTGCTGGAAACAAAAAAAAAAATCTTGAAAATTATAAGTATTTATATGGGAAACTCGTTTAAAATATAAGATTAGTGTATTGAGTAGAGTTTAGGATCTGACAATTTCAATATTTTACAATTCAAATAAATATTTTTCAACGACATATTTTAAAATATAAAGTATTTCCTTTATGAAAGCCTCTCAGAATTTGACATTTTCTTTGAAAAGAAACAGTTGTTTGAAATATTTGTTTTAAAGCTCTCAATTTATAAAATTTTTATTTTATGAAACACTTTTGACTGAAGCTTTATCACTAGGTGCATGAACTTAAAAAAAAAAAATTATGAAAAACTTTATTAATATAATTAAAAGTTTCAATGGACGATTTAAAGCAAAACTTCGCTGATTTAATGCAAAAATGCACTGTTATTATGCATATATTTCTTTCAGTGTAAAATTTAATTTATAAAAATCAGCTGCGCCTGGATTTTTTATACAAATTTTGGGAACTTTAATAATTTCAAGTTTTTATAGGCAAATTTTATCTTAATCTGAATTTTTATATTGAAAAAGTAAATTCTTTAGAACTTTTTAGAATTCATCACAAAATTTATAAATTTTAAAACTTTTGTAGTGATTTCATGTCAAAAAAAATGGTCAATTTTATTTTATAGCGGTTTTTTCAAAACATTTTTAAAGTTCGACAAAATTTGTATTTTTAATTAAACTAAAAATTAATATTTCGCTAAAATTTAATTTCAAAATGTTTTGCTTAATTTTGTAACAATGGATTTTTGCGTTTTTTAAAATGCTTTTTAGAGGGAAGTTTTTATTTTTTTTCGCGGTTTTCAGAAAACTTCCCGCATAAACCTTTTCAAAGTTCCACACAATTATTTTGTTTAATTAAACTAAAAACTAATATTTCGATAATATTTTAAAGTGATGTCTATCAATCTAAAAGGACACAAATGTTTTCAAATTCGATATTTTTCGCGTATTTTGGTACAAATGGATTTTTTTTATAATTTACACTTCATGCGGGATGTGTTTAATTAAAAATTACCCGAAAAAGCAATTTTAATTATAAATACAGTTTTGCAACCATGTGGTGATAAATAAAAATTAAGCGCAAAAAAAGTTATAACCCTAATGTACATATAATCGTAATAGTTGTTCATTTCATATTAAACAAGTGTAAAAGTATCAATTAAATAACAATCAATAGATAAATTCAAACTGATTTTGTGAAAACAAAAAAACAAAAAGCACTCAAACAAATGTCTGAAATGTAGAAAAGGAACAAAGGATGGCAGAATGTGATAAAAAAAGGGAGAGAAATTTAAAAAAACCATTTAATATTAATTGTTGTAATCACACTTTCTTGTCAAGATTTTGAGATAAAAAAGGCGAAAACAAAAAGACTATAATTGACAGTTATTGATTTTTTATGTTTGTTGTTTCTTAATGCTTTTATACTAAAAAAAGACATTTAATTTAAGTTAAAAGTTTATCTGGAACAACATAAATTTTACAAATTTTAAACCCAATTTTATATGCTTTTACTTTATTTCAAACAGAAATAACTTTTCTTTTTAAAAGGAAATAAAGTAGGTATATAAGTAGATTTAACCCAATAAGGTGCAAAAAATGTTTATTTAAGTTTAAAATTTGTTTAAAAAAAAATTTAACAACAATTCTAAAACATAAAGATTGTAAATAAGGATGTGTGATTAATTGATTGATCAACAATTCGATTTAAGCGAAAACATTATTAATCGATTAATCAGTAATAAATTTGAAATGAATTGAATTATCAATAATAATTTTTCTCCGTTGAATATGCTTTAATAGCGAAATAAATTATTTAATAATTTTCATTGGTAACAAATGGCCGACTAGTTGTCAAAAATAACTTACCATTGGTTCATTTTTGATAGGCCACTCGTAAGTCAACCGACGGTCAATGTAATATAAAACTTTCAAATTGTCCATATTTAGAGCTATAAAAAGCAATGCCGCAAACCGAAGATAAAATAAGCAAATTTATTTTATTTTATTCTAACGATTGTGCAATATTTTAAAAAATTAGTTCCGATTAACAAAAATTCAAGTTAATCGAATAATCACAATTCTGATCGATTAAATTTTTAATTGATAAATCACAGTTCTTAGTAGCCGAACCCAGCATAAAAAGTGGCAAAAAGGAAATAATGAAAGCACTACAACTGTTGAATTGGAAGTTCTTCTACGTAATTTGTGGTTTTGACCAATGATTTTAACATTTGCTTGTCAAAGGATGGATGTAGTGCTTTAATTAACAAGTGATATAAATTTTAGTTAGATTTTTTACAGGAATCAGAAAAAGAAAATATATTTATTTTTTTTCAATTTATAACGAGCTTTCAACCTTCGTATATTTACAAAAATAAAGCAAATCAAACATGTTAGCTAGGTTGATGCTAGTATTTCGATTTGGCTAAAGATCTCATCAGAACCCGAAGTTTTAGAAAAGCTAGAGCCTCCACAATAGGCAGAACTTTAACAAAAAAAAACCTATTAATCATCAATTTTGCTAAATTCTTGTTCTTCTTTATTGAGAAATTTAACTGCCGTAGTTTCGTCCCCTCCAAGGACACGTCATTGGTTAATTTATGTGTCAATTGAACAAATTTTAAATTGTTATTTGATAATTAATTTCTTTTTTTCTTGTTTAAAAATAATTTAATAAAAAACAAACACGATTTTTGGGCTGTGAACCCACTCACGTTAGAACTTCCAGCTAAAGCTCTTCCCTATTTAAACATGATCGCCGTGATAGCTTTTAACACTCATGTAAATAAGTCTATTAAAATATTAGAAAAAGCTCACAAAATTAGATGAAAATGACGTTGCTGCAAAAAAATGTTGAAATTAGCAAATATTTTTCTTAATATTAGTACACTCATAGAAATAAACCTGTAATAATAGCAGAAAAAGCTACTAAAGATTAGTTAAAAATGATCTTGCAGAAAAAACTGCTAAATTTAGAAGATTTTTTTGCCAAATATTAATAAAATAAGAACAACAAAAATAAATCTATTAACTTTACAAAATTTTAGTTATATTCGATGTGAATTTTTTTATTAATTGGAAATAGCATTTTACTCTGTAAAACTAGCAAAAACGTTTACTAAATATTTGTAGACTCAAAATACGAATAGCAAGCAAAAACTGTAATATTACCAAATTGTTTACTTTACTTACCTCAAATTTAGTAGAGTGCAAATAACAGTTTTATTTTGCAAATATCAACAGAAATTTTTGCTAAAAGATTGTAGATTTTATTCCTCTTAAAAAAATAAGAAAAACCTTTAAAATTTTTACATTTTTTAATGATTTTTTGTATACTAATATTTAGTAAATTAACTAAAATTTAGCTGAGATATGAAAAATTAATTGACAATTAATTTTAAAAGTTTTATTTTTGCTATTCTTATATTACTAATATTTAGTAAAAAAAAAAAAAAATTCTAATTTTAGCAGTTTTTTCTGCAATGTAATTTTTAACTAATTTTTAGTAGCTCGTTTTGTTATTTTCGCAGGTTTATTTTAATGAGTGTAAGAAGAGAACAGCATAAATATAACTGTTTATTAGTTTACAAAATATTAGTTATTTTCGAGTTGAATTTTAGTTAATGGAAAATAAAAATTTGCTCTGCTAAAATCAGCAAAAAATGTTGACAAAAAAACAGCAAAAAAAAACTGTAATCTCAACAAAATATTTGCTACATTTACTTTAAATTAATTTGAATGCAATACACAGTTATATTTTTTGTTAAAACCTACAGAAATAGTTCCTAAAATATTTTTATTCGTATAAAAAAAAAACTAAACAAAAATTTGAAAATGTCTAATGTTTTTACAATTTTTTTTGTCTACTAATGTTTAGCAAATTGTTGACTAACTTTATCAGATTAATTTGTTAAACAAAATAAACAACATTTAACTCAAATATAAAAAAAATTTTAATATTTAACATATTTATTTCCGCTATTCTTATCTTACTAAAAGAAAAGTCTGTTAAAATTTTAAAGTAATTTTAATTATACTGATAATAATACATGCCTAAAATTAAGAAAAAATGTCAAAATAACAAATTTTTTTGTAAAATAAACGAAAATTTGTACATTTTACAAAAGTTTTTGTAGTTTTGACAATACTTTCGTATTTTTATGCATGGATTATTATGAGTGTAGTTTCAGCAAACATTTTTACAAATATTTTTGAGATTGGTGGATTTTAGCGCATTTTATATTAATTAACAGATAAATAAAATATAAAGAGATAAGAAAAAACCTTAAACATATAATGCAGTAATAATTTCTATTCAATGAAATAAGGGAGGATGATGAGAGTTTTGCCTTTTAAGAGTTAAAAATTTAAGGTATACATTTTAAAGTTGGATATCGTAATTAATTCCGATGGAACATACCGCCCTCATTCTTATTTTGACATTCTAATGCTTCTACCACGTCACCTTACTATGGCAGGCAAAAACTACCTGTACAAAACCATTTTTCTTTTGAGTGTAATTAAAAAACTAAGTCTGCTCTGTAAACGTCATTGGATAAAATACAAAATATTTTAAACAACATTCTTTGGCTTACTTAAATGCCGTTAGTTTTAAATATTTGAGGAAATAAAGACTGTCGCTATCTCGGATACTGACGCTACAAAACAAATTTAAAATACAGGATTAAAAATGGAGGTTCTGGCTTTCTTAAATCTTCGGGTACTTTAGCCAGATCGAAATACTAGCATCAACCTAGCTAATATGTTTGATTTGCTTTACTTATGTAAATAAAGTATTAAGCCCAAAAAATTTCTAATATTTCTACAAATAAAATCAGTTTAGTAACGTCATGATGCTTGATAGGAAAAGACCTAACCACGTGCTTGATTACTAAGAAGACAAGAATGGAGCAAAATTGATTATTAATAGGTTTTTTGTTAAAGTTCTGCCTATTATGGAGGCTCTAACTTTTCTAAAACTTCGGGTTCTGATGAGATCTTTAGCCAGATCGAAATACTAGTATCAACCTAGCTAATATGTTTGATTTGCTTTATTTTTGTAAATATACGGAGGTTGAAAGCTCGTTATAAATTGAAAATAACATAAAAATAATCTCGATGTATATAAAAACAAAAAACTAATATAACTGTAAAAAATCAAAAGAAATTTCTCGGTGTTAATAAACTTTGCAGGATTTGTGGTATCAACAAAACCGCTAAGTTGTGGCGCAAACCAAAAGTATCATAAAAAATGGCACAGTCTCTAGAATATTTTTGTGTATGAATAATATTAGATTTAAGTGTCTGCTTTTTAGCCAAAACTATAAATTCTTGTCTGGAGTTTTTAAATTTATGGCAAAAGTAAGAATTTTGTACTTTGCATCCTTTAAATTAGCTTGTTAATTAGATGCTTCAATTTGTCTTAGTTATAGTATTTCGAAAAATAGTATTTCGAAAAATATTTTAAATATTAATATCCCATTAATATCAATAGTTTTTATAAAATTCTTCGACAAATGTCCTGTTTCTAGGAAAATTTTAATTATGGCGCAATTGAGAAGTATTATCTAAACAAAAAAATTTAAAGTTTAAAAAACTCCGATAAAATGGACATAAACATACTCCGATATTTCATATAAAAATGTTTTTTGCCTTAAAATTAGTGCTATCTTTCATAATCCTTTATTTTAACGCATCATTTGAAAAATGAGAAAATTTCTTATGTTTCAGTACCTCAATGCAGTATAAATGTACTTTTCACAGAATTAAAATTCTTGAATATCATTCATTGCCGATTCAACTAATAATTTAATATATAATTTAATTTAATATTTTAATTTATAATTTAATATTTAGAAATGTTGAGGTTAAGAAGAAGAATAAACGTTTTTCTCTAAAAATTATAAACACTATTAATTTTTAAGTCTGACTAGCCTAGTTTCTGTAATAATAATTTCATTATTTAAGCCAAAAAAGTGGATTTTGGCAAAAAAATTTAAATTCGTTTTATTAGTTCAGCATGTTTTGTCGCGTCAGTATAAAATATTTAAACCTAACCAAAGCATTCTATTTAAATTAGTTAGCCTTTTATGGACTGGCGTTGCAAGAACATGAATAGGAATCTTACTTTGTAAAATACACTCAAAAAAAAAAAAAACGCGTGGGGGGTTTTGTAAAGTTAATTTTGGACGACATTTCTCTTAAATTTATTAATCAATTTACATTTACACAATATTCTGCCAACACAACATAAATACGATCTTATATTGCTGAAATTGTTATTAATACTTTCCCCCAAACTACTATTAAAACTTCACCCCAAATTCAACATATTAAAAAAAATTTGCATAACTCAACGCATTTGCAATTTTGTGTACGGAGAGCAATAATCTTTAAATCGGTGGTTGTCTGTAACAAAAACATATTCCTTGTTTGAGAGATTATTTGTTTTACTTTGTGTTGTTTAATGCTGGGGACAGATTCTTTAAGAAAAATTATATCATTTTGTTCAGAACGATACCTAAATTGTTATCGTTTTAACGATTTTACTTACGAAAAAATTCTGTTTTTTTTCACAATATTGTTAACATTATTTATAATTTGTATGTAAAATGGTCGTAATTTAACTTAGAATAGTAGACAATAATCGTCGATCGTCCTACAGAATGTCTAACCTAACTTATTAAAACTGGCCATTAATATTTTAACAAGATTATTAAAAAAAGGGACCATGTATTTCCCACTAACCTTTAGTCAAGTCAGTGAATTTTTCTATTTATCTTTAAAATGTTTAGCTATTTAATTTTTAAAGAAATTTGCAACCAGAGGGTTAACTTTAAGTTTATATACGTATATGTTAATAACATTTAAAATTTATTGTAGTCTACTTTTAGGCTTTATAGCCATTTTTTATTTAACTGTAATAGCGTTCTTTAAATTTATGAAGATTTTTTTTTATATTTTATTTTATACATTTCTGAAGGACTTAAAACCATAAAAAGTAGGCAACATAAAATATAAGCTTTTTTTACGGTGAAAACTTAAAATAAAAACATAAAATGTGCGGTGTTTGCCCCCAGTTTTAAATCTTTAACTTTTACATTTCGGTCTCAGTGGCTACAAACATTACAGAAACGACATTATAAATAATAACAATAAAAATATAACATAAATTTTTAAATCAATATAAGGTTTTTAGAAAAAAAAAATATATATATATACAATGTAAGGAATTTAACCTTATAAAACCTGTCAATCATCATGTTTGTTGCTATAAAATATTGTATACTTTCCCCACAAAGTTGTTAGCATGTCAAAAGAACCATTTAACAGGAGTGTTGAGGGTCAAAGACAATCGAAATATAACTACACTCTGTAATTGAACAGAAATTTTTGTAATTTTTGGCTTGAAATAAAGTATAAAAATTAACAAGTTTTTAATTAAAAATAAGACAGTTAAAATACGAGCAAAGAATTGCAGCTGAAATATTTGTAGATTTACTAATTTTTGCCATAAAACTTGTTAAATTCAATCAATTTTGATAGAAATTTTTTAATAGTTCGGTTGAAACATATTTTTAAGTGTAGAATTTTTGTTTAAGCTAACTTTTGTTATCCTTAATTCCTACAATTTTGTTTTTCTATTAAAAATTCTTAACAACTTTTTTGTCCTTTCTACAAATGGCAAAGTTTTTTTAATTTTTTTTTTTAATGGAAAAATTATAAGAAAAAACTAACATGTCTTTATTTTTCTTTTCAATGGTATTTGACATGTATTTATAGGTTACGGTAATAGGAAACAAATAGAAAATGTGAAAAAGAAGACATATGAGGAACTTTAAAAATTTTCGAAACCTCACTATGCACACAGAAAACAGTTTTGTAGTTGCAACCGAATTTTTCGCCAAACGAATTTTTGTGGTTCCACGTACTATCACTATTAGCAAATTTTAATATATTAATACTACAAATTTCAAATTTTTATTGTAACAATTGAATATTTTATGTTTATGGACTATAATATTCTATAAATAGATTCACATACGTTCAACAAAATCTATTTTATTAGTAAAAAGATTATATGCCTCAAACTGGGTTCGAACCGGCGGTATTCTGTTCGTCAGGTAAAACCCAACTTAAATATGTTTTCTTAAATTTCAGCAATAAATATTTTCTAATTTCAAATTTAAGTATTTGTCTAAAAATAGAAATTCGGTTGATAAACTCAATATTTTATTACAGTTACCAAAACCATAAAAAAATGTTATATTATTTTAAAATTATTTTATTAATAAAAAATTCTTATGCCACGAACTCGAACCGGCGACCTCCTGCTTGTCAGGCAATTACTTTACCTCTAGCCTAAATTCAATTTAAATTTGTATTTTCCAATTTCAACCTTGCATGTTTTTTTGTTTCAAATTTAAATATGTATGTCTAAAAATAAATTTATATGTTGTATATGTTATATGCTGATCTCAATATATTATTAGAGTTACCAAAATTATAAAAAAATTATATATTATTTTAAAATTATCATATTAAAAAAAATTTGTATGCCGTGAACTGGAGTCGAACCGATGAACTTCTGCCTGTCAGGCAATTACTTTACCTCCAACCCTATTTGTATTTTCAAATTTCTACCAAAACTATTAAAAACTTTATATTATTTTAAAATTGGTAACGAAAACTAATAGTTTAGATAGAGTGCCTTTTTTTGCAGGCGAAACTAATATTCGATTTTGACTGTAAATATTTTATTCAAGGGAAAAAATCTCCGAAAAGTGGTTAGTTGTTGGTATTAAAGGTAATGTAGAAGATAATATTTTTTCAATATTGATTAGGAAAACCAATAGTTTGAATGATGTGACTGTGTTTTGGTTAATTTTATATATTTTCTGTTTAAAATATAGTTTAATTATTCTGATGATGAATTTTAAGTACCTACAATTAAAATTATTAAATAACACAGGCCTACAAAAAAAAATTTTTTTGTTTGGTGCCGCTAATTCTATGTTATAATTTGGTTAATTAGTCCGCAAGACGTCATGGTTAGCTGTCAAAATCGCGAAGCTACGTTCAGGTTTGTATCGATCGGTCATAACCTAAAAAAAGTATTTCATTATACTTAATGTCATTATAGTCAATTAATTTCTTTGATTAAATGATAATATCGATATGCCGTCGTCGAGAAGGTGTTGTGTAAATAATCCAAATACATTTTGTTATATTTGTGTTGAATATGTAGTAAAAAAGTTTAGAAAACCTATAACAGATGCAGTAAAGAAGACATACGTTGATTACTTTAATATAGAGATGAATACTCGAAAACTACACGTAGCATTAAAAAAGTAAGTATCAATTTTTTATCAGGGTACCGAACGTACTTGAAATCTGTTTTATTTTTAGCGGCACCAAAATCATTGTAGGCCTGTGTAATGATTAACTGTTGTTGATTACAATGGAATTCCAACCAATTTATTCTCTGTGTTTGTTTCGAAATCATTTTTTTTTGCCAGAAATTAAAAAAATAATATGTTTTCAGAAATTGGTAAATGATAGTAAATTTACTAAATGACAACACTCGAAGACATAAAGAAAATATAATTCAAAAAATTAGGTAGCAACACTGACAGTGTGCCAAGCTTGCACAGTTGAAAGTTTAGACACGTGTATTTAAGTCAGGATCAAAACAGTGTGACAATTATATTATCACAAAAGTTTGAAAAAGAAACTATGAAAAGGATATCTAATAAAAATTGATGATAAATGTTAGTAATTTTTAAAATCATGATTTTAAATTAAATTTTTATTGTGTCTTTCTTGAGTGTTGTGGTACTGTACTTTTTATGTAACATAACCTAAATGTTTCGTAGAAAAAAAGTTATATAGCGGCATGAATGGGCATGAAGCTTTACCCGTGGAAGTGTTTGACTAAGTGTGTATAATAAGTTAGAACTTAGATCTTCCCGGAATTTTTTGGCGATCTACCACAATTGTAAAATTTAGTTTAGCAATGCTTTCGAATATATTTTCCGAAATTTGTTAGTTTTGGGTACAGATAGAAAAACAAAAACAATGAAATTAAAAAAAAAATATCTATATTTTCTTTTATTATGGGGCGATGAGGGTTAATGGTAAATATTTAGTGGGAGTGTGATGTGGGTGTGGTTCGAATGCTAAATATTGAGAAACAAAGCTATGCCAGTACTTTTCGAATTTATGCAAAAAAAAATAGTTTTGGGCCCACAGTACACCTGTTACAACTGACTTTAGATACCTCGAATTAATCAAGGTTTTATTAATTGAGAGGAACGATGTACAAAGTTAGGTTGACTATACTTAAAAGCTAAAATATGTAAAGTTTCACTTCTTAAAAAAACAAAGGTACTAATTTTGGACGTTGTCCCAAAATTGGAACATTTTCAAAATCCTGGTTTTGTCCCAAAATTAGAACATTTTCAAAATCCAGTTTTTGTGAATGTATCTCCCAAGTCTAGTGACTCCATTTTGTGTTTTGTTAGATCTGAAAGTTAAAAACTATGCAAGTTATAAAATGGTGTAATGTTACACATTTTGAGATTTACCAAGTTGATGGTAAACTTTTAAGGAATTGCCGTAAATTTTTTGAAAATATATGTTTTTGCCTAAAGATTTATTTTTGGTTGAAGAATATATTGCTTATTCATCGTACCGAACACGTGGTATAAATTTTATCGCAAAAATGCTTTGACCCGTTTGAGGGTTAATTTAATTATTTTTTGCAGTGGTTACACAATAATTTGGTGCAGCTTGAATATGATATTGGCGGTATTTTTTTTTCACCTAAGAAATTGGTGGAGCTGCTCTAATATATTTTGCATATCACAATCTGCTTGAGATTTTTGATTTAATACAAAATTCTTGTTGTTTTAAAAAGTTATTTTCTAATATTTACAGAAGAGTTTTCAAAATATTATACTTTTATTTGCTTGTTACATTTTGGTTTATATTTCAAAGTGTTGTATTTATGTGTTGAATTGACACATTGTCTTTAGGTGTGAACAAAATTATGGTGAAACAAATGGGTAAAATTCACCATTAAGAGATTCGCTACTGTATATACAGTGCAATTGTTTTGTGTTAATAAGAATAAAAAATATACTTGTAACACTAAAATAAAACGTATAAAAAAAATTAAAAAAATAATTCTGTCTCTCATAAAATTAGAGCAGTATCAAGCCACTCGCAGTGAAATTATTGTTTTTACGACTTTTAACCAAATACAGTCCAGTTTTTGATAATACATTAAAAAATATAAAAATGTGCATATATTGACGTCATGAATTAATTAATATCTGAAAGTACAAGGTGGCGCAAAAGTAATCCTCCTATCAATAAATGCTATAAATTTTGCGATTGGCCCCTAATGTCAGTTCTGTTTTGACATTTGTGTAGTAAACACATGCGAAATACACATTAATAAACAATGTTACGCTACACTGCTCCAGAACGCGGAATATTGGTGACTATTTATTTGACCAATAATCGGTCGGTGACTTTGGCACAACGTGAATTTTGTCGCAGATTTCCTGGCCGTCCAACGCCTACTGCTGCAACACTGCGACGTTTAGCCGCTCGCCTCGAAGAGACTGGCACAGTACGAGATGCTGCCAGGCGTGGCAGACCCCGGAGTAGCCGTTCTGCAGAGAATATTGCTGCTGTAGCCGAGGATGTCATGGAAGCGCCGTCGACATCGACCAGGCCACGCAAATGGGTATCAGTCGACGGTCTTTACAGCGAATTTTGGAACAAGATTTGAAGATGTTTCAAAGAAGATGTACAAAGTCCAGACGGTGCATCAGCTGTTAGCTGCTGACCGCCAATCGCGTGTAACATACGATCAAGCCATCCTTAATCACCACCAAGAGGAAGATGATTTTTCATCAAAAATAATCATGAATAATAAATAAGCAAAATTTACGCTTCTGGGGCACTGAAAATCCGCGTGTAACCCACGAAGAGCCATTACACCCGCTCAAAGTCACTGTATGGTGTGCTGTTTTCGCTGGAGGAGTCATCGGACCTTTTTTCTTCGAAGACGTCGCGGGCCAAACGGTTACTGTGAATGGTGAGCGCTACAGAGCAATGATCAACGAGTTCTTTTTGCCGCAACTTGATGAATTGGGATTGGAAAACATGTGGTTCCAACAGGACGGTGCAACGGCACACACTGCACGTGCCACAACCGATATGCTGAAGGATGCATTTCCCGGGCGCCTAATCTCCCGTTTTGGCGATTTGCACTGGCCAGCAAGATCGCCTGATTTGACCGCTCCAGACTTCTTTTTGTGGGGCTTTTTGAAGTCGCGGGTTTATGTCAACAAGCCTCAGACTCTTGCAGCTCTTAAAGACAATATCCGTCAAGAATGTGAGGACCTATCGCCGGAAGTTTTGGCCAAAGTGATGGAAAATGCCATAAAAAGGGCTCAAATGACAGTCAACTGTGGCGGCGGCCATTTAGATGACATCATATTCTCGACTTGATGTAAAAAAAATTAAAATACCAAATAAAAATAATCCACAAGAAGAATCAAAGTTTTTAATTTTTTTTTTTAAATTACAGCCAAAAAACATCGGAAGGTTATTTTTGCGCCACCTTGTATAATATAATAATAATAATTATATATAACATAAACAAAAATATATTTCAACTACTTATAGCCATGGTTGTCTAAATTATGACAATTTGGACTGAAGCTAAATGCCGTGGGTAATTCTAGAAACAAAACAAAAAATATTAAAATATGGCATACGCATAAACAACCCTCTTTTTTTGCAAATGAAAAAGCAAATATAAAAAATTACCTCTGAAATGTGTCCTTCTCGTTTCCTTTAATTATTTAATTATTATTCATATATGTTTGTAATTTTCTTACATTCCGTAAATTACCACTATAAAAATTTAGTTTACAAATACTCATTTTGTTTTTATTAAATTTAAATAGTTTATTTTGTCTTTAATTTAATTAATAATCAATATCTTTGACAAGCCGGAATCAACACAATATTTGAGTTTATTAGATCAACAATTTATATGAATACACATTGCTGGCGTGCTTTTGTATGAAAAACAGATACAAAAATCTTTCATTGTTGATTTTTGTAAATGTCTGGCAAGAGTTGTACTTTTTAGTATAATTTTCGTCGGCTCTACTATATCTTAACATGGCGCGACAGCTACTTAATTCTGCATTTATGTTTCAATCTGGTTTTCATCCCCACTATTAATGTGCTTATTAGCAGAATGCTTTTAACAGAAACAATTAGTAAAACATTAGTTCAAAACTGTTAAGTGCTGAATAAGTATTACTAAAATTTTAGCTGAAAACACAATTTTAACAAAAAATTTGCTGAGAAATAGTATACTTGATTTACAAGACGTTTTACTAATTTTTCTACTGACTTAAATTTTTGAGTGCACGTTTTATATTTTATTTTTCATACTTGTAGTAACTGAGCTCAATAAGCAGTCAAGAGCGACGTTTTTTTCCGCTTCTGTCAAAAACTAATTTTGATTTTTTTTATTATTTTTCTCACAATGCGAGAAAAATTGACAATGTGACTGTTTTTAAATAGTTTTAATAACACTTTTAGACCAATGACATATTAGTAGAACTAATCTAGAACAACTTTTTTTTCCTAAACATCAGTTTTTATTTTTTTTTACTATTTGGAAGTTTGATCATTTCCATAGAAATAGCTTAAGTGACGTAAAAAGTTCCACTATGAGCAAAATATCTTCTGCAGAAATTAACATTTTTGTATAATTCTTTCTGTTTTTCTTTCTGTTTGTGTATTTTATTAAAAACTATTAAAAATTTATTTGGTTTCTAACATTGCAATATGCTAGTTTTGTCCACCCACACAACACTGTGCAATACCACCCATTATTGTAATAATTTTAGTAAATTATTTGACGTATAAGCGATGATGCAGAGTCTATAGACAATTCAAAATTTAACTTTCGAAACCCTGGAATAAAATCTGTCTTAGGCCTGATTATTGAATGTCCCGTTAGCTACTACCTGGGACTTTAACTGACACATTTGTTGTTGTTTCCCATATAAATTGTCAATTTAACTCTTTGTTAAATTTTAACTGGACATTCCTTAGCGGCTAACAAAAGTCATGATGCTTGTTAGGAAAAGACCTAACCACGTGCTTGATTACTAAGAATACAAGAATGGAGCGAAATTGATGATTAATAGGTTTTTTGTTAAAGTTCTGCCTATTATGGAGGCTCTAGCTTTTCTAAAACTTCGGGTTCTGATGAGATCTTTAGCCAGATCGAAATACTAGTATCAACCTAGCTAATATGTTTGATTTGCTTTATTTTTGTAAATATACGGAGGTTGAAAGCTCGTTATAAATGGAAAAAAAAAAGTTGTTTCGAATGTCTTTCTTTAAGCATCACTAAATTAGAAATTATAAAATGGAATTAAACTTTAATATTAAAATTTTTGTTTTGAATCTTTTTTCGTTGCAATAGTGCCATTTCTTTTGTCATTTTTATCGTTTTTCGTGCTATTTTGCATATAATTTTCAACGTGTTTCTGCTCATTTTGAACTTGCCGTGATGAAAAATAATTAATATGGAAATTCAAAAAAAAAAAAAAAAAAAAATTAAACATTTTACCTTAAAATGTTTTTGAAATTTCTCATATATTGGTTCCATTTATTGTTGTATTTTAAAATTCATTAAATGATTTTTTTTTTAAGTGTATCTTGTTGTATGTAATGCTTTCTTTTTTAAGTTTTTTCTCTACGAAAATGATTTTTAATGTTACCGTACATTTTCTTGTAAGTTTAGGCAGCACTTAAGCTTGTGATTAGTTTGATTGTTATACTACATTATGAAGTTTTCAAATAAATTAAATTTAAAAAAAGAAATAAGCTTTTATTAAAAAAAAAAAATATTATTTAAAGGAGAAATTTCCAAATAACTAGGGCTTGGATTATAAACTAAAAACTCAAACACAATAAACACTAAAAAATTTTATTTGAATTCGTTTTTAAACTATTAATTCTATTTAAAATTAATTAACCATTTCTATTTGATAATCTTTTTTAAAACATTTTTTCCTTTAACGTTTGTAGTTTTATTAAACATGTATCATCTTTAAACAATCAATGTTAAAGATGTGTCATAATCGTTTTTTTATTATAATTTTTTTTTTTTGTTTTTGTTTAATTTGCATAAATTTTTGGATTTATAAATTTTTGATAAATAACAATAATACTGCTTAATTTGTTTGTTGTACAGTGACCTAAATGGAAATTCGGACAAAGTATTTTTCAATGAAATTGCTTTGTTTATAGTGAGAACTGTATAGCTCCTTAAAATAGCCATCAACCTCAGACTCCATCCCTCATTGTTGTCAACTCTTTTACCACCGAGTCATTTTTGCAAGTTTAGAAATAGATAATAATCCGAGGAAGTTAAATCTGGCGGAACATCGCTAAAAAATTTATTGACATATCTTCACGATGATGTTTTTGTTCTAGTGTAAGCAAACGCGGCACCCATCTTGCGCTCAGTTTTCTCATCTGCAAATTTTCGGTCAACGCACCATCAGCCGACGATCATCCAAAACCATTTTGTGGATTTTCGTAGCCGTTACTAGCGAGGAAACCTCAATAGGGCGACCACTACGGTGTTCGTCCTGGTAGCTCGTACGGCTTTGTTTAAACTCTCCACCCAATATTTTATAGTCGTAAACGAAGGAGCAGACTCATGTAGAGAAGAATCTAGCTCGGATTTAATACTGTTTGGACTTAGACCTTTTAATTGAAAGTATTTAATTACAGCAACGGTGAATAATTTGTTTTATGTTTACAAATTCACTAAGATGGTTTATTTTTGATGGCAACAAAAAAGATAACTAAACAACGTGGCGCCTTGAAACTTAAAACATATGTTTTATAATGTTGTCACTTTTTACCAAAGTAGTTTTTTTTCAAACTACTGCCGCCATGTATACGTCAGATCGGCTTATTGTGGGACCGTCAAAAACCTATCACGTTTTCAATGCGTGTAAAATAAAAATTCGCCGCGGAATCAACCTTTTAACATGAATCATGTTACATGATGTTCAAAAAATGTTGAATTTTTACATTTATGTGCTTATTTTATGGACACAGCCAATAAAATACGCCGAATTATTTAAAAGCTATAATTTGTCCGATATTCCGTTTGAGTTTGAAATTGGACTTTTTTAATTTCTTTCGAATTTTGATGTTAACACAATTATAAAAACATTGTATAAGAAATATGTATAAAGGAATAAAAAAAAAACTAATGCAATTTCTTTTATTGAAAAATGCAGTAGACCTTGTCCGATTTTTAGTTTGAGTCACTGTATGTATAAACAGAAATATTTGTTATATTATATTGTTTAGTTTTTCTATGAATGCTGTGGTAAATATGATTTAATATTGTATTTTAAGATGTTGTTATGTATAGTTAATTTTGTATAAAAACCTGGTGTGGCCAAGTTTAGAAGGACCACAAAGCTAAACTATTTAAAACCTTTATGAATAGCGGAGAAATAAAAATCGATGTTACTAACATATTTCGATGTTACTAACATATCATTTATATATATTTCGAACTTTGATGATGTCGAATTTAAAAATTCAAATACTACACCATTTGCAACTGTAATTCAGAAATTATCAATTGGAATTTAGAAAATATCAATTGAAATTTAGAAATTCCAACTGAAATTCAGAAAACATCATTTTAATTACAGAATTTCCAATTGAATTTTAGAAAACATTAATTGTATTTAAAATTCGGAAAATATCAATTCATATTCAGAAAATCACATTTTATATTCAGAAAATGTAAATTGAAATTTAGAAAATATCAATTGAAATTAAGAAAACGTCAGTTGTAATTCAGAAAATATTATTTGAAATTCAGAAAAATGTGAAATTGATGTCAAGCATTTTCTGAATTTCAAATGATGTATTCTGAATTTCAATTGATATTTTCTGAATTTCAATTGATATTTTGTGAATTATAATTGATGAGTTTCTGAATTTCAATTGACATTTTCTGAATTTCCAATAGTGTTTTCTGAATTTCAATTGATGTTTTCGCAATTTCAAGTGACGTTTTCTGAATTTCAAATGGATATTCTAAATTTCATAGATATTTTCTGAGTTTCAAATGCAAAATCTGATTTTCAATTCACATTTTTGAATTTCTAATTAAAACTATAAATTTTGATTGATATTTTCTGAATTTCAAATGTAAATTCTGAATTTCGGTTGATATTTTCTGAATTACAGTTGCAAAATATGTAGTGGGACAACTTTAAACCAAAAAAAAAAAAAATTTTAATACAATTTTCGTGGTTAGCTTCTGCATATTCGTCATTAAATTGGCATCCAATAAGCAAGATTACTGTAACTGCACTCAAAAATAAAATTCAGCAATATTACCAAAAACTCTTTTACATTTAGAATACTATGTACGTAAAGACCACTACAAATGCAGTTAAAAAGAAATAAAATTTCACTTACAAAAATGACGACTTACATTTCAGTAAATTCAACTAACATTCTCATTTGTTTTTTACTGTTCAACACATGAACCACAATTGTAGTAAAAATTAACAAAATATGCAGTAAAAAATAAACAGACATTTATTTGTTTTATTTTTTTAAATCAAAAAAAATACTGTACAAAATGAATGTAAAGTCATAATACAGTAATTTGATGTGGTTTGTTTTTTTAAATGAAATATAATTGTAGTCAAAACGGAAATTTCTTCTACAGATTACTGTTTTTTTACTTAAAAATGAGATTAATGTATTACAACTCAAACAACTAAAAATATTTACAGCAGAAGTTCCCTGAGTGTACATTTAGCGATTTTTCAATACAAACCAAATCTAAAAACTGTTAACAATATTTCAATAATTTTAGAGAAATTGCTTTACATTTTCATTTCTTAATAAATATAGTTGAAATTATCAGAATATCAACTAAGCATTTTTAAATCAACAACATTTTATTATTTTATTTTGCTGAAAATTTGTTAATTTCAATTTCCAAAAATCCGAAAAATTGTTTGCTTTCTTATAATTTTTCAGTGTAATATTACGCATTTCAATAACAATCTAATAAGTTTAATTCATATTAGATTTTAATTTTTTTTTAATATTTTCCTCAATATTTTGACCATATTCTGTACGTTAGAATTATATAGTTGGCTTATATTCAACTTGAGCTATCTCCAAATTTGACGCAATAGAATTTTTGATGTCAAATTATTCTCTGACGTAGTAATCATCTAATCAATAAATAGTTATAAAAGAGGAAAACATTTTTAATGTTATATTTAGGGTTTGGGAATTCCCTAAATTTTTTATTTTCCGGGATTCCGGCTCAAAATTCTAAATTTATTTAAATAATAATGCACATATGATATGTATGGAATTTTTGCATTAAAAACTAAAATAAAAACATGTTAATTAAATGATTTAATATCATTTTAAATTATGATGATGACAAAATTCGGATACAATTGTATCAAACTATATCTTGTTTCATCAAATCACATCCAATTGCATCAAATAATGTCTAATGGTATCATATATATGGTATAATATTGTTTTACTTGGGTACTTGATCTAAATATTTCAGCAGAAAATAATTTATCAATATTGTGAAATGTCGAATATCGTTTTTCGCTAACCTAAAAAGTTTTGTTTTTGTACATAGCTCAAATTGAATATAAGTCAACGTTACATAAATAAGCCATAGATTAGACAATAAATCCAAAAACATGTTTTAGAAAAATGTTTATTAAAAGCAGGTGTAATATAAAAACTGATACACAAATACCTAGACACTATATAAAATAAATATTTTATAAAACATTTTTAATTGAATTGCATCAGTGTACACTCATACAAAAAGTTAGTGCAAAAGTCTGTTAAAAGGGTTCTTATTCAGTTGCTTTAATTATTGCCATTGCTTTCGTTTAAATCAGTTATTTAGCTAAAGTAATTAGTTATTTTTTTTTACCACAATAACAAATTTCATTCGTATTTGAACTAATTTGTCAACCTAAATTTTAGTAATTCGTAATTTGTTTAAACAGAAAATGTTAGTGTCTCCGCTATTAGTCTCAAATGTAAATGTACAGAAAGAATTTCCACTAAACTAATGAAGTTTTCTGTACAAAGTGAATGAAATATTTCTTAACCTTTATGAAAAAGCTTCATTACGAATATGAAACTGTTTTCAATAAACCTTTTTCATTAGGCGTACCCGCCTGACGAAAATCCGTAAATTTATTGAAAAATTGCATTAAATAAATGAAAAGTTACAATATATTATTGTTTTTAGATGCTTACGCAAATTCAGATACTTTTTTCTGTTGTCATTTTCAACTATTTGTACGGGCTTTTTTCTATGAGTGTACATTTAAGATCTTTGAACTTTTAAAGTAGTATTTTCAATTTAAACTAACAAGGAAACTACACAGTGGTGAATCCTCAGGTTTGAATGAAACTAGCATATTTTTAATTTATACCTTCGCATATTTACAAAAATAAAGCACATCAAACATATTAGCTAGGTTGGTACTAGTATTTCGATCTGGCTAAAGATCTAATCAAAACCTAAAGTTTTAAAAAAACTAGAGCCTCCAGAATATGCAGAGCTTTAACTAAAAACCTATTAATCATCAATTTGGCTCCATTCTTGTCTTCTTAGTAATTAAACGCGTGGATAGGGTCTTTTCCTAACAAACATCATCCCGCTACTAAAATTTGAAGACCAAAAATGTTCTATTTATATAAAAAAAATTTGCTTTTACTCTGGCTCAAGTAATAGGATATGTATTTTCTTTTAGATGCACAATTTCAAGTTTAAGGGTTAAAAAGTGTGGCCAAAAATTACCCAATTGGACGTTGTTTTAATATATTTCGTACATAAGTTATTAAACTAACATGTTTGTTATGTAAAAAACTAATTTTTCGAATACCACATGTGTAAGGGAAGTTGTTGTTGGTTAGAGCTCAAATCGAGGGGGTGTGTAAGCTTTTTTCAATTTTCGCAATAATACGGCTATAAATATTTCAATTAAGTGTCAACTTTGGGCCCACAACATAGACAATATGGGTATCAAAATTTTTGTTTTCTTGAACACTTTAATACTGCTTACAAAAAACTGGAATTTCTTAAATTTTATAGGAGTTTTCATACAAAAATTTTGTAATTTTTTACTTGCGATTGCGCACCTAAAAAAAAATGAGTGTCTAATATTTTTTCGCACTCAACAACATATCCAGTTTTCATTGAAATCGGAGGATTCACCACTGTGTAGTTTCCTTGTAAATTAAAAAAGATTGATGTGAGCAAGATTATTCAAGTTATTTTTTTTTCAAATCAAAATATTATTATAGAAAATATTGAGGTTAAAAACTACAAATTGAATTATTTTAGTTTAACCACAAATAAAGAGAAAATTTGTTTTTTTTTTTACAAAATTGGATTTAGTATTTTATCTTCCAGCCAATAACAAAAATAATTGGTTTAATACAAATTTGGGCTTTAAAAATTATAAATAAATTTTTTTTATTCGAAGATATTTGCAATTATTAATGAAATTAGAGTTTATTATAAAAAGCTTCAGTAAAAAAATAAATAGAAGTTGTGTAAGCGGATGTTTCTGCCTTTAAAACAAAATAATTTCTTGTTCAACAAAGCAATCAACAAGTGCTTCTTTTTCTTTAATTTTTCCATTGTTTAAATGTTTTTATTAAGTTTTTTGTCATTTGGTAGTCAAAATTTTGCTATAAAAATTTTAATTTGAGCATTCGTATGTTCACGTACGTTAAGAGGCTACAAATATGATGTGACTTCATAAATGCAAATGAATTTTAAATGAGTCATTTTACACACAACTGCACAGTGAAACAGCTGTGCAGTTTTGTTTGCTTTCTGTTGCAGAACACTCAAATAAGGTTAAAAAAATGTATATAAGCACTTTCAATTGATACACTGAGACAATTATCTGCATGATATCAATGAATTTTTGAACTAGATCTATTAAATGTCACTGGAATTCGTCAATTGAAACTTTTCATTAAAATAATGCAGTTTTTCATAAAATTTTATGAAAAATTTCATATTATTTATTAAAAATTTAATATGACTAAAGAAAAAGTTTCATTAAAAATGTCTTAATTGAAATTATCAAGATTTTTCATAAAGTTTTAAGAAATGTTTCATAAATGTTGTGAAGAAAATTAGTGAAAAAATTTCAATAAAACTCGTCCAAAGTCTACATAATATATTTGAATATTTACACATTTTTTTTAGTTGACTTGTATTTAAATTTTTAAAATAGTACGGATATTTTATAGAAAACATATGGCGAAACTTAAATCGAGTTTTAATTTAAATATGTGTTAATTAAATTAAAAGTTTAATTAAATAATTCAAATAATTTGTAAATATTTAATTGCTTTAGTTTTAAATCAAATTTTAACCAGATCTATTAAAAATTTTATTGATTTTTTCAAATATTATCGTTTTATTTTCAAATTTTTGGAATTATTTTTAATTTTGGTGTTTTTTTTAATTTAGGCTTGCTATTATATTTGGCGATTTTTAAAAATTGTAGCATTTTTTTTCAATTTTGGAATTTTTTTTTTCTCTTTTAACATTTTTGATAATTTTGTTGATTTTTTTTTTTTTTGTTTTATATGGCGAATTTTTTGAATTTTGACGTTTTATTAAAATTTTGCAGTATTTTTCAAATATTATCGATTTTTTTTCAAATTTTTGGAATTATTTTTAAATCTGGTGAGTTTTTTTTTTATTTAGGCATGTTATTATATTTGGCGATTTTTAAAAATTTTAGCAATTTTTTTCAGTTTTAGAAATTTTTTTTCTCTCGACATTTTTGATAATTTTGTTGATTTCTTTGTCTTATGGCGACTTTTTTTAATTTTGACGATTTATAAATTTTTTGCAGTATTTTTCAAATATTGGCGATTTTTTCAAATAGTAGCGGTTTTTCTAAATTTAGTAGATGTTTTTTTTCTGTCCTATTAATGGAAATTGTAGTATCAATTAAAATACCTTGTAACTATCAAATAGCTTAAGTTTTAATTAACATTTTGTTCAGATTTAATAACAATTTAATTGAATACTACATAAATATTTTTTTTTATTTATTTATTTTTTTTTTGAAGAGTAGCAACACTCAGGAAATTCTTCCTATTAATTAATGTGTTGCTTTCTTTGGGAAGGGGATAGTGGAGAGATGAAGGCTTGTGAAAGAAGAAGGGATTCAGACATGGCAACACTGTAATTGAGCGAGATGATAAGTCTTAGAACAGTTGTTGGTCGCCACCTGATGCAGAGTTGGCAAATTTTTTGAAGCTTTTTTGTTTCATAGCCCTGATTCATTATTTTACTTCGGTGGGGTTAGTGCTATGGGAACACCGAAGGTGGGCGCAGCGATACATATAAGAGATAGAAAACTCATACATATTATTTTTCTAAATTGATGTTGTCGTTACCGGGAATCGAACCCGGGACCATCTGTGTAACAGTCCAACGCGCTAACCATTACACCACAACGCCCACTAACGCCCAATATAAGTGCTTTCTATTTATAATAGAAACATTTTAATTATGATCTCGAAACTGACATTTAAAAATTAAATTGAATATTGTTCTTAATTTCTAAAAAAAAAATGTAGTAGGTGGTACTAACTATTAAAACTTTAATTAAAATTATAAGAATCACTAAAAAATGGGAAATCGTCAAATTTTTAAAAATGTCTTTAAAGTTGAAAAAGCCGTCAAAATTAAAAAACTTTAAATGTAAATTCTAATTTTTTTGTTAGTAAAGTTTTTATTTGTAGTTTTTTAGAAAAGTTTAGTAACGTTATGATGATTGTATGGAAAATACCTTAGCCTCATGTATGGTTGCTCAGAAGACAAGAATTGAGCAAAATTTGTGATTACTAGGGTTTTTATCAAAGCTCTGCCTATTCTGGAGGCTCTATCTTTTCTAAAACTTCGGGTTCTGATGAGATCTTTAGCTTAATCGAAATACATATATTAACCTAGCTAAAATAATTAATTTGCATTATTTTTATAAATATATGGATGTTGAAAGCTCGTTATAAAATAATAAAAAAAAAATTTAATTCAACAAAAAAAATCGCTTAAATTGCAAAAAAATAAAACAAAAACGCTAATATTTGTTTTACTTTTAAATTTAAAAAAATTAAAATCAAAAGTTTATTTTTCGATCATAAATTATGATGTGAGCAAGCTAATTCGAGTTCAAAGTAATTTTTTTTTTGTGAAACAAAAAACCGTGCTATGTTTATATATTAATTAAAAATGTCTTCATCCGCTAATTTATATTGGTCCTCTGAAGATGTTGAGTGACGCGTAACGAAACATGTAAGGACCTGTCAGTAGATAAAGTCTGCATTAAATTAGCGGGTGAAAACATTTTTTTGTTTTACTTTTTTTTTTTAAATTAAAAGTAAAACATTTTAAATTGTTATGGCATAAATGATCAACAAGATTTTATACACTCAGGGAACTTCTGCTTTAAAAATATGTAGTTGTTTGTGTTGTAATACTGTGGCAACATTCCCACAACTATCTACTCACCTTCAAATAAAATTATTGTTTTAAAACTTTGCTTCATAAACTTGTTTGTCAAATATTTTCAGTGTTATTTTGTAATTAATTTTAATAACAAATAAAAAATATATTTTATAAAAAATTAAAATACAAATGTTATTTATAAAATAAATAAAATATGGGAGACCAGCGCTCCCATAATACTGTTTCTTTATTTTTAATGTAAATGTCAGTCATTTGTAGAACAAATTAAATTTTTTACTAACCTTGTAGTTTATTAAAAAAAAAACAAACCACATCAAATGACTGTTTTATGATTTTACATTCATTTATTACAGTAGTTTTTTATTATTAAAAAAAATAAAAAAAAAAAATTTCTCTTTATTTTTTGCTAACATCTGGTTTATTTCTACTACAATTGTTAGTCATTTTTTGAACATTAAAAAACAAATGACATATTAAATTGAATTTACTGAAATGTAAGTAATTCTTTTGTTTAAGTGAAATTTCATTTGTTTTTAACTACATTTGCGGTGGTATTTACCTACATAGTATTCTAAGTGTACTATTGGAAACATCATTTATCATAGAACCATTATGTTTTATTTAAATGTAAATCTTGTATAAAGTTAACTATTCAGAATGTGTTGACTACCAGACAGACCAGTTAACTGGTTAATAATATTATCTCCAAAATGTTCCACTGTTGAGCCAAATTTTAATTCTAAAAATATTAATTCTCAAGATTTTAAGTTTAAACGCTACAAATATCTCTAAAAATTCTAAATACATTGTCTTCTGACAATTTCTTTAGATACGATAAGAATGAAATCCGGATAGGAACCAGCCTACAACAAATTATTTTTAACAATTTGTTAAACATGTTTGGGATTTTAGCATATTTAATTAGTTTATGTGCAATGTAATGTTTATCCCGATACTGGTTTCACTAATCAATTAAATTTCGGATGAGTAAGAGATTGATCCTTTGCATCCAAGGCTGGTGTTTAGGCTGCCAACTTATAGCCTTCAGAACGATGTCTTCGTTGCTCACACTAGCTAGCATTATAACGGGTGTTAGAATACCATTGCCCCAGTGTCCACCTGCCCAGAGGGTAGGATGCCGCGTGTCTTCTTAGGTGTTTACAACAGCAAGGCTATGTTCCACTTTACCAAGTTAAAGTCGATCAGTTCCGTTACCTTGTGTGCCTATCTCTAAACACTAACTGGCCCTGTGTTCCAACTAGGAGTTACAGGATTATATATATATATAATATTTATCCCGATAAAAGTAAATTTGAAATTAGTTCATTGTTTAATATTATATAAAGCTCACCGAAAATTTAGTTTTTATTTTAAAATCGGTATATTTTAAACATTGATTTGAATTGGAGGGCTTATTGTAAAAACTTGATATGCCACATTTTATTTTTAGTTTGTTTTTTGGCTTCTAAATTTTTAAAAATGCAAAAAAAAATGTGACTTTTGCAGAACATTTATACTCTAGGTACTTGCAATAAGTGTTTAAGCAAGACTTATGTTAAATATTAATCAATGTATGTCTAGGAAACAGCAAAAATCCATAAAACAGTATATGTGGCTTATCATGTTTTTACGATAAGGTCTTCAATTTTAAGACTGCAATTTTTTCCATTTTTTTAAAACTCTGTTGTCACCACTGTAAAATATATAAGCGCTGCTCTAGTTATTATTAACTCAACATGAATTTTTTTGCATTATAAATTTTTCCTATAATTTCATTTAATGGGGTTTGCTGATGTACACTCACAAAAAAAAATGTAGAATTAAATATTAAATTTCTTTGATTCATAGTAGTCGATGTCTACTTTGTTCTTGTTCATTTTATGCCTGATTTATATCATTCGAACTTTTTTCTTTATGTCTGTGATGTAGACTTCTTTTTAAACTATAATTTGCAATATTTTATTACGGTGTATATAGAAATGAAATTAATATGGAAAACAAAATATAAAAGAAACTTATAATAAAAGCTTAAAGTGATGTTAAAGTGCAAAACAGATAATATATCAGGCAAATAAGTGCAATGTTTTCATAATGTTTTCATAAAATACATAAAAGTGAAAAAAAAGAAATATATATTCAGAACTGGGTATACTACAACGGTTAGTATACTATATGCATACAATGATGATCATAGATGCGACTTATTAAACATTAATAAATTTGAGCTTCAACTATGCATTAAGAAAAAATATATGAGCCTGAAATAATGAAATTAACATCGAAAAATAATCACTGAAAAAATGCATTTACAATAATAAAATATGCAATAAAATGTACTTAAACTCATTAAATGCTGAAATATGCATTTATTTTCAACTAAATATGCACTTTTAACAAAATTTAAAAAAAAGTCTAACATTAAATCGATATCATGCTGTTGTAAATTCTTTGATTCGGAAAATATTTGGTTCTAGAGACTGCTAAAATGCGTTTCCATAAAAAACACAGCCCTGATAATAATTTAAAAAAAAATGTCCTTGTTGAAAATATAATCAAAGATATACAAACACATATGGTTAATTGATTATGAGTGAAAGTTGTCGGCCGGGAAGAAAAGAGGGGAAGTCACTACTTAAAATGCTACTGCAACTTTAACACATTTGCAGTGTAAGTAAGTTGTATAAAATTCATTGTATGCAGGGCCTTAGCCGAAATGATTTCACAAATTTTTAAAAATCTTCTTATGGAAAACATTCATAGCAAGTCAGAAACTGAAGGTGATACAAAAAATCAAGCACTGGCTTACCGAGGAATTGTAAACAAACTACCTACAGAACAGACGTTTTACCAGCGTTTCCAAAAACAGTTTTGCCAGTATTTGTTTTATAATAATTTCAGTTGTGTACAGACAAAAACATTGACAAAGAATTGGCTGAGACCACTATGACAACGTTGGGGAAAAGTGTTTCCCCAGTCAGAACTTACTAACGGCTCAAAAGTCTTACCACTGGTAAAGCATTTATTATATAAAAAATATGCTTTGTTTAAAAAAGCTACTAGTCGGAAGGTTACGCGTTCGAGCCTGGCTTTAGGCAAACATTTTTTTGTGATTTTTTTCATACACTGGCAGAATTATCTGCATGCTATGAATGAATTTTCACATTAGATCTATGAATTGTCACTGGAACTCCTCCACTGAAACGTTTATTTAAATTAATGCAGTTTTTCATAAAATTTAATGAAAAATTTCAAATTTTTTATTAAAAATTTCATACGCTTGATAAAAAAGTTTCTATGAAGCTTTTTCATGAACTTTAAGAAGTTTTTCATTCACATTGTGAGAACTTCATTATTTTAGTGAAAAAATTCCATTAAAACTCGTCCAAGGAATTCTCTTTGTGTATAAAATTTCTGAATCCGCTGACTTTTCGAATTGAAAATTTGATCTAAAGGACATTTTTTATTGATGCAATAAGGTGTTTATAAAATAATAATATCTCAAAGTTAAATTTTTCAAACGAACTCTAATAACCATGGCAACCACAAAATATGCTGTATCATGTTTTTCCTGTGTGTCGTATTATCCTATCCGGAACAATTAACAAATTCTGGCACCGATTTGTTAGAGCATATGTTGCTCTTAATAGCATATTTTTGATTAAAAAGTATTTTTTATATTATTTTTAAAACAATTGCATGTTTTAGGGCATGTTTTCCTTTTTTAATTTTTCGATAAAGAAAAAAATTTTAAAAAATAATAGTGAATTTTATCGTTGATCTATAAGTTTATGTGTGAGATTTTATTTGATCGGTTTGAGATCATGACAAATTTTTCTCTGAATTAACAGAAAGATTATAATTTTTATATGATAATTTACTTTGACTATTAGAAAAAACACAGAAAAAGTTATTAGACACTAGCATGAATGGAATGCATTTTCTGACCCACTACGGTCTTTATCAACATTCTTCGTGCCATTTAGTGTTAATCGTAAATATCTTCTATTTAACTCACACGTTAAAGGAATTGGGTGACTTTAAATCCCACATTACTCTGTGTGTTGAGTTAGAATGAAATTTACCACGAACGATTTCTATTTATAGTGTGTTTGTTTTTCTCTAATCATTATGATAATTGCCAGTTTAACTTTCAGTTAAAACTTTTTAAATGGCAATTCTTTTCTCTAATGTCATCATATACTATCCTTCTACATAAGCAAAGCATATCAACAAACATTAAAGATTTTTTGTTAATACATATGTCGAGCATATACATTAAACGATTTCTACACTGTACCTGGTGAGTGGTTTAATAATGAATTTTATCGTTGATCTATAAGTTTATGTGTGAGATTTTATTTGTTTGGTTTGAGATCATGACAAATTTTTCTCTAAAATTTCAAAAATTCAAGCCATTTTTACAAATATGACTTTCTTGTTTTACGACTATACCGATTTAGGTATAACAAATCTTTTAGCTTCTCGCTTCGTTCGCAATATAAATAAATTTCACGAAATTTGCTTCAACTGTACTGAAAAATAAGCTTTTTTTTGCGAATTTTTTATGAATATTAAAGCGATTTTTAGAGCATATTTCTGATTGCCTTACTATTCGCTATCTATAATTGGTCGATAAGCATCTCTGGTTCTAGCAGAAAAACTCTGTAGTCTTCACTTAAGTTGATTTTTTTTATCCCTTAGGTAAAAATTGTTAAAGATTTTGAAAATTGCCATATTATTTTCGACTAAACAAGCAATGACGAATTTGTCTAAAGACATTCCTGGAACAAAAGATATTCCTAGCTACGGACCTGATTGTTTGAGTGTGTCATCAAGAGTATGTTGGTATTTTATTTATTTTTTTTTTGTAGAAACAACAAAAATATTACAAAATATCGTTGCTGCCTTTTTGTTTTTGTTATTTCCTTAAATGGAACTTACAAAACACGTTCTTCATATTCTATATATGAAACTTAGATGCAGACATATACTAGACCTTTTGTGTTAGATGTATTAAAACAAAAAAAAAAAAAACTTCTGGCAACACTTTAATTATTTCTCTAGTGTTGGCTTTTAATTATTTAATGCATAGAAAAATCAGCAGCAGCATCATATTTAGGTTTTTTAACCCAGGAGTTCCGGGGACGAATTTCCCGGTAATTTTGTCGATTTTTGGCTTCTCGATTCTTGAGAATTTTGGTCCGGCAATTAAAAAAAAAAAACACTAAAACAGGAATGTAAAATTAAAAATCCGTAAAAAACTAGAAATCCGTAAAAAAAAAACTAAAAATTGAGAATATTAAAAAAATGGTTAAATGTTTTAACTATTTATTAAAGGGACGCATGAATGTTTTGCTAAATATTCTCTTGTGTGCTCTGATACCAGTTTTGACGATTTTTTTTTCTCAAAATAGCAAAAAAAAACAGACTATTTAACTTACAAACATATTTACTTTTTTCATCGAATACTTTAATTTTGTCCTTGATTTGATGTTATTAGAGCAAAAAAGTAAATTATGCTCAAATCCAATAATCAATCACGACTTTTCTCCTATTCCTAAATATAAGAGGTAAAATATTTTATTCCTCTATAAAAAAACAAATATTTAAAAAATTTTGAAAAAAAAATATAAAGAAATGTTTAAAAATATTTCTGCATTAACAGTGATCTTTAAATTTAAATATAATTTGGGTTTGCCTCAAAAAAAAAATAAGCTTGCACTATCAAAACCTTAAAAAATATTTATTTTAGAAATCCCGAGAATTCCCGGGAACACAAAAAATTTCCTGACTCCCGGGAGTTCAAAAATGTCAGGTGGTAGAACACCCTAATCGTAATACATGTTAGATGTGTTTTCTGAGCATTTTTTGCAAAAAAAAAAAAAATAAAGCACACACATCTGAAACATTCACTCTTACAGAATGCGAAAAAAAGTGACACATCTCAACAAAAAAAAAAAGAAGTATAAAAGATATTTAATGTGAAAGTATGAACACACAGTAGTTTTTACAACACTATGAACCACTTATTTTGAAATTTCAGTGGTTTCTATTCATTACACAAACATTTTTAGTCAAAATTTTAAAAATCTTTGAAACTCAAACGAAGTTCTTGTATTGTAAAGGTACGTTCAGATTAGTCGAATATTTGACAAAAAACATGAAATATTTCTTTGCCGTAATCTGAACACAAAATATTTTTGTGTGTCAAACAGCAAATCAGCTGATTTTGGTCAAACAAAATTATTTGCGTTCAAATAAATATTTGACAAACTTAACCATAGTGTGAACACTAGCTATCAAATATTTTCTTCTGATTTGAGCAAATAGTTATTTGATCTTACAAAAAAAATGTAAGAACAAACAATGGCAAATAACAGGTGGTGAAATAGTCAATTACAAATTTTTTTAATAAATTTATTAATAAAAGGCTTTATAAAAAAACTGAAATGTAAATAGATATTAAAAAGTAAAATTTGATGATACAATATTTTGAGAAATTTTGTTTAATAAAATATTGTTAAATGGAAAAATATGGAATGAAACGGGGAACGATTGGAATCTGAGCACTGTACACAATTTTGTTGTCGTACGTGAAAATAAAAATTTAATCACTCCGATAACAGAATGGAACATTGGTCCAAAATGGAACGATATGGAATGAAACGGGGAATGATTAGAATCGGAATACTGTACAAATTTGTGTTGTCGGTCCGGGGGTTATTTGTGAAGGTTTGCAAAAATGTTGTCCGTTTTGCGATATCATGCTTAGTTTTCGAGATACAAGCCATTTTACAAAATGGCGATATTTTCAAATGTCCAGTATCTCCAAAACTAAGCGAGATAGACCAAAACGGACATAAATAGGCTAGGTCCGAGAGAGATCCCGAGTGATCAATTTTTTAAAAAAACAGTTAGTTTTTCGAGTAAATAAATCTATGTTTTTTTACACTTTGATTAAATTAATATTTAATACAAATATTTGTTTCAATCTGAACGCTCGACAAATATTTTTTCGTTTATTTTATTTGACACTATTTGAGAGCTGTTTGAACAAACAAAAACCATCAAATATTTGATCATAGTTTGAACATAAAATAAAATAATTTTTTATTTGACACAATTGGAAGCAAATATGTAAACAAATATTTTGTTCAAATATTTGATTAATGTGAACGTACCTTAAGTGATGTGGAATAACATGGTTATCATCACCATAAAAGTATTTTCTGGATCTAATAAACTTTGATCTTCAGATTTCACATATGTTCGTCGAATTTTCCCAGCACGTATTATTTTGCGAAATTCTCAATTTCTATTCTTTTTTAAATGCATTTTTTACGAAAATTTGATAATTTACAGATTTTTTATATGCATATGAATGCCGCTACACACAGAGAAAAATTTAGCTGTTTGCCAACTAAAAATCAGTTGCTACGACTCAAATTCGGTTATTTCGAATTTCAGACGGTTGGCACAACTAAACATTAGTTTTCACATCAAAGTGCGGTTAATTCAACTGAATTTTAGTTGCAACACTCAAAATATCCATAAATCTTATTTAAATATCGTTGTACTAACAGAATTTTTAAGTTGTTACCATTAATATACACTTTTCAATTCAGTTGGCCCTTTATTTCTCTGTGTGTAATTTTCCAATTTCATTAAACATTGTACAACATTTTTCGAAAAGTTTTTATTTTGACAGTGGTATGAGTCCTGAAAAACGTAGATTTCCGCAACACATATTTTTTAAAAGTTAAATAAATTCAATGTCCCCTGATGGGATGAGTATAAAATATTATACAAAAGTTGCCATTTATAGTTTCAAAAAAATTGACATGCAAAAACTTTTATAACTCATTTTAAAAAATATTTCAAGTTTAAAAAGGCAAGCGTGAAATAAAACTGTACGGGAGAGCATTTAAAATTAACAGACGCAATTAGCCAAAAAGCTCAAAATCTGCCTCAATTTATTTCACGAATATTTTTTAAATGTGTGTTTCTTATACCAATTTCGTTGTTACCACTTTTACAAAAAAAATCAAAATTTGTTTTGAAAAATCAAATAATCTAATATCAAAATGTTCTCTTAAATTTTCTTAAACTATTTTTAATGAAATTTTTTCATTATTCGTATGAACTTTTAAATAAATAATATAAAAATTTCAATAAATTTTATGAAAAACTTCATTAATTTAATGAAAATTGTTAATGGACGAGTTCCAGTGACATTTCATAGATCTAATGCAAAAATTTATTGATATAATGCAGATAATTTTTCTTGTATGCAACTGAAGATCCACTCAAAATTTTTTTTAATTACATAGAAGAAACTAAAATCTTGCTTTAATTAAAAAAATAAATATAAACAAAATAATTTTGAAATATTTACTTTCAATTAAGATTTGATGATATCTTCACTTTAGTAATAAATTTATTCATAGCTTTAAAGAAAATTGTCACTGGAACTCACTCATTGAAACTTTTCCTAGAATCTATGAAACAGGTTTCATTAAAGTCAATGTTTAGGAAATGTTTGTAGAACTAATTAAAATCTTCATAAAACTAATAAATCATTCCCGCAATGAAGCGTTTATAGAATTTATGGAACAGATTCATAAAATTTTTCTAATATTAAGAAGTTTTTTTAAATCAATAAAACTCTTCATGAATTTCTTGAAAAATGCATTGGAACTAAGACAATCAACCGCTTCATATGATTTTTTAAACAATTCATTAATGTCCAAGATTAGTGAAAGTCCGCATTGAAATAGTAAAGCACTTTATAACATATGTTGACCACTTGAGAACTAATTATTAAAACTAAAATTTTAAATGTATGAAAATTAAATTTTATGAAAAAATAAAAAATTTAAGTCTTTTAAATAATTTCATAGCTCTAAAGAATATTTTCATTAAATTTATGAAGAGATAACTACGAAATTTTATGAAAATTTTTGTTTTGAATTTTTAAAAAGTTTCTTGGATATAATGAAATTCTTCATTGAATCTACAAAAAAAATATTATGAAATTATTTCATTAATATCATGAATGATAATTCTCTAAGTGCACTGAGAACATTTCTGTACTTACGTAATGAATTTCTTCATAGCTGTAATGAAAATTGTCACTGCAACTCTTCCATTGAAGCTTTTCATAGAATCTATGAAACAGGTTTTATTAAAATCAATGTTTATGAAATGTTTGTATAATTATTAAAAATTTTCATAAAACTTATGAATCATTCCTATAGAATTTATGAAAGAGTTTCATAAATTGTGTTTGAAATTCAAAAGTTTCTTGAAGTAATAAAACTCTCCATAAATGTCTTGAAAAATGGATTGGCACTAAGCCAATGAACAGCATAGAAGTCCAAAATGAATAAAAGGATACATTGAAATAATAAAGCACTTTTAAAAAAATGTTGAACACTTAAGAATTTAATCTTAAAACTTAAGTTTGAAATGTATGAAAATTATTGAATTTATTAAAAAAAAATCTTTGAAATAATTTCATAGCTCTAAAGAAAATTTTCATTAAATTTATGAAGAAATAATTATAAGAGATAATTTATGATATCGAAAACAATTTTTTTTTATGAAACTATGAAATTGTATGTAAAAAACTTTATGAAAATTTTGTTAATATTAATAAAATTTCATGGATATAATGAAATTCTTTATCGAATCTACGAAATAAAAGCTATGAAATTGTTTCATTATTATCATGAATGATAATTCCGGTTTTAAAAACTGGAAATTGTTTGATCAGTTTGAATTAAATATTTGATAGATATTCTTTATTGAAAGTAAGTGTGAAATTAAACAAAAGATTAATTGATATTTTATTGTCAATAATTTTTTCTTTATATTTTTACCAAACTTCAGCGCATCGTTTGAGTGCTAATACTTTAACTGACGTCCAAAAAACGGTATATACCGGGGCTCCCTAATGTTCGCTCATAACTTCTGAATGCGTCAACATATTTTGCTCATTTGCAATGTCAAACTGCTTATAATGCAGAAAACATATTAATCAAAACATCAATATTGGCTAAGGATTTCGAGTTTCAACAGACAGATAAATATATATATATATATATATTTTTTTTTATCACGAAGGCTAAAATGACGGAAAATTCAGTTACTAAACTTCGAATGGTGATTAACGCTAATTTTAAAAAGTTTTTATCACTTTTTAAGACACAAATTACTTAAATTGTGTTAATAACCCAGAAATACTTTGGTAATGGGTTGGATAAAGTAATGCATTGCCTTGTAATGTGTACTCCTTACATTTATCATTACTTTCCAACAAAACATAGTGAGTTACCGATAATGGGTTACGTATTACATTACTTTGTAATGCATACCTCATACCTTCAGCATTTTTTCGAAATATCGAATAATGAGTAACCAATGTTTGGTTAGATAATGCATTACATTGTAATGTATACTCCTTACCTTCAACATTATTATAAAACATTATGTAATGAGTTGCCAATAATTGGGCACTCATGGATTACCTTGTAATGATACATCATTACCTTTTACATTATTTTAAATCATAAAATAATGACTTAACGATCATTACTTACATACAAACGTAAAGTAATAATTAAAATATTTTGTAGAAAATCTATATTTAGACACATTACTTTGTGATTTTTTGTAATTGTTGACATTGTCCCAAACGATAACTAGAAGCACAACAATCCACTTATATTTGAATCAACCCATTATTATATATGACGATAGATCAGTAGGTAGAGTTCTCGTATAACAACCAAAACCACTTTCGAATCCCAGCGTGACCACGCGTTTTATTTAAAAAAATATTTCAAATAATTTTTTTTTTATAAATTATTTTTGTATGAAAATCTTTTTGCAAACACGTTACTTTTCCCAACCCGGTAACGAAATAAGTAACCAGTTACTTTACCTCTTACTTGGAAATGAGTTGACCCATTACTTTTAGGCTCATCGCCAGTAAAACTCATCAGTGGCCCCAATGGCGAGACATTAATTTATTCATTATTCGGTAAGTTGTGGTTTTTCTGGGAAGGTTTAAAAAAAGGTTTGTTAAAAATTAAAACTTGATCTAAATTTCGAATAGATTAACTTAAAAATTGTTAAATATACACATCCATATTCGTTGTTTGTCTTTACTTAAATAGAACTGGTAAGAACAGGATATAATCATATGCATACATTTGTGTGTGTATGTGTATTAAAGTTTATGTATGTGTTTTTGTTTGTTGGTATGCACGTTTTATTTTTTAGCATCATAAGAAATTAGTCCTGTGGCTATAAAAAAACATTAAAAACTGTCAACGACACGTTTTAATTCACACAGAAATTTAAACCTACACAAAATTAAATACGAGAGAAATGAGAAGAAAATTAAACATTTAATAAATTTAACCCTTTAATGTTCGTTTTACTGATTGGAATTATATTTTTATTCACTTAAAACTAACAATGAAAATATATTCAAATTTTCATTTACGCCTTTATTTAGGCGATGTATCACTATAAAGGTCGAAGATGAATCAAGAAGGCAAATGATAAAATAGGCACTGGGTTATTTAGCAACGGACATAAACCCCAAACTGTGTGTTGGGATTACGACTGCAAAGTTTTCGGTCATAAACCCCAAACTGTCATAATCCTCATGGGCATAGCACATGTACAAATATTTTTGTGGATTATCACCACAACTTCCAAGACATTATGTCCGATAAATATTCAGCCATAACATCCACTTCAATTATGAGGGTGAAGACCGAAAATATATCGAACATAAACTTGGAAAGGGGGGTAATGTCCTTAGCGGTAATATCCTGCCAACGATGAAATAATTTCTGATTTTTACAAACAAAACGCATTTGTTCTTGTCATTTAAAAAATGCCAACTTATTTACTATGAAAAGGATTGCAGTAAAATTTTTGTAAGAAAAACACAATATAGAGTTTGTTAATTAAATTCTTGTCAACAACATGCATTAAAGGGTTAATAAATAGAAAACGTACACAAATTCTTTACAGCAAAGTATTATTATTATTTTTTATTGCATTGAAGAACCCAAGTGTGTGTTTGGATAAAATGTTGTTGATAACGATGATGAAGATGATGATGACGATGATGATGATGGTGATGATGATGATAAAACTTATATCATTGTCATCACCCAGCACACGTAAAATTGCGCTGAATGTGTGCTCTATATTTATGATGTTGTAATAAAAAAGTAGAAAAAAAAACTCTAACGAAAAGTTTACAACCATAAGGTGCTGATGTATTTAACTTCAAACTAAAATCAACAGTAACAACAATATCATTTTTTCTTTCAACTTTGTTTTTCTGTGTCTCTAAACTAAACCACAGCTATCTCTCGATTTATACGATTTTTGATGATATCATTAACTCCCAAATGAAATCTGCTGAAGAGAATTCAGTGAAAATGTATTTAAATGATAGGAAAAGCCGTCAAATACAATAAAGTGAAATCAAAATTGAGAAAATTTGAAAGATGATGTAAATTGCGATGGAGCAAACAGTGAAAAACAGATCCCTTAATCGTACCGCTTCAAAATTCGGTAGTGTAAAACATGGTTGAATGTAAAAGAGTGCATAATTGTTACTTTTGAAATGTTTTCGATATGCCATCAAAATTTTGTACGAAAAGTTTCAAATTCGCTTTTGCTATTATAAATATCGAGGGATAGATGTTTTTAGTTCTGTCTGCCTGGTTTCCAGTTTGACCGTTTGTCTGTCCCTTTTTATTCCTACACCGAGTGTGATGTATGTTTAGCGCATAAAATCCTTCTTTTTTTTCTTTTTCTCTCCTACTTTGTTATTGTGCAGGGTTTTTTTTTATTTTAATTTTTTTCTCTACAAAGTAAAAGACAATTTACTCTAAATGCTTTTAATGCCATACTCAAGTGTCTTCTTGTGTATGTTAGCCAACAGCAGTTTTGCTATATTTGCTCGTATGGTTACTAAGCTCCGAGAGTATCTGGAGTTTTTTTTTCTTAATAATATACAGTTTGTGTACAATTTTGTATGAATATTCTTATACGAAATTTATAAGACCTGCCGCAAGACCGGTCCACTTATATAAAAGGACCTAAAGAGTAAGCTTAAAAAATTCCCTTCATGCATTATCATTTATAACTTGTTTTATGTTTAAAACTGAACTTTTTTTTAATCAAGTTATCGTCTAAAAAGTTGTTAGATTATATCGCTCATTTGCTGCAAGAACGTCATAACTCAAAAAACATGATTTTGAGATAATGACGCAGAATCATTCGTTATAACATCCTTTATATTGTGTAAAAAAAATTGTATTAATATTTAGAATACTCACCTCTTGAGAAACAATGATGTCGTTATTTTTTCTTCAAGGTGGGAGTAAATTGAAAACTTTAAACTCGTTTTATACAAAATCAAAATTTTTGAGTTATGACGTTATTGCAGCAAATGAGCGATATGTACAAAATATTACCGAAATTGGTTTATTAGTTTCAGTACAAATGGAGTTTGAACAAAAAGTGGGTGCAAAAAAGTAACATGTTAACAAAAACACTCTTCAATTTATCACAGAAAAAATTTAAATAACTGTCCAGAACTCCAGAACGATCGGAAGATATTAAGATAATTTTTAATTGATTGATGAAAGCTACAAATTTGAAATTTTTGAAATCGTGTAGGGGCAACAAATTGGGACACTAAAGATTACAAAAAACTCAGTTACTCATTTGTTGGTCAGATTCCATTTGTATAATCATCCGATCGCATAAATATTTTGAACGCATAATCTGACTACCTTCTTAACCTGATAAGAAAAAAGTTTAGCGTCCTACACAAATGCAGTTGTCTGTAAAAATATGTTCGGTTTTTTTTGTTACTGAAGAAAGTAAACAAAAATGCAATAAAAATTTAGTCTAGTCAAAAACGACTATTTCGGATGCCTAGACACATTCAGATTGTATTGATATGTTCACAAAAGTTGTTCAGATTTACAATGGCTACAATTTTGTCACATATTGTTAGTGAAAAATTATGAGTCCCTGTAAATTATGTTGAAAAAAGCAAAAAAAAAAATAATTTTCTCCTAAATTTGTTCAAAAAAGTGCAGGAAAAAATGATTTTTTGCACATAAAATGTTTAGAAATTTTGTTCAGTAGACTCTTCCACTACATTATTGCCAAATATAGCAATATCATCAAGTCTGAATTAGCTGTTGGCCAAAAACTGAGGACGCATTTTTTTGAGTGGTGCACTGATTTTCAAAATCTTTTGAGGTCCATAAAAAAAAATTGGTAGTCAAACTGGCCAAACCGAGTACTAACCTTTGATAGTACAATCGAACCTATACTGTAGAGTCCGTGCATTTTTTTCACTGTGTTATCGATGTACATTGACATGTACGTTATCCGTAAAATATCGTTACCGAAATAACTGAAAACCCGTTATCGCTTCAATAACTTTAACGAAATAAACTTAAATACCGTTACCGCTAAAATACCAATGTCGAAATAAGTAAAATACCGTTTATGCTAAAAAACTGCTACCGAAATAACTTAAATATTGTTACCCTTAAAATACCGTTACCGAAATAAACGAAAATAGCGTTACCCTTACCCATACGCGCATCGAATCGGTTACCATCCATGCAAAAAAACCGGCCAAATATAGTTTTTTGGACGCATTGTTTGGTCGGACACTACTGATTTGTTAAATTAATGAACTAAAAGGGCAAACTTTTTCAATAAATAGGAATAAACAAAGTCTAATCTAGTGATTGCAATCGTTCATACTTTCGGTGCATAGTGTATGTATGTTGTATCACTGACAAATAATACAAAGTTACTTTGTTTTATTGTTTCATTGCATTTTTTTATACTCACCTTCTAGGTATGTACAGAAACTTATGTTGACAGTATACTTGCAATTAGTTTTAAGCATCTAAATAAACCAAGCACTTTATACTAAACTCTATGTCTTTTTTGTACCATTTCTATGACACCCACTACGGGCATGATTATCCTAGTAATTTTTTTGTTGCCATTGTTGTTAGAGACCAAAACAAGTCATATGGACTTTTTGGAGAAAAGCACAGAAGAAAGATATTTAGTTTAGTTTTTGTTTTTTAATAAAGACCATTTTTCTGGGTTATATGTTACTTTCATTTATGAAAAGCATTTTAATATCCTACAGGAAAATCTTGTACGTTTTAATGTTGTAATGCTGATATTTAATCTATTACATTTTATTTAATCAGTGTATAATTTTAATCGGGTTCCTCTATTTAGTTTCGACATAAGCTTTGGTTTTTTTTTGTAATATTAAAGAATCATGTATCATAATTTAAGTGGGTTAAAAAAAGCTTTTTGTTGTTTTTGTTCACGATTGGCAACTTCATCCCATATAGGGATAAAGTTTAGATTATCTAAAATAATAATTTTTATCAAATTTTACAATCTTTTAGTCACAATTAAAAATAATTTTTCATGGGCCTTTTATGTCCTCAGGTTACTAAGGGTTAAAGAATTTTTAAATAAAAACAAATTTATTTGTAGCATAATAAAATTTGATTGATATTTTTTGGACAAATATGCAAACTTTGATGAAAACGTTAAAATTTTGTGCAACTTTCGACTAAATAATCAATTTTCACAAAATGTCCTGCAAAGGAGTTTTTAAGTTTATTTTTTTTTTTTGTTCTTGAATTGTAAATTTTATAGTATATGTATATTAAAAATAGCATTTTTATATTAGAAATTTTATAAAAAAAATTTAAAAAAGACCAACAATTTTTTTTAAAAATAAATTGTCCGCATTCTAACGTTTTTTTTTTCAACTAGTGCTTATTTCGTTAATGGTAACACTTAGCTCATGTCTGATTTGACAGATAATTAGTTTTATCCTTCCGCTGAACGAATATGGTATGTATGTTCGTTATCTTGTGAAAGAAACTGGCATCCTTATCGATAAACCAAAGGGTGAAAAGCCAAAAACAGTGCGTACACCCGAGAATATTGCTGCTGTGGCAGAAAGTGTGCGTGAAGCGCCATCAACATCAACTCACCGTCGTTCTCAACAATTGAACATTTCGGAGACAATTAGGACCTCGTCGGCTATCATTAACCCACATCAGTCTAAAACCGAAAATGACGCACATAAAGATTCCGCCAAATAAATTTTTTTTTGAACTCCTGAACCAATTGGACTTTGTATGGCGTCATTTCATTTCATGTAGCCCATCGATTGGTTCGATTTCTTCTATCGAATCTTTTGCTAAATATCGCCAAATGTCTGTGGAGGCATTCGAAATCAGTTTTTTTTTTATCAAAAATGGGCTGTACGCGGCCGCAATTTAACCTTAATAAATAATAATTCTAATTCTTTCATTTGGATCCATTGAGAAACATTTTGTATAAAACTGTGGGGGAGGGTTAAAAATCAATCAATATCAAGAAATCTCTTTTTAACCCTCTAACGAGTTCATTGCCTCGAATAATTCTTTTATACATAGAAATTCATTTATTTCAATAACAGACAAAATACGTTAAATGTCAAGAAGTTTTTCGAATAGCGTGCACAGTTTGGAAGCAAAAATCTGCCTAAATCGAAATTTCGTAAAATTAGAAAAAAACTATTAAAAAAACATAGTTTTCAAACATCTGCAAAACCAATTAAAGTTCACTAAAACTCTTTGTAGAAGAATTTATTGTTTATTTTTCATGCCGAGCACATGGTATGAATTTCATTGCAAAAATACTTAATACCGTTATATGGTTTAATGGGATTATGCTCCATAGATCTGCAGCGGAGCTATGACTTGCCCTTAATGGGTTAATTCTTCTCACTGCAGACATAAATAAGAATCCCAACGAAGTTAGACTTATTGGAAAATGTTAATACGGCACGCGGATTTTTCATTCTATCAAAGTTGCATTTTCTAGAGTTGGACTTAATAGTTCATTTTCATTTACTGAACTAGTTCGTTCTTTTAGTTCATAATTTAATTTTATAGAAAGAAATATAAAATTGTATTTAAATTTTAAAATGAGGTTTCTAAAATGCATAAAACTATTTTTAGTTTAAAAATTAACTATTTATTTTAAAAAAATTTCTAAGCTAAACTCACTTAAAGAAATTAAAAATGATACAAAAAAACTTTAACAATTTAAACAGCAATTCCTCATGAATGTAAATATTTTCAAAACATGTCAAACTTAAAAAAAAAGAAAAATTCTTCTTGTTCATGTTCAAGTGCTTTGAAAAATCATTTTATGACATTGAAATTAAATTGTCTGCAACAAACGGAACTAAAAAGATTCCAAAACACAAAAAAAAAAAAATGAAAATTGAAGAAAACAGAAATTCATAGACAAATACACATACACCTACACAAAATGAAAAGAAGCATGTTCTGAAAACGATTAACACACAAAAACTTAAATTGAAGAAGAAGAAAAAATAACTAGAAAATGCATTAACTGAAGCAGATGTCTGTCTGTCTGTCTGTCGTTAGTCTTTGTGTTTGAGTGGAATATTCATTCAATATTTTGAATATCATCATATACAGAACCAGAGCAGCAGGTTAATTTTACGAAGCATAAAACAACATGTATTTAAGACAAAATGACACTTGTGTAAATTTTAAATCAAGTACACTCCAAAAAATAAGTTAGTAGAAAAGTTAGTATACTTTCTTGACAATAAAGTACACTATTTTTCTGCAAATTATTTGCTGAAATTGTGTTTTCAGTTAAAATTTTAGTTATGCTAATTCAGCACTTAACTATTTTGAACTAATGTTTTACTAATATTTTACTAATGTTTTACTACTTTATTTTGCTAAAAAAAAAAAAAAATTGTGCTGCTAAGCATACTTATATTGCGGACTAGTTGTTCGCAATATTAATATGCTTGAAAGATATACACAGAATGAAGTACATGTCTCGGCATGTCGAGATGTAGTAGAGACGATTAATGTGATACCAAAAATTATATAACTCTTGGAAGACATATAAAATGTCAACCATATAAGATCTTTGTATCTGTTTTTCATATATGTATAAGACAAAATTACGCCAATCATGTGTATACATTACGTTGTGGATTAAACTTATATTTTGTGTTATCACCGGCTTGTCAAAGTAATTGTCTATTAATTAAATCAAAGACAAAATGAAATATTCAAATTTAGTAAAGATTAAATGTGTTTTTGTAAACTAAATGTTTATAGTGTTTAATAATGTGTGGTCAAATTGCAAACAAATATACATTCAGGTAGACAGACTAAAGTACAAGACTAGGACACACAACTTAGGTAATTTTTTATTTTTCTCACTGCATTTTGTAATTTTTTTTTGTTTCGTATCTACAATTGCTGCCATCATTTAGACAACCATTGATGTAAGTACATTCAAAGACCGGTGCACCGCATAATATTATGCCAGGCCCATTCGTTATATCGCAATATTCGTTGTATCGCAATAACTTTTCATAATACAGCGAATGCAAATTTAACATTTATGAATATGCTCAGTTTATTGAAAATTAAGAATAAAACTGGAATAGTAGATACATGCCTCAGTTAAAATTATTTCCAAAAAATATTTTATTCTTATTATGTTTTCTTTCTATTTTATTTCTTATTTATTACCTGGTTTTTACTAACTGTTCGTTATACCGAGTATAAATTTTCATAAAGATTTGTTATAAAACCTAGTTAGTAGGGTGTCACTCGAATACAAATTTTTAGATTAATCGAACGAACAAAAAGAAAATTCAAACGAACAATTTAGAAAACATGATTTGAGAATAACGAATAACTTTTGACGATTAATCGAATAAAGCGAATAATATAAAAAAAAATACTTCTTTTAACAAAACTTTTGCGAAAATTTACCAATTTTGGAAAAATTTTCATAACAAATGGTAATGGACAAAATAAAATGAGGAAATAACTGAAATTTTTAAAACTTTTGAAATATAACATGACTTATAATGTTAAACTTATACACACAGAGAATAAATTAGTTGGAATACTATCATGACCCACAAGATTCTTCTACATCAACTCAATTTTATTTCCCAGCATATAATTATTACGATAACAACCAATTTTTTGCTTTAATGACATACATTTTACTGTTACAACTAATTAAATTTCTATTTAAAAATCAAGGAGGTATTTCCAACCAAATTGATCAAAAAAAAATCTTGTCACAAGAATACCATAGCAACGATCATATTAAAAACCAAAAAATTAACATTTCAACCGACAAATTGGCTATGAAAAATAAAATCTAATAGTTCCAATCAAACTTGAATTTTATATCATTCATATTATTTTATTAAGAATTTATTACCGACTGTTGGTCAAATAGTGTTAAAATGTTCGGTTGTAACAAAAAATTTGTAAATTTATTTTATTTTTAAACAATTTCGACACTCTCAACTATAAGTAGTTTGTTTCAAATGATAAATGAACAAAGTAGCATAGCAATTGTCAAAAATAAATATAAAAAATTTATACGTTGAAAAAATTCAAAAATTTTACAAAAAATTTATGTCCATACAAAATTAAAAAAATAAAATTGTAAAAAAAACAAACAATTAAATTCTAAATATAAAAAATATTGTGGGCACTTCAAGAAAAATTCAATGTTACTTATGAAGGCGACAATTGAAACGAATTTTAGCAGGACTTCCGGAAAAATAGACATGCCAATTCCATTTGGCCACAGAATTTCCAGAAAGGTAGTTTGTATAAAATAAATACTATTCGAAGATGCATTAACTATTCTGAAACTTTTAAACAGGTCATCCAACACACTTTCATGAATCCGTTTAAGAGCCAAAACACTACAGGTGGATGAGAGGCTTTTTATTTAAGATGCAAACATACATTTTTATCTGCGGAAGTTTTTGTGGATCCCAACTCCCAAAGCACAAATAACCAATGATGGTTCCCGTTTCAGTTTGAAATAACAGTATTGGTTTATCATGTCGAGACTTAACACGATATGAAAGTTTTAAAACCAGGATAACATAAAGGCTAATTTCCCTCAAATTTTAACGTATTTAGTCTGCTATGTTTCCGGTTCGAATTCAAGGTACATATATGATCAACACCGTTATAAATTTCTGTTTTGCTATCGTAAAGGTTTTAAAACGGTGTAGGAAATATGTATAGGGTTTGAGCTGCAAAACTAGAAAACTTAACACGGTAAAATATTTGGACAATTACACCTATAGTATCCTTGATTTAAAATGTTCATATTGGTTTCAGTTTTGACATGATAAACCAATACCGCTATTCTAAAACTGAAGAAATCCATCAGAATAAAAATAATGTTTTTATAAAATAATAAGTTACATATGTGCAAAATGCATTTAAATTTCACGATTTTCTAGGAAAGTTGCCTAAAGCTATTTTAATGAAAAATGTCCCAGAATTTGATTCATATCCCAAAAACGAGTCTGAAGATTTTTCTTTAAAACACAAAACTATTCTCCACAATCAGATTCTGCAAAATTTTGATTTATAAAAAAATTGTTTTCCAGAAAATATTGCGAATTTAATGTATTTTTATTTATAAAAAATCCTCCAATTCTAAACCGGGGTTCGGTTAAAATTCTCTTTTTTATAGGGTCAATACATCAAAATCTCGGATTTTTTATACGAAAATTAAAGTTTCGTAAATTTTTCAAGAAAAAGCATAAGAATATGATGGGTATATATAGCGAAATGCTCTTATTTTATCAGAAATGTTGCTAATTGAGTTAAATTATTTGTTCACAAAATTTATGTATCATTTTTAATACAAAAAAGATTAAAAATATTTTAAAAAATTACTTGAAAATAGTGTATTATTTAAAATAATTCGATAAGCCCCAGCAAATAAATTCAGTTGAATCAACTAACCCATTTTCAAATTCGTTTTGGACAATAAAATGATTCGATTATTCAAAACGAAAGTTGGGTACAATAATCAAATTGCAAATCTAATTTGGAGATAGTTCATGTAACTACAAAATTCGGTTGGCAAAAAATTCGGTTGGAGCAACGAAACTGTTTTCTGTGTGTACAAAAATATAGCTACTTTTCAACGATAGATAACACGTAAGCACTTAAAATGTGAATTCAATTTATGTACTTTCTACGGTAACTAAAATAAGGCCTTAACACCTCGATATACTGAAACTATCGCCGATATATATATATATTTAACTTTTTATTGAATTTGAAAACTGTATTTTTTTATTAGGAGATAACAATGCGTAGACAGGGGAAAATCATATTTAAATCAATTATTATTTCATATATAAATTAATATCTCATTTTTTAACGACAATTTTTAAATTAAGTATGAATCTTATTAGAGTAAATATGGTTCTAGTTAGAATAAACTTTTTTGTATTTTAATTTCAGCATTTCCGGTTTTAAAAATAAGTAGAAAAATGTTTAAATTTTCAACTCATAAAATTTTTAGATTATTTTTCAATTATTTTTATTTATTAATTCGATTAATCTTCGATTAACTTTTAAAAGTTAATTGTTCGATCAAAAATTGTTTGGTCGTTTATACGAACAAAATAAAAACCCGAATAAATGGCAACCCTAGTAGTAAGTGCAAACAATTTAATTATTTTAAAAAGAATCACAACAAAATTTAAGATTTTCAGCATATAAATTACCTAAAGTATAAGTTTTCTACAAATTTTTTATTTTTTTTTTAGTCTACTAACATTCATCAAACATTTTATTAACTTTTAGCAAGGATTTTTTTAATTTTTAATCAACTAATGTAAGTGTTAGCAAAACTATTGTTGAATCTATTAATTTTGTTGCCCAAAAAAAAAGTAGTTTGCAGCCAATAGCAATGTTTTCGCACGCACCCTCCTGACTAAAATTTTGCCTACTCAGCAAAAACGTTTGCTGACTTTACTAACTTTTGTTTTTTGAGTGTATAAGAAAACACATTTCTGAAGATCAGGGTGATGATGAAGATGATGATAATGTCTGATATGTCAAGGGAATATTATGGAAAATGAGGCAAACACTTAAGTGACATTCAATTTTAAATTTGAAAATCTACATAAAAAAGAGTTTAGATATAAATTAATTTCAAATAGTAGAGCAATTAAGTTGGTATAAGAATTTTCAAATCAAAACATTCCATTGACAAAAATTTGTAATTACCAAAGTTTGTTTTTCTTTTTTTTTGTTAGAGGGCTATGATTTATTTTTTAAGTTTCAATGCATAAAATTGTGTTTCTTTAAGTGCATTTGTTTGATTGTGTTTCAAAGAGCCAATTAATTATAAGACTTATTTTTAAGTGAACATATTAAGTTATTTTTTTTTTATATATATTCACTATATAGTTTATTACAAAATTGATGTAAAGAAAAATGTTTTATTTTTATAAAATGAAAGTTACATTTTTTATAACGATGATCATAAGTTGCCAATATGTAATGGATAATTTTGTTTACAACTTGACATAGTTTTACCAAATAACTTCTGTAAGATGGTTAAGTCAAGGAGTGTCTAAATTTAGGAGATGCAATCGAACTGATCATGCGACACGTCGTCGGGCAACACACTCATGCGCCTGCATCCAAATCCCCAATTTTGCACACATGAATAATACAGGATTTTAGAGAAAAGAAAATCGAATTTTAGATGGAAATCCTGTTTTGTCCAACTGTGCAATTTTTGGGAATTTGGATATAGACGCATGCGAGTTTCAGCCGCTGCCGTGTCGCATGATCTATCCGATGTTTATTGCATTTCTTAAATTTAGACACTCCTAGGTTAATTCTGGTATTGTAAGATTTTGGAAGTCAACTTATGACCTTCTATAAACTATGCTCTCACACACTTTATACCTTTTACCAACGGTTTCAAAAAGAAATAAGCAATATTTAACTTAACTTAAACTTCTAACAGAATTTAAAAGGAATTGATTCTTTTTTTATATTATGGAAAATTGTATACAAAAAATAAAGACAAATTCAAAATCAAAACCCCACGCAAATTATGAGCGACAAATATAGTTTGAATAAAAAAAGTCACAGATTTTAAAATAAAAATTGGAATCTTATAATAAAGAAATTCATAATGATCTTTCAAAGCTGATTTTCTTTAGATATAAAAAAAAACTCCAACATAGACTATGAAACAAACCACTGCTTGTCTGTATATGGGAGTTGTATTAAATTTCCGCTGCACTCATAGAAATAAACCTGTAAAAATGGCCGGAAAAGCTACAAAAAATTAGTTAAACATATTTTTGCAGAGAAAACTGCTAATTTTAGCAGATTTTTTTGCTAAATATTAATAAAATAAGAACAGCAAAAATAAATCTATTAACTTTACAAAACTTTAGCAATACTCAATGTGAATTTTAGTTAATTGAAAATAGCATTTTACTCCTTAAATTAACAAACATTTTTACTAAATATCTGTAGACTCAAAATAACAACCAAAAACTGTAATATTAGCAGAATTTTTGCTGTTTTTACCTCAAATTTAGTAGAATACAAATAACAGTTTAAAAAAAATTATAGATTGCTGATTTCATAAGGGCAGACTTTTATTGGCATTAGAAGCAAAACTAAAAAAACACATTTTTAATGATATTTTTGTCTACTAATTTTTAGTAAATTTTTCTGCTGATTTTAGCAGATTATTTTGTTATTTTTAACTCACTAAAATTTAGCTTAAATATAACTAAATATTTGTAAATTCAACAGCTTTACGTTAGCTTTTCTTATATTGCTTTTCTTAATTATTACAAGATAATTTTTAACTAATTTTTAGTAGTATTTTTTTTTTGTGCTATATTTGCAGGTTTATTTCTATGAGTGTAGGATATAGTTGGTATAAATAGTAAACTTCAGACACTGGAATGCTTCTTTCGGCCCTTAATAAAGATTTGATTATCTCTAAGAAAACTCGATATGAGAAGTCATCATCGGTATTAAGCGCAATAAGCTTTGACTCACATGTTTAACTCATTATGGTTCAATTTTTCCGTTTTTAAACCAGTACTTTAAAACGTCTATCTTGTTTTATTAAGTAGTTTAAAAACCATAAAAAATGCAATATAAAATAATAGGATTTCAAAATATAAAAAAAGCCTTAACTTTTATGTTTTATTTGATTGATATGTTGAATAAAAAATTTGAAAATTTATTTCTTTGCTAAAAATTAGTTCATCGATTGAAACTAATTTTTGAAAATCTGACTGATAGGACCATGAATTTTTCAAATACACAAAGTCGAAAATATCACAAATTATAATTAATTTTCACTCAAGACTTAAATTTTTATGAAAAGTAGTGTGTCTACCTAAACGTATATTTGTTTGCAGTTTGACCAAACTACATTAATAGTCACTATAATCATTAAGTTTACCAAGACACATTTAATCTTTATTAAATTTAAATATATTATTTTGCGTTTTATTTAATTAATATTTCTTTTATTAATTACTCTGACAAGCCGTTGACAACACAAAATTTAAGTTTTTTTAAATTTATTTTAATAATTTTCTACCCTTTTTATTTTAAATTAAGATTTTTATAAAATTTTAAATCTGGCTTCTATGGTCAAGGATTTAAAAAAAAAGATAAATAAAAGACTATTAATTTTTTTAATCCTCAATTTATATGTATACGATACACACTATTGGCGTTCTTTTCTTTAATTATGTATGAAAACCAGATAACAAAAATCGTCCATGTGTAATATTTTTTTTACATCTCATAAGAGTTGTACTTTTTAGTATCATTTTCCTCGGTTCTACTACATCTGGACATACCGCGACATCTAATTCATTCTGCGTATATCTTTCAATCTGGTTGTCATCCACACTATTAATGTGCTTACGCTTTTAACAAAATTCATTAGTAAAACATTAGTTCAAAACAATCAAGTGCTGAATAAGTATAACTAAAATTTTAGCTGAAAACATAATTTCAGCAAAAAAAATTCCTCAAAAATAGTATAATAGTATACTTGATTTACTAACTTTTATAATAACATATTATTTGGAGTATCATACGTAGGACAGACAATAATTAAAACTTATAATATTGTTTCTTAATAAAAAATATATAATAACAATATTATTATTGCTTAGTATTGCCCTTGATTTCATATGGAAAAATCTTATGAAATAGGTTCAAATACAGTTGTAAACCTAAGAACTCCCAGAATTACAATGAAACTTAAATGTTGAGTTCAAATAATTGAAATTAATGAATAAGTATTAAAAGTTTCAAAATAATGTTTTTCAGATTTATATTGAAAAAAACCGATGCAAATATAGTGTTCAAAACCAATAATTGTCCATTTGGACGTAAAAGCAAAAATTCGCTAAGTCTCTCAACGAATTGAAAATATTTTTCTGTTTAATTTCATGTAAAAATCTTGTTTGTAGCTTTTCAGTTCATTCAGTTTTGATTAGTACAAAATGTAAAAGTTTTTTTGTAAGAATTCTTTTAAATATCGGACCTTAATTGAGAAAAAAAACTTATTAGAAGATAAAACTTATATAAGAATATAAAATTAAAGAAGTCGAGAGAGTTTTCCAGTTCAATTTTACACAATCGGTTGTTGTGAATCTTATAGCTTAAAGATTTCATTCTTTTTTAACACTGGCAACAAGTAGTTGTAAGTTATTCTTATGTACAGTGAAATCATGCGTAAAACTTAATATAAGACATGTCTTGTAAATGTATGTATGTCATACATAAACAAGACTCAGAGTTGTCTTTTATTTCATATATATACATATTTTTTATTCAACGTCTTTTTTTTCGTCTTCTTTTTCTTCATTATTTTTTTTTTATCATTATAAACAAGTGTTGACTAGAGCTTTGTAGCATATGACTAGGGCAAGCTTTTTTTATGATATTTGCCAGTTTTACAACTATTTTGTAAAAATGCAATTTTTAAGTATCCTTGCCATAAAAAAAGCCATTTTTGATGTGTATTTTTTAGACTAAACTTTTTATCAAAAAGTGCTCTAAACCCAGCTTTTGCACATAATTTAAAAAAATAATTAAAATTACCAAAGCTAGAGCTTGCACATAACGAACAAGTTTTCAATTTATTTTTGCAATGGTGATAATATTTAACTTCGCGCTCATATATTATTAGTTCTCATTTAGTGGGATAACTAGGTTATATGAATGTTTGATGTTTGCATGGGATTTTCACTTCTTTCAAAACGTGTTCAGATGGTGGGAACCTAGAAAATTCCCGAAATAGATCTATCAACACATTCCTGAAAGTGGTCAGTTAATAAATTTGAAAACAAAAACTCTATAAATTGTTTGTTAGGACCATATCCTAATAAATTTGTTAGGACCTCGAATTTGAATAATTTTGAATTTCATTGCACAATTAAAGGTCGAAGAAAACATAATTTTGATTATTAATAAAAATTATATCAAACTTAATTATAAATAATTTTTAATTTTGGTTACTACCATAACATTTAGCACTTTAACTGCAAATTACTATAAATATTAAAAAAAAAAAAAAAAAAAAAAAACAGGTATTTTATGAAATATTCGGAATTGGCATACTATTTTTGTGCTTTTACTTGCCAGTTTCGTTATTCTTTGTGCCATTTAAAATTTTTTTTGTTCCATTGTAAACTTGCCCTGTATATAACTGTATATATGTGTGTATATAAGAGTATTTATAATTGTATGTTGTATTTGCTTGTTTTTATGAACGCATGAAAGCCCATTAAATATTATGGTTTCCATACATTAATTCCGTCGTTTGACTTGTAATGTTGAGAGAAATCTTGGGTAAATGTCTTTTCAACACCTTAGGTTTAAATACAACTACACCAAACAGACATACAGACAAACAACACGCACTTAAATTTGTGAGTGTAACATGTTTAAATGAAATTAAGTTAATTTTTTGTGTCTTTTACATTTTTGTTTCATTTTGTTTTTTGTGGCTTTGGTTAGGAGGGGGGTTTGTAAATGATCCATAAAGAAAATTAATTCAATTGTAACAAATACCGATATTTAAGTAGAAAACACCAACAAATGCAAGAAGATCTACTAAAAATGAGACAATTTTAAATATTTCCACTCGAAATATGATACAATTTTGAAATTTAAATATCACAATATACTATTAGTGTGCTAGTAACAGTGATAGTTAATGATAATGATGATGATGATGACTTTTATAATAATTTTAGTAGCATTGGGTTACACAAGTCATATAATATTGTTGTTAAGAGTCTCGAGTCACAGTCAATGTTCGCAAAGAAATGGCCAATGCAAGTTATTGATATCAAATGTGTATTGAAAATAAAGTTCATTGAAAGAAAAAATAAGAAATTGTAAAATAAAAATGAGATGAAATTTGTGAACATATTTCACAGACATTAAATTTTTTTTATAAAATACAGACAAATAAAAAAAAAATAAAAATAATTATTAGCAATATGAGCTTAACCAATAGTTAGGGTATTCAAATATAGATTGCAATCGCACAATTACTAGTGTAATCACGCACTTACTCCTCGATAAGTTTTGTCCTTAGGGAATGATAGCAAAATAAATATTACTTGATAAACAGAGTTGTCATGTCCGATTTTGTAATAATTCAATAAACCGTTTTTTTTTTTTTTTATTTATTTTTCCGGTTTTTTAAAAAGGGCGGTTTTCGAGAAACTGGTTTTTCGCCTAGAACTTTCGAATATTTAAGAATTTCTTTGATAACCGGGAATCAACACAATATTTGAGTTTATTAGATCAACAATTTATATGAATACTCATTGTTGGTGTATGAACAACACGTAATAAAATCTTCCATGGTTGATTTTTCTATGTCTTACAAGTGTTTTACTTTTCAATGTAATTTTCATCGTCTCTTTTTTCTTTACTTCATTTTGCGAATATCTTTTAATCTGGTTTTCGTCCACACTATTAATGTGCTTAGTAGCACAATTTTCTTAGGAAAACAAATTAGTAAAACATTAGTAACATATTAGTAAATCATTAGTAAATCATTAGTAAAGTATTAGTAGAACATAAGTTCAAAACTGTTAAGTCCTGAATAAATATAACTAACATTTTATATGAAACTTTTTACTAATTTGTTTACTAACTTGTTTTTTTTTTTTTTGAGTGTAGCAGACCCTAAATGTGTGTGCTAAATGTATTTAAACTACTTTAAATTTGTTCAAACTAAAAGCGATATTAAAATAAACAAAAAAACAGTTATTCGGAGCGGTTTTTAATTTAAAAAACCCGAAAACAGTTTTTGAAAAATGCGTCTTTTTTAAATTTTTGAAAACCGGGTTTTCTAATATTTCACAATTCAAGTAGTTTTATAAATTTTAAGCAAAAATAATGTTGGCAAGATTACGTAATGTAGGTAAGAGTGTTGATTAAAATTATTTTCAAAATAATATATTTTTCTCTTGTCTTTTCAACTCTAAAAATTTCATCAAAAGGTGCAATAAATTGGGCGCCAAATTTTTTGAATAAAAAACTTTGCAATCATATAGTTTTTAAATTATTAACAAACTGACATTATATCTTTCAACATTTATTGCATACCCTACATATAGTCCATAAACTCAAAGTGTATAGCAATTTTTTTTTTTTTTTGTTTTGCTTCATAAAGTTTATGCGAATTTTTGCAATTCATGTTGATGTTTTATTTTTTTATTTTTAATTTTTGTTTGTCCAATACATTGGTTTTAAAATATTTTGATTAACTTTTATAAACGACTATATTTTCAAACTTTTTGCTTGTTTTTTTTTCGTTTAAATACTATTGGGGTTTCTTTAATTAGTTCTTTTGCTTCTTCAAAAACTTCGGGCTAAAACTCATTTTACCAAATATTTTAATTTTGCGTTCAACATGCTTTTTGCCTTTAAATGCGTCTGTATTTTAACTTTTTGTTCACTCTCTTTTAACCACAAAAGTACTTGATGAATTTTAAACGCAAAGCTTAAGAATTTTTTGTTTTCATAGAATACTTACAAGTTTTTGCTTGCTTGGACTTTGTCAAACTTTGAGGTTTTTAAAGTGAGTTCACTTTATCTTCTCAATGTTAAAAATTTTTGCATGGCATAACTTTGTTGAAAACAAAATAAATAGAGTAAAATAATAATTTTATCATTTTTCTTCTAAAATGCATGGATTGTAAATAAATGATGAACAATAATTTAAGATGATGGGAAACATTTTTAAAAACAAAACTTTTTTTTATAACTTTTGTTTTTAAATTGATTAAATAGCTAAAGTTTTTGATTATTTTGCATGTTTTGAAAATTTTTGGTTTCTTTTTCTAGATTTTAGATATGTACTTAAAAAATGTATTCCAATGATCAAGGACAGGAACTTCATGCATTTATTAACTAAATTTTAGGCCTACAAATATGCAACACCATATTTAAAATGCCTGCTATTAATTTCGTAGAAAATTTTAGTGAATATATAAAATATGTTGTTTCGTATCTTAAGGCCTGAGATTTAATTAATAAATGCATGAAGTTCCAGTCCCTGCTAATGATCACAGGTGGTGTTCTCGAAACATGAATATTTTTTGCTATTTAAAACATAAATCCTTAATGATTTCGGTATAGAAAAGAAGTTGTTTGTATTGGAAAAATTCAAGTTATGAAACCAATTTTGGTGACGAGTTATTAACTTATTACCAGCGGTATTTGTAATTTGATCAGAGCCCCTAAAAGTATGTTATATCTTATATAATAATATAATACCAGGATAGATTATCAAACAGCGAAATTAAATATATTCATTTATAAATTTAATATTATCCCTATAAATAGGCAGCGGCAAAATTTAAATATACGATTTTAATTTATTGTAAAACAGTGGAGGACTTTGTAAATTTTTTGCTGCTTATTTTTTAGAGTCATAATTATTTTGCAAATGTACAGTTTTTTTACCTGCTTATAGCATTTGTTTTTATTAAGTTCATTAAAATGTAGCATGTTTTTTGGGGTTTTTAAAATAGTTGTTTTTTATTTCATTAATAGTAAATGCCATTTAAACCATACATGGCAGTTTTTCATTACCATTGAAATTTCATTACCATTTTTGGATAATGATGAAATTGAAAAATATGTCATTACCATTTAATGATAACGAAATATTTTCCATTAGAAAAATCATTATTAATGGTAATGAAATTAGAAAAAAAAACTAATTACAATTGATAAAAAAAAGTATTTGTTTAAAAACAAATCCTTTGTTGGAAACAGGGTTGAAAAGTAACAACACATATTTGTTTTTAAGATTTTATTTTATGAATGGAATGTACAATCTTCCATCACACGAAAGAAGCGATTTTGATTTGTGTGGGACTTCGCGAACAAAAATCATGACTTCTGGAACTCCTTCAGGAAGCGCTTGCATCCGTCTTCTTGGATCGCATGAAAATAGTTTTTCACCTGCTTAAATGTCTTCTGGAATGCCGTCAGGAAGCGTTCGGTAATGTAATAAGGCCAGAACTGCTTCTGGGTAAGCACTTTTTTTGCTGGGTTTAGATTTGATCGAAAATATCTCTACACAGTTTTGTTAAATATAAAAAAATATGTTTACATGTGGAAAGCTGATTTTTAACTGATTTTTGAAGTTTATATCTTAAGATTGATGAGAAATATATTTTACCATACATCCAACCTCGTCGCTTTTCAAGAATATTTTCACTTTATGCCTTGCCATTTGCTTTTTTTTTATTCTCTTTTAGCTTTTAAAATTTTAAAAAATTCAAGATTTTTCTCAGTTCTAGATTTAGCAAAAATTAAATAAAATCCTAAAAGTATGCAAGTTTGAAAAGCCATGTATTGAAAAGTTGTTATCATAATTCACTGATTCCGAAAGCATTCCATCTATTTAAAAGATTCTGCGCTGTCGCACTAACGCACTAACCAAATAAAAAATTTGTAAAAAAACAATTTTGTTGATGCAAATGCAATTTTTATATTTAATATGCATTTTGGAAATTATTTTCCTTAAAAGAATTCTTTGGCGTTAGGCAAAACGTTTTTAAGTCAAAAAAAGGATTTCGAGTTTTTGATTGGGTTTAACTCAATTTTTTTTCTTTCGGTTGGTATCAATAACTTATGTCTAGCACAACTGCTTCTCATCGTAATTTGCTCTTTAGGCAATAAGTCAGAGAAATGCTTTTTTATTTGGTATTAACGACAAACTTCAGTTTCTGACTTAAGACCTTTTTGCCTAACTTCAAAGAATTGTAAACATGCTTAAGTTGAATATGTTTTATATAATATTAAAAAAAAATTGCCTTTTTGTAATCTAATTTATTTTGGCTTTCAAAAATAAAGTCGAGAAAATTGTCTATTATTTCTTTACATAAACATGAATAGTTTTTCATTTCAACAGAACATGTAGTAGATTTACATTTTTATTATTTAAATATCAACAAATGTTTTCTGATCTAGTATAATATATAAGAAATATTTCTGTTAAATTTTAAAAATACTATTTTAAGTAAAAAAAATAAGAGTAATTTCATTTTAATTTTAAGTTAGAATAAGCCATAATAAATGTCACACACTCTCAAATATTGTTGTTCTAAAATTTTGTAAATTTGTCAAGGACTTTTGTTGTTCGTCATAATGTAAATAATCATAACATTATTTATATTTATTATAGTGACAATAGTGATGATGAAAAATCATTAAAAAAAATCTGTTATCATACACAAAAAGCAACAACTACAAAAAAAAAGAACACTACAAAAATCACACAAACACTCTAAATATATGTATATGTTGCTTTCCCAGCCAACTGTCCCGCTATAGGAAAAAGTATGTGGCACCAATGCCAAACTAACAGTATTTGTTCTCCCATTTAAGACAAAAGAAAAATGGAACAACTTTTCTAAATTTCCCAACATTTTTGTTATTTATAAAAAAAAAGTTTACATATTTTTTTTATCGGTCCAGCATGTTTCACAATGTAAGTCGTGTTAGTTTTGGAGAAGAAATTCGTTGACTTTTGTCCATCTTGTATAAATCAATATTTCTGTGTAATTTTATTATACGTAGTATTTATTGCTCATACGCCACGCCATTGATATACACATTGATGTTGTTTTGACATAGAACTATTGAAATATAAGTATATACAGGACAATATTCAATGAATATTTTCTACTAAACTTATCCATGTAACACTTTGAAACTGGACAGATAAAAAAACATTTAAAAATTTTTATAACAAAAAAAATTTATTCAATTTTTAGATAAATTGAGTTTTATTATATTACACTAAAAATTCGGAACTAGGTTTGGTTTTTTTTTTGAAAATTTAATTTTTTCAAACTCTTTATAAAAAATGTAATGATTTAGTCAAATTTCTTTTTATAAAAAAAAAATTTATTCAATTTTCATATAAATTGAATTTTGTGTTACACTAAAAATTCGGTACCAGTTTTGAGTTTTATTTTGTTTTGTGGGCGTTGTGGTGTTATGGTTATCGCGTTGGACTGTTACACAGATGGTCCCGGGTTCGATTCCCGGTGACGACAACATCGATTTAGAAAAATAATATGTATGAGTTTTATATCGCAGCGCACACCTTCGGTGTTCTTATAGCACTTAACCCCACCAAAATAAAATAATGAATCAGGACTATGAATCAAACAGCTTCAATAAGTTCGCAAACTCTCCATCAGGTGGCGAGCAACAACTGTTCTAAGACTTATCATCTCGCGCAATTACAGTGTTCCCATGTTTGAAGCCCTTCATCTTCCCTCTCCTCTACTAACCCCTTTCCAAAGAAAGCAACACATTAATTAATCGGAAGAATTTCCTGAGCGTTGCTTCTCTTTATAAAAAAAAAAATAAATATTTAAATATGAGAACAAATAGTGTTATTTTGGCAATGCTGTTATAGTGGGACAGTTGAATTGGAAAGCCACATATGTACATTTAAATATACTGTACATGTTGATGATATGATGTTAATATTGTTGTTGGTGTTGTGCATACATACCAAACCGCTGATATACACAGTAGAACAACAGTAACATTAGTTGAACCACACACACATACACACAAATAACATAAGCAAAACAAGGATGTAGTCATGTGTGACTGTGAATGAATAAAACTTCAAATAAATGAGAAATAACAACCACAAATTGTAACATTAAATGCATACAATCAACATAAACACACAAACACAAACAATCTACTGCACCATACACACACACACACACACACACTCAGCGACTCATGGAACCATATCTAAACAAATGAATGTCATAAATGAGATTTTCGTATGCTCACATATGTGTGTATGTGTTCCAATGTGATTGCTAGTTTTGTTGTTTTTTTAAAATCCAAACAAAAATTCGCAGCAAAATAGTAAAAAAATTTTTGGGACAAAAATCACATTAACAAGCAACAGAATATAAAATGCTAACTAAAGGACTATAAAGTGGTAGTGTTACAAAATATTTACAATAAAACTAAAGGAAATAAAACTATTCGTCTAAATATATACTTTGAGATATTTGAAGAAAAGCATTCTGATCAACTATTAACAAAAAAAAAAAAAAAATATAATGAAGAGTTATTTTAAATAATTTTCCTTTCTGTTTCTGTTAAATAAATTTAATTTAAAAATTGGTTCGTCCTGTTACAAGGTCATTAATTTAAAATTTTACATAAAACCCGTGGAAAAATGAAACATACTTTTAGGGGATAATTTTAAAGTTAGACTCGGTTCATACACGGCAATTTTACTTGCGCAATTCTTGAGTTTATAGAAGAGGGAGAGAAAGAGAATGATAGGGGGTAAAGACTTGCCCGTACTCCAATTCCGTTTTGTTTTGTCATCCGCAATTTTCAACACTGCAGGTTGATATACGAAAATTGCCGAAACAAAATTTTCCTGTGTGAACACAAAAGCAATTTCAAATGAGAATTGAAGAAAAATTGCGCAATTATAATTGCCGTGTGTGAACCAGGACTTAGAATGAATATGTATAAAACAAACTGCAGGTTGATATACGAAAATTGCCGAAACAAAATTTTCCTGTGTGAACACAAAAGCAATTTCAAATGAGAATTGAAGAAAAATTGCGCAATTATAATTGCCGTGTGTGAACCAGGACTTAGAATGAATATGTATAAAACAAAACTACTTATATTATATATAACGCCTAAAAATACGTAAAATTATAAACTTATGTTTAATTAACCTGTTCAACCAAGCCGCTGTTATCGGAATTATCCCGATTTTTAAAGGCTGATGCCGCCTTGAATTTTTTTCCGCTTTTTCTACTAAAATCCTGAATTTGAATATTAGGAATTCTTAATAAAATTTTTATAATCTGTATTAAAATGTTTTAAAAACGGACCAGATATTTGTTTTTTTGAGTTTTTTTTTTTTATTATTGAAATAAAGTTAGCAGAGCCTGTGATAAAATTTAAATATTTCTTATAGTGTCAAAACGAAGTCTAAACTGTGTCATAGGAAAATATGTTAACGCAAAGAACTTATGAATTTAGTTTTTTATTTTATTTTTTTATTGAAAAAGGATCTGTAGGGTATCTTTAAATACGCAAATTCAAAGTCTTTTTACTAGCGAAGTTAATTAAGAGCATTTTTATTATAAAAAAATTTAAAATTTTTAAATTTTTTCAAAAAAATGTAAAAAAAGAAAATCCGGAAAATGTTGGTTATTTTGTATAATCTCTTTAAGCGATTTGAAACCATTTCGAAAAAATTTAAGAATACTGCTGAAAACTATTTTTCGTTCAAAATACTCACATTTAGCTCGGAAATTGATTTTCAGCAAATATTTTTTTTCAAATTGAAAAAAAACATTTTATCAAGAAGAGAACATTTTAAAATAGCAATAACTTCACACAATTTTTGAAGTAACATTAGAGCCATTTTAACTAAAAATTGCAAATATTTTAAAAGCCGTATTTTAAGACAAAAAAATTATATATCTTGGTTTTTGCTCCAAACCCCATTTTTTTCGTCTGCCGAGTCGCACTTTTGAAACAGTTGTTCACGTTATGTATAGTACAACTATGTCAACTTAACCCATTTTGTACCAAGCATATATTTCTTGAGATTTTTTTGGCAAACATTGGTTGGAAGATACGTTGGTTTTCAAGTATGCATTTTCGTTAAATTGTATAGCCTAAACGACCCCTCTAGTGGTGGTATACCCCTCTAGTGGTGGCACTTGAAGGGTTAGTATATTTTAAAAAATTTGTTTTTAATGTATTAACAAGTCAAATATCTATCCACATATTACACACATTTTAAATTGTTGTTTTCGCACTATTTTTAAGATTTTTTTTTAAAAATTTTGGTATTTTTAGACAATGGTTGAAAATTGCTATTTTGCAACTCCAATCGGTCAAATTTATATGTTCCTTTGTTAGTTGAGAGAAAATAGCACATTTTTATACTAAAAAGAAAAACGGATTAACTTTCTGTTTACTTCCATTTTTACGAAAACAACTCGATTAGATTGGTAAATTTTTTTCCAAAACTACATGTTGAATGAAAAGTTTTTCGATTTCTAAAAGTTTTCCTATATGTCTTTTGTCGATACCAATAAATCCCGTTTAATACGCCAGTCTTCCTTATTTTTTTTTAATATTTTTTTAGAAAAGTGCTTTCAAAAAAGGCGAAAAATAGTTTTTTCCAATCATTATGAGGCAACCATGGAATTGTAAATTTATAAAAAATTTTAACCACGTTTTTGGACAAGACTGCAGATTGTAACATGCTTTTTACTGCGTTGTTATATCACATTTTTTTTTTATTAAAAGTTATCGGCTCTTAAACATTGGTGTGTTTTAAAGGCACGCTGATAAAAAACAAGTTACCAGAAGCTTAAAGGTACAACACTTTGATACAGTCAAAAAATAAGCTAGTAAAACGTCTTGCAAATCAAGTATACTATTTTTTTGTGAAAGTAATTGTCTATTAATTAAATTAAAGACAAAATAAAGTATTTACATTTAATAGAGAGTAAACTAAATGTTTATAATGATTATAAATGTAGCGTCAATTAGAAAATGCAAATAAATATACGTTCAGGTAGACAGACTTAGGTAATTTTTTATGTTTCCTTTTTCTTATTGCAAAAATAGGGTTGTATATGTCATATTTTGTAAATTTTTGGCTTCGTAATCATTCTCCTGATTAAATTTTGCTGACTCAGCAAAATTTTTTGCTGTCTGTACTAACTTCTTTGGACCCAGCATACACAATTGTGAGCTTTGATGTTTTCTCCTAAAACTGCGAGTATTTCCCATAGTAATAGATTTATTGAAATGAAAAAAAGTCCTATTATATTTTTAATTTTATTTATATTTTTAATTTTAAAACTAATTCCCATAATTTTATTTCGTACAGTGTACTATTTTTATAAATGACTCAAATACTGTTTATATGATGATGTTGCTGATGGTGATGTTTAATGCATTTTTTTTTGTGGTTTTGTCATTCACTGTAGCTGCTCCTATAACTATACTTCACTTTTGCTAATGTTATATAAAAACACTGAATAGCAGCATTTTAATTTTTATATAGTGACAACAACAACAAAAAAAGCACATACAAAAATTGTTCGTAACAAAATGAAAACATAAAGCACTTTGTGCAATATTGGCAAAATGTCGCTTTTTTTCATAAAATAACTAAAACATGAAAAAAAAACGAAAAGTTTGTAAAAAAATTTAAAGTGAGGGAGGAAAAACACAACATAACTAAACGTTTTGAATGCGGTTTCATGCCTGATGAGGTTTTTCGAGAATTGTTTTGAATATTGTATGTGTTGTATGTTGAATGTTTTGAAATGTCATTAAGGACAAAGTATAGACAACACCAACAACACTCTTTACATATATACACACACTCTTGCAAATCGTTTGATATACTACACACACTAACACACAAACATGCAGAATACAAAATTATAGTGCGATATTAAGCCTCTACAGACAAAAAGACAGCTAAGGCAAAAGCTAAAAAAAATAAATAACAAAACGAAACGAAATGCAGAATAACAAATACTTTATGGATCCTTAATACCACAAACAAACAAATAGCTAAAACAAAATGTGTATGTGAAATAAATTTTAAGTCTTTTAGGATATTGTCTATATGTATGCGCTTGTATGTGTTTGTGTGCTTTTAGGATTTTCTATCATTTGTTGCTAGAGTATTTTTGCGTTGTTGTTTATTTTCCTTTGTTTTAGTTAACAAAGTACAGATTTAAAAAACAACAAAAATCTATAATTAAGAAGAAAACAATATCTAACGAAGCAGAGGCAAGAGAAAGAATTATTTTAATTAAAGATTTTTAATTCAGATTTTTCTTGTTAAAAATAAGAATATTTTTATTAAACAAATTTGAACATAATCAAAGTTGTGTGGAGAATAGAAGTGAAATGCTTTTAGAGGCTTAAAAAACAACCCAGCAAATATTTGGAGTCCGGAAAGACTCTTAAAAGACTCCTGAGACCTTTTGAAATCATAACAATAAGTGGGTGTTTTCCTTTATAGATGAAGCTTCTTTCTGCGCGCTCTTTTATGACTCATAAAACACTCTAAATTCTGAACCTTTTGACTGGAAATTCCCTTTTTTCTGAGTGTTATATGAGCCATATAAGAGTCTCTTATATTCTTTTTCTGAACCCTTTTGAGAGTAATTTTTGAGATTTTTTTGAAATATTTTCGACTTTTCTGAAGCCCTATTTAATTAATTTTCAAAATACAAAACAGGAATATGTTCATTAGGGTGACATTGTATTTTTTTTTAATTTCAAGTTGTGTCAGAATAATGTGACACTTGGTCTAAAACTTCAGTGATAAAAATTTAAACCAAATCGGATTACGCTTTCGGGATGCGCATTGAGGTCAAAGTTCTAAGTTCAAAGTTGAAATTTTGTTTTTCAATTTTAGTCAAATGAAGTAAACGAATCGGAACGATTTAAGCATTATCGGAAAGGGAATTAAAATACCTTTTCAACGAGGTATAATATGCCCACATTTAATTAACCCATTATAAACCAGATTAAAATTTAGTATTTATTTTACTCGTTTATTTTTAATCTGTTTTTATGAAACGACCTTTTTATTTTAAAAATTATCCTAACTAAGTGGCCAATAAGTTGTGGACAAGATATTTAGCTCTCATTTTAGGTATAATACGACTCCGTAGCTGTATAAACGTCATAGTAAAGGGTCCGCCATCTAACGTTTTTTTTTTTTTTTCAACTAGTGCTTATTTCGTGAACGAATATGATCCGTATGTTCGTTATCTTGTGAAAAAAGTGAAAGAAACTGGCATCCTCATCGATAAACCAAAGCGTGAAAAGCCAAAAACAATGCGTACACCCGAGAATATTGCTGCTGTGGCAGAAAGTGTGCGTGAAGCTCCATCAACATCAATTCACCGTCGTTCTCAACAATTGAACATTTCGGAGACATCATTGAGACGAATTTTGCATAAAGACCTTGGTATGACGCCATACAAAGTCCAATTATTTCAGGAGTTCAAAAAAAAAAATTTATTTGGCTGACCCTTTAATTACGTGTTAAGTTTTGACATATTTTGACATGTTTTACCTTTTTTAGTTTTTATGTTAAATTTTTACTGCTACTTATTTTTAAGTGTTATAATGTGATAAAGAAAAAAAATAAGGGATTCGTACTTTTCTAGCGGCCCAATCTCAATTTTAGGGGTTAAAAAGTGCGGTAAAAAATAATAATAATATGTTTGATTTGCTTTATTTTTGTAAATATACGGAGGTTGAAAGCTCGTTATAAATTGAAAAAAAAAAAAATGGCCCAATTTTTCGTTTTTTCGCATATTTTGAATTGTTTCAGAAAAATTTTCGATAAATGGATACCAAATGAAAGAGCTTTTGGAGACGAATTAAATGATATTCAAGTATTTTTGTTATTAAAAAAAAATGTGTTTTAAGTGATATTAAAACTAAGTCTTTTTTAAAGAATTATATCTGGATTAAACTAAAGAATATTTATATTAATGCCTATTAAATTTAATAGAGGGGGTGTTCGCACTTTTTTCGACATTCGTAACTGTTAGACTTTGATGGCACTTTTTCCGTAGATCTTTTACGCTTTTTTTAAATATTTCAAAAATAAATGGCAACCCTAACACACTACATAGGCAATATTGGTATCAACATTTGTTTTCTAGAGATCATCAAAAATCAGAAATTAATTCGTTTTAGACATGTTTTCATACAAAAATGTCTTGAGTTTTTAAACCTTAAACGTGAGATTGGGCCGCTTTTTTATTACATATCCTAATTTCATTAAGATCGTAGAGAACCCATTGGAAGACTCTTCTTGTTAGAAAAAAAGGAGTTGTTATAAACACGTCACACGAATTTGATGATGAGCTAAAATAAAAATTTATGAAAAAGCCGTCCAAAATTAATATTAAAATAATTACCGTCATTTAACTGCATTCCACTTTCATATCCTCTTTTGTAGACGTAATACTTAAGGTCCATCTTGTCGCTTGGTTGCAATAGTAGCTAAATCCCGAATTTTTCGCATTTCTTAATACTTTTAATTTGTTTTAAAATTTATTTTTAAAATTTCTTTATTTATTCGACAAATTTATTTGACAAATTCATTACAACTATTAAATATTCGTACATTTACACACATTGTGTCTAATAAATTTTTTTAAGCACAAAATACTAACAGAGCCTATTAATACATTTAATGTGTATTTTTGTAGACAGAAATGTGTATACAGAAATTTTACACATTTGATGTCTAAATTTAGGCAGTATGTGTTATTTTACATAAAAATTTACTTACTCTATAGCAGTAAATTTAAAATCACTTTTAGAGTGTGCCCTTATGTAGGGCAATTTTTAAAATAAATAGGCTTTTTCATAAAAAAACATGAGAAATCAAAATTTCAACTTTGAACAATGACCTTTGATTTGACTGACCGATAAGGGTCACATCTATTATGAGTTGCTGAAATCGGGTCAGACGATCACAGCGGACCTGTACCAAACAACTGATTCGAAAAGCTACCGGAATATGCAAATCCCACATTTTTGAGTTATATGTAGTATTTCAAGTATACAAAGCGGCATTGATGTGCCATTAAATTTTTTTTTTAATTTTATTAGCCGCAAAAATTAAAAATTTTTGAAAAATTTTCATATTAATAGGTCCACTAAGCACTAAGTACGATTTTTACTTACGTTTATTCTCTTTGTGTTTGAAATGTGATGAACAAAGTTATAAATATTTTAAACGTTTCGCTGCTCTATACATATCTTTTTTTCATTAATAAAAAAAAACATTTTTTTAATACGTATTCTATCTTTTTTCTCTTTTTAGGTAAGTGTTCTCAAATTAGAAAAAATTATCACAATAGAGCCCATTTGAAGTATTTAGTAAGTACGCAAATATAATTTTTTACATTTTTTAAGTCTACACTTAGAATACACTTTATGTAGATAAACCCCACTGCAAATTTAGTTGAAAACAAATGAAATCTAACTTGAAAACAGGACGACTTACATTTCAGTAAATTCAACTAACAATGTGATTTGTTTTATACTGTTCAGACAATTATTCACAATTACAGTAAAAATAAGCTACATATGTAGTAAAAAATAAACAAACATTTATTTATTTTATTTTTTTAAACAAAAAAAAAAAACTACGGTATAAAATGAATGACAAATCATAATAAAGTAATTTGATGTGGTTTGTTTTTTAAATGCACTACAATTGTAGACAAATTGAATTTCTTCTACAAATAACTGTTTTTTCATTTAAAAATGAAGATACTGTATTACAACTCGAACAACTACAAATATTTTCAGCAGAAGTTCCCTGAGTGTAGATTTCTTATTAAGATTTATTTAATCAATTGAGAATATAATATATGTATCGTGAATACTAAAAATAACATTGATTTTTATCTTAATTTTATGTCATCAATTGATTAAATTTTTCTACACTCACAATATTATTACGTTAAAAACTAACAAAAAAAAAATACACAATTAAAAACTGATGTTTCTGTATATTCAAACCTTTTTGATATTTATTTTTAAACATTGCTTAAATAACCGATACAAGTAGTAAAAACAACAGAAAATCTTTCAAAACAACCTTTATATTTAACGGTCAAAACGTAAAAAATCAATTTTTTTCCTTTTTTTTTGAAATTTAAAAGTTTTTTTACCTTTAAATCTAATTTTCACCACTGTATCAAGGATTTTAAATAATTTAAAAAAATGTTCAGACGCAAAAGCGGATTTTAAAGGTACAATTTTCAAAATTAAAAAATTTTGTTGTGAGAATGTTATATTTTGCTAATGCTTTTTTTCTGTTAAAAATAAATGATTTTTACTAAATGTTTTAGAAATAATTTAATTTTTTGACGTATAAAAAAGTTTTAAATTATCGTGTGTTTAGTTAGAATATTGTTTTACCTCGAGTCCAAAAATCTAATATGATATGATTTTGTCATACACTCAGGTAACTTCTTCTTTAAAAATATATAGTTGTTTAGGTTGTAATACAGTTTCTTTATTTTTAATGTAAATGTCAGTCATTTGTAGAACAAATTAAATTTTTTACTAACCTTATAGTTCATTAAAAAAAAAAAAACCACATCAAATGACTGTTTTATGATTTTACAGTTTTTTTTTTTTGTTATTTAAAAAAATAAAAGTTTGTTTATTTTTTTACTAACATATGTGATTAATTTTAACTACAATTTTTTGAATAGTAAAAACAAATGACAAATTGTTGTTGAATTTAATGAAATGTTAGTCGTCCTTTCTTCAAGTGAAATTTCATTTGTTTTACTTACATAATATCCTTAGTGTAGAAAAAGCTAAAAAATATATTTTTATGGATTTAAATTGATATTTGATTTTATAAATAAATTTGAATCGGTAACAGAAATTATAATGTGAGTGTATAGTACTCTTGTTGTATACAAATTTATATGCAAAAAAAAAAATTTACAAATAATTTAAACTTTTTAAATTTGTAATCAGATAGCAAAAATGAATCGCATTTACTTAAAATGAAGTGCTTCATTATAAATGATACATTTTTTTTTTTTAATGTTCATAGCTTTTTTTAGTATTTTGCTTCGATTCTGTTTAAAAGTATTTATATGATTTATGTATTAGTTTTTTATGAGTTATATGGAAAATGAAAATGAAAATGAATTTCCATAAACATTTTATCCACAATTCATTGGAAACAAATATAGTACGAGTACTACAGAATAAAAACTATGATTTTTTTTAAATATTTGTTTGAGGTTAAGTATGCATAAAGGGACCTGTCTTTATCTGTGCATCAGGGCCGTTTCCCCCAACATGATTTGACAAAATTTTAAAGTGTTATTATAAATAACATCTTTTTGGAAGAAGGTTGTATATTTTTTAATTAATGTAGAAAAATGTTCACGAAATTTGGAGATTTTTAATTGATTACAAAGTTAGGGTTTAATTAGTTTTTGTCCGGCTTTTAGTCTTGCAACATTTTTTTATAGGAAAATACTTGCAACTCTAAGCCGCTTTTAGCATTAAAACTCTCTCTTTCTCTCTTATTTTGTGCGGCTTGCGACGACAAAAATCATGAAAAGTTAAAAATTTTGATTTGAAACGAGCGATAAAACTATACTGCCATAATTTGAACTTTCTCACTGGATTAAAAAAAGTATTTGCTTTTGATTATAAACTCTAAAACAGCCCCCCCCACATACACACAAGAAATTCATGACGACGGCCCTGATATGCATACATTCGCCAAAATAAAATTGCATGTAAAATACTTTTCTCAGATTTTCATAAACATACGAGTAAAGAAAACATAAATAATTAAAATAAACAAATAAATATCCATAAATTCGGATTTTAGAATATTTGTATACGAAATAATAATAATAATAATACTATCTAATAATCATCATCAGCATCTACAATTATAAATATGGCTTAAAATGTACATATTGAAGGTATAATATCAAAAAGCCCTAACTCTATTTTTCATTTTTTTAGCAAACAAAAAAATTCTAAAAAGAAATCTGAAAAACTTTAAATATACAATAGTTTTGAATACAGTTTTTAATGCATACTGACAATAACAAAAATTATATCGAGATCTTATATTCAATAATCGCTATGAACCAAAACACATTTTCAGGAGAGACAAAAATTTGATTTACGCCCAAACTCTTAAAGTGCAAATGAATCTATCTTTTAGAATATTTTTTAAATATGACTACGGAATCCTAAGTATATATAAAAATAATATATTATTTTGCGTTATTCGCGCTGCTATGGTTAATAAAGGGGATAATAGCAATTACAAAATTTAAATATTTTTTTGGCTGATAGAGGGTATGGCACTGTAAACAAAATTATATAATTTGCAATTCTATTCAAGTTTTTACGTTTTCTCTAAAGTTGTTTCAATGTATAACAATTTATAAAAAAAAATAATAATTCGTATTCAACATTAATACAAATCTTACTATTACTTACTTAGACTTTGATACAAACGCCCAAAATTTAATAAAATTTTAAAACATGTGCCACTATTTAAAACAAATTTTACTTAAATTGAACTAAAAGAATTTTTGTTCCACCATTGCAGGTGCAAAAAAACTAAAATTATACCAAGGACCAAGTTGAAATAATAGAATAGCCAATATCTAAAATCGCCATTTACTACAATATTAACAAATCACAGCGGCAATTTAAAATTATTCAATGATTTTGTTTTAATATTTCCCAGCAATTAACTTTTCATTCTGTAAATTTAATGTGAATTTCAGCAAAAAAATTTGTTTTTAAAGTACTCTAAAATAATTTTTTGTTATTGTTTTGTAATCTGCACGTCAAAATCCAATGATTGAATGCTTTTTCTTAAAGAATACTGTAAACGTATTTTACGGGACACACTAATAAACAAGTTTAAATGCTTGTTTATTAGTGTGACCTGTATATATTAAGTACAGTTGTAGGAAACAACTTCGTTTAGTAATAAGACAATTTTAATAAGTCGATAATATTAATGTTGTTGATAGAGGTTATTGCATTAAAAAATAAATGTTATGGTTGATAGAGAAATAACAAATATTAAAAAAAAAGTACTAAACATAATTTTTTCTCTATATAAAATTTTTATTAAAAGTTTTCCTAATCAGGCTTGCGAACGAAATGGTTTTCAAATGCAAATAAAAGATTATTCCAACATCTTCAGGGATTTGATTTTATTGAATATATAATCTTTTTTGTCAAGTTTACATTTAAATTTCTTTTGTAAAATTGGTAAAATATGAATCAACAGTACTACATTAAACATTAAATGAAATTGGTTCATAGAGTGCATTGAATATAAAATAGTGTTACCAATTATTCGACCTAGGCGATTAACCGGCTAAGGCATTATTGGTTATTCGACAAAATAGGCGATTAATCCTTTAAAGCAAAATAAATATTTCTTATCAATAATAACACAAAGAACTGCTCTGTTTTTGTAAAATATCAAGTAAATCAAACTCCATTGATTTATTAAGTGTGAGTTAAGGATGATGACGATTTTGAAAGGAATCTTCCTTATAAAATTGAGGCTTCATTATGGAATAATCAAAGGACTCTGTAAAAAGAAAAGGCTCTCAGATATGTTCAGTGGAAATAAACACCTACCCAGGCAGAAAACTATAATCGGCACAGTGTTGACAAACGTGGGACTAACAATCTTGACAGTATTGTCCTGTTACCCGATTGTAGATTATATTATTTTTCTTATAACCCGTTTCTGTGCTGAGTTTTACATCGATAATTTTTTATTGCAATTGTTCCAAAAGCAAACGGTTATTTCGGCCAAAGTGAAAGCGGTGCTCAAAACACTTGAGCTAATTTTTATGTTATTTGATCTTTAAATTTAGTATTTACCATAACAGTGAATTTCTCAAATTTAAAAATTTTGACTGTCAATTTAAACCATAATTGTTTTCAGATCTTTTTTTTTTTTGAGTGTCTGCTATCAGTCTCTGGTTTCTTTTGCATAATCATAAAATTGGCTACATCTTGGAAACTAAGCAATATAGAGCCAAATTGTCAAACATTTATTAATCCGGTACTTCGTATACTTTAGTCCTTATTAGCCTGCCTCTGGTCAGATTCGGAGAGTCAAAAACTCAAAACTTAGTTGATTCAGCAAAATTGTAAATGTTAGTTAAAATTGAGGTCACCTAAATTCAGCAGACTATTAACATAAACTCAACTTCATTGAAAATTCTGCAGAAACAATTACGGTACTATTTTCTGTTATCGTAGCATAACTTTCAACTATTTGTACGGGCTTTTTTATGAATTTAGAACCACTTCTAAAACTAGTTCTTGCTAGGTCTGTCTTTCATTTTCAGTGCAACGGTTTCGATTTCCATTGATCTGGTTCTTGTGCCAACAGATTATAAACAATTTCTTGGTAGATGAATATGGCAGTTGTGAGATAAATGTAGAACAAAAACAACCATTTCTTGAAAAAATCAATTTAAATTTTTAAAAAAATTAAAGCAGGAATTAAACATTTTCGTTCCAATTTTCTAAAGCTTTTTAGTTGATTTAAAAAGTTTTCTAAATACTCAAGGATCGCTTTCACTCGATTTTAAAAGAACCTTATGATATTTCATGTAGCGTTTCTTTTGTTACCGTTTTTTTTTTTTGGCTATTTTTAGACATAATTAAGAAAATTAGCAAGTTTTGCAAAAAAAAATTAAGGCAAAAATCCATATAACAAAATTAACCGGTTAATCGACCTATTTTAAACGATTATTCGGGTTGAATAATTATTTGAGTTTTAACTTATTTACTTCTGCAATAACCGAAATATAGGCGATTAATCGAGGAATCGTTTAATCGATGAACCGAATTGGAAACACCAATATAAGGTCTCGATATTTTGCATTTACAAACATTTTGTATCCCAAGTTTTAAGATTATTTTCCCGTCTGAATCGGTTCATCGATTAAGTGAATAGGAAGGTCTCAATATATTGCATTTACAAAAATGTTGTATCCGAAATCTTTTAGAGTTTTAAAATTTTTTTTTCACGTCTCCTCAGAAGAAATAAAAAACGGAGTTAGGACCTTTCATTATTAAGTCAACGATATGTACGTATTTTCATGCATTGTATTTGTCAGTCCATAAACATGGTTATAAAATATTAGCATAAAATAACGAGTAATTATATTTTGTATGTTTTCATTTTCAAAAAAAACAAAAAAAAAAAAAGAAATAAACGAGAACGTAATATAGGTCAACGGAAATTTTGATCATAAAACATTCTAGTTGGTACTTTAGTTTCAACCACTTCAAAAATATTTACACACTTTTAATTTGTTGTATTCTAGCCTCTATTTGGCGTTACGAAAAAACAAAAACGATTTCATCTTAAATGTGAAATAGTCAAGAACTGAATCACAGCTTTGTTTTATATTTCATGGCTAAAATGAGTCATTATTATTTCATATTAAAGCCATAACAACAGCAGCAACAATTTCATGTTTGCTACCGTTTTTTTTTATCTGTTTTGTTATGGTTTTAGGTTTACACCTAGTTTTTTTTCTTTTTTTTCTAAAGATCAGCATCATCATCAGCTTGTCTACACAATTGATTGATGCTTAAAAGCAACTGTTGATAAAAACACAAAATAAAATAAATTATATAAATGTCAAATAAAAAGATTTGTTTTGTTTAATACAAAAAAAATATTTTCCTTTTTTTGTTTCTGCAATATTTTAGATTGTAAAATTGATAAAATACCTTTAAGGCGTTATAAGAAATGTTATTCAAAAATATGGCGCCCAACTCATTAAATAATTACACTTAATGTATGTGACAAAAATTTTACTCCCTTCATAAATCAGTCAAATGCAACAATATTATCTCTTAAAATTTAAGTTAATAAAATTCTTTGTGGACAAGAGACAAATAAATAAGATTTTAAAAATTAAAAGTGGCGAAACAATTTCCTGAAAATTTATGGGTGTCGAATCAAATTTTAAATCTGATTTGAGATTCGTATTCAGCGACCTCTAAAAATTTTAGAAAAAAATATATCATATAATGCGAAGATTTTTTATAAAAATTTATCCGCCATATTGGATCCGTCATTTTTAATATTTTAAATATGATTTTAGAGTCGTGTGCAGCGACTGCTAAAACTTTTCAAGAAAATATTTGACACAAAAACTATTACTTTTCCGAAAAAACTTCCGCCATAGTGGAATTTTTAAAATATGATATATATATATTTGATACAAATCCGATAACTTAAAAGAAAATCATCCGCCATATTAAATCCGCCATTGTGAATTTAAAAAATCTGATGTCAGATTCGAAATCACCGATTCCAAAAGACAGACAGTTTGAATTTTAAAATATGATGCCAGATTCGAGCTCAGCGACCCCAAAACCCGCTGTATGCCAATTTTCAAGCCGATTCCCGCCCTCCTTCACATATTTTTAAGCGTCTCAAAAAGTAGTATCTCAACTCTCGGCTCCATATTGGCTAAACCATCACTACATCCATATTGCGCCACTCGACTTTTGAAAGTAGAGATTTGCACAAAAATGTTAAGCCATTATACGAGGCGGATCAATAAGTCCTTGACTTTTTGAATGAAACACAGTTCTTTTTGCAAAAAAAAAATATATTTTTCAACATAATCTCCTTTTCGCTCAATACACTTAGTCCAACGTTTCTCCAATTTTTGTATCCCTTCCAAAAAATAGGATTTTTCGAGGTCCATAAAATAGGCATTTGTTTGATCAATAATTTCATCGTTGGAGCTAAATCTCTTTCCACCGAGCCATTTCTTTAGGTTTGGAAATAGGAAATATTCACTAGGGGCTAATTCCGATGAATGTGGCGGATGAGGTACCAATTCGTAGCCCAATTCATGGAATTTTGCCATTGAGACTGCGCACGTGTGCACCCGTGCATTATCTTGATGAAAAAGAACTTTTTTCTTGGCCATATGGGGTCGTTTTTGATTTTAAATCCTCGTTAAATCGGCCTAATAAGCTGGCATAATATTCGCCGTTTATTGTTAATCGATGTGGATTATCCCGCATGCATCCCAAAAACTGTTGCCATCACCTTATTGGCCAACAATCTTACTTTAGCCTTCTTCGGAGCCGGTTCACCCGGAGAAACCCATTGTTTAGACTGCTGCGTGGTCTCCGGAGTGTTGTAATGGATCCATGTTTCATCCAAAGTTACAAAACGCCAAAAAAAAACTCATTCGAATTGAGGTTAAACAACTCCAAACAATCCTTTAAAGTTGTCACTCAATGGTCAATTGAGAGCAAACGCGGCACCCATCTTGCAGACAGCTTTCTTAAACCCAACTGATCATTTAAAATCGAAACCACAATGCCTTTTGATATGCCTATGGCATCAACTATCTCACGCACTTTTAGTATTCGATTGGCGAACACCATATCGTGGATTTTTTCGACATTTTCGGGTGTATTGACATCAATTGGCAGTCCAGAACGTCATTGTACTTGTGCGACCACTTTTTTACCATTGAAATCGATAGTGCAGAGTCCCCATAGTATTTATCAAGCTTTTCCAAGCTTTCGCAAAAAAAATGTTTAATGAGCACTCGAAATTCTTTTTTGGGAGCAGTGTCGCATTTCATATAACTACGAGGGAAGTTCGAAAAGTCACGGACTTATTGATCCGCCCTCGCACAGCTCTGTACGTCAAGCTCAATTATGGACAGGGGGGTCTACCGTTCACAAAGAATGCCCCATATATTTAACCCTTCTGTTTCGTTTTTGGTCAAAATGAACCTCTTTCGAAAAAAATATTAAGAAACTATATTTAAAACTGGAGGTTTCAGTTTGAATTAATTTCATTAAATATATTACGTCAAGAACTTTCTAAATGGAAAAAAATGTATTATAATAAAATATTTAGTTTATCTCAAGAAGCAAATTTAACTTTTACAAAATTTAACTTATTTAATCCAATATTATTCTTTTATATTTTTCCAATTAAATTTGCTAAGGTTTGAAATTTGTTGATGAGATTTTTACATTGTTGTCTTTTTTTTTAATTTATGATTTATGTCATAATATTTATATTTAAATTTTTTGAGCAGAAAATCACGTTTTGAGCGTTGGTTCCATAGCGCTTAGATCTTTTATCGCTTCTAAATTTAAAAAAAGAGGATTTAAAAAAGTTTTTTTTTGTTTGATCGAAAAATTTCGAAAAATTTCCGAAAAAAACACCAACACACAATTTCAAATATTTTGAGTATAAAAATGTAAAATATATATAAAAAAATAGTTTGGTTTTAGTTGTTTTTACATACATTTAGTATGGGAGCTCCCTTAGGGAGTAAAATGTTGGCAGAGAGAAATAAAATTGAGTCGATCTCACATTTCACCCCTCTAGGAAGGAGCTGATTGCATAAAAAAATGTATCAAAAATAAAAAAATTGTATAGGGACCACCTTAAGGGTTGAATATAAAGGGTGGGTATTTTCTGCAAATATCTTGGGGTTAAGAGGATATTGGGGGTCGGTCATTCATTAGAATTTTCTTGGGGCTTCTTTATGACAGAAAGAGGGGGTGGAGCAAATTTTACCAAAATATAATTTTTGTATGGGGCCCGCCTTAATGAATTGTTATGTTCAGAAAAAGTTTTGAGGGCCAACATATAATGGGGCTGGTCATTTTACCCCTCTAAGAGCCACTCCGGGCAGTTGTTTGACTTTTTCTGGATTTTTAACTCATCGACGCCAACGGAGACATCTGCCCCCATTCTACCTACACCAAATCTTTTGACCATGCATTTTTGTTTGCGAACCTCATAAAATAAGAGGTTCCAGCGCATTGAATCGAAAAATCGTGCACTATACTACCCCTAATATACCCTTTTATATTGTAGTATATATTATTTGACATTGCTTATATGGCTTTTATGGATCAGCATATAAACATATGTGACCATACCCAATTATGTCAATTTGTATAAGATTGAATTAATGAGATAATATTAGATGATACCAAAACTCCAATAAAATCTAATCAAATTATATATTTTTATATCTATTTTTTTTTATTTGCTCCAATTATACAGCAGCAATTTCAGCATCTAATTATATTTGATTCAAAAATTTATTTTTAATTTTTCTCTTTTTTTTTTGTTTTATTTATTATATTTGTTTATGGAATCAATTAGTTTTATTAAAATTGTGAATAAAATTCCTACCGTTTACAAAAATCCAACTTGGAAAACTTATTTGTAATTCACTTTTTATGTTAACAAAAAATTTCACTTTATATTGCGTTTTTTTGAAATTACACAATAAAACGAAGAAAAACGTGTGCAATCAAGTCGAACCATTTTTAAAATAGTGAAAGCGGATACTTCACTCAATAACAGTTGAGAGATTTGACATATACATGCCACAACTCGAAAGGTTAACTTTAGGGAACAGGCCACAATAGGGAATATTCCCTTATTTAATATAATTTTACAACCTACATTTTTGTAAATCCTATTATCTTTGTATTAATATTGAACTTAAAATTTTCGTTTAAAATTTAAGAAATATTTATATTATTGACATCAATTTAAAGAGGTCCTTAAAAAATTGATATTTAATAAAATATTGAAAGTTAAACTGAACAAAAAAAAAAAAAAAAAAACAGTGCTGTCTAAATGTACCTTTATATACATATTTGTTGAAATATATTGTTTTTTTTTTACCTTTTTTGGTATGTAACTTTGTGTTAGATCTTATTTTTTTTTGTGCAATTTGTTTTTTCTTTTTATTTTATTGTCTAAACTGTCGTAGATGTCAAGTGAATACACCAACAGTTTTCGTAGCAAGAAAACGTCCGTTTTTTATATTAAAACATTTTTTCCTTAACTGATTGGTTTTTGTAAAAAAAATGCTACTTGGTTTTTGTTTTTTTTTCTTTTTCTTTTCAATGTCATCGTTTATCAAATTGTTGTAGAGCATAAAAAGAATGGAATATTTGTACAAAAAAAAAAAAAAAAAAAAACATTTTATTGAAAGGAAAATGACACATCAAAAAAAAAAAAAATTCTAAAAAGGGAAAATATAGAAAACCGTAAAAAAACACAGTTTTTCAAGACACATGGTGTCATATCAAATGACATTATTGTAAAGTAATTAATTAGGGCACCATATTCCATTTTTCTTAACTTCCTTTGGTGGAAATGTAGAAAAAATTAAATCGATATCGAAATGTCATGAAAAAATAATAAAGAACATTTTTGCATTTATTATAATGTTATTATTTTCAGCAAAGTCATACATAAACAATGTATACATATTTTTAATTTCCATTGTAATAAAAAAATATTTTTTATACTTTTACATATGGGGCTTTCCAGGCCAACTGTTTGTTGGCCTGAAAATACGTGACAAAAAATGAAACAAAAATTGGACGAAGTAGGCGCGGTTAAATATTGAAAAAGTTTGCACTCATTTGTAGTATATTATTTATTACATAACTGAATTTTGAATATCAATGCACTATGGCTAATTTTTTTGGCCAAAACCCTAAATGATAAGGTATCGGCCCGAAAATTGTCAAGTTATTGGGCTATACATTTTTACGCTCTGTATAAAAAATTTGCATGATCGGTCATGATTACGGCTACTTTCAACGAATTTAAAAAGAAATGTATTAATTATAAAACTGTATGTGAATAAAGTAATCCTAAAAAAATTAGTCAATCTATAAACATCAGTAGAAATGTATCACTCACGATGACGATAAGTCACTCGTGATTCTCTCACATGAAGTTTTTTGTTATATTTTGCACAAGGACTTAAAATACCCATAAAACGCAGATGTAGGGTTAAAAAAATGACACAAATATCCTCATAAAAAATATGTACCAGCCTACTTCTAAATAGTTTACTTTATAATGACATCAAAAAAAAAAAAAAAAGATTTTGAAACATTAATTAACTTTTGGCCAACAATTCCTTATAAAATTACCATAGTGTAATGTATCGTTTTATGGAGAGTAACAGCAATCAATTTATCTAAAAATCGGTATTTTTATTTTTTTATTTATAATGAAAATCTTGGATGTATTGCCAGCGATGCAGAAAGATCAGTTTTGGAGAAAATATTCGTTGAATATTATATTTCAATATACCCACATTTGAACAACTTAAAGTGTGATTACTTTTATTGTGAGTATTATTTATTGCACTTACGCCTATATATCATACGTAGCTTTTATACAGATTTAATGAAATATTATTAAATGAAATGTATATAATGGACAACGATTTGGGCGATTTTAAGATAAATTGAGTTTTGTATTAGTATAAAAATTCGGAACTAGTTCAGATATTTTGTTTTTAATTTTGTTTTTCTCAAATTCTTCATAAAAAATCTATTGATACAGTAAAATTACTAGCATTTCTCAAATTCGAGTTAGAAGTAAAAAATTGAGCGCATTAAACGTAAAAAATTTTAAATTTGTTCCATTTTTTTTCTCCTATAGAAATAGTTCACTCAGAAAATTATGTAGACGAAACCAACTGCAAATGATAATTAAAATATCTGCATTTTGCAGTTGAAGAAGTTTGCTTTACATTCGCAATGAAATCAACTGTAAACTGTAGTTTATCTTATCGACTGTAGTAAAAAACAATTGCAAATGAGGTTAAAACAACATTACCACACTGAATGAATATTTGTGAAACAATTTCATAAAATGTTTTTCTTATATTCAATTAAGGATTTAATTATATCCAAGAAATTTTATTAATGTTAAGAAATGAAAATAAAAATAATTCAAGTTCGAGGCCATACTCTATTTTCTTTCTATTTTCGCACGGTTATTTTTCGAGATATTTCCACTTTTATATTTTTGCCAAAAAACTAGATGTTCAAACCTTTTTTTTTTTCAGTTTCGATTAAATACCACAAAATTGAATTAAAACTTTAACATTTTTCATAATTTGAACATTATTAAAATAAAATTTTAAATTTTTTGGTAGATATTCAATGTAGTGAAAGTTGTTCTTAAGCTAACTTTGACTATTTAGCTTAATTTTGGTGCACGTAATTTTTTACATACCACACTAGAAGATGAATCAATAGGACATAGTTATCCGATATGCTGTCATAGAAATTTTAGGCCAATTATCGCGTTTTTCCTATGAATTGCACTTTTTTAGCTTTTACCTTTAAAAACGTAAAATGAAATATCTTTCTTTAGAATTCGTATGTATAAAAAACTTCATCAAATCATGCGAAAAAATCTGGCCCATAAGTGAAAAATGCGTGCCTGAAATATTTACGATCAATTGCCGGTACCCTTCTTTTATTTTTCGAGTTGCGCAGTGTTATTTATGTTTTACGATATTTTTCGAAATCATTATTGCCATATGTCTGCCTGAGCGATGTAATATTGCTTCTTTGATTTTTTTTCATCAAATTGAATTATGATGCAAATATTAAAGAGCTGAAAGAAAAAAAAAAACAATATTTGATAATTTTAAAATAAATAATTTATTTTTCTATTACAAAACTAACATTTATATTTTCTTTATTCAATAAAATTACAGTAGATAAGTCTTCACTTACGACACATCTTCTTTATTTTTCTCTTCTTGAAGATACTGTGTTAAAAATATCGAAACAACTGCATTAAGTAAATGTTATCACAATGCAGTATTTGTGATAAGTTGTTTAAAAAAGCAACCGTCGAAAACATTGAATAATTGTTTTTTAAGTAAATCAGTTAAAATAACTATTGCCACATTACTACACAAATAACTATCATGTAGTAACAGCAGAACTTTTCTGAGTGTGTTAGTTGGACATTGCTGCGATATACATTTTTTGCTCATTGTGTAAAATTTTCATTTACTCAAGGTATCTTATTTGAAGCCTAATGGCGCATTACAATTTACTCTTTGACTTTGTTAATACTGAACCACTCACGTCGGAAATTAGTTTTAAAAAAGTCCATCGCTTATTTTATATTTCAAATATGGGACTATACTCGTCACACACAGTTAAGTGGTTAATGCTACAAAAAATTTTAAGAATTTAATTCCTTTCCTAAAACGTGTGAGCTTTTTTAACTTTTCTAAAATTAATAATTAAGCAGATTAAAAACAATTTATGGAATTTGAGCAAAAAAATATAAATACAAAAGTTAAATACAAGTATGTGTATGTATGTATGTATAGTGCAAATATTATACTTAATTAACTTATTGTTTAGCATTTATAATATGTATATTTGTATTTAACTTCAAAACATTTTCATTTTCAAAATATGTTAGTAATGGTGTTCAAAATATGTCATACAGAAGTATAATTAAATCGAGAATATTGAGTCCTTTATAAGGGACCAGTTCCTTTAAATATAAAAAAAACTTCTAACTTTTACTTGGAGTTATCAAAGGACGAAATTCGCAACTGTTGACACATCACAGAACTGGTCTAGTTTTAGGTTTTTTTCACTTCACATGTACAAATTTACACTTTATTTTCAAATAGGAAATGGTCCTGAGCATTTCCATTTTATTTCCATCCCTAATTTTTCGATAGTCTACTATTTTGGAATCTCTGCTACTTACTGAGATATCTAAAAAGAAAATGTAGTATTCCGGTTAAAAATCACCATATATGCATCCCTTTATGAACATGAATCAGCTCATTCATGCTCATATATGAAGTGATTCTAGGTCATACATGTCCATATACCACCATTTAAGATTCATATGTAATCATATATATAAATATTACCTAAATTTTCGATAATGTACACATATGACCATGTATGGAAATGTATAGATAGGTATGATTATATATGTGAATATTACTTCAATTTTCGTTAATGCACACAGATGAACATTTATGATTCCTAATATGAACATATAAGAATGGTTTATGAACGCATATGAATCACGTATGGATGCATGTGGACAAGTATGAAGCATGTGTGTTCATGTATGAATATACAACACATTTTACAGATATCTCAAAAAGAAATTGAAATTCCACTCTAAAATTCTCAGCGTGTTTAGCTTTTTGTTCAAAAAATATAAAAAAAATTAAAGGTGATGTTTTAATTATAATAATTGTGATTTTTTTTTTGTAAAAAAAATATATTATATTATATATTCACAAATTAAAAAGAGATTTCATAAAATTTCTGAACCACAAAATGTTCACTATTCCAATACCAAAAAAAATTTTCAATAGCTTCTGTAATTACGTTGGAAGCGCTCGGTAGTTAAATAACGCCAAAGCTGCTTTTTGGTAAGCACTATTTTTGGGACATAGTTTAAAATCTTTTTGTTTCTTACGTGTAAACATAATGGCAAGTATGAATTTTTATTTGCAATTTAACACTCAAAACATATGTTTTTAAAACAAAACTATTCATATGTATGTCTACCAAAAATCGATAATTTCTTTGTATTTGACCACGCCCATATCGCCTACTATTTGTTGAAATATATGAAAAAATATATTTTGCGGCATTGAGTTCAATGAAATAATAAGTACACACATTTACATTCCAACAAATACCCTGCGTTAAATCGATTGATCCAAAGTGACAATTCTGTGATATATTATTGGAGGGCAAACAATTGTGGTGTTAATTTGGGTAAAATGGCCAATCACGTGACTATTGTAATGGTGACAAAACATTGACAAGTTTGTACCAGATATATCATGGTGAAACAATAAAATAACATCAAAGTGTACTGAAGCAACTAAGGACCGTTGTACTTGAAGTTGCTACTGGTGATTGAACTGGTTCAAAGCATTGGATGAAAACATGGCCATTAGTGCCAAAGGATTCAGTCCCTTGACTGCTACAAAACGGACATAACACTGAAGGACTTTTATCTGTACCGACTTTGTATAGAAAAAATAAACTTATTTTAAAATCGATTTTTGTTGTGCCTTTCTGAATGGTTTTTAAACAGGTGCTATTACACACTGTTTTGGGTAAGTTCAGCGACTGGTCCGGACGGGCTATTTAGCAACCTATACATAATATGACAAAAGTTGAATAAAAAGTGTTTGCTTACTTGATATTTTACTTTACCCTTCCACCAGTGCAGTGGTACCTCACAAAACTATTCCCTTTAAACTACCCCCGTAACGGATCACATTGCGCTTAATATGTGACTAGTTTCCCATGAAAAATGTTTACTCAGTTCTACGATACGTACACCTACACCAGTCAAGTGATCATTATTTTCCCACTGGTCCTCTTGTATATCACATAAATCCTTAAATTGTCCTACTTTAACACTACTTACTTCTAACTTGTCCCGTAGCCTATTCATTTCAGTCGGTACGGTGATATGTTTGTTACCTTCGTCAAGTTATTCGCCACATCACAAGGTGCTCCAAAAGTTGCAATTGCCACCTCATGACAAGCGCCATGTTAACAGTACCGTTCACTTTCATATAATAGAACCGAAACTAGGACAGGTTCATACACACAAAGTTCTAGTCAAGTGACCATACCAGTAACTGGTTCATTTCCCGCAGGGTATATTTACATTTTATTTTGATTCTCGCTCATAGCGTTAAAATGGTCAAAAATATCAAAACATCAAGATGACACAAAAAGAAGTCCGAACTAACTTTGCAAACCTTTTGGGACCATTGAGGCTGATTTTTCTGGTTGCACAGTGTAATTTATCACTTTCAAATTGTGATTACCCCTAATAATTATTCTATTTATATCTATATAAAGTACAAACTCGTGTAGGAATTATAATAATTTTTTTTTTTTTTGTTGCTGTAAATTTACTTGACATCCTACTGCTGGTATTTACAAAATGATTATTAATTTATGCAATTTGCAGTAAAGTTTAACCAAACAATACTAATTTGTTTGAATAATGAAAAACAAATCAAGTATGTAAATTTTTTTTTTAATTTCTCTGATTCTTTTTCATTACCATCATATACAATTTGCTAGAAAAACATGAACATTTTTTAGGACACTATGCAACACGAAACATCAGCCTCAACGGTTCCAGTGGGAAATGAAAGTAGACAATTAAATAAACAAAATCGCTGAAATAACCAAAATCTAAATAAAATATAAATATATTTGTCGTAGTGTAATTATGTGTACTTATTGTTCCTTGAACTCAATGTCGAAAACTATATATTATAATTATTTTCATATATATAGTAGGCGCGATAGGCATGGTCAAGTACAAAGAAATCATCGACTTTTGGTAGACATAGATTTAATGGCTTTTTGGGAACAATTCCCAGCAATTTTAAATCAAATGTATTAGAAAGTATATTGCATGGGCTATTGAATAGTGGAATTCATTTTCGAAATGTATTCTGAAAATTTTGTAAAAGTAATATAATCGATTTTTTAAAAACCAAAATTTTATTATTTTCTTGTATGACAAAGTTTTATTTTAAAAATATGTTCTTTAGGAGTTTAATTGCAATTAAATAGAAATTCATAGTTGCCATTATGGTCACATGTAACAAACAAAAATAGTTTAAACTACACTCAAATTAAAAGCTTTATTATATTAATGAAACGTTTCATAGATTTTTATACAATGTAACGTTTCATAGTATATATCAAACATTTAATGAAAAAAAAACAATAATTTTTCAGCTTATTTTTAAAATGCTTCACTATATATATCAAGGATATTTTATATTAGTAAGGATTTCATAATTTTTATAATCATATATTTACAAATTATATGCTATTACCCTAACCGAGCACTAGCTACTATGGTTTCGGCGCGTTGTAGCGAATACATACCAGTGAATCTGGTGTGAATCGAACACACGACCCCCGCACTGATAAGCCAGCACGCTACCAATGAGCCTACCGGGGCGCACTGTTTATGAAATGTTTTATTAATATTAATGAAATTATAAGATTGGAAGCAATTTGCAGTAACTTATTCCTGATTTTCTCTGGCTGTATTTGGTTCGGGGTGTTTTCGATGTTAATCTCAAAGATGACCAGTGTTGAAATCACACATTGAAAGAGAGAGCATAGCCATAACTCACAAATGGCAATGTTGTTTAAGAATATATTAAGGTTTTTCCCACCCTTACACGTCTTATCATTGTGAAAAGTTTGCTGAAAACCATAGAGTTAAAGTAGTTTATACCAAAATTTTTCCTCGTCTCAAAGATAATAAACCGAAATAAGGTAAAAAAGCAACACTTAATGAAACTTATTGTTAAAATAAAGATCCTTAATTAAAGTTGACTTAATTTCATTCCTTACAAGCGTTTTGTTCCAGACATTAGAAAACTGTTGCAAATTCAGGCATTTTAAATTATATCAAATTAACAGCTTGTCACTCAATTAAAGAAGATTTTGATAGCTCTGAACATAAAATACTGGCTGCATTTTCCGAAATTTACAGCTCCCATCAAATTTGAAACGGCCATGTGGTTCATAGTTGAAATTCCTTTTGATTTGTTGTAGTTGAACAGAATGGCAACTCTTTTAAAATAAAATTTTTTTTTCTGAAACTATTTCTTAAAAAAAGATTTTTTTTTTGGAAATCGATTATACTCTTTTGCAACATATTCAGAATTAATTCCAAGAATGAATTCTATATAAAATAAAATTTCAGATTAATTTGATCTAAAATTCTTTGGAATTGTTCCCAAAAAGACGAGAAATGTAAATCTACAAAAAATGTAAGATATCTTTACAATTGACCATGCCTATCTCGCCTACAATTTAATTAAATATATTAAAAAAAATATATATTTTTCGATGTTGGGTGCAATGGAACAATAAGTGCACCCAATTAAAATCGAATAAATATATTATTATTTTATTAGATTTTCGCTTATATTGTCAAAAATACTCCAAATTTAAGAGGCCATAAAAATGAAATTCGAACTAACTGTGTAAAACCGTTTGGCGGTTTTGTTTATCCAATAGTCAATTTTCATTTCACATAGAAACATTAAGGCTGACGGCGATGACCCACAATGTCACTAAAACTTTGTTGCACAGTGTGATTAAAATACACTTAATGATAAACAAAAAAAAAATAAATCAAGTGTTTAATTAATTAAAAAAACCTAATTGTAAAAATCAAAAACATAATTCATGTATTTAAAAATTAACAATATCAATTACAATTTATAATACTGAACATTTAATTAAATGTTTATTTATTGTAGTTATTAAATATTTATTTAATAAATATTGAAATAACAAAAAAACTTGTTATATATCTTTTGATGAATTACACGTTAATTTTATTATTGATTTAAAATCAATGTTAACGATGTTATATTTTGTTTTTAAATATTTCCATTAAATGTTAATGTGTTGTTAATACATAATGTATTTTTAATTATTTATTTATATATATTTTGTGCAAAATAACAAATACATGCATTATTTTTTCCATGTAAGGGAATATTTCGTAGTGCGGCCAGTTCCCTAAAGCGGACCTTTTATTTGTTTTCGTATTGTTGCATGCATATGTCAAAACTATCCACTTTCAGCGAGTTTAATTTTCGCTATTACACACAGAGAAATAAAGTGCCAACCGAAATAAAATATAATGATAAGAACTTATTAACTCAGTACAACGATATTTACATTAGATTTCTGAATATTTTGGGTGTTGCAGCTAAAATTCTGTTGAATTAACCGAACTTTGTTGTGAAAACTAATGGTCAGTTGTACCAAACGACTGAAATTCGTAATAACCGAATTTAAGTACTAGTAACCAAATTTTAGTTGGCAATTAGCTAAATTTTTCTCTATATGTACATATTGTTTTAAAAAAGTGTCGACGTTAGCGCGACGTTAACACCAATTGTGTCATTTCAAAAAACTAGAGATGTCACGAACAGTGCACTCGGCAATTCACCGAATACCGAATATTCAGTAATTGGGTTCAAACCGAATACTGAATATTCGACCGAATTGCTAAATGTCCCAAATACCAAAAAAACCAAATATTTATTATTGTGTAAAAATAAACTACTGCGGACTATGCTGCTTCATTTCACTTAATAGGTAACACTTACTAAATAACTTTTAACATTTTCTAAAAACAAATCTTGTCAAAAAATTGTTAAATTTTTTGGAATTTACTTATTTTTTTTCTGATAAAATCGCTGATTTTAACAAATTTTAATAAGCCGAATAATCCGGCCGAATAGTAATAATATTCGGTATTCGGCCAAATAGCTAAAACTAGCCGAATATGACGAATAACGAATAGTGACCGAATATTCTTGACCTAATATAAAGTTCAATTTTTTGTCAAAAATCCCGATTTTTGTAACTGGTAAGAATTTTACTTACAATTTCAATAAAACTAATTAATTCCATAAACAAATATAATAAATAAAACTAAAATGTAGAGTTGGGCCTTCCAGTTCATAGTTCATTACGTTCATTTGCATTTATTGAACTAGTTCGTTCTTTTAGTTCATACAATTTGTGTATGTATGTGTCTGTTCTACAATTTTTTTAAATTTTTTTCAATTATTCATATTGTAATATATTTTGAAATTTCAAAATTTTGAATTACCCGTTACGTAAAAAATATATCATTTGATAGCATATAATTTTCGATATCATAAAAAATGCATTTTTGAGTTTTTAATTTTTCGCACATTATAACTTTTCCGCCTTTCATCATTAAAAAAAAAAAAAAATCTTAATATTAATAAATAAATATATTTTCTTAAAGAGCTCTTGGGTTTTCTTAATACTCCAGTGAAGTTTTCATTTTAATTAGGCTCAAAATAAAGCCGTCTGAATTTTTCCAATGGTTGTATCTTTAAAGTTACAGTGAGCATTTAATGGTTAATAAACAAAATCAAAATACACATTTTTGTCGATTTTACTTTATTTTACAACACATTTATATGCTTTTAGAGAGTTTTTTAGTTTAGGTCCACTTTAAGGTACATGTTCCCTAATTTTGATCTTTTGAGATGTTTTGAAAGCTCTAATATAACTTTTTTAAATTATTTGCCACAAGAATATGCCCTAAAACCGAAAAATGCGCAAGAAGTTGGACAATAAGCTAATGATATTGGATTTGGAATATTTCACTTAAAAAGTTTTTATTATATATCCCAAATACCAGGTGTAGGGCCACATTATGGAACATTCCCTTACATTTTTATATTATATATTTATTACACTAATTATTAAACATAACTTATTTATTTAGTTGCATGGGTAATACAAATGCTAATATTTACATTTCTGATATTTATTATTTAAATATTTTTTGTTTATAAGTTTGTTATAATTTTTATTAAAAATAAAAATTATGTTTTTTCGACCTTTAATTGTGCAATGAAAATGAAAATTATTCAAGTTCGAGGCCATATACTCTATATTTCTTCATTAGGATATTGTCCTAACAAATAATCTATAGAGTTTTTGTTTTCAAATTTATTATTTGACCCTTTCAGGAATGTGTTGATAGATCTATTTCGGGAATTTTCTAGGTTCCCATCATCAGAACACGTTTTGAAAGCGGTAACAATCCCATGTCAAACATCAAGCATTCATATGAACTAGTTTACTCACTACATGAGAACTAATATACATACGATTTTGAAGTTAAAGATTATAACCATTGATCAAAAAATAAATTGAAAACTTGTTTGTGTGTATGTCTACCTTTGGTAAATATTCAATACACGTTTTTGTTTTTTTCCCCCTTCTTATGTTTTGTTAAGTTTGTAAACAAAACAGGGGAAGTAAACTAGGCGGTACTTTGCCTTTTTTACAAGTTTGTTATAATTTTTATTAAAAATAAAAATTATGTTTTTTCGACCTTTAATTGTGCAATGAAAATGAAAATTATTCAAGTTCGAGGCCATATACTCTATATTTCTTCATTAGGATATTGTCCTAACAAATAATCTATAGAGTTTTTGTTTTCAAATTTATTATTTGACCCTTTCAGGAATGTGTTGATAGATCTATTTCGGGAATTTTCTAGGTTCCCATCATCAGAACACGTTTTGAAAGCGGTAACAATCCCATGTCAAACATCAAGCATTCATATGAACTAGTTTACTCACTACATGAGAACTAATATACATACGATTTTGAAGTTAAAGATTATAACCATTGATCAAAAAATAAATTGAAAACTTGTTTGTGTGTATGTCTACCTTTGGTAAATATTCAATACACGTTTTTGTTTTTTTTTTTTTTTTTTTTTTTTTTTTTTTTTTTTTTTTTTGTTTTTTTCCCCCTTCTTATGTTTTGTTAAGTTTGTAAACAAAACAGGGGAAGTAAACTAGGCGGTACTTTGCCTTTTTTACAAGTTTGTTATAATTTTTATTAAAAATAAAAATTATGTTTTTTCGACCTTTAATTGTGCAATGAAAATGAAAATTATTCAAGTTCGAGGCCATATACTCTATATTTCTTCATTAGGATATTGTCCTAACAAATAATCTATAGAGTTTTTGTTTTCAAATTTATTATTTGACCCTTTCAGGAATGTGTTGATAGATCTATTTCGGGAATTTTCTAGGTTCCCATCATCAGAACACGTTTTGAAAGCGGTAACAATCCCATGTCAAACATCAAGCATTCATATGAACTAGTTTACTCACTACATGAGAACTAATATACATACGATTTTGAAGTTAAAGATTATAACCATTGATCAAAAAATAAATTGAAAACTTGTTTGTGTGTATGTCTACCTTTGGTAAATATTCAATACACGTTTTTGTTTTTTTCCCCCTTCTTATGTTTTGTTAAGTTTGTAAACAAAACAGGGGAAGTAAACTAGGCGGTACTTTGCCTTTTTTACAAGTTTGTTATAATTTTTATTAAAAATAAAAATTATGTTTTTTCGACCTTTAATTGTGCAATGAAAATGAAAATTATTCAAGTTCGAGGCCATATACTCTATATTTCTTCATTAGGATATTGTCCTAACAAATAATCTATAGAGTTTTTGTTTTCAAATTTATTATTTGACCCTTTCAGGAATGTGTTGATAGATCTATTTCGGGAATTTTCTAGGTTCCCATCATCAGAACACGTTTTGAAAGCGGTAACAATCCCATGTCAAACATCAAGCATTCATATGAACTAGTTTACTCACTACATGAGAACTAATATACATACGATTTTGAAGTTAAAGATTATAACCATTGATCAAAAAATAAATTGAAAACTTGTTTGTGTGTATGTCTACCTTTGGTAAATATTCAATACACAAAAACGTGTATTGAATATTTACCAAAGGTAGACATACACACAAACAAGTTTTCAATTTATTTTTTGATCAATGGTTATAATCTTTAACTTCAAAATCGTATGTATATTAGTTCTCATGTAGTGAGTAAACTAGTTCATATGAATGCTTGATGTTTGACATGGGATTGTTACCGCTTTCAAAACGTGTTCTGATGATGGGAACCTAGAAAATTCCCGAAATAGATCTATCAACACATTCCTGAAAGGGTCAAATAATAAATTTGAAAACAAAAACTCTATAGATTATTTGTTAGGACAATATCCTAATGAAGAAATATAGAGTATATGGCCTCGAACTTGAATAATTTTCATTTTCATTGCACAATTAAAGGTCGAAAAAACATAATTTTTATTTTTAATAAAAATTATAACAAACTTGTAAAAAAGGCAAAGTACCGCCTAGTTTACTTCCCCTGTTTTGTTTACAAACTTAACAAAACATAAGAAGGGGAAAAAAAACAAAAACGTGTATTGAATATTTACCAAAGGTAGACATACACACAAACAAGTTTTCAATTTATTTTTTGATCAATGGTTATAATCTTTAACTTCAAAATCGTATGTATATTAGTTCTCATGTAGTGAGTAAACTAGTTCATATGAATGCTTGATGTTTGACATGGGATTGTTACCGCTTTCAAAACGTGTTCTGATGATGGGAACCTAGAAAATTCCCGAAATAGATCTATCAACACATTCCTGAAAGGGTCAAATAATAAATTTGAAAACAAAAACTCTATAGATTATTTGTTAGGACAATATCCTAATGAAGAAATATAGAGTATATGGCCTCGAACTTGAATAATTTTCATTTTCATTGCACAATTAAAGGTCGAAAAAACATAATTTTTATTTTTAATAAAAATTATAACAAACTTGTAAAAAAGGCAAAGTACCGCCTAGTTTACTTCCCCTGTTTTGTTTACAAACTTAACAAAACATAAGAAGGGGAAAAAAACAAAAACGTGTATTGAATATTTACCAAAGGTAGACATACACACAAACAAGTTTTCAATTTATTTTTTGATCAATGGTTATAATCTTTAACTTCAAAATCGTATGTATATTAGTTCTCATGTAGTGAGTAAACTAGTTCATATGAATGCTTGATGTTTGACATGGGATTGTTACCGCTTTCAAAACGTGTTCTGATGATGGGAACCTAGAAAATTCCCGAAATAGATCTATCAACACATTCCTGAAAGGGTCAAATAATAAATTTGAAAACAAAAACTCTATAGATTATTTGTTAGGACAATATCCTAATGAAGAAATATAGAGTATATGGCCTCGAACTTGAATAATTTTCATTTTCATTGCACAATTAAAGGTCGAAAAAACATAATTTTTATTTTTAATAAAATTATAACAAACTTGTAAAAAAGGCAAAGTACCGCCTAGTTTACTTCCCCTGTTTTGTTTACAAACTTAACAAAACATAAGAAGGGGGAAAAAAACAAAAACGTGTATTGAATATTTACCAAAGGTAGACATACACACAAACAAGTTTTCAATTTATTTTTTGATCAATGGTTATAATCTTTAACTTCAAAATCGTATGTATATTAGTTCTCATGTAGTGAGTAAACTAGTTCATATGAATGCTTGATGTTTGACATGGGATTGTTACCGCTTTCAAAACGTGTTCTGATGATGGGAACCTAGAAAATTCCCGAAATAGATCTATCAACACATTCCTGAAAGGGTCAAATAATAAATTTGAAAACAAAAACTCTATAGATTATTTGTTAGGACAATATCCTAATGAAGAAATATAGAGTATATGGCCTCGAACTTGAATAATTTTCATTTTCATTGCACAATTAAAGGTCGAAAAAACATAATTTTTATTTTTAATAAAAATTATAACAAACTTGTAAAAAAGGCAAAGTACCGCCTAGTTTACTTCCCCTGTTTTGTTTACAAACTTAACAAAACATAAGAAGGGGGAAAAAAACAAAAACGTGTATTGAATATTTACCAAAGGTAGACATACACACAAACAAGTTTTCAATTTATTTTTTGATCAATGGTTATAATCTTTAACTTCAAAATCGTATGTATATTAGTTCTCATGTAGTGAGTAAACTAGTTCATATGAATGCTTGATGTTTGACATGGGATTGTTACCGCTTTCAAAACGTGTTCTGATGATGGGAACCTAGAAAATTCCCGAAATAGATCTATCAACACATTCCTGAAAGGGTCAAATAATAAATTTGAAAACAAAAACTCTATAGATTATTTGTTAGGACAATATCCTAATGAAGAAATATAGAGTATATGGCCTCGAACTTGAATAATTTTCATTTTCATTTTTTGTTTATTTTAAAATTTATTAACCTTTGTTCTATTCCAAAAAAAACTTACGAATTTAAATTTGCGATGTAATCGAAAATATTTTGTTTAAACAAAAAATTCTAATTAGTTCTCAAGTTCAAATTTAAAAGTATTAAAAAGTGTTAAATAAATGCAAGATATGTGCGTTTTTGTTCAAAAATAAAACTTTTGCTTTAAATAGTTGAAAATTTTAAAATGAATTTTCATTTGACATAAAATTTACCTCATAATAATTTTAGGGTTAACATGCTTTAGAATTCATTGTTATTTTTTATTTTGTTTGTATTTATTTTCAATTAATTGAGTGATAATGAGTTATTGTTATAAATATTAATTTTAGTTTTGTGTATTAAATATTTATTGCTTTTACACTCATTCTAAAAATTACTGACAAACAGAATAATGCGATATAATAATAATTTTTTTTTAAAAATAGATTTTTTTCAAATAATTATTTATCAACTCTGAATATAAATGTTTCACAACTTTTTTAATTACGATTAAAGTCAAGGTGTTGAATAATTTTATGGTTTTTAAATCATTTGATTATCTTTTTTTAGTAAAAAATATATAAGAAAAGGGAACACTGTGTCAAAAATGAGTTAAACAAATTTGATGTTTTGGAGGTCTCATCAGTATTTACTAAGGGAGAGCATGAATGTCTTGCAAGACAATTTTTTTATTCAACATAAAATTTTCTTTTGCTCTGTTAGTATTAAAACTTGAAAATTAAAGTATCCCATGAAATAAAAAAGTTTTTAAGTTACACTGTTAAATGCTTGTTGCTCTTTTAAGTATAAAAATCGTCATAATTGGCATCACAGCACACAAGATAATATTTTGTAAAACATTCATGAGCCTCTTTACTATTTACCATAAAAATTTAAGAGAAAATGTCTCATATTTTAAACTTTATGTATAAAAGACTTCTTTAAAATATGCAAAATTTTAATGGAATTTTGCAAAAAAATCTGGCCCATAAATAAAAAAACTGGGTACGGCATTAAAATCAGCGTGGACGAAATATTCAGGATCAATTGCCGGTACTCTTGTTTTATTTTTCCAGTTGTGCAGTGTAATCAATAATAGAATTTGAAAAATACTAGGAATTTAACTGTTTGAATATATTTGGTTCCGGGGCATTTGAAAAACTGAATTTTTTTAAAATTCAGAGCTAGTTCAAAATCTATAATGTATTAGATAACTCAAATTATTTCAAAATCGGATAATTTTTTTTTTTTTTTGAATACAAATTTTAAGTATTTTTTTAAATTGTTTCTCGGCTACGTTTGGAACAAAACATTCGTGTAATATAGTTCATCGCTAATAAGTATGCAGTAAAAATTACTGTTTTTGCTCTACACTGCGTTGCAGAACTATAATTACACAATAATTTCCCAAAATTTCGTAAGTTAAGAAAAGTAGAAGAGTTTAGCCGGCATCACAGTAAAACCGATGGAAAATTAATACTATATATAAAAAACAATGAATTTTTTTTTTACTACACTCTTAAAAATGCATGTAAATTAAGTGAGTAAAGTGTTGTGTAAAATTACATAAAATGAATAAATATACACAGAAAGTGTTTACATAACTAATTTACACATTTATGTCTGCACAAATAAACTGATAGTAATCTGCAGGCTGGGAAACATGTTTTCAAATTTGTAAACACTTCAGTAGTAAAAATACACAAAAATGATAGTAATCTACTAGCTGATTAAAATGTTTTTAAATAAAAAATAATTTAGAAAATATTTTTTTTTTGGAAATTGAAACAACCAACATATTTTAAATTTCTTTCTACAGTTATAGTTGGAAAATGAATAAACAAATATGCTAAACCACAAGTAAATGTTCAACAGAGGAAACTATTTTGTTTAAAAGAATAGCTAATACTGAACTCCAGCGACAAATTCTGTAAAAAGAGATCTTGAGCCTTTGAAGCACGCGTTACATATACATGTGTGTGCTTTTAATTCTTTCCATCGTCAACATAAGATTTTAGTGTAATATTTTGTTAATATTGATAAATATAAATAAATTAAAAATAAAAAGTGTTTTTCATAAATTGCAGAAACCGAAAATTTTCGGTTTTTACATATGAAAATATGCATGTAAATACTAACAAATGTATTACGTACAATATGAGTAAATTTACACACATTATGTGTAATGAACCATGTTGCTATACATTTTTCTACGCCTTTTGTGTGTATCAATTTACACACATAAAGCAAATTTACCCAACTTATAGTAGGTGTACAGTTTCCTACTATAAGTTAGGTAAAATTCACCAGAAATTAATAAGAGTGTATTTAAAAAGGAATAACTATAAATACACTTAACTTAATATATCAAAATTCGCAAAAAAAAATATTTTAAAGCAGCAGTTTTGATAAAGCGTGAGCCATTACTGTCTACCAGACTTGTTCGAGTTTCATCCGCTATAGATCTCCACACATCAATAACTGCTTCTTTTAGATGAAAGACGCTTTCATATTGACGGTAGTCGGGTTTCGATCCGGAGAACAATGGGACCCTTCCAATACACTTATATTTTTTTGATGGTAACCATTCCATTGTCTGACGACTTTCATGTACTGAGGCATTGTCTTGTTAGAAAATTAATTATTTTCAATAAATGGCACCAATTTCTCTTCTAATACTGTAATGTACTCAGAAGAATTCATTCTGGTGCTTGGAAATGAAAAATCATCCAGTCCTACCAACATCAGCGTTTATTGACTTACCTTTCTCCATTTGGTTTCTAAATTCCTTTAAGCGAATTCAAGCCGAGCAGTTTTTTGGCGGGATAATAAATAACCTTGTCACAGACATCAGCTTTTGGCGAGTAATTCTCTGGAAAAAAAAATTTTTTTAAATATCAAACATTTCCTAAAAAATATTTGTTTTACCATAAAAACTAAAAACCGTAAATAATTGCATAAAAAACAAAAAAAAAAAATTGCATTAGCGGTCAGGGATTCGAACCCGGAACCCTGTGATTGCTAGGCCAGCTCGCATCCATGCAACCCCCATACAAAATATTATCATCTTGTTACCCGTGAAAAAGAACTCCTAATTGAAATATTTTTATTACATCTTGTTGATATATTTTTTTATATATTTTTTATTACATCTTGTTGATATATTGAAAAAATTGATTCATTTAGAAGCTGTTCCATTTATTTTTGCTGGGTATTGTTATTTACTCTTGTATATAATTGGATTTTTGCTAAATCTTAAAAAAAAATATTGACACTGAAAATTATTTGAGTCAAGTTATAATGAATTTGTTTAAATATTACGTTTTTTGTTGCTAAAAAAATATTAGAACCGCGTTTTTTAAAGAACCGCTTTAGATTCTTTTCTTGGCATTAAACTATGTTTGTGGAAGGTTAAGCTGAGACTCTGTAAAAGTATTTCGTATGCATTGGCATTTCTTTTCACTTTGACCAGCACGTGATTCAGAATCTAAATCATTCACTAGGTTACGTCGAAAGCCAGTTTTATTTTTGTAATCTGGAACATTAGCTTAATCTATTAAATATCAATCATTACGATTTATTTAGTTTTAAATTTTCAAATCTTTTAGTGTTATAACAATTTACTTTGATTTTCTTAGAAACTTCATAAAAAAACAATTTAAAATTCTTTTTAGAAAAAAGTTCCTAAATTGTAGATTTTGTATAAATAATCATCCACCGGGGTAAATAAAATATGTATATACGCAACACCAGGTTGCACCTAAATATACAGAATATAAATTCAATATTCACAAGAAGAACTTCAACTACAGCGCATAGCACTACATAAATTCCAATATAAACTAAACTGTGTGCTTTGCATCGAGGATGGACAGATGGTACGTTTTTTTTAATACTTTTTCGATGGTTAAAGTATGGCAGTGTACCCGGGAGCAATTTAGGATATACCAAACTAAAATAATATTGTTAGGAAAATCCAGCTCCCTACATCTAATTGAAGCAAAGTTCTCGAATTAAAATTTTTTTCCAAGTTTGTTATAATTTTTATTAAAAATAAAAATTATGTTTTTTTCGACCTTTAATTGTGCAATGAAAATGAAAATTATTCAAGTTCGAGGCCATACTCTATATTTCTTCATTAGGATATTGTCCTAACAAATAATCTATAGAGTTTTTTGTTTTCAAATTTATTATTTGACCCTTTCAGGAATGTGTTGATAGATCTATTTCGGGAATTTTCTAGGTTCCCATCATCAGAACACGTTTTGAAAGCGGTAACAATTCCATGCCAAACATCAAACATACATATGAACTAGTTTACTCACTACATGAGAACTAATATACATATGAGTTTGAAGTTAAAGATTATAACCATTGATCAAAAAATAAATTGAAAACTTGTTTGATGTTCAAGATCCACCTCTGGTGGATATTCAATACACGTTTTTTTTCAAAAAAGAAAAGTAGATTCAAAACTTCTTGCTTGTACATTTTTTAGATTAAAATCTGGACTGATGTAGAACAATATTCTAAATATATGAAAATATAGAAAGTCCGAAAAAACAATTTTTGTGTTTTTAATACAAAAAATTAAAACATTTTTGAACAATTAGCATACCACTGCTCTTCTCAACAAACATAGTTTGTTGGGATATATGTTGTCTACCATGAACATGATCAAACTTTTTGAAAAGCAAAATACATAAAAAATAATATGACAATATCATATTAGATTTTTTGACTTGAGGTAGAACAATATTCTAACTAAATATATATAGAAAGTCTGAAAAAAAGAATTTTTGTATTTATAATACAAAACACAATAAAACAGATTTGAATCTGAAAGCTTTTTTTTAAAAATTCCTAAATTTTTAAAGGGTTTGTAAAATCAAAATGTTTTGAATATTTTCCTTTCAATTGACTATCGTTATCCCTAAAATACAGTTCCCGAAATTACAAAATACTGTTATTCGGAAAATACCGTTACTGATATAACTTAAATACCAATATCCTTAAAATACTGTTACCGAATTATTTGACAAGATAAAAAGAAATAATCGCTGTTGATAGATATAAACTTCCCCAATGAACATAAAAGGGCTTAAAAATCGGTGTTCATTAACATAAACTGAAAAACTAAAATAACGTTACCCTTAAAAAACTGTTACCGAAATAACTGAAATATCGTTACCCCAAAAATACCGTTCCCGAAATAAACCAAAATAGCGTTACCCTTGTCGATACCCGCATCGAATTGGCTACCGTCCATGAATATTTATTTTTTAAAGTAAAGTGGTACTTTTAGTGGTTCTTGTTTAGTACTTTTTCAAATATTTAATCTTCCATCCCTGCTATGCATTCATTCATTTGTATGCTCGCGCCTTGAATGTGCATAAAAAATTAAGAAAGCAGATGTTTTCAATATCTGACACTATTTTGTTTGTTAAATAAAACACAGCGCCAGTCGCATACACAGCACCCGGTAAAACTTGTGCTGCACAAGAAATCGCTTTTTGTTTGAATATACTGATAAGGGGGACTCTGGGAGCACAAACCAACAACAATATTGCATACTATAGTCAGTGATGCCAACATTACTGAAGAAAAGTCATAAGTTAGGCCTTTAGAAAGTTTAAAATTTAAATTTTAGATGTTAAATTTTATATAGCTAAATGTGTAATTTTTGAGATAAGATACACTGAAAGAAGTATCTGCATAATATCAATGAATTTTTGCATTAGATACATGAAGTGTGACTCTAATTCGTTCATTGAAACTTTTTATTAAATTAATGCAGTTTTTCATAAAATTTAATGCAAAATGTTTAAAAAGTATGTATGTATTATTGATCTTAAATAATTGTTTGGCTTGAGGTCAGAAAATTGAAAAAAAAAATGGGGTTTTATTTTTAATTTAATCAATTCACGTGTTCCTCGATATTTTGTACAACGATCCATTGTTCATCATCAGCAGAGATATTTTGTTTACATAAATAACAGCGAAAAAAATAGTTTGTACTGCACTGATAAATATCTTGTTTACTACTGAATGAAAAATATCATTTTATTTATTAAAAATTTCATACGACTAAGGAAAAAGTTTCATTAAAAATAGTTTCATTAGAACTATGAAGTTATTTCATACAGTTTAAGAAATGTTTCATTCATATTGTGAATAAATCTTCATCAGTTTAGTGAAGAATTTTCATAAAAACTTATGATGATATCAATGAATTTATGCACTCGTCAATTGAAACTTTTCCTTAAAATGATGCAGTTTTTCATAAAATTTAATGAGAAGTTTCATTTTATTTTTTTATTAAAAATTGCATGCGACTAATGAAACAGTTTCATTAAAAACAGTTTTATTGGAAGTATGAAGCTTTATCATACAGTTTTAGAAAATTTTCATTCATATTGTGATGAAAACTTCGTTAGTTTAGTGAAATATTTTCATTAAAACTCTTCTAAGAAATCCTCTCAAAATAGTTAACAGCGCTAAAAGGCACTAGTTAGTTTATAAAAATGGAAAAATGGAGCTAGATTTTTATTATTTTGAAAATATTTAAGATTTTATAAATTTTCTATTTTTACAATACAAATTAAAAAAAAAAATGACCTTTTGAGAACAATTTTAAATTAATTTGTATGTCCAATTTATAAAATGTCTAAAAAAATAGTATTTTTTGTCTTAAAACCGTTCAAATTAGTTTACAATTGTATCAATATTCAACGATTTAGCGAAAAGGCGTTAAAAGTGATAAATAAAAAATAGAAAAGCTCCAAACTAACGCCATTCTTATAAAAATTGTTTACCGAAAAAATTGCGAGTTATAAGTAGTTTAAAAGCGCTAAATTGGCATCGCTAACTATATTCATAAAAAGAGCAAGCATTCATTGCTGTTTTATTGTATTCCAAATGATCCTAAAAAGTTAAAGGTTTATGGTTCAGGTTCTTCCAGGTTAACAATGTGCGTGTGTGTGTTCAACATGTTGCATATAAACAGACTCAGAACATTCTATCTTATAGTATTTGAATGTAAACCATAAATTTCATTTGAAGCAAATAGACGTATTAATGTATTGTTTATTGATATAAATATTTAAATAAAAATAGCTAAAGGGAATTTGTATGTAGTAAATATCTATCAACACCAACTAATATTGAAAAATATATTAAGTGACAGCAGGCATAAATATTCCAAAATATTATGTTTTGAACAAACTACAAAATTTGTTATTTTTTATTCTTTTGTTTAAAATTAGGTGTCATTTGAAATATTATTTAAAATATTGACAAATTTATAATTTCCAAAAAATATAATTTATGCTATCGTTAGCAGAAACAATTTTTTTTTTTCTGTATTATAGGGAGTATCAGCATTTCCTTTTTATTGTCGCTCTTTAAGCGGAATGTAAATGCCTATGGCCCAAAAGATTTTTACCAGATTTTTTTCTATTAATGCTGTGAAAGTAATTTTTACTTCTTTTTCTCTTATTATTTGCTATCAATACTGTACCGGAGACCAAAAAAAAAAAATATTTAGCGTACAAATAGTTCATAAATGCTAAAGGTCCACACAGTAGGTTCATGAAACAAATTTTGAAAATTATGTTTTGCATACCTCTACTCCTACTATTTAGAATGATACAAAGGCCGTCAGAATTTAAAAAAATCAAGAAACTGAGACTAGAGTATACTTTACAAAAAGCTTGAGCCACAAAGCTGGATTTTGTTTTATTAGGGACGTCATAACATCGTCATCTAAAAATCCCAGGAAAAGCTTCATCATATTTATGAAAAACTTAATAAATATGATGAAAAACTTCATTGATTTTCTGTTAGAAAGTATTTTGCACCCGTCAGACAATGACAATCGTAATTAATTTTTTATATTAATTACTGTAGAATATTTCTTTAGTTAGTCTCTTTACAGGAAGAAGAAGAAGAAAACATTTTTATTGAAAAATTTTACGGACACAAGGGATACACCAGACTGCCGCAGTTTCGTCCCCCTCCTGGGACTCGTCAGTGGTTAATTTATGTGTCAATTGAACAAAGTATTTTATATTGTTAATTTTGCTCTATATGAAAAACTTTTTATTTTTTGGTGTCGTACTGTGATTTGAACTCACAGTCTTAGCATCAAAGCTATGCATCGTAATCTCACCTCTTAACCAGTTGAGCCACGGTCGACACAGCGTTGACTGCGACTAAATTGGAGTTTGGTCACACTACGTACACACAAGTATTGTTTTGATCAGAAGAGACAGAATTAGCTAATACCAATGCACAATTCATTTCTCAACTAGAATGCTTTTTCTTCTTAATCCTATCTCTTTTTCACAAGTAATTATCACGTTTTATTTTCGTCCAATGTAACACTTCATAAATATGATGGAGCAGTTACATTAAAGTTCAAATTTAAGACTACCTTCATCATATTTATGAAATGTTTCATAAATATGAAGAAGATTCATAGCTTTTTATGACATGTTTCATAAATGTTATAATGCGATTTATTAATATGATGAATCAAATTCATAAATTTTTATGAAATGAAAAATGTTCTTTGGTAGCGTACAAACACAACAAATACTACAGCCAATGTCGAACATTTATTTTTAATATATCGTAAATTCCATGATAGATCGGCCATAATCTGACCAGGGGTCATTAAAATTCCTTTATGTTTTGCACACGTATGCTCTTGGATGTCTATTAGTCGCTACCGTTTTCAGTTGCTGGAAATTTTTTAAACTTGCGGTTTTATTGCCGTTTTTTTAGTTTTTAAAAAATCCAAAATATTTTCAAAGTAGTGGGTTTTGAAAAATCGTATTTCCTAAAGTATATGGTCTATTTCAAAGATTTAAAAAGCATATGAAAGCTTCAATTATCTTCTTTACGATTTGTAATTAAAAAACTACCACTTTGTGGAAAAATGCATTTATAATGCAAATGCAATTTTTGAATGCATTTTGTACTTTTTTCGCCCTTTGTTTTTAAAACGTGGGCATTTTTAAAAAACTTATCATTTTTGGAATAAATAACAGCTTTGACTTTTTTTGGACCAGATTGCTAACTATTTTTAATAATTTTTTAATAATAGCTTACGACATTTTTCCATATAAAAATATATATTTTTTTGGCTTTTAAATTTTTTTCTAAAAATTTAAAAAAAAAATCATTGCAGCGCTGAACTTTTAAGAGCATTATCTTCTTAAGTTTATTGACTATTTCCATAATTTAAAAATTATTTTAATGCTGCAGTTGTTTAGTCTCTGATTTGCGATTCAAAAATCACGGGTTTTTTCTAAAATGCATTTTAATGCAAATACTGGTTTTTACTAAACCTTGCATTTAATATTCATTTTTGAAAAAGAAACATAATTTTTATATTTCAATTTATTAAAATTTAGAAAAAAAAAAAATAAATTAAGTTAAGTATTTTCATTTTAGAAATATTGAATTATGTTCAGAATTTTCGTTTCCTTGAAAATTTATAAAAATTAAATTTATATTCACAAAATTCCAAGCAAAGGTTAGGCCATATCTACTGATTAGAAATTCTGACTTTATGATAGTTCTGATGTTATGATAGTTTTAGATAGAAAATCTAAATTACAAATTAAATTTTTTTAATTTCAAATGATAATTAATTATTTAATTTCTATTGATGGTTTCTAAATTTCAAATGGAAATTCTGAATTTCAATTGATACGACAACAACAAAAAAATATGTTTACACGGTTTTTGAAAGCTTTTTATGAAATGATGAAGATTTATGAAACATTTTTAATGAAGCTCTTCATCATATCTATAAAAACTTCATAAATATGATGAATAATTCATGGCAAACGATTTTTGAAACAGTTTCATCACCTACTTGGTGAAATACGTTAAAATTCATAGATATACTATTTTCGCTTTAAATACAAAAATATGATTAAATGTCATATTAATAAATTTCAAAGGTCGATATCTCAGATAACGAAAAAGATATCGAAACAATTCAATAAACATTATTATTACAAAATTAGGTCTTTAAGTTTCAAATGAGTTTGTCGTAAAATAAAGACAAAATCTACCGCATTTACTACAGTTTTATTAGTTTTATGTTTTTATAACGAGCTTTCAACCTTCGTATATTTACAAAAAATAAAGCAAATCAAACATATTAGCTAGCTTGATACTAGTATTGCGATCTGGTTAAAGATCTCATCAGAACCCGAAGTTTTAACAAAAAACTTATTAATAATCAATTTTGTTTCCTTTTTGTCTTCTTAGTAATCAATTAATATCAAAAATACATTACCTTAAAAAAGTTTGACAGTAGAATCTAATGAAAATGACAGTTGAAACAACTGTAATATCAGTTAAAAAGACGACAAAAACCGTCGACTGTTAAAATAACTAAGACTGAAGTTGTTGCTTTACTCTTGAAAAACAACTAACAAACATAGTAAACACAACTTGTACTGATTTTGAAATAACTGGCGATTTTTATAGTAAACAACTGTAAAAAGTGGTAAAAGCTGCTGTCTTTAACCGCTATTTTTTCAATATTTTTTCTTTCAGATACAATAAATAGTTGTATTTCCTACATCCTACTACAACAGTTTAACGTTTTAACGCATTGGAGATACAACGAAAATTTGATTGTTATTTGTAAACTATGAGTAATAACAAATACAAGGTGGCGCAAAAGTAATCCTCCTATCAGAAAATGCTATAAAATTTGCGATTGGCCCCTAATGTCAGTTCTGTTTTGACATTTGTGTAGTAAACACATGCGAAATACAAGTTAATAAACAATGTTACGCTACACTGCTCCAGAACGCGGAATATTGGTGACTATTTATTTGACCAATAATCGGTCGGTGACTTTGGCACAACGTGAATTTCGTCGCTGATTTCCTGGCCGTCCAACGCCTACTGGTGAAATACTGCAACGTTTAGCCGCTCGCCTCGAAGAGACTGGCACAACACGAGATGCTGCCAGGCGTGGCAGACCCCGGAGTAGCCGTTATGCAGAGAATATTGCTGCTGTAGCCGAGGATGTGCCAAACGGTTACTGTGAAAAATGAGCGCTACAGAGCAATGATCAACAAGTTCTTTTTGCCGCAACTTGATGAATTGGGATTGGAAAACATGTGGTTCCAACAGGACGGTGCAACGGCACACACTGCACGTGCCACAACCGATATGCTGAAGGATGCATTTCCCGGGCGCCTAATCTCCCGTTTTGGCGATTTGCACTGGCCAGCAAGATCGCCTGATTTGACCGCTCCAGACTTCTTTTTGTGGGGCTTTTTGAAGTCGCGGGTTTATGTCAACAAGCCTCAGACTCTTGCAGCTCTTAAAGACAATATCCGTCAAGAATGTGAGGACCTATCGCCGGAAGTTTTGGCCAAAGTGATGGAAAATGCCATAAAAAGGGCTCAAACGACAATCAACTGTGGCGGCGGCCATTTACATGACATCATATTCTCGACTTGATGTAAAAAAAATTAAAATATCAAATAAAAATAATCCACAAGAAGAATCAAAGTTTTTCATTTTTTTTTTTTATATTACAGCCAAAAAAACATCGGAAGGTTATTTTTGCGCCACCTTGTATAAACTAAATGGGATTTTGTTTAAAAACTCGACATAATCTTCTATTTTTAAATAACAAAAAAAAACTTTAATTGTTTACTGCAAAATTGCAGTTCTAGTAGTTTTTTATTAAAATACTGAAATAAATGCTTCAACTGTTTTTTTAAAAACAACTGTAATAACAGTTGTCTTGTATTATTTCATAGAAAAACAACTGTAGTTGCAGTTAAAAACTGCTTACTACACAAACATCTGTCATGTAGTGACTGTAAAACTTTTTTGAGTGTACAACTACAACGGACGATTTCTCAACCTAAATTTTAAAGCCAATATGAAGGAATTTCAGACGACATAACAAATTTTGTGAATAAATTTTTATACGGGCTATTACAACGTCCCGAATATAACAAAAAACTGAGTTTATTTAACTTTTGGTTAGGTTAACTTTAGAAAAGTATGCTTTGGTTATGAACGTTGTCTTTGATATTCTTACACTAGTTTATTTTTTGCATGCATTCCAGAATCCTGGATTTCTTTTATTGTTTTTTTTTATTAAAAATAATCAAAAACTAAATATTTCAGTTTTCTTTGTAATACAACTTTAATGTGTACTTTCGAAATTAAGCATTCCAAGAATTTAATATTGTTTTTATTTATTTTTTTTGTACATCCTTGACTTGATTATCTTAAATTTTAATATAACAAATGAGTTTCTTTTAATGAATTCTTTTCATATTTTTACTCTTTTTGATACCTTTATCTAGTTCTTATAATTTATAAAAAAAAACATACGAAGATAAAAACTATCTTGAGTACATAAAATGAAAACAAATTAAAGAAAACAAATCTAAAGATGCAAAAACTCATCATTTTCAGTGAACCAGTTTTATTTATTTATTTTTTTTTTTTTTAATTTTAAGATTTTCTGTTATTGTCTGGATCTTTTTCGTTGGTATCCACTTCTTAATAACACCATTGCATAGTTAAAATGATAATAACAACAGCAACACCAGTATCCGGCGGCTTATCATCAACAACAGATGGTAGTAGCAGCAGTTGTTGTTGATGCAACTTTTATTATACCCTACACTACTGATTAGGGTCACCCAAAAAAAAAGACTGTCAAATTTTAGAGCTCCACAAGGGTTTCCCTGTTCCAATAGTGCTTAGTAATGCTCATTCCAAATTTCAGCCAAATCGGTCAATATTTAGAGGTCGTTATGAACCTTTACTGAATGGCGTTACATATATGTATGTAACGAATAATTTGACTGAATTCAGCGCATGATGTAACACATCAAGATACATATTTTTTTATTAAATAAGGTAAAATCACAGCTGTATTTTAACATCACACAGTTTATATTTCTAAAATAACTATATATTTGTAAATCCAATTTGAAATCTGAGCAATATGCTCAGATTTCAGAAATTAAATCGGTCCAGTCTTGTACCTGATTTCCATGGTCTGATAATAATCCATGTATATAATTGAGATCAAATATGAAAATCACAAAAGCTTTCGTTAAATAAAATAAATTTCGTTAATTTTACGAAAGTTGATGTAGTTTTTACATTAAGTTCGTAGTTGTACGCCTTACACTTAATGTTCTTATAAATCCACTTTGCAATATTTTTTAATTTACTATGGGACACCTTTGGACTGATATCCATTGTGGACTTAATAAAATTTTGAATTATCAAAAGTAAAATGTATTTGGCTTTGACCAACCACATTTTTGTACTTGTTTTATTTGTCTTCAAAGTGTTGAACAACTCTTAATTTTTCTTTCTTTTATCAATTCTTAAGTATTTCTACCCTATTTTAGGTAGAGATTTGAGAAATGAACGTTTTTTTTTTGTTTAACAAACAAAAAACAATCCATCCATCGAGTAAACGCCTTTATGATGTTCTACTCTATAGATACTTCAACATAGTAGAAACTTTTTTTTTTTTTTGCTGTAAACAACATCAACAACAGCGAAAAACGAAAATTAAAAAAAAAATGTAGGAAGCCTGTTGAAATGAAATGCTACCTACCGTGCTCTTAAATAAATGATAATAACTGAAAACAAAATATAACGACTAAAAAAAATCAGCTGCTTTTGTTAAAGTTATTTTATTTAAAATTTTGTGTTTTTAAAAAAAATAAAAAAAAAAAATAAAAAGCGAATTTTTTTTTATTTATATTATCGAATACCAAACAAGGCCAACAAAAAAAAGTTACCACAAAAAACACCTGCCCATACAAGCAAAAAATTCGGTAAAAGAAAAATGATTCAAGAGATGAATTTTGTAAGGGGAAAAAAATGTAGTTTTGGTTGTTAATAAAATAAAAAACTGATTTAATGGTTTTTAAGGAAACATCATTTTGGCGAACAAAAACATCTGCTTTTAAAAGAAATTAAAAAAAATTACGAAATATTTACTGACTGTTTTGCATAACAGTTATAATAGAATATATTTGTTCTTGTTGAAGAAGGTGAAATAGAAATCAGAATTTCATAGAGAGCTTCTTCTTATTATATAATATTATACATAGTTTGATCTATTTACCCTCTCGCATCCGTGTGGAGCTTTGTAGAACTATAGATCTATTAATAGCAAAATGCATCGTGCTAGCAAAGTGATTGCTCTAAATATTTCCAAGGCGTTCGATCGGGTTTGGCTCGGCACACATGTATTTGGTGCCGATAATGATTTCGCTTGTTTTATTTCGAGCTTTCTCAGAGACTGCACTATATGTGCTGATATAGATGGGCTCTCATCAGGAGTAGCGCAAGGTTGTGTTCTTTCTTAATGACTTTCTTGGTAAAATTTTCAACCTTATGTACTCTTTTCCAGATGACAGCTACATTTGTCCTTATTTTTAATTCGATCGTAGGCCAAGACTTGAGGAGGTTGGGGCAAAAGGTAGATTATAAGCAAACACTCTCAATCGGAACCTTTCTACAATCTCCCAATGATGTATGCTAAACCATAGCGGCGTCTTCTGTTCATTAGGAGGCCAAGCTTTAAGGGGGTTGGGGGCACAAGGGAAATTATAAAGAATACTCAATCGTAACCTTACTACAATCTCCGGCTGAGGTCGTGAATGTTCTATGCTAACCCATAGTGCGGTAAGGTCAGTACTGCCTTATGTTCATTGGGAGGCCAAGCCAGGATGAGGTTGGGGGCAAAAGGTAGACTATAAACGGCACTCTCAATCGGGACCTTTCTACAATCTCCGGGTGGAGGCGCGAGAATATAGTAGACTTTAACCCTTTCACGACCGAACTTAAACTGCTGGAAAATTTGCAATTTATTTTTGCGGATTCGGTTTTATCGACCCAACATTTCTAACGAAGAGGGTCGTCAAAAATATTTTTTTCCAACTACTTTTAGGAAAAATCCATGTGGCACATACAGCCCAATGGTCGTCCAAGTTTAAAATTAGTGAACAAATAACTCACCTAAGGAATAGCGCAAGACGTGTCGAGTTTATTTCTATTATCTTGTTTACGTTATATTTTAAACATGGTTTTTAATTATTTAGCTATGCGTAACAGAAATATGTCAAAATGTTTAAAATAGCTCGAGTCGTATATCGAGTTTTGACTGTGGTCCTAAAATATGCTTTTTATACAATATTTCAAATTTGTGAAGCGATAGACAAATTTGGAGAAATTCAATTTCATTCCATCTCCTGTCAGCAGATGAAATGAACAAATTCCAAATATCTCAATGTTTCGTGAAACTTGAAGGATTGGGTCATGTCCTAGCAAAATTTTGATACCGTCTTGCCAATAGCGTCCGAGAAAATATGATAAAAAAAATATTCATGTTTTTTAGCTTTGGGGTCACTCTATTCGACTGTTAGACCTTATTGGTCTACGCACTAGAGACGAGCATATTCAAAGTCAAGTTGATTATAATTGCAGAGATTCCCTTTCTTTCTTAATTGCAACCCAGTACGTCGAAAATTAATTAATGCATAGAGCACAAACTTTTTGCCTCCAGTGGCCACTCTATTTTCGTAACTTGGTATCGGTAGACTTAAACATTATTTTGGGTCATTTTGCAAAAATAGACTTCACCCACCAACCTAATTTTCTGAATCACTACAAAATATATTTTCAGTAAAGTCAGCTACATGTTTGCTGGGAGGATCCTTGCAGAAATTTTTTACAAATTTATTAAAATCAGACTACATCATTTGGGATACTTTGCTTGTGAGCTAAGAACTCCCTTTTTAACCTCTTATTTAAATTTTTAAAATACTAGAGAAAACATAACGAAATCTTATCAAAAACTATTTTTATATATACACAAAAGAAAAAAGTTGTATAAATTGTATATTTTTTTTAAAATATTGCAGAAAATTATGAAAAATTAACACTGTGTGAAACTACAAAGATAAAATAAATTTTTTCCGCCCCAACCAAAGAATCTCAAACTAAGTAAAAAAAGTGTTCAACGACCATATATACTAACAATGGTGTGAAGTTTCATTTAATTATATTTAATAAGTTAATAACTGCTTTGGAAACTCGCAAAAGAAAAAACGAAGAACCAAGTAACAGGGAAAATATATTCATAATAGCTGAAAACACCATTGACGGAAATTTTAAATGCCAAAGAAGGCGTGAGACGAACCACTCATCATAGGTTTTTGTTTTTTTTTTTTTTTTTTTTACTTTTCAATTTTAATTCTTAAAATGATGATGAATTGAAATAAAATAAAATAAAACAACAACGAAAAAAAACTCTAATTATGTGGTAAATAATTGTGAAATGGGGAACTCTACTACAAAATAGAATAAAGGAAATATAACAGAAATCCATTGTTGTCCATACAAAAGTAAAAGGTATGGGTATTCAAAACAGCTGAGGTTTTCAAAATATAACACAAAAAAAAAATATTGCAAACAAATTTGAATGTTCAAATATGACAATAGCAATAATGCTAATGCTACTGTTAATGACAATATCTGCATAATAATATCAAACTTTATACGATCATAAGGGATATTTACCCACATACTTCATATCTTTAGCATAAATTTATAATATCTAAAAGGAGTGAAGACCGGATACTGTTTGAAATATAAGAAGTTTACTGCAACAGACAACCAATAAACCAACACTCACACCATATTATAATAACAGCAACAGCAATATGTTGCTGTTGCTATTATACATACTTGTTGGAACAATGGATGCAAATGAAAGAATGTTCTTCACTTGTCCATTATATAAACATTAGTAGGATTCACAATGTATTTAAAAAAAACATATTGCGTAAGAAAAAAGTTGTGTACAGTAATTATATGTGCTCGGTTAGGGTAATAGTATATAATTTCTAATTATATGATTAATAATTAATAAAAAAAAAATCGGGTGGGTAGTGCCTGTTTTTTCCCGATATTCGAAACCGTTCGGTTATTATGCGACTTTTCCCGAAGAGCCTTTATTCTCCTATATTTTAAATAATTCAAAAATGTGGCAACTCTTTTGCCACTATATATGCAGTAGAGGCTTTCTTGAGTACTTTAACCCTACGTACAAATAAATCTAGTTTTCGTAAATTAAAGACACGTTTTCATACAAAAACAAATGAATTTGTAACACTTCTCTTTAACCCTTAAACGGTAGATTGGGCAGCTAAAAAACATACCTGTCTCTTTTTTTTTACTCGTCTACAACCTGCGACTTCGTTAGTAAAACAATCAATTTCAATTATATTTTATGTTTCACCAACGAGCATAAATACCAATAAGGATCCAAGCTGCGTAAGCCCTATTAAGTGTTCTCTTAAATTTTAAACACAAGTTGGCATTAACAAAACAAAAGATAGTGTTTTTAAGTGAGTATTTTTCAATATAAATAATTAAAATGCCAAAGACCATGGCGACACGATACCAAAGTTTTCGATTTTTCAAAATTTTCCTTAACTACTTTAATAAAAATACGACACATAATTTTTTAATTTTACTAATATTTTAGAAGTTTTGGAATCGGACTATCGGTTTTTAAGATATTGCGATTTGATTTTCACTGAAAATGGCGCGCTATTCCTCTATTCTAGAATTTTTTTAAAAATTAACTTAGAGTTTTTTGTTTATGCACTCAAATAATATACAAAACACGCTTTCATTTGATCATAATTAGATCTGAATTGAGAAAAGATGTATATATTTTTCAAAATTGATTTTAATTTTTTTTCTAAACATCAGATGATTTGTGAGCAGGTCGTTAAGGGTTAAGTAATCCGATTTTTCATAAATTTCACACCACAAAACTATTGAACATACTGCTAAAGGGTGTTTTTTATAGAGGTGTATAACTTTGACATGTTTATTACAATAACTTTTTAAATTGACATGAAATTTACTTTATTCCAAAGATAATCTTCTGGCATTATAATTTAAATATGACTTCTGGCATATGACCGCCACGGCTGGCTCGGACGTAATAATCTGGAGGTCCAATTTTTAATGATTTTTTTTCAACATTTGTGGCAGTATCTTGGCAATATCCCCACAGAAAATAGTCCAGCGGCGTTAAATCGCACGATCTTGGAGCCCAATTCACGGGTCCGAAACGTGAAACTATGCGGTTACCAAACGTTTTCTTCAATAAATCAATTGTGGCACGAGGTGTGTGACATGTTGCGCCGTCTTGTTGAAACCACAGTTCATGCATGTGGGCGTTGTTGTGTAATGGTTAGCGCGTTGGACTGTTACACAGATGGTCCCGGGTTCGATTCCCGGTGATGACAACATAAATTTAGAAAAATAATATATATGAGTTTTCTATCACTTATATGTATCGCTGCGCCCACCTTCGGTGTTCCCATAGCACTTAACCCCACCGAAGTAAAATAATGAATCAGGGCTATGAAACAAAAAGCTTCAATAAATTCGCCAACTCTACATCAGGTGGCGACCAACAACTATTCTAAGACTTATCATCTCGCGCAATTACAGTATTGCCATGTTGAAGCCCTTCATCTTTCACCACCTTTCATCTCTCCACTATCCCCTTTCCAAAGAAAGCAACACATTAATTAATAGGAAGAATTTCACGGGGCCTATAGCGGGACCAATGATTCCAGCAGTCCATAAAGCAGACCAAACAGTCAGTTTTTCTGGATGTAACGGTGTCTCAAAATACACTTGAGGATGATCATCACTCCAAATAGTTTTGTTTATTGACGTATCAATTTTACCAAAAGTGAGCTTCATCGCTAAACAAAATTCCCAAAATCCGCTTATTTCGAACAGAACCATGATTTTCAAAATAAATTTGCTCAGGCGTCAGTCAGTCTATTCATGTTGAAATGCCAAACCAAACTAAACATAAATCACTTGACAGCTGTCAAAATTTCCGCCAGTTAAAAAAGTGTTGCCAACTTAAAGTTCTATACTTGTATAAAAAACACACTTTACAACAATCAAAGCATTAATTAATCAAAATCGAAAGTTAAAGTAAGTATTTCATAAATAATAAGTTTACTATGTAAATTTCCGAGATATTTATAGGTAAATTTACAAGTAAGTTTTCAAGCAATATTGACATCATTATGCGCAAATGAAAAATAGTTTTATCTACTTTGCTAGAGCAAAAATAAAAAAATATAGGCATTATTTTTAAAAAAGTCTGTAAAATCTCCTCCATTCTCCATTTTTAGTTCAAATAGTGTCATAATATCTCGAAAACCGTTAGTCCGATTTAAATTTTTCTTAATATTCATGCTTATCATGCCAACATTATTTAAAAATGATGTGTTGCAAGACAAACAAAAAAAAATGTATGAGTTCATACATGTTCATAAATGGATACATATATGTTGATTTTTAACTGGGTTTAATATTCAAATTGCTGCAACATGCTGCAATATTCTACGTATACGCCTGAGGCAGCGGTTTACAAAGGATTGCGTACTATTCATTTCGCTAGTAGATACGCTCCATGTTTTTCAGCCATATAGAAGCACGGTTGTTGGAATATTTTGGGATCTCCAAAATTTATTTAGAGTGACGTAAGGCTGCTATTGTTATAGTTTTTAATTATCTCTGTACTTATGGAGTAAATATGGAGTACTTGGGTGCCAATTTTTAATAAAATATGTTTGTATTGTAATAATCTCAGTTTGGCAATTTTCACAAAGTTGGCACTATTACTTTACTGGCAAACTAAGAAAAAAACTTATATTCCACAGCACCCGCAAAAATTTGTAAAATTCTTTACAAATTTCCACCCTTTTCAAGACCTGACCTAACCTTTTGTTTTTCTTGTGAATACCTCTATTGGCAATTTGTACATACTTACGTGCATATAAGTTTGTGCATCTTTGTATATAAGATGCATGCAACAAACATACATGCAATGCCTACGAATATAACAATAAACAATACATTTTTATCATTATGAGAGAATCTATGTTTTAACTTTAATCTTTATAGAAAAAAAGTAAAAACAATATAAATTAAAGTCGACTGAAAATAAGCCATAATATGTTGAAAGAAGAATATTCTTATTAAATACCCACATATCGCGCATTTGTTCGACAAAAGGGTCATAACTCAAAACCCACTCATTTTTAGAGATGTCGCGAATAGTATATTCGGCACTTTACCCGATACTCGGTTTACACCGAAAACCAAATATTTTCCGAATAGTTCTTTCATACATGTTCATATATTTTCCGAATAGTTCTTTCATACATTTTCATATAAATACACTGTAATACACTGTATTTTAAATATTGACGGAATTAAACGGAGCCATAATACATTTTTGGGTTGAAAAATCATCTGAAATCGCTATAAACTGACATTTTAAAGAAAAATATTTTGTGAGATACTTGATTTTTCTGAATTTGTTTAAGGGAAAATACAGTTTTTACGGCATTTTAATATGACCGAATAATTTTGCCGAATAGTGCTGATATTCGGTATCCGGTTGAATAGTCAAAATATGACGAATATGCCGAATATTGAATAGTAACCTAATATTCGTGACATCTCTAATTTTTTTTTTTTGCCAGAAAACGACATACAGTGGTCATCTATATCCACTGTAAAAATCATGGATCGGGACAGATTTAAGATTTTTACAGTGGGCAGAGATGACCACTGTATGTCGTTTTCTTGCAGCAACTGGACATTGAGTTATGACACGTTTGTTGAACAAGTGCGATACATGATGCATAATGTGAAAACGACCAATACATTAAAACAATTTATTATAACTACATCAGATCAGGGATGGAAAATGAGTTTGTCGGTTTTGCAAATAATGTACATTTTCGACACTGCCGATACTAAAATTTAAAAACAACTTATATATTATAGATTAGAATTGTTTTATATCGTTAGCTGAAATGGAAAACCACGTAACTAACAAAAAATACTAAATTGGTTTTTTGATTGATTATGATGCATATCAACGAGGTCCATGTCTTCTACAATTTTTACTGTCATATAATAAAAATTAGACATATTATTAGCGAAAATCGAAAGCACGTAACTACAAGTGCAAGTACTACATAAACCAAAAGCACGTAACTAAAAGGTGTCCCAAGAAGAGCGCAATTTTTAAATTTTAAATAAAACACAGATATTTAAAAAAAAATCGTGAAACTTTATTATATCGTAAAGTAGACAGAATGAGGTTATGTATGGAACAATATATCGTGCAGATGGCCGCCGCGGCTTTGCTGGCATGCACGCGATCTTTTAATGAAATTTTCAATGACCGTTTTGCATGAATGCTGCAGTATTTCATTAATGCAGCGTCCAATTTCCTCTTTTAAGGCTTGAGTCGTCGTCGGCTTATTCGCGTAAACCATCGACTTCAAAAAACCCCAAAGAAAAAAATCTAATGGTGTTAAATCGCACGATCTAGGCGGCCAATTCTGATCTCCAAAACGCGAAATAACACGACCGGGAAATGACTGATGCAGCAATTGAATTGTTTCTCTGGCTGTATGACATGTGGCGCCGTCTTGTTGGAACCACATGCCCTCCACATTCATTTCTTCAATTCTAGAAAAAACTGGTTATCATTTCACGATACCGAACACAATTGACTGTTTGCGCTTGACCTGCCTCATTTTCATAAAAAAAAGGTCCAATGATTCCTCCAGCCCAAAAACCACACTACACAGTGACACGTTGAGGATGCATTTGCTTCTCGTGAATCACTCGAGGATTTTCCTCACCCCAAATGCGACAATTCTGCCTATTGACGAAGCCATCAAGATGAAAATGGGCCTCGTCACTGAAGATGATTTTATCGGCAAAATCAGCATTTTCATGTTGTCTCTCCAATACCCAATTAACGAACTCCCTTCGCTGTCCATGGTCAGCTGGCTTCAGTTCCATACATAACCTCATTCTGTCTACTTTACGATATAATAAAGTTTCAGGATTTTTTTTTAAATATCTGTGTTTTATTTAAAATTTAAAAATTGCGTTCTTCTTGGGGCACCCTTTACATACTTGTTGAATTTTATTAATTCATAGTAGGTTTTGAATTTTTATATTGCACTAGCGGATAGTGCTACTACGCTCCCCTCCCCAGACCACGTAGTCCTATTTTCACATAACTATAGTGATTATACTTTGAAATTTTGACTATGTTAATTATAATAAATTTGTATCATGTTTTCATTGATTTTACTCTGAAGATCCCACAGTCAATATTATTCGTGTATTAGTGTATGATCCCTCTGGAGTAATTTATTTTAATGTAAATGCAACAGATGAGTATAAGGAACTTCCACAAAGAATTGGAAACAAATTAAAAGCGTTTGAACCTTTAACGTTGCATTTACAAAGAATAAAAATTTCAAGCAAAAAATGGCAACATCTTCAGGACCTTAAACCATTTAATCCACCCGATTGTCATTTTTATTATAATGAAATTCCATTTGAGAAGTAGCTAAGGGTTTATTTTTTCTTTTATTTGTATTGTAGTTCTTGTTGCGAATTATCTTTTGCTTTTGTAGATCATTTTTTATTTTCATATTTTGCAAAAAAATAATAAATATATAAAGCGATATATTAAATAACAACAGAACAACTTTTTTTATTCTACATTTGATGAATGCAAAACAAAATTTTCTTTTAAAACTTAAAAAAAATTCATTGTAGTTACGTGCTTTTGTTGAAGAAAATACGAGTTCAAAAGCACGTAACTAACATGAAACATTAATAAATTATTATTTTTATTCCAGAAATGAATTAATCGATCTATATTTAGTAAATCTGCGATATTTGATTACCAAAATTGCATTTTTTTTTGCAATATATAACATTTTTTGTTTCTCCTGTAAAATAGTAAAAATGTTAGTTACGTGGTTTTGCATTTTAGCTGACGATATATGGTTTTCAAATAAAAATTTATTTTTTTTTTAATTTTTATAAAAAAAAAATATAAAAAAAATTATGCAAAACTAATGTTTTCCCTGAATATTGAAGCATTTTCTTAAGATTGAAACCAAGAGTACATGCTTTTATAAACTTTTTCGGTTGCACAAATATATGAAAGTCTTGAACCATGTTGAATAATTATTCTCTTTTCCAATGCCAATCTGCTCAGAAAAACTACAAACTCATTTTATTTTTTTTTTTCTCAATTTGGCTTTTTGCGTTTTGTTTCAAATGTAATTAAATCAGTTGCGACATGAAAAAAAGTTTTTATCGTAAACAAAATTTTAACAATTTTGTTTGACTGTTGCTGCATTTTCATAAAAGGCTTTACTGTATTAGCTTTTAAGAACACAATGGAACACTGCAATATATTCTGTACATTCTTTTTGTCTTTCATATTCATTCATTTAACTATCAGCTTCCCTCCATTGTATTAAGTTGTGTTATTATGGCGGTTATTAAGATCAACATTATTTACTTAAGATTGAGGTACACACACACATACTCCGACATCATGTATAAATACATCATTCATATAGATGGTCATAAGTTGCTTCTCCTAATTAACAATTCAAGTTTCACTTGAGCTAAGTATCCTAAATGACTTCTGTATTATGCTGAAGTTCTATGGGATCTAAAAACACATACATCCTTAAAGTTACGAAATTATTGTCATCACAACAGAATATTTCGTCAAATAATGAAAAAAAAAACGGTTTATTTTACGAACATTTCTAAAAATTTTTTTATTTTTCAAATGCAGTTTTTAGGTAAAGTTGGAAAAAAATAGTGACTATTGTCTTATCAACTTATGACCATCGATATTCACATAAAGAGTTCTGGTTTCATAGACTGGAGATTCAAGAAGAACAAATATCTTTGTACACATATCTATGAAAAGAAGATTATGATAATAGATAATATGCTAAAGAATGTTAAGTTTTCAAAAAGAGATTACAACTTTTAGATAAAAACATATATGTAGGTATACAATGCATTAATATGTTGTGAAGAAAAAATTATTACCTTGAAAATAAAAGTTTCATACACGTAATAAAATTTAGTTTTTTAATACAACAGGGCATAAAATTATGATAGTTTAAAATCTATAGAATTTCCAAGTGTTGAAACGGCAATGACATATCATTATTCTTTGGACTAGAGTAGGGTTTTAAAATTCTCTACATTTTTCAAGTACCGCGAATCTGCAAATTTTTCCGAACATTCCCGGGATTTATAAAAAAATATATTTATTAATGTTTTGATAATAAAACCCAGAAAAACCACACATTAAAATCAGCTTAAGCTTATTTTTCTTGGGAAAAAGCTAAATATATTTAAATTCAACGGTTACTGTTAATGCAGGAATATTTTTAAACAATTATTTTACTAAAAACAACTCCTAACCTAACGTTTTGTAAAACTTTTAAAAAATTCGTTTTTATATCGTGAATTAAATATTTTGTCTCTTATTTGCTTTATATATTTAGGAAAAAGAGAAAAGTCTAGATTAATTATATAATTTGAACAAAATTTAATATTGAAAAAAAATGTGACATAAATATATAAAAGTTGTTGCTTTTTAACATATTTTTAGTTTAGCAGAAATTAATGTTTTTTTAAAATTCCCGGGAATCCCGACAAAAATTCCCGATGATCGTTAATTGAAAATTCGACAAAATTCAAGCGAGTTTTGTCCCACGAATTGCCGGGTTTAAAACCCTAACTAGAAATAATGACACCAGTTTACTCTCTGCATTACTTTAATACAAATAATAATGACTTATTAATAAGTAGTTATATTTCTCATTATTTCTATATAAAAAATAATGCGTTACCTATAATAACTTATTTTACATCATTATATTATACTTAAAGTAATGATCTACAAATTTTTTTAAAATCTATTTTTAGACTCCTTAATTTTTCAACTGTAGTAAGTAAATATATAATTACTTATTTCTAATTTTTTGTAAACTGGAAAGTAAAGACATTTTGTGCTAGCAAGCTATTTATGTTTTTATCTATCAAGTATAACATGTCGAGATTACTCAGATGGTAGAGCGGCTAAGCTACAACCTGGAGTCCCAGGTTCGAAACCCGTATAGGCACATTTTATTAAAAAAATTAATAATTTTTTTTTAATTTTTGTTTTTTTTTTAATTTACTTTTAGATTCATTATTTTGTTGCATAATATTAAGAGTTTAGGTAACCACATATTTTTTGATTTTTCGCAAGGTGTTTAGCAATGATATGTTATTATTTTGCGCGGCTTTCCCATTTAAATTGTAATGAAGTTTGTAATGACAATTGTGTGTACTTGTCATTACCAAATATGTACTTATTTAACCACTTATATTGTAATCCTTTTCTTCACCCCAGTATACGAAAATCAAAAAATATATGGTCTAAATATAAGTCCAAAAATTAATTTTCAAAACTAAATTTAATAAAAAAATTTTTTTTTATTGAACTTTAATTTTTTTTTAATAAAATGTGCCCACACGGGACTCGAACATGGAACTCCAGGTTGTCAGTCAATAGCTCTACCATCTGAGCCATTTTACAAAAAATTAAAGAAAGTAGTTTTATATATACTTTCTACAGTTGAAAAAATAATGACTCCAAACGTAGATTTTCTAATATTTTTAAGATCAATACTTTATGTCTTTTGTTTTATTGAGCTAAAGATCCTTTATTTTATAAAAAAAGAAGAAGAAAGAAGAAGTCTTCCAAAGCGAAGACGAAATATTGGAAATAAATAATTATAATTATAAAATAAAGGATCTTTAGCTCAATAAAACAAAAGACAAAAATTTATTTAAAAAGATCGAAGAAAAATAAGAAAATCAATACTTTATATTTAAAATAATGATAAAAATAAGTAGTTATGGGTAACGCGAAAATTAACTAGTTATTAGTAAGTCCTTATTAGTTTTGTTAAAGTAATGCAGATTGTAAGCAGGTGTCGTTACTTTTAATGAGAAAAGTAATGAAATGTCATTACTGTTGATACACTGCGACTGGGTTGTATTGTATGGTAGTTTTTTTTTAAAAGAAAAATCTAAATATTAAAACATTTTGACTAACATTATTATTTTTTTTTTTTCTTTTTAGGTAAGTTCAAGATTTCAACAATATGAAAATAGACAAAATTATGTAGTAAGTACATTAAAAATTCTGAACCAAAACTTACGCTGACCTGTAGATTGCAATGAAACTTGGAAATGTTCTGGAGTAGAATAAATACAAAATACGTATATCTTTTTTACCTGACCAACTACATATCGAGGGGTTAAAAAGTGTTGTCAAAAGTGACTCCAATTTTCGTATTTTAAGTTTTATTCATGTTGGTTCCACAAAAAAAAATGGTTGGTTGGTTGTCGAATGTGAGGTATTTTGAAGATCAGTCCATTGCCGTCGAACAAATATTAAGATGCTCTCAAAAGGTTTCGAACAAATTTCAAAAACATTTGCACCCTGAAAATTCTATTGGGATGTTAGGTTTTTTTACACTGCCAATATATATTATAATTCTAAAAAAACTTCAATTTGGGTAATTTTTGACCCCACTTTTAAATTTTAAAACTCTATATTTCGTAAATTTGAAAAGCTTTGGAAAAAACAAAAGCAAAAAGATTCTCATAGAGTTTATTTTGTCTGTTGTATGTAATGTCTCGGTTTGAGTTAAGCCAATTATCTGTTTCTGTTTCAGATAACTGAAGATTTGGGTGATGCCAATGAAACAATTGTATTGTCTATCATGAAAATAATAAACTTTTTGAAAAGCAACAAATAAAACCTAATATAACAATATCATATTAGATTTTTAGACTTGAGGTAGAACAATATTGTAACTAAATATATCAAAATCCAATTTTTAATTTATAAGCTTTTCAAAAAAGTAAAAGTTGTTTAAGTCCCTTTGTGTGATAACTCAAAAACTATAACTGATCAATAAATACTAGTATTTTGAACTCCTCAAACTCAAATTAATCAAGATCCGATATCAAATCCGAGGCACCATAGATGTAAGGTATTGAGATGACGAACAAATACGTATAATCGGATCTTTGATTGGTAAACCTGTTCAAAATATATCGATGAAAATAGGGACCATTTTCAAAAAAATCATATTTTACAGTGATTCTGTGCCGACGGAAAAGTACAAATCGTTAAAAAAACACTTCTGGTTTCTCTTCATGTACGTAAAGATGATACTTTTACGTGAGAACTAAGAAAAACCAAAAGAAAATCGACCGAAAAATGACAAATAATAAGCAATTGCGTGAATAAATCCAAATCTCATATTTTCCGAATATTTTATTTTTTTCGACAATTGGGTTTAAACGCTTGCAATACATTCTTGACATTTTTGTGTGTTAGAAATAGTTGTGGCTCTTGCTTTGTCTTCGGTTGCTTTTGGGATCCGTTTCTCTAGTGAAAAACCATACATAGTCTCCCAACATTGCTTCATTCCAAAATCCTTGATAGCGCCGCTCAATGGTCTTGATTTGTTGGTGAAATTATTGTATGTGCTATTTGTATTTAAAGTAGAAACATCGAAAGTAGTAATATCCAAAATAAAAACAGCTCTAAAAATATATTATAAAAACTTCGGGGCAATATACTTGACTGTGATCGTGAAAGGGTTAAAGGATAATTGTATGTAAAGCGTTATTTCAATTAATTCAATTTATTAGTTAAAATTACATTACAAACAAATGAAATCTACTTAATACTGATACATTTAAATTTTATTCTTTTATTTCTTTAAAAAAATGTCCTTGATGTACTTCAAACTTTTCTAACTTATAAATAATGCTGTTCTGGTAATACGGTCGAATTTTAGTCAAAATTTAATAATAAATACCATATATAATCATGATTTTTCCAACATGCTTTCTGAAATAAATTTGTATACTCTTTTTCCATATTTTGCTAATTTTCACATTTTCATTTTTGCAACTTCTACTGAGTTTTTTTGTACAAAATTTTGCATATTGCTGAATGTATTCTAGATCTGTAGATATGCTAAAAATATTTAAAAATATCAAGATTTGACCATTGCCTACGTTTTCCCGTCTCCTGCAAAATTTACATGATGATCTGTATGGCCCTTATTCGCGTTCTCCATTCATTTCTTAGTTTTATTATTTTATTATATACTCAAGTTTTTATAAGTCAGAATGTGTCAACAAATAAAACTGTCAAAATCGTACTTTTGACGAGTTTTCAAAATGTACCAAATGGACAAAATGGATCCGCGAAGCATTAAATAAATTTACACATGTTGTTGCACATAAAATTGCCAACCATACACTGATAGAAATTTGTGCGTAGTATTAATGAATTCCTTCATTAATCCAATGAATTTTTTCATAAAAAAGTCCCCAAAGAAACGTTTCATTGAGTCAATGAAAGGTGTTTCATTAAATCAGTTTTAATAAATGGTTTCATTGACCCAATGAAAATTTCATAAAGTGTATATGAAATTTTTTTCTTTAATCCTAGCCTTATCGTTATGAAAGTTTCATGTGTTAAATGAATAAAATTCATAGTTTGTATGAAATATTTTCGTTGATATTTAATAATTTGCACTTTTTATGATTATTTTAGCATATCATTAATTTGGTGGTTATTGAGAAATTACCATTTGTTGATATTATTTATAAGGTCAGGTCTTTATAGGATCTATAATATATTTTTATAAAAAAAGTTCGAAAAGCTCGAAAGTAAACATCACAGGCTGTTCTGAAAAGCGATGGCAGATTTTTATTAAACTCAGCCTGATTCAGCAAATTTTCGTAACTTGGAATAGGATGACATGTAAAAAAGAAATCTAACAAGAAAGGTTTACCTGGTGCCACCCACCAATGTAGCACAGTGGGGAAAATTCTATTGTTTCTCAACAAATTTGCTAAAGCTCATAATTTTTGACGAATTCGAAAAAGATAAAATTTTAAAAGTAGCTGATTATATTTCAGATCGAAAATTACAAATTTTGAAAATAAAATTTTTGTATCCATAAAAAAGAAATATCTTAATTATTGTACTTTTTTTAAATTATGTATATTAAGAACTTTAATGATTGAAAAAATCGTTTAAATATAATTAACAGGCATTAAAATATTAAAAGCTGAACTTAAAAAAACAATTTTAATTTCTGTTTTTATTGTTTTATTGTTACAAAATTGTTCAATCTTTCTTTACATTTTTTATAATATGTGTTAAAAGATGACATATTTTCTTATATGTCGGTACAAAATATGTAATTTTTTTATCGATCTGGCTTGGAATTCTGTAGAACGATTGACGATTATAGTCCACTTTTTTCAGTTAAATTACGACCATATCAGATAAAAATGGTTAATATTGTTAACAATGTTGTTAAAAAACAAAAATGTATTATCGTTAAGCACAACGTTTTTGTGTAACATCGTCAAAACGATAACAATTTAGGTCTCGTTTTGAACATAACTATATCGTTTTCCTTAGATAATCTGTTCCCTGGAATTTAGTGACCAACTATTCAAATTCGCCAAAAACTGTTAGCTCCAGGCAAACTTAATAAAAAAAAATTTATTTATATCAAAGTTCTAAGTTTGAGTTTTTTTTATTTCAAAATGATAGTACAAAAAAATTTTTTTTTTCTTATTACAAGTCAAAATTTTTATTGAAAAAAATTAGAAAATTTTTCATTGATTTAATCAATTTTTTTTATGAAATTATGAAAAAATCATAAAAAATGTTAATGAAAAAAATACCAATATTAATGAATTTTCATTCAGTTAATGAAATTTTTCATTAAACCAATGAATCGATTTTAATGAAATCGTTTCATTAATACTATGAAGAAAAATTCTATCAGTGTACCAACATAATTAAATTAAAATCTTTATAGCATAATCTGTTCATCAGGGAAATATAACCGCGATATTTGTTAGCAAAGTCCAATTTTTTTTAACAGCCTTTATCTCCGAAAAAATGGGCATTTGGTGTATGTTCTAAACTAGCAAATCTAGAAACTCGAAATTTGGCACGTAGCTTAATCTAATGACCAGAACCAAATCAAACAACGCATTTTTTGACAATCGAATGTTTTAGTAGTAAAAATGGTCTGAGAAGTTTTAAAAATTCGATATTTGGACCCATTTTTTGGTGGGTAGTAGGAGGGGCAACATTTTTCTTTCTAATTTAAGGACCCCAAAAAAGAATCTGAAGTCCAAAGAGAAATATATCCTGAAAAAAAGTCCAGAAAAAAATTTTAGTGTGGAGGGTGCTTGCAAAAATATTGCTAATGTCAGCAAAATGTTTTGCTAAATATTAGCGAGTTGTTTTTTAGCAACCAAATTATTAGATTCAGCAAAAGTTTTGCTAACACTTAGTTGATTTAAAATATAAAAATCCTTGCTGAAAGTTAATAATATTATTGCCGAATATTAGTGGACTGAAAAAAATTCAAAAAATTTGTAGAAAAATTATACTTTAGTTAGTTTATTTGCTGAAAATATTAAAATTTATTTTGTTATATGAAAAACAGACACAAAAATCTTCTGTGGTTGATTTTTTTTTTTATATCTTACAAGAGTTTTACTTTTTAGTATAATTTTTCTTGTCTCTACTACATCTTGACATGTCGCAACATCTGCGTATATCTTGCATTGTGGTTGTCGTCCACACTTTTAATGTGCCTATCAGCACATTTTTTTTAGCAAAATAAATTAGTAAAATCTTAATAAAACATTAGTTCAAAACAGTTAAGTGCTGAATAAGTATAAATAAAATTTTAGCTGAAAACATAATTTCAGCAAATAATTTTCTGAAAAATAGTATACCTGATTTACAAGAAGTTTTACTAATTTTTCTACTAACTTTTTTTTTTTTTGAGTGTAGTGGTTACTATGCCACCCTGAAATTTTCAACATATTTTAAGTCGTCAACATTAGTTATTAAAAAAATTTCTTCTAAACATCATTGATAATAAATTTGTATAAATTGCTTTTCCAAACTCCCACTAGCAAAAATGATGTAAAAGAAAAACTTCAGCTTTTTAAACTTTTTAATGTAAACACTGATTAATTCAAAGTGTATTCATTAAAAAGTTACTGTTGTTATCTTTTGTTGCTGCTGTTGTTTGAGATTTTGCGATTCCCTTAATTATTAACTATGCGATGCGATGTGATGATGCACATTTAATAAATGTAAACTTAGATACAAATTCTGCATTTTTCTTTAAGCAAATTTTCCGGAATCTAATGTATCAAAATAATTGTTTGTGTTTTATTAATGAAAGTAAACTAAGAAATTATCATGATGCGTCTGGGAAGAAACTGAAACCAATTATTTAATATTTTGCAAGTTTTTTTGTTTTTTTTTGTACTTTTAAACAAAAATTTTACTTTGACTTCATAAATTTTGTAAATGTTGTTTTTAGTAGAAATTTATGTAAAATATTTGTAAGAAATAAAAATATGTTAAAAACAAAGTTTGTTATTATTTTCAATTTTAATAACAATATTTGATATATGCGGCGAGGGTGTAAAGGGAATGGAGGGGTTGAGGAGTACAAAAGAAAAAAAATATTTCTGAGCTTGATGAGTATATACAAAATAGTATGCATTTGTTATAGTGCTGCCACAAAAGTTCAACAAAGCTAAAAAATAGTTTCAAGACACACATACAAAGAAACTTTGTTAGCGATATACACTTAAACATATAACTAGGACAGCGACTTTCATGCAATTAAAAAATCGAAAATATGGGCTTAAAATATGCAGTAAAAAAATCCAAAATCTGCACTAAAAACCAAAAAACATGCTCTAAATATCAAAAAACATGCACTAAATATTAAAAAAATATGCACTTAAGTTTTGTGGATTTTTTAAAATCGATTTTTTACTCGAAAGCTGTGGTTTAAAAATGAAATTCAATATAAATGTCTTGCAGTTGACAACTAAATAATATTTTCAGGACTACAAAAGCTTTCTGTTGTTAATTTTTACAAAATATGCAAAAATATGTAATTAAATAGAAAAAATGCCAAAATATGTCTTAAAACATGCATTTATTGCAAAATATGCAAAACTATGCATTTATAACAAGATATGCAAAAGCAAATCGAGGCTATTTTGTTGCACATTCTTTGATTCGGAAAAGTGTTTAGTCAAAATCGATTTTGGGCTTCTGACTACAAACATGTCTTTCCATGGAAGTCGCTGCCCTGCAAATAACTTTTCTGGTAACTTTAAGTTCACCTTTTAAATTACTTACCGTTTTTATAAAAACAAAATTGATTTTAAAAATTTTTAAAATGCATTTAAATCAAAATTTCTGTCTTTCCATAAATGTATTGTTCGTCCTATTAACTCATTATTGACACAGTGTTCCCTTTTCCAACCTAGTACTTTTAAATGGCCATATTTTTTTTACTGGCCTAAGACAATTGGAGTATCTACAAATTTTAATCTTAAATCTTGACTTCAATCGGAAATACAAAAATTTTGGAAGACTGCTATTAATTTTCGATGTTTTTTGATGGGACCTTGTTCAAAAATTATTTAAAAATGACGAAAAGCCTAATCTAATATTTGTTGAATGTTATAAAGGGCGTTTTTTATACAGGTCTAGAACTTTAAGTTGGCAACACCTTTTTAACTGGCAGCCATTTTGTCTGCTGTCAAGTGATTTATGTTTAGTTTGGTTTGGCATTTCAACATGAATAGACTGACGCCTGATCAATGCTTCCGAAAAAATCATGGCTCTGTTCGAAAAACGTATCGCGCTTTCATAAGCGAATTTTGTTTAGCGATGAAGCTCACTTTTGGTTAAATGGGTACGTCAATAAACAAAATGTTGAGAAACCGTTACATCCCGAAAAACTGACTGTTGGGTGTGCTTTATGGGGTGGTGGAATCATTCGTCCGTACTTCTTTAAAAACGATACTGGTCAGAACGTTGCAGTCAATGGTGACCGCTATAGAGCCATGATTACTGACTTTTTCGTTCATCAATTGAACAGCAGTGGTTTCACCAAGTCGGCGCAATATGTCACACAGCTCGTGCGATAATTGATTTGTTGAAGGAAGCGTTTGTTTCACGTTTCGGACCCGTGAATTGGCCTCCAAGATCGCGCGATTTAACGCCGCTGGACTATTTTTTGTTGGGATATGTGAAGTCGCTAGTCTACGCCGATAATCCCGAAACGATTGACCATTTGGAGGACAACATTCGCAGTTTTATTGCCAATATACGGCCACAAATGTTGTAAAAAGTCATCGAAAATTGGACCTCCAGATTAGACTACTTCCGAGCCAGCCGTGGCGGTCATATACCAGAAGTCATATTTAAATTATAATGCCAGAAGACTATCTTTCGAATAAAGTAAATTTCATGTCAATTTAAAAAATTCATCTTTGTTTTATTCCATTTCAAAGTTATATACCTGTTTAAAAACACCCTTTAAGTCAAAATGTAGAAAAACCGAAAAAAAATGTTTGTATTTTTAAAATTTTTGTATAAAACGCTTCGTTGCCTGCATGATTCGTTAATTTGAAGTGCAGGTCTTCATTGATTCTATGAATCATTTCATAAGAATTGTCTTTATTAAAACCTGTTTTGTAGATTCTATTAAAAGTTTTAATTGGCGCGTTCAATTGAGATTTTCATTAAAACTATGAAGAAATTAATTGCTGAATTAAAGGTTATTGTCTCAGTGAAGGATACAATTTTCAATATTCCAATTAAGTGTTAATTTTTCTTGTTTTTTCTATTTGTTATTTTGCACCATTTATAATAGTTTCATATTGAGCTTTATATTCCTTTACTTTTGCTAGTTCAGAAAAATAATTAGAAAGTGAAAATTGTTAAATAAACATTTTTTCTGAAAAAAATGCAAAAAGTTTTTTTGTTTGTAAAACATTCAGTAGATAAACAATGAACCAACATATAGATCTGTAAATTTATAAAATAAACAAACTTTTCACCATAAATTGCAACATACAAGTTAGTTTTTTTTTGTTTTTTGAATTTGTGTTTAGCCCCATCACTACCGAGTTTTTGTTTGTGGATATATTTCTATTTTGATTACAGATTCTTGTTGGGGGTTCTTAAATTAGAAATAATAAGGTTTACATGTATGCACCATTCTCCCTCTCCCATTCATACAAAAATATGTGCGAAAATCGAATTGTTGAGTCTTCTCGACCCATTTTTACCACTAAAACATTCGAACAAAAAAAATGCTTTGTTTAATATTGTTCTGGTTATTAAATGAATCCACGTGTCGAATTTCGAAGGTCTAGCTTTGTCAGCAAACGCCCCTTTGTTCGGAGATATAGGGTGATTGAAAAACAGGGCGTGGTTGAGAAATATCGTGATTGCCCCGATGAACTGCTTATATATATGATGTTTTTTTTTTCAATGGCCAAGATCCTAATGAATATATTTAAACAAAAATATTAAGTTTTACTGCATTATCATATTTTTTTTTACATATATTTAAAAATGTGTATACTGTAGTGTACAATTGCAGTGGAAGGGTTAAAAAAAAACCAACAATATTTTTATAAAATATGCAAAACTAATACACCAACAACCAACTTTGTGTGTAAGCGGCGAGAATTTGAAATAAAGCGAAAGGAAATAAATAAAATAAACATCAATAAACGTTTCGTTAAATTTACATTCATATGCATAACACAACATATACTAACACTCACACTCTTTAGTTGCACTCATTCTCTAATAGATAGTTTAGACAAAAAACCAAAAAAAAAAAAAAATAACAGAGCTTCTCAGTATATCATTACCACAAGTACTCGTATGGTTGTTAAAAAAATTTCAAATGACAACAACTTCAAGATTAGACCGACTCACGAACAATTTTTTATTTTGTCTACCTCTCAAAATGTATCTTGGTATGCTTTATAATGGTTCTCAAAATATTAAGTGTCTAGCAGTGAGATCCTGTGAGCTAGACCGTTTTAGAAAAATACCGTTTTTTTAGGTTTTCCAAGAACTTTGTACTTTAACAGAAGACACTGTACACAATAATAGTTTCATATCAAAGGGGGTTCTTAATTAGAATTCGTCGGAATATAAAACATTTCCAGATATATCCATTTTTCTGGGATAGTCTGTAAAAAAAAACGATTTTTAAGTTTTTTGTACGGAGTTTTTGTGATATAAATATCAATTTGACATATTTTAATCTTTTGTCGATTTAATTAAATACGTGTTTCAGCTTTTTTTTAATTCGACCTAGTTCGCGGTTTGACAAAAATATATTATGGTGGGAAAACTATATTTTAAACATATCAAAACGGTATCAAAATGTTACTTTGAAGTACATCATCTATGTGTGAAAATAATTTGGAATTTTGCAAATTTAGTGCACTTTACCCTGTGCTCTGGACCAACCTTTCAAAACAGTTTTGAATTAATCCAATCTGCATATGTAATCGGTTACTTTTTGATGTAAGGATAAAAATGTACTTTAGGAAAAAAAAAATCGAATACGCATTTTTTTTCAGGGCTTAAACTTTTTCTAAGTTTTTTTGTTTTTATATATATCGAAATAAAATTGTTCAATTTTTAAAACAAAAAAAAAAATTTTATAAATTTTTGATTCGCGATAAAGTTATGCCGCGAATAAAGCACGTATTGGAATATTCGTGTCATTAAATCAACTATTTGTGTCATTAAATCAACTAGAAACTCAGTAGGCTTGCAGATTGGATTAAATCAAAATTTTTCTCAAAATTTGGTTTCAATGACCGTGGAAAACTTGACGAACTAAACTTAAGAAAAATTATAATACGTATACTTAACTGATTAGAGCATAATTCACACCCTAATTTCACAATTTTTCTAAAACGCGAATTTCGAACAAAAACTGAAACACATATTTACTAAAATCGACAAAAGATTAAATTATATCAATGTGATATTTTAATAAATATCACTTAAAAAAGGTTATATCTGGACATGATTTTAAATGTTTTATATACCGTTGAACGCATCTTAAATAAAGCCTTTGATATGATACGAATATAATCTACCTCGTTAGTTACGTGTATAATATTCGTATTTTTTAAAAACGGTCCAGCTCACGGGATTTAATTTCTGGACACGAAATATCTTGGGACTCATCATTAAACAAACCAATATACATTCTGCGGTATGGACAAAAAATACATTTTTTCTCTAAATCAGGTGAGTCGGTCTAATATATATATATAATTTTGAACCCAAACCTACTATACTTTCTTATAAAAAACCCCTAAAGTAACATGTTTTACAGAATAAAAAGATTCATTTACTAATTAATTTATCAAATGTTTCTTTGAAAAAATTAAGTTATTTTTGAGCAATCTTTTAAGCGCATTATTATGAGAGTGGTTCGCTTACTAAAAAATCCAGTAAGATCTGAGAGTTTGCCCTCCCCTCAGTAGTTTTCTTGTAGCCATGTTAATATAATGGCTAAATACATATTGTGCTGAATACGACTATTTGGCCAACTGGGCACCATTAGTTAGGTACGTCCCTTGAGAAGTTCTGCTTTGCATTCTATTTTATATTTCTACCTAAATGGCGAAATAAACAATCATAAACATACACACAAGCCCACAATACATATAACCTCACATCTCATACATGCATACTTACAAGGAAGCTATCCCAGGTGTGATCTCCTGATTGCGGAGATTTAAATATGTCTAGCAGTCAAATAAAAAGGCCTATTTTCAGGTATGTAATTGTTAGTTTAGTAAATAATTGGTAGCAATAGCAAAAATTATAAGCGTTACTAAAATTTAGTCAAATTTTAGTTAAAAGTAAAAGTTTTAGTAAAAGGATTGTTTTTCCAAATAACACAACTGGCCATTACTTTTTTATATTTAAATTATAAAAATTAAAAAAGCTATCCTCTTAATTAATATCATCTCGGTTGAAGAAAAATTAAGCATTTTTTTTCCAAAATCAGCAAAAAAAATTAGTACGAAATTAGTAACAAATATATAAAATGTTCCACTAATTTGTCTTCTAAATTTTTTTTATTTAAATGACAAAACTGGACGCACAGAAAATATTTAATCGAGTTTAAATTCAAATATTTGTGAGTTCAAGTAAAAGTATATTTGAATTTGGTCCTATTTAGGAAATTGTGGTATCAATTAATATTATTTGTAACTATTTAATTGATTTAATTTTAACTAAAATTTTTATTGAATATTATTTTGAATTTTTTTGAAGATAATATTAGATCTTTAATTAAAATTGCCAAAAACCGGCAAAAATTAAGGAACAACTTTAAAATTGGAAAAATCTTCGGGTTCTGATGAGATCTTTAGCCAGATCGAAATACTAGTATCAACCTAGCTAATATGTTTGATTTGCTTTATTTTTGTAAATATACGGAGGTTGAAAGCCCGTTATAAATTGAAAATAACATAAAAATAATCTCGATGTATATAAAAACAAAAAAAAAAAAACTAATATAACTGTAAAAAATATTACTTGAGCCAGAGTACACACTAAAAATTTTTTATATAAATAGAACATTTTTGGTCTTCAAAATTTAGTAACGTCATGATGCTTGTTAGCAAAAGCCCTAACCACGTGGTTGATTACTAAGAAGACAAGAATGGAGCAACATTGATTATTAATAGGTTTTTTGTTAAAGTTCTGCCTATTATATAGGCTCTAGCTTTTCTAAAACTTCGGGTTCTGATGAGATCTTTAGCCAGATCGAAATACTAGTATCAACCTAGCTAATATGTTTGATTTGCTTTATTTTTGTAAATATACGGAGGTTGAAAGCTCGTTATAAATTGAAAATAACATAAAAATAATCTCGATGTATATAAAAACAAAAAACTAATATAACTGTCGAAAATATTATTAATTCCCAGAATTTAAAAAAATCACCAAAATTCAAAACCTAATTCTCAAATTTGAAACCCCCAAACTTGGAGGAGAAAAAAGTAGCATAAATTATATTATTTTCCTTGAATTTTAAAAAAATTACCAAAAATGCGAAAAATCGCAAAAAAAAAAAGTAAAAATATCGTAAAAATCGGTAAAATTAAAAAAAAAAATCGCCAGAATGTAAAATGTCAAAATTTGTGCGTTTGAAAAGAGGGATTAGGTTACACATGTTTTTCAGATTTTTTATATTACTCTCACAAAAACAGTTGATGAACAAATTTTTGAAACTTTACAATTTGTGTACTAATTTTTAGCACAAATTCTTCGTACTTGATTTCAGATCAGGCTGCACAGAAAAAACCTAAAGTCGAGTTTCAATTAAAATATTTGTTGATTCAATTAAAAGTTTAAATTCGGTCCTATTAAAGAAATTGTAGTATCAATTAAAATAATTTGTAACTATTTAATTGATTTTATTTTCAGTTAAGGCTTTATTCGTTTCTATTAAAAATTATTGAATATTGTTTTTAATTTCAAACAAATTCTTAGTAGATAGTTAAAAAGTTATTTAAAATTTGGAAAGAGTCGTCAAAAAATAAGAGAAAAATAGCTAATTTTTAAAATATCGCTAAATTGGAAAAAAAAATCGGCAGCTTAAAAAAAAAAAAATTTTTAAAAATTGCCAAAATTTACAAAAACTAAAATTGAAAAAAATTATAAAAACTTAGAAAAAAATCTATTCTTTTTCAAAATTTAAAAAAATCGCCAAATTTAAAAAATCGCAACAATTAACAAGAATCACCTACATTAAAAATATTCGCCAAATTTAAAAACAAAAATACTCAAAATTGCCGTAATTGAAAATATTATCAAAAATTAAAAAAAAAAATGCCAAAATTTTAAAAAAAATTCAAAAATTGGAAAACAGTAATTTAAATTAAAAATCGCTATAATTTAAAAATCGTTCAAATTGGAAAAATCAACAAAATCCTAAATAAACACTAAAATTGAAAAAATCTCCAAATTTTTTTTTTTTCATAATTTATTAATTACAACTGAGTACAATTAAGGCTCATCTAGTAATATACATTTCAATAATAAATCACGATTTTATAGAAATAACCCATTGGCTATTACTAAGAATTTGAAAAATATATATAATCACTAAACAAACGCCAGTTACAGATCGGTGGGCAAAGTTCTTTTAAGTCTTTTATGCTGCATAGGATTTGTGATAACTTCACGTAGTTCTTCATTTCTATGTTGTAATATTCGTTGAGCATGTTTGTGCGCTTCTGCGCACACTAATTTCATCAGTGACTGTTGCAATATTCAGGTCTCTGTGAATGTCACTATTTCTAATATACCATGGACTATCAGTTATCACTCGCAGGATTTTGTTTTGGAAGGTTTGATTTAATTTAATATTTGTTTTAGCTGAACATCCCCATATTTGGATACCATATTTCCACTTTGGTTTTAAAATTTGTTGATATAGAAGTAGTTTATTATTCAAAGTTATTTTAGATTTTGCTCTGAAAAGCCAGTACATTTTGTTCAAATTAAGTTTAAGTTCGTGTACTTTTTTCTTTATATGCTCCTTCCACTTCCATTTTACATCTAAAGTGAAGCCTAAGTATTTAGCTGTATTCGCGTACGGAACAATACTATTGTTCATGTATATTCCAAAATTTGAAAATGCTAAAATTTAAAAATCCCCTAAATAAAATTTAAAACGTCTTTATTACGAAAACACTTTTAATGTTTGCAATTTTTTTTTTATTTCACACTATTTTTGTTAATTTGGTGTTTTTTTAATTGTAGCTATTATTTTAAGTTTTCACGTTTTTTTTTTTAAATTTTTCATAACTTTTTAATCTTATAATGAATTTACACTTCTACGAAATCTGGTTTAAAATCGACTTAATTGCAGTTGCAAATCACGCTCGTTTACATTATAAAATTTAGCAGCCAAACTGGATTTTGGCTTGACAAAAACAACATTTTGCAAACAAAACAAAATAAATAAAATAACGTCAAGCTGAAAATGTTTCTAAAAAGTTACAAATTTACAGGCGGAAGACAAAATTTGCAGCGATTGTGGAAGAAACAATGTTAATTTTGCTGAATATTTATTTTATTGATTTTGTTATATATTTGGGATGACTTTTTGGAAGCTCGATATTTCTTTTTGTTCTTCTGGTCAACATAACAATATTGTTTGCACAAGTTGCCTTCGCCTGAAACAAAAATAAGTAACTGGATGATTAAGGTAATTTTTCTTTCAATAAAAATTTCCATTTAACATTTGTTTTATTTAGTTTTCCTAAATTAAATTAATTTTTTTTATTGTTATACATTTTTTCTCAACAAGGTGATGCCACATTTTGCAAATTTCTCTCCTAAAATAGGGGAGAATGCAGTATTGTATCGATACAACCTAATTATGAACGTAGTTTTAAACTAGATTGTATGGAAAATCTGGTTTGAAATTACGTGACATAACCAGATTGTCACCAAAATCCGGTTTAAACCACATTTCAGGTATATTGTAAATTCAATTAATCAAGATCGGTTAATTCAACCGGGAATACCATCCTTGTAATATCATTCAAATAACAAAAAATAAAATAAAAAATTCTACATACAGTAGCCACAAATGGAAAAGCCACAATTTAGCACAATCAACTTAAATATAAAACAAAATATCAGCAGCGCAAAAACAAAAAATAAAAGAAGCGAAGCAAAAACAAAATAAAATCCTTAACTGCAATACAAATAGCGCAAACAACACAACAACATGCTGTAAATACGCGTTATTTTACTTTAGTATTTCACAAAACGTGACTTGTTTAACTAAAAACGATTCATTCCTTCTGTTTAGTATATTTCTCTAGTTTTCTACGATTTGTTTTCTCAATTGCACTTCCAAGAGTTGCTGTTCTTCTTTAGATTTAAAGGTGGAGTCATAGTAAGTAGTTTTGTATTTGACTTGAGCTTGACTCGAAAAGACTCTAACTGAATTTTGTCTAACAATTTAACGAATCTTAAATAAATTCACGTATCTAGAAATTGTATAAATTTTTTATATAATTTATATTTAGTTTCTGAACTTTTTTTACATCTTTTCCTTCAAAACATTTATCGCAAGCAAATAATAATATTTTTGTTAATATAAAAAAAATATTCATTTCAGTTTCAATAAGCAACTCTTTAAAGTACTTAAAGTTTATATTTTATTATTAACCCATTAAGAAACAGAAGCTATTTCAAAATAACTGATCTGAAAAATCAGCAGAGCTCTAATTTACATCATTTCCACTTAGTGAAAATACAAAATTTTCTTTATTTTAAAAATGGCGCCCTAAAAAAAAGAAGCCCTAAAAATCTTGGTTTTTTGTATTTAATACTTTTTTTCTAAATGAAAAGTGTTTGGAAAACTATCCAATTGTTCACGAAAAAAAAAAAAAAATAATCACATAAAAAAGTTTCCGATAATTTGGAATATCCGATTTTACATCTTAATGTGAGATTTTGCCACTACAAAGTGGTAAATATTTCCTAGTTTTGATTTCTTAATAATATATCCAAATTTTTTATATTATTTGAGAGAAACAGTTTCATTGTTAGCTAATATCAATTTTATATCGCTAAAACGAAAAAATGGCGCCCAACGTGTTATATTAGTACACTATTATATATTATCTGTTCGCAGTTCCCTATTTTTTTTTGTATACAATCCACTAGTTTCTTGTCTCTCTAAGGTTTAATTTGTTAATAAATATCAACACAGTTTGTGGTCTTTTTTTCTGGTGACACCTTTAACATTTATGCTTTTTAAAAGTATTTGCTTTTAAAGTTATGACTCCTAACACTCCTTAAGTTTAACAGAACCAAGTACCACAGTAGCATGTTCTTTAGTAAATAAACAATAAATAAATGAAAAAGAGTTGAAGGAAAAACGTAGTAAGAATAATAAATAATATGGCTATAAAATTGTAATACCGTGGTGACATTATGACGCCTTTGTCATGTTTATCATTTGTATAATCATAAAGATCATTTTACACTATCCGACACAAATGTGTACCTATGATTAAATCTTATATATTCCGATAGAATAAAGAAAACTTAAATATCCATATTCCCCAGTTTAAAATCGATAATTTTCTTGCAGTGGCGGATCCAGCCCTTGATTTTTTGGGTGGAGGGGATAAGTTTTTGTAATTTTATAGAAATTTTTCTGATGAGATTTTTCGCAGATGGATTTTTATTCGAAAAATTATGATATGAAACATAAATATTCCAGGCTACTAAACATAAAATCACTCGTTGATCAAATTATTACAAATTAATTCCTTTTGATGATCTTAAATGTAAAAATTTAGAATTTACCAAATTAAAACTTCTTTAATTTCAGTAAAAGTATGGGCGGGTGCGGGCTTTGGAATTTTTGATTTTATGGTCATCAAAGTGACCATTAAACAAACAATTTTTATATCGAATAAAATCTGAAAATAATTGTCATACTCTGCAAAAAAATTGTCAATATTTCTTCAGATTTTCTGGCTTTAAAAAATATTGACTTTATTGTTTTTTAAGTGCTTTTTGGTTTCCTCCTGTTTTTTAAATACAATTTTATTGCAAAATTTAACTTTTATTTTGTTCAATTTTCTGGCGTTTATTGCTTTTTCTCATCGCAACGTTAAGACTAATAGAAATTAATGTAAAATTCCTAGAAGTTTTTACCGATTTTTATTACACAAAATATCCTCTGTTTCAGCGCAACGAGAAATATGTTGCTTTTCCTGTGCGTCGTATTAAAAAATTAATGAGATATTTAAAACAATTGACGAGTTCTGGCTTTGACTGTTTTTGCCTATTTCAATAAAAATCTTATTTGCGACAAAAAAATTCTTATTTTTGATAAAAAAAAAAAATTATTTTTAGCATATTTTAGTACTTTTTAGAACGAACAATTTTATGCATAAAAATATTTATTTGGATTTTCAACACTGATCTCAATAGTTTAAGCCATTTGTTCGAATTTAGATTTTTTATTTCAAGACTATGCCGATTTAGCTATATTCAATCTTTTATCTCTTTTTGTTGGTAATTAAAATAAATTTCCTAAAATTCCTCCAGCTATACTGAAAAAAAAATTTAAAATACGAATTCTTAAAGGAATTGTTTGCTTTAAGAGCATCTTGATTTTTTTAGGGCATATTTAATAGCGATCATAAATATATAATTTTTAACATAAATATAATGATAACACCGGGCAGGGCTTGGCCGTTCCTTTTTAAAACGTTGTCAAATCACTGGAAAAGAGCGATTTGCCAGTACTAAAGCCATATTTTTAAAACGTTGGCAAAGCATTGGTAGATCAACCAATAAAGTGCTTTTTTAATGATAAAATAAGTGCTTTGCCAACCCCAAAATTATGACACCGGGCAGGGCTTAGCCGTTTCTTTTTTAAAACGTTAGCAAAGCACTGGCAATGAGTGCTTCGCCAGTACCAAAATCATAATTTTAAAACGCTTTTCATAGAGAAAATTTAAATTTATAAAAACAGATTTTCTTTTAAAATTGAGTAAATTCAAATTCTTAAATTAAAAATTGGGAAATTTTCAAAAATTGATTTTACATATTTGAAATTAGAAAATTTATAACTCAAATTGATTATCCATTTAAAATTACAATTTGTAATTTAATTAAGAATATTAGATGTGAAACCGAGATTTATGTATGAACTGTATAGTCCTACTTTGTAATTCACTTAAGTATGAGTTGTAGTGTTTCTTATTGAATGATTTTGGTAATTTGAACAGAAATAACAATAGTCTTCAGCTAAGTTAATTACAAAATAACTGAATATTTTTTTATCAAATTATATTTGTGATAAGTTAGCACTAAGTAAGATTTTTTTACTACAATTTAAATTAAAGATTTAATTGCTAATATCAGCGAAAAATTTGCTAAATTAGCAATTTTTCTACAAGGATCCTTTGAGCAAAAATGTAGCTGACTTTTCAGACTTTTTTCAGTGTATGAATTTGTTTTGAATAACATATGCTTATGGTTAGTTGATTTTAAATTCATTTAAGATTTGAAAAAAAGAAAAACAATTAAATTTTAAGATTTTTTTTTGAATCAGGGTTCTAAATAATTTAGCCACGTCAGCGTTGTGAACAAGGGCTGTGCCTCTGTTTTATTTATGTTACCGGTTGTAAATTTTGTAAATAAGTACTGGCAATGCACTCTTTGCCTATGTTGGGAAAGTGTTCTAAGCCAGTGCTGTGCCAGTGCTTTTTTCTTTTTACCAGCGCCAGTGCTTTTATTATTGTTACTGTTGTAAATTTCGTTAATTAAGTACTGGCAAAACACGTTTTACTAACATTAGCAGAGCGTTGGACCATTGGCAAACAGTGCTCTGCCAGTTCTAATTTTTCAGACCATTTGTAATTTCTGGCTGGGCAATTTTACACAAATTTTATTTCTAGTAAAGATTTAAAAAAGATATGAAATTAAATGGTTTATTTTTTTAAATTTCATATTTAAATGTCTTCTTTTATTGTTTTTCGGACATAATCGCTTAAAACATATTTTTAAGGCTGTATTTTTCGTTGCCCTAGACATGGGTATTTGATTTTTTCTCCTTGTTGTATAAGTTGAATTTTGTCAGATGGCACTTATCTTAAAGGGGTTTCGAGCTTGTTAGTTCATGTGTGTGTCTTCTTTAACTGTTTTTAGCTATCTTGAAGCATTTACCAGTTTTTAAAGGTTTTTAAAGCTTTTATAAGGATTTATAAATGTTTTTCTGGCAAAGCCATTTTATGGTGGCATTTTAAAAAATAAAGTGTTTTTGTTTTTATTCACTTTTTTCATTGCTTTATTCTACTAACTATTATTATTATTTTTCTTTTAAATTTATGTGATTTTTGTAGTAAAGACGACATATTTGTTTGTGTTATATATTGGAAAAATGCTAACGTAAAGTATTTTAAAGTTAAAGTGAAAAATGTTAAAAAAAAACTAACAATAGTTGTTATTTTTTTACTGCATATTTCTTTTAGCTACCCGTTTAAAAAAAATTTACATCTTAAATCAAAATCAAATCTCATTTGATATATATCGATATTTATTCTTATCCAAGTTTATTCTAAAATTTGGGTTTATATTAGTAATATCCAATTAGATCCCTCAAATATGTTTCTGGTTTAAGTTAGATCAAAATTTATCTAAAAATTGGGGCATCCAAAAATATCTAATTTAAGATCCTGATAGATCCCAAAATATCACGGAGGATTAATTTAGATCAGGGGTGCCCACGGCCTATGCGCTTGGTACTCAATTGTTTTTGTAAAAACACTTAGCTATAGGCTGTGTGTTTTAATACACATATAGAGCGCTCAGCACTAGCAATACGAAATACACAAACAACTTTGTCTTATTAGTTTTTTTGTCGTTCTTCACTTTATACACGCAAGCGCAAAGCAACAACACTTTCGTATGCTTTTCTGGTAAACATTGAAATATTTTTTTCTTTTTTCTTTGTATGGATTGGTTTTTACAACAAAAAATATTGAATAAAAATTAGTTTTTCTTTAACTGTATTGGTGTTTGCTCTTTCATAAGGAACTTTTGGGCACTCCTGATTTAGATCTACTTGGATCTAATTAGATGCAATGAGATAAGTAATTTTTGGTGGATAGAATAAGACATTTTGATATTAACTGGGATTTACTTATAGCAATTGACATATATTATTTTTAATAAAAATATAAAAAAATATTTTGGACATGTGCGCATATATAATTATATATAATTTGGTCTTATACGCATAGAATGTTTTAACATATATAATCTTATATAACACACAAAAATATTTTTTAAAATACAGTATATATTATAATAATATATTACATACGATTACATATTGTTTTATATATAAGAATATATTATTATATATAAAACTAGATCTGTCATATCTAATTATGTACAGCATATATGCTTAATATGAATTTGATATATATAAACATATAATAATACATCGTTATATATGTAACCACATAAGAATCATATTATCAGATATGGCCATGCATGACACCATATAAAACCACATATTATAATATATTTCAATATGAAAAAACATAAGACCATATAGAAGTTTTTTTACCCGGGTATTGTTTGTAAAATTTACGCAGGCAACTTTTACTGCAATATCATATTTGCATCTTCATCTTGTACGATATATTATTGCAAATATCATATGTTACAAATTTTTTAAGTAAACATTTTGTGTTTTTTGTTTTCATAGAACATCATAAAAAAATAACAACAAATATTAATAATGAACATAAAATAAACTTATTCTAAAGTAATAATTTGTTGATATTTTTACCACATAAAAATTCTACGCAAAAACTGCACATAAAATAGAGGGAGCTGTAATTTTAAAGTTTTCTTGTGCGTTAAAATGAACATTACAAACTTAAAAGTTGATAATATTGCCAGATTGTTGTTCCATAACTATACACATGATATTATCTGTTAAATATTATTTCAAATAAAAATTGCATACATTTAAAAAGGTCTTAACTACATTTAAAATAAAAATTGAAAAAAAAAATAAAAATAAGAAATTCAGGGAAAAGATAATCAATTTTAAGCGCTTTATATTTCAATTTGGTCTAGTTATATTATATTCTAATTATTAGGTGTTTATTTTGAAAGTTTTGCATTTTGACAAAATGGCCTATTCCTCAAAAAAATCTCATGCAGGAAAAATTGGTGAAAAAGAACTTCAAAATATTTTCCTATTTGTATGTATTTAATTTTCACAAAAAATTGCCATTAATGAAATGTTTAAACACATGTTAACGATCCCGTATGGAGGATATTGCTATTTTTAATTGAATTGCATTTAATGAAAACGTGCGGTAAAACTTGCGAACATATTTACTAGACCCAGAAATATATAAAAAAGAAATCAAAATTTTGCATTAACTAAACGTTTTTGATATAATTATAAAAGCCCTCGGAAGATCGTTTTGACTGAGAATGTTTGTCTTCAGGAAGCCGAAATACTTCGAGAAATTCTACCATAAGCCTGTGAAAAATATAACAAGATTTTTTTATTTAATCACTTGGATTATACTAACAAACTAAGTTTTCGCGCAGACATATAATAAGGGCAACCAAAAAAGAAAAAATCTCTAGAAGAAAATGAAAAACTGTAAAATACGCCGCTTAAATTTTAAATAAGTCGCTAAATTTAAAATGTAAACTTAAGTTTTCATTCAAGTCGTTATTACAATAACATATTCAGCCCGATTATGAATATTCCCTCCGATTGTTTCCTCTGCGGATTTTATTTTCTCGACAAAAAAGTCCTCCTATTCTTAACAGGCGGGGAAAAAAATAATAAGGGAGAGAGAATTGAATTTTCGAAATCAGCTGTTTTGCTTTTTGACATTTGGCTTTGGTTATTAGACTTGGGCAATCTAGTTCGTTTAAGTGAGCGCTCTTTCTAGTTCAATTCCATTCAATGAACTAGTTCGCTCTTCTAGTTAAGAAATGGATCTGGATCTGAAGGAATTTTAATTTTAATTTCAAGAAAACTACACAATTTTAAAAAGAAGATGAAAACAAAATTTAACTAATTGATTAAAACGAACTAGAAGAGCAAATAGAACTGAACTAGGTCACATCGTTCCATTGAGTCAGTAGTTCAATTGAACTAGTTCGTTCGCGAACGATATTGGTTATTAAATACAATTCATTTTAAGCAAATAAAACTTAATTAAACAATTAAAAAAAAAAACAAATTAATCCTCCTTGCTCCCTTTATAAAAACCGCACGCAATATCTGGGTGCGTTTGCATTGTATTTAAGAGAATCTCTATCTGCTGCTTATTTGATGTTTTTGACCTGAAAGTAAGAATATTGTCATAATAATAACTAAAATAACAATAATTTATTAATTTTTTAAAATACTTACATTTTTGCACAGAGCTCCCTTTAATTTTTTGGCGGAATAATTCATACAAATGCTATCACAATTCTCCCTATTATTAACATTCATAATACCTCCTTTTTTCCGGGAGAAGAGTTTGCCTTTTTCGAAATTCGTTTAGAATAAGGGAAAAGAGAAAAGTGAAAAAATCCCCTTGCAGATTTTATTAAGAATAGAGGAACAAGGAAGAGGGAAAAAATTCTCACGGAATTGTTATTGAGAATTGGGCTGATTGTATTAAGTCTGTTCCAACATTGCTTGATAAGTCGACATTTAACCCTTTGATGCATGTATGTAAGAAATATTTTGAATCTATGTGTAACCTTGTGTATGAATATAATTGAAATTTTTCTTCTCAATTATTATTTGACAATAATTAAATTTTAGAATTTAGTAGCGATGATTTTTGAAGTAACAGTAAATTTGGAAATACATTTTTTCTATGGGAACAAAATTGCAATTAATCCTTTGTCCGGAAACGCGAAAAATTTAAAGTTTTTTTTTGTGTATTTAGAAGTAATAAAAGTGTAGGGAACCGAATATGATTATTCAGTTTAGAATATATTCTTATTTAATTTTAAAAATATATTAATTTGTTTGAAAATTCGTTAGGTATTAATTTTATTTATTTTCAAACTGAGACTAGAATATACTACATATTTGCGCTAAATCCAAATCTGACCTCAGATTTCTCCATCACATCAGTTTTTTTTTTTTTTAAGAAAATCAAAACTCAGGAAATTCTTCCTATTTATTGATGTGTTGCCTTCTTTGTAAAGGGGAAAGGGGATAGTGGAACGATGAAAGGTGGGGAAAGATGAAGATCTTCAAACATGGCAACACTGTAATTGCATGACCTGATTATTCTTAGAACAGTTGTTGCTCGCCACCTGATGGAGACTACACACAAAAAAATATTTCTTAAATTGCGCCAAGTAAACATTTTGTTTAATAAAAAAAACATAATCAATTACTTTTTTAATTGACTCAATTACTTTTTTAATTGACTCAATTAAAAAGTAATCAATATTTTAAATAATATTGATTACTTTAAATAAACAAAAATATTGATTACTTTTTAATTGAATCAATTAAAAAAGTAATTGATTATTTTTTTTTATTCAACAAAATGTGTACTTGGCGCAATTTTTTTTTTCTGTGTAGGCAAAATTATAGAAGCTGTTTGGTTTATAGCCCTAATTCATTATTGTACTTCGGTGGGCTTAAGTGGTATGGACACACCGAAGGCATCATAAAATCACGAATTATTCACAAACATTTTTATGTCATCTGAAAGTCATGTCTGTTGTCTTTCACATTCAAATAAAAAATCTTATTTCTGCTTATTCTTAGAAGAAAGCGTGGTTTGATGTCTAAAAAATTATATATCTGAAAAGTTTAAAGAGCTTTTTGAAGAAACATTGTTTTGCGATTGCATTATTGTTTTGCGATGATTATTTCTTTGAGAATTTTGTTGAAAAGTTTCTCAAAGACTTGACAAAGTTGGCAAGAGCGGTATATGTCGATATGAGGGACTTCTTTGCATTTTTCTCAGACTTTTTAATCATAATTAATCAGGGATAAAGCTTCATCATATTTATGATAAACTTCGTAAATATAAAGAAAAACTCAGTTTTACAATTGCTTCTTGAGGAAGTTTTTTAAGAATTTCGGAAGTAATTAGATCGAATTCAAGACTGTTCCCCGACTTTAGCACAGTTTTCATTTCGTGCTCTGTATCCGATGTGTCAAACAATTGTATTTCAGTATGTTTTTGATTTGTTGTAATACATGTTTCTGCCGAGCCTTCATAAGGTTAAAATGTATTGCAGCGATGTTGCGTAAAAGGTTCTGCCTTTTAGGGGATATGTTCTTGCCCTAGTAATATACCTCTATATATATTATTTTTAAAAGAAGCGTCTTGTAAAAATTTTGAATTGCATAGCTAGTGACAAATATTCTTAAAATGGCGCCCAACGTAGGGCAAAAGAAATATTAAAATATTGTTAGGCTCTTCATGCACTATAAGAACGTTCATATTATAACGTAAACTTTTGTATATGGAAAACCCAGGCAACAACATCCAAAAAACTCACAAAAACAAAATTGTTGTGTAGTTTAGTATCTCAAAATATTAAAAGTAAAACTTTTAAATTTAATAGTTTTCAAAAATTTCATTAATATAGTTTGTTGTTGTTTTTAGTTATATATTATTATATATTTTGTTGATTATTTTCTTTCTTTTTTTTTTGTTTGTTCACATAAGAAAGTAATGCCATATGAGAGTCTCTAGGGATACTCTATGCTATGACTCTAAAGTTCTGTCTTGAATAGCAAATGGGTATCGGAGTGTAGAATATGAGTGCACAAAATGCAATTTGTACGTGCCTGTCTTGCTTTTTTTCAAACAAAATTTTTACAAAAAACTTTTTCTACACATATAAAATAAATAAACTTTTTTCTTCTTTCATTTATTCTGTTTGCAAATTATGAACGTAAATGATATAAGTAGTATCTGTTAGATCTCTTTAGAGTATATTATGTATAATATAAAATTTGCAAAAAAAAAAAAAAAAAATTTTTTTTTTTCTTTTGTTAAATTCAATTATGAATTATATTAAAAATGTTTTCTCTTATTAAAGTACATTTCTTTTTTATACTTTTCATACATAATCAGTGTTGTGTATTACATTTATGTGCTTTTATTGTTACTTTTCCTTTAAAAAAAAAAATATATTTTTTAATGCTAATTATGTTGTAGTTTATTTATTTTTATAATTATTTTTACATTTCGCTTTTCTTTCCTTCCGTTTTTTTTGTGCTATTGCGCGCACTACAAATGTGAACAATGTTAAACATTCATCTACTTAGCAATTAACAGTTTCATATGTTCATATTTAACTAATGACCCGACGAAAAAAGTTTATATATATTTAGCTTGATATGATTATATATAATTATATATGTGGCCATATGTAACGATATATACATATATATGTTACGATATATCTATAAGTTGATGTTTTGTATCTCTGCAAATATACTTGATATAGCTTAATATGAGATCATATATACTTTAATGTACAATAATATATAGGCATATATGATACAATAAAATCAAGCATGTTCTGTCACTTTTATTTATAATTATATATGAACATATATATCTTAAATTAGCAAAAAAAAAATATATATCTATCACTTTGATATATAGCTATAATAAAACTTTGAAAAGCTACACTTAAAACAAAGTTCAAATTTAATAGATTAAATCATTAAGGGATAATGGGTATTTAAATACCCAAAAAGGGAGCCATCTGGCTAAATGCTAGTACGAGGTATCGCAAATTGATTTTCAGATACAGGTAGAGAACGGATAAAACTTCTTTCTTCTGAGGTAAAATTTAACCCACTCCCAGGGCTTAGTTAACGGTTTAAAAGTCTGAAAGTCGGAAAAACTGCACAAAAACTATTTACCTGTTTCGGACCACTAACACGGGTTACAGGTTTGACATTTTTTTGAAATGGGCATTAAAATACGCATTTTACAGTTTTATGAAATACCCTTACTTGAAATATCGAAACAATTTGAAAATGATCAAACTTTTGGAAAAGCAACAAATAAACGCAGTAAAAAAAAGTTAAAATTATGAACATATCTAATTTTGGGTACACACAGAGAAATAAACAGGCAACGGAATTGAAAAGTGTATTTAGGTAGTAACAGCGAATAAACTCAGTACAACCATATTTAAATTAGATTTCTGAATATTTTAGGTGTTGCAACTAAAATTCATTCGACTTAACCGAAATCTGTTGTGAAAACCAATATTCAGCTGTTCCAACCGATTACAGTCGCAGTAACCGAATTTGAGTCGAGTAACAGAATTTCAGTTGGCAAATGGCTAAATTTGTTTCTATGTCTACTTATTTTATCGAACGCTATTGGACATAGGGGATAATACCCAGCCAGAAAAATAAGAACGACAAAGCGTTGGCCCAGTGCTTTCAACGGTGGTACTAGCGTTGGCAGAACATTGGATTTCTGAGCATTTAAGTGCTTTGCCAACCCCAAAATGATAACATCGGCAGGGCTTGGCCGTTCCTTTTTATTGGCAAATCACTGGGTAAATTAAATTGCCAACGTTGGTGAAACACTGGCAAAACATAATAATATGTGATCTAAAAATAGAGTTTCCATCCTGATTGTCAGCCGAGAGCTCTACCCACTGAACTAACGAGACACATAATACTTGATAGCTTAAAACGTAAACAAGTGATAACAGGTTCCTAACTGTTGGTTGTGCTTTAATTTTTTGACGGTTGTAAATTTTATAAATCAAGTACTGGCAAAGCACATTTTGTCAACGTTGGGAAAGCGTTGTAAATAAGGGCTTTGCCAATTCTTTAATTTGAATTTCTGCCGATGGTACTAAAAATAAAGTGCTTTACCAGTGCTTGATTTTTCTGACCATTGGCAATTTCTGGCTGGGTACTTTTGGTACGACATGGTAAAATCCTTCAAGTTTTAAGAAACATTAATATATTTGGAATTGATTCATCAAAACTCTTACAGGACACTAATACAATATGGGACCTATATATATCCTATTGGTCCTTAAAGGTAAAAAAAAGAGGACGTTTTTGTTCGATTTTTTATTTTTTGTTCGTATAGAAATTTAAGCATTTTTTTTTCCATTCGATTTATAATATGGAATATTTATAGATTTTTATTTCCTGATTGCAAATCTAGCTTCTAAATTTTTCTATCCCTTTACAATTTTGAAATATCGTGTAAAAAAGATATTGACTGTAGTCCGTCAAAACCAATTTTTTCCTTAAAGTTGACTACATACTAATATATTGGCTACAAGCTTGAATTCACGGGGACGGAAAATGGGAATAAAGTTTGTCAATACAAAACTACAATTAAGTATACAAAAGTAAGTAAAAATATTCTCTTCCCAAAATCTTTTCCTGGATCCGCGCCAGTTCGGCTATAAGTACAACCTTTTGTTACTAAAATTATTCAAAAGAAAATCTCTGAATATCGTGTTTAAAAGAGCAAACTTCCACCAAATTTTAATTTTTATAAACATATGGTATCATAATTTTTCCTTAAGGTGCCTTAATGTTTACACGAAATTTTGTTTAGGAAATTAATTTTAAAAATATTCTTGATACTTTCAACAAATATTCCTTAATAGACACAAATATTTATGTTAAATTTAAATAAGCATATTCTCATACCAAAACAGTTTAAATATAGTAAGTAAAACATATAAATACATAAATGGTTTTAATTTTAAACAATTTAACGTTAGAAATTTTTTTCACACAATTTAATTTTATAAACAAAAACATTTACAGATGTACCTCGATTTATGTCATTTTCAAAATTTTTAAAAATGTTCACTGTTGTTTGGTATTTATAAACTTTATATTAACAGCAAAACTTTTTAGTGAATTTTTATTGTTGATCTATATAAATTGTATGTGAGTTGTTGGTTAGTTCGGTTAAAGATCATGAATATTTTTCCATATTAACAGAAAAATTATAATTTTATTTGTGATAATTTACTTTAATTAACTTTTTATTAACTTTGAGCTCAAAATCGCATGACTTTAATTTGGGTATATCATTGAAATCATTGCAGTTCCTTCCCGTAATTTTATTTCAAATTTAAAGTTCCTGGATCGAGTTGTTTGTGTTGGGTGACTAAGGAGAAGACTCTTTTTAACTTCATTTGAACCATGCTTTAATTGGATATTTGAAAAATGTCCATATTAATAAAATAAAATAAGAATTAATAAATAATAAAATTAGAATTTTCTTACTTCAGCCTTAAACCCATACATACTAGCTTCCACGGTTTGGCTCTTATGCCCCTACACTGATGATATTTCTAAAAACCCCGTCAAGCGGATAACGAACTTAAATATTAAAATTCACGATACTCGATTAAGAGTATGTCTTAATTTCATGTTTCTTGCTTCAGTGGTTTGGTCAGGCCACCAACGGGATGACTTTCCCTTAGTACCCAAGGGAATTTCTTAAAATTCCGCCTAAGCAGTTGTCTGCGCGGATAAGAAATCCACTAACCAAGTTTCAAGTTAATTGGTTAGGCAATCATATGTGTCTACTCGGAATTAGGAACCCACAAACCAAATTTCAAGTTCCTCGCTTTAATGGTTTGTCCAGGCCGTCAATTTTTTTTTTACTTAGGGGATGCTCCCTATATATGCAATGCATTGTGCTGACGTTACGAAATAATGGTAAGAGAAAGAGGTAGAATTGCTTATGTATGTTTGATTTGAATTTGATAATGTTGTAAGTTTACGGATAGACATAACGTCAAACACCTTGCAAATATCCAAAGCTATAACCTTAGTCTCACCGAGACGATGAATAGCACGACTCCACTGTTCCGGTAGAAACGTCTTCAAAATCCATAGTGTCGATTGTTCAAGAGACTATTTTACTTGAGATAGTTCACAAGATGAAAGTTGATCAGGCTTTCTATTACATTCGAAAGCGCTGAACAAATCGCTATCGGATGGTAATTCCCGGGCTCAGTAGCCGAGCACAATTTGGAGATTGGCTACGATGAGCACTTCTTTATTTCTTTTTTTTGACATTAAGTCCTCTAAGGACCTATTGAATCGCAGGTGTTCGAAAAAATATTTTTCTCCAAGTAAGCAGACATGTGCCTTGGACATGAAACCCACGTACCAAATCTCAAATTTCTAGCTTCAGCAGTTTGGCCAGCACGCAAAGGGGAAGAATATCTCCATTTTTATCCCCTATACAAAGTTCCAAAAATTACCATATAAGGTAATTAGACCATATCCTAATTAACACATAATAAACATTTCAGCTTTCTTTCCAAAACGGGTTGGGTAAGCCGCCAAGGGGAAAACGTTTCCCATTTTGCCAAAAAGCCCATACTAGCTCCACCGGCGCAGGCTGGGCAATGTTTGGTCAGTCAGTAAGTGAGTGAGTAACGTTATTCTTTTAAACATATAGGTCGATATACGGAATGGAGTGGTGAAATAAATACTTGATTGTAAGAGATATGTAAGTCTAAGGCCTGCTAACTTATCTCAAATTAACCAAAGTTTAAGGCTGAACCATAGTTACGAATGTCAAATTTATATGAAAATATCTGTGGCTTAAGTTAAACTCAGGTCATTTATAGAAAATATACTCGCCCTAAAAGCGTCAGAGTTTTTCTATTTCCTATCACAACCAGGTAGCCCGCCTCCAAGCGGGGTATTTTAAATTTTCCATAAGTACTCCAAATGAGTGTTTTATAATAAGCATTTAAGCTATTTCGGTAAGAAACGAAATTTAAAAAATATTTTGCAAAGTAATTGTTTGTGTACATGGCACGGTTTCCAAGCAAGAAAGCATTAAAGTGTAAATTTTGTAAAACTTTAAAAAATAATTGTTTTAAAATGACCACAATTTTCAAAAACCTTGAGAAAACGCATCTCGTTTCCGCTCAATTTCGCGGTTTTCGAATCTGCTTAAGCAAAAGCACAAAAAGTGTAATTTTTGGCCTATAGTTGTATCTTGGTAAGAGGAATATGTTATGCTTAACCTTATTCATATTTATGGATTAGTTTTTGAGTTTTGCTCTAAACCTATTTTGGTTCATATCGCCTAAAGTAGGCAACGAAAGAAAATTTGGTAGAAGAACATATTGTTATTTTTCGTGACGAACACGAGGTATAAATTTCATCGCAAAAATGCTTACGCCGGTTTGAGGGTTAAACAATAAAATTTTATTAATTGTCTAATGACTTTTCTAACTTATAAATAAACTTCGTATATCGTGGTTTATCTGTAAGAGGAAACAAAATCTTGTGTATATTTAACAAAGTTAAACACAAAAAAAATTTTAAGAAATATTTAGCATTCTGAAATTTTTTGCTGATAAGGCTGATACTGTTTAAAACATTCTAATTATTCTCAGATTTAAGCATAAATAAACAATACGTAAATTGATTAGTTGAAAATTATGTGTGAAATTCGTAATGGAGAAAAGATTTAATTAAAAAAAAAAATTAAAAAAAAAGATTTAACAATATGCCAAATACCATTGAATAATGAATTCAAAGCATATTTTCAAAAATCTCTATTTTCGGTTGAGTTTTGGGGGTAAAAGATAAATTAAATCAACAAAAGCAAACACCGAACAGAATGAACAAAACTTTATATAGATTTTGCATACCAAAGCAAAAAACAAAAAAAAAAAAAAAATTTTATATAAAAAAAATATTGTATTAACATGAAGTCTCAAGAAAGCGACTATGCAGGAGTAGAGCAATACTAATCTGGAACGTTTTAAAAGATACACAAAAATAACTCTTCACTTCAAAATATAAATAAAGAATTTTAAACAAAAAAAATCTTTATCTGTATTGGGAAACGTGAAAACTTAGAACAAAAAAAAAAAGTTGGCCCAAGCCGGCCTTATGATACCCTAGCCACAGCCTACATATGTATAATAACACAAAAAACTTGAGTCCGAAGTTTAAATGGATCAAAATGGAGTTTTTAGCAAAAATGTTTAATAAGTCTATGCCAAATTTGGATTTTCACTAAATGACGATTTCAAAATATTTTCGCCACTTTGAGGCAACATAATTTTAAACATGAATAATCTCTTGTGTATGTGTTAGCCGATATTTAAGATTGCTAAATCCACTACTAATTTATTTTTAACGGCGCAAAAGTTATGGCGGTTTCAAATATAAAGAAAATTAAAAATATCAAAATTAAAGCTTTTGTTTGGATTTAATTAGAGTCACATCCATTTATAGATCTAATTTTATTTCTCACATTTTAAAATATATATTAAACCACAAAAAATTTTAAAAATACATCAACATTTTACAAAACTGGATCTCATTATACAAGATTATATAAATTTATTTTTACTTAGGATATTAGAACTTTAAAAGAAAACCGCGATTGTTTTGGAAAACACGCATTTTTGCCAGTTTAATGATTTTTTAGTTGGGTTTAGGATCACTTATTTGCAGGAATTCATATTAAATACTTTTAAATTCGCAAAAATAATAATTTTATTTGTGGATGATGTTATGAGGTTATGAAAATTTTATTTGCTCCATAATATTTAAAGGCCTTAAACTTGAAATCGATTTGAGTATTAAGCTCTTTAAAATCTTTTGTTTTGTGTATATTTTGGCGGAACTGATACAGCGCTTAAGTTATCACAAAGCGAAATGTGTTTGGATAAAACAGCCTATGTACCCGTCAGGAATGAAAAAATTAAACTTTTTTGCACTCTATCAATATTTTTTTTATAAAAAAAATGCAAACAAAATTTTTAAAAAGTTTATTAAATTTTTACATTTAAAATTTTCTGTTAACAAAGTAATCCCGTTCACGCAATACGGTGGCCAATTTTAAATATACTTGTATTTAAAAAAAATTTTACCAATTCCTTGTAAGTTTGTGATGTTTGATCCCGTTACAGGTGCGCCGACATCAACTTGGTATACCACAGACTGAATTATATTACCTCATTTTTTAAATAGTGTTCTCCAAACTCAATTCCATTCAAAGGAGCAAATCCCAAATCGAAAAATATGCGAAAGTTGAAAAATCAGAAAATTTTGGTTTCACTTTTAACCACCATACAAATTTTGACCAATATGGAAGTTCGTTTTTCAGTGAATGTATCTTCTAAATCTAGTGACTCCATTTTGTATTGGTTTGGATCTAAAAGTTAAAAACTATGAGCAAACAAGTAAAATAAATGCAAAAACTCTTGTAAGTTTCAAGTAATTTTTATAATTTTTCGACTTTGAAATAGTCATCGATTCTGTTGGTAAAGACGTTTCACGGTGGAACTTTGCATGTCATAGGTTCATCAAACCTGTAGAAATGAGAGGCATCTGAATTTAGTTTCAACAAGTATCGAACATTTTTTAAATAGCTCAATATTAACAAATTCTTTTTTTAAATATTTGCGACCTGTCGTTGAGTTCCTTCAAAAATACATGAGCACACGGACATCACTAAATCGGCTCCGAAATTGAATCTGAGTCGATCGGTATACTTATTGTAGTATATATATAAATACTATATTTTAAAATACTACAAACATCAGCACAAACTCAATATACCCTGACTATGTAATAGTGTAGGGTATAAAAATACTGTGTATAACTAATCAAATACAAACACATGCACACTGCGAGGCCAATTTAGCGCGTTGCTGGATAGATTTGGCGCTTTTTTACTACTCGAAATTACACTCTTTTAGCGCGTTTTATAAAACAGGCGATTGGTTGACTCTTTTTTATTTAGCGCCTTTTAGGAAAACGTTTAATTTTGACACAATTTTACGTAATATTAAAGTTTTTAGGCCAAAAATACAATAAATTTTTAATAAATTTTTTTACAATTTAGCATAAAATCGTTTAAAATTGTTCTTAAAAGCGATTTTTTTATTTATAAATTTGGACTAAAAACAATTTTTTTTTTTAATCTTCAGAATTTCTACGAAAAAAGAATGTAAGCTATTATTCCCAAAAAAAGTGATTTTTAGCTCTTTTTAAGCGATTTGCAGCAGAAATTTGTTGAAAAAGTAGACATTTTGATAAAATTTACCATTTAGCACTTTTTAAAGTACCTTTCCGAGCGTTTTACTTCAAAAAAAAAAAATTGGCATCACTGCATGCACACAAAATAATTGTATCTATGAAAAATAAAAATGAAACTGACAGAAAACACAAATGAAATTTGTAACCGAGATGTTTTCTTAAACTTACAGCAGTTAGTAGTAACATACACTCAACAAAAAATATTAGTGGAGTTTAATTGTAATGATAGTCGTGTTTAATTTGTTTCTGCGCTCTGAAAACTTTAACTAACTCACAGTCTGTCAACATAATTTTAGGAGCTATTTAACAGATTTAATAATGATGTCTAGGCCAACCAATAATAGTAAGCCTAAATGCCTTAAATTTGAGCGCTTAAAATAGGTAACAGCGAATTTTAAATCGGCCAAGGAACTAAAAAACTATTATATTTTTTTTTGTTGCATAAGGGCTTAAAATCCATTGATACAAATTAATTTTTTATTAATCTAATTATTTATATATTTAACACCTAGAAGCGTGCTGCACATAATAATCATAATTTAATTTGAAAGTCAACTGTTGCAGAACGTTGTTGTAATCAAAAACATGTTTCACGATCTTAATTTGATTTTGTTAGAAATAGGTTTTCCTGTCTTTTTGTGGGTGTATTTTTGCTAACAAAAAAGTAGACATTAACATAAGCATTTTACTTTACCATTATGTTTAAATATGTATATTTCTTTTATTGTATAAAGAATAAGAAAAAAAGTAAAAATTAAAACAAAAATTTACATAAATTAAAATAACAGAAGAAAAGCAACGTAGTAAACCAAAAGAAAAAGGATTTATATTATTTTTATATAGACATCACTTAAATCAAGCATATTTAAATTTATCTACAGGCAACAAAAAAATAAAAAACAATCTGTCAACTTTTAAACATTAAATTAAGGATATTTTTTTTTTTTAAATCTCTAGTTAGCAAGTATAGCTCGGGACATACTTGGGTTATCGATTATTCGACATTTTTTTTTAAATCGGTTTTCGGTTTTTTCGAATAGTTGAATTTGAAAAAAAAAACCGGTTTCAGTTTCTGAAATTAAAAAAAAACAAAAAACAGTTAACTGGTTTTAAGTGTTATACAATTTACTCAAATATATATATTTATTTTTATAAAGGTTAATAATTTTGGTTTTTTCTTTGAACATTTTTTGTTCATATTCGGCCAGTTTCAGAAAATAGTTTAGATGGTTTTCAAAAAAGAGCAATTATTTTTATAAACCAGTTAAATTTTTTATTTCTGAGCGGTTCGTTCATTATTGAAAACGGCGCAAATCATATTTTGGAGAAAAAATAGTTAATAATTTGTTAATTTACAGTTCCTAATATATAGAGCTAAAAAATAATAGCTAAGACAAAACCGGATATTCGAAAATAATTTTTTTTTTAGAAAAATCGATACCGGTTGAAACCGTTTTAAAAAAACCGACTCGACCACTTACGGTGATCCTTTTCATAAATTAAATCTTGAAACACCATTTTAAACCCCAATTTAATTTTATTTAAAATTTATTTTTATCAAAAATAACGTAAGTTTTTGAATTTCCAACTTTATCTCAACTTTAATTATAAAACTATGTCTCGATTACAGAATGTCCAGTTAAAATTCAACAAACAGTTTAATTTATAATTTAGATGGGAAACAACAACAAATGTGTCAGTTAAAGTCCCAGTTAGTAGCTAACGGGACATTCAGTAATCGGGCTTAAGAATACTTTTTTTTCTGACTTTAGAATACATTTAGAAACGGTAGACTATACTTAAAACTATGAAAAAAATCTTTACATAACAAATTAACGGCCATTGAAAAGTCGAAAATTGAAAAATATTTCTTGAAATTTTCAAGATATTTTTCATTCATTTTATTTATTTGCTTATTGGTTTCCAAACAAAATTTTAATCTTTCGCAGTTTTTTCAATAGGGTTTTTGCTCTGTTTAATGGAATTGAGTTTTGAGAACAGTATTAAAAAAACAAAACGGTGTTATATCATTCAGCTTGAGGAATACCAAGTTGATATAAATTTATTGAAAATATATGTTTTTTTTTTAAATTGCCTAGCGTAATGCATAAACTGGGTTTCTTCGTAAATAGCACTTGCGAGTCAAAAACGCAATAAAAATGTTTATAAACATTAAAAAATAATGCAAAATTTTTTTTTTTTTCGCTTTTTCCATAAAAAAACATTTCTCTACGACATACTCAATTGATAAAGTGTAAAAGAAATATATTTGTTTATTTCCAGTGAATACAGCGGATTTTTTTTTAAACACATGTCGCTTTGGGACAACTAAAGCGGCCCAGCAAAAACATCGTAATGACTATTTATTATTTTATACATTACTTTGTTAAAAGTAACTTCGGTGTTCCCATAGCACTTAACCTCACCGAAGTAAAATAATGAATCAGGGATATGAAACAAAAAGCTTCAATAAATTCGCCAACTCTACATCAGGTGGAGAGCAACAACTGTTCTAAGACTTATCTACATGCGCAATTACAGTGTTGCCATGTTTGAAGCCATTCATTTTTCACCACCTTTCATCTCTCCACTATCCCCTTTCCAAAGAAAGCAAGAATTTCCTGAGTGTTGCTTCTCTTTAAAAAAATAAAATAAAATAAAATAAAAATACAAAAAATAATTGGTGAACTATAATAAGTTATTCATCTTATTACTTCCAGCTAAATATAATAATGACTATAGAATATAATGACTAGAGAAAAAACAAACACACTATAAATAGAAATCGTTCGTGGTAAATTTCATTCTAACTCAACACACAGAGTAATGTGGGATTTAAAGTTACCCAATTTCTTTAACATGTGAGTTAAATAGATGATATTTACGATTAACACTAAATGGCACGAAGAATGTTGATGAAGACCGTAGTGGGTCAGAAAATGCATTCCATTCATGCTAGTGTCTAATAACTTTTTCTGTGTTTTTTTCTAATAGTCAAAGTAAATTATCATATAAAAATTATAATTTTTCTGTTAATTTAGAGAAAAATTTGTCATGATCTAAAACCGAACAAATAAAATCTCACATATAATGATACAACAATTTTCTGAAAATCTATTTTTAGACTCATTATAATTCGTATTTTTGTAACCTATAGGTAAAGGTGTTAGTTTTGGTATATCTTGAACAAATTAAATAGAAGAAAAATTTACTTATGTTTTGAACTATGATATATTATATGCGTCGGTGGCTCAAGGTATAAGGCAGTCGCCAGTTAATCAAACGACCCGGGATCGATTCCCAGCTCTACCATGTTTTAAAAAAAATTAATAATATTTTTTTTTTTTAATTCGTAATCTTTTTTAAAATCCATTTTTTTCCTTCTGTTAATGGCTTATTATTCATAAACTCCAAGTAAAGTAGTAAAATCCAAATAACAGATTGCAGAACAACTTATACAGTATTGCAATAGCTTCTAATTTCTGTTCTACAACCGATTCTTTTTGTATGGAGTTTGTCCTATTTACAACAGGTTCCAAACAAGAACAGGTTGCTTTAGAACAGGTTTAGAACCAGTTATAGAACTGGTTCTGTGACAGTAAATCCTTACATTTTGACTCACAGGAACCTGTTTTAGAACCGATTCTATGCAACCGGTTGCAAAAGAAGCTGTTCTGGAATGTATGCATATAGGTAACACATTATAATTCATATTTACGTAAGGCCGACAGTAATGCATAAGTCATTACTTTTTTGACATTTCATATTAAAAAGTTAGAATTATAATATAAAAGGTCATACGTCCAAACCTTCAAGTTTACATTACTAGAGTCATTATTTGGTAAGGTGTGTTTTTGCTGGGGGTGTATCAATTCCTCCAAAACTTATATCAAATATAAGATTTTAAATAGCATAATCTAGAAGGCATCAAACCATTTCTGTTAGGACTTTCATGGAGCAAACTAAATTTTTATATCCTCAGAAATTGATAATATAAAATTTTCATAACATCAAAACTCATTCTCCTATAGAATTTGTAAGTTTTTGAAGTGTAATTAAACCCAATTAATAATTATCATAACACTGGCTAACATGAGTGTTTTGCAAAATAATCGAGGTTTTATTTTTAAGTTGTAATATATGATTAAAAAAAATTTTGAATGTATTTTCATATTTAACTTAAAACCGCTATAATTATTGTGCCATTAAATAAAAATGATTAACGCGGATGGACTTACCATGTTTAAACATCGGCTAACACGAAAGTTTATTCGTGGCATACAAAAAACAAAATATTTTGCCTGAAAGTGTTGAAAATTTTTGAAATTCTTCATATATGTTAATATTCTTACTTCTTTGACGATTTACAAAATTTCGTTAACACTATTTTAGAACAAAAAAAAGTTAAAATTTATTTAAATTTTAACCCGTTGTTCGAAATACTACCAAAAATCATCCCAAATGACAATATAATTTTTCTTAAGAAAACTTGTTAATTTTTAACGACTAATTGTAAGAAAATCCTTTAATTTATTTAAATTTTTTATGTCTTATTTTTTTTAACATTTTCTTTTAAACCACTATTATATAACATAAAATTTACCCTAAAGCCAAAGGCCAACACTTGGTGGCTTTCCAAGAAATTTTTCGATACGTCTAACAAAAAAAAAAAAAAAAAAGAAATAAAAGATAAAATAAAAAGCTTGAATTTGTAGAAAACAACTAAATAGTAAAAAGTAAGTATTAAGTATATGATGGCCTCCTATCAAAGTGCTTACTTTCACTTTAATATTCCTGGCAATTAGGTGAAATGTACGCCAATGAAGAATATATACACAGCAGATGAAAAAAAAAAAAAAGTCCACTAGGACTCACAGAGTGGAAGACAAAAATTACTAAAAACAACCATTTAAGCTTAAATAAATTTGTTGCATAATTTAGAAATTTAAACTCTCGACAAAATAACACAAAAAAGGAAAAGAATTACAAAAACAACTCAACTGAAATATAAAACCTATAAAAAAAATCTTTTGTATTTAAATTTTTTTTTGTTGGTTTTGCTTCTTTTAGTTTTAAATATTATTTGGTTTTATAAATTTTTATTTATTTTTTTTTTTTTTTTTTTTGTAAAAAAGAAGTACCCAGTACATGAGGTTTCTTTGTCAGCTACTTTGCATTTTTTCAACTTCAAAAAGAAATTCTCAATCTTTTTTTTTAATTTTTTTATTCGTGTGTGTAAGTAGATATTGGCAGTTGTTGTATGTTTAGGATTTTTTTTTTTTTAACTGCAACATTTATATTTTGTGGTCCTTTTTATGCCAGTTTGCACAAACAATTTAGTCTTGTCTTTCTTTTATAAATATTCCTCATTTAAACATACGCTTGTTTTGCTCATTTCATTTTTATCCTTAAGCAAAAATGATGATAAAAACAGATCTTCATTTTTAGGACACAATCAAAACAAAGAAAAAATAATATAAAAATATTTAAGATAAATAATAAACTTTTGAAAAAAGTACTTATATAAGAAAAAATTAAATTACATCTACAAAAGGTGGGCATTTATTTTAAAATGGATACAATTCAGATGAGTTTTTTTATATTAAAAAAGAAAAACATGTATTTTAAGATGATTTACATCAAAGAAAAGGTTATTCATAAAACTATCTAATGATGTGCAAAATAAATATCGTCATATTTAGCTGCCCATGCGTCATTAATACACTTATAATACTAGCAGGTAAAGACCACTGCAAATATAATTAAAAACAAATGAAATTTCACTTGAAAACAGGACCACTAACATTTCATTAAATTTAACTAGCACTTTCATTTGTTTTTAAACCACAAATTATCAAAAAAAAAAATACATATTTTTACTAACAAAATTGTCGTGCGATGAGCGTTAATTCATATTTCACATCTTAAGTGGTGTGTTTTTGTAATGACCAACAAATATATCCGATTAAAAAAAATTATATGGGGCTTTAGTCATATCAATATGGGCCCATATTATTGTACCAGTTTGTATGGGTTTAGATCTGATCTGAAGCAATTAGATAAATGTCCAGTGCAAGTTTATACGAATTATGACCCGATAGAATTGTATTAGATTGTATCAATTTTGTATCTAATTGTATTAGTTCATATCTAAACTGATACAAATAGATATGATTATATAAAAACCAGATATTATTGTATCCGGATTTTGACCTGATATAATTGTATTTAATTTTATATAAAATGCTACACCTAAATATAATTAGATCCGAGTTTTAGTCTGGAAAAATTGCAATAAATGTTACATTTTTGTATATGATAGTATCAAAGTATACACAATTTCATACAAATATATGATCATACTATAATATCCGTTAAGTCCATAACAAATTATTATGAAACATGTTACTTTTTGCGGTTTTAAAAAAAGTTGGGGCATAAATCATTTTTAAGTTTTAATGCACATTAGGGTGTCCCGGAAGTGTACACTTTTACGTAAAAGTGCTCAAATTATGAGTAATATCCAGATATACAATGAGAGTTATAAATTGATGTAGCTTTAATTAACCCATTTCTACCAACGTATAGTTAAAGACACAGAAAGCCTATTACTTCTGATACAAAGGCTATATTTCGATGCAATAAAAACTATTTGCAAGTTTGAAATCTTGGATACAAATGTGGTTTAAACAATTTTAAAATCTGTAATTCCAGTGTTTCCGTACAACGATTTTTAAAAAACTTTTTTAAAAATATTAAGTTTTTTCGTTATTGTAAAATGAAAGTATGCCGAAATTAGCTCCGTTTTTTGATTTTGATATCAAAAGTAAGCTATTTTCTCTTAACCAGCAAAGGTGACAAATAATAATTCAAAGAAATGTCAAAATTTTTAAAACATTCTTAAAAATAGGGAGGAAACCAAAGTTCAAATTTTTTGCAATTTTTTGTACAATCTTGAATTGTGAATAAATTAATGTTATATTTAAAAAAATATATTAAACTGTTAAGTACATGCAAAACGTTAAAGTTTCAATTTTAATTAATTATGCCATCACTAAAATGCTTACTGGGAAACCAACCTTTATTTATATTAATTTTTTGTTTACATATAATACTGATGAACTGATAGTCATCCATTTTCGCAATGCTTTCATATAAATTTAAAGCATATTTCGCGTTTTTCCCATGAAGCGCAGTTTCTTTTTCTTTTATTTTTTACACGAAATAATTAGTCAGATTTTACTTTTTACTTATGCACAAAAATTATTTGATCGATTGCGAAATTTACTGATAAATTGAGCAAAAATGGTAAAAAATATACACTTCGAATTTTATGTAGGTAAGACCACTGCAAAAGTAGATAAGAACACATGAAATTCCACTTGAAAATGCGACGACTTACATTTCATTAAATTTAGCAAACATTGTCATTAATTTCTTACTGTTGATAAAATGAAACACAAATGTAGTAGAAATTAACCACAAATGTAGTAAAATATTGACAATTGTTTATTTGTTTTATTTTTATAAATAAAAACAGAAAAACTGATAAAATTAATAAAATTAATAAAAAATCATAGTGCAGTCATTTGATGTAGTTTGTTTTTTTAAATGAACTAAAAATGTAGTAAAAACTGAAATTTCTTCTACAAATGACTGCTTTTTCTTCTACAAAGATACTGCATGACTACTCAAACAACTACACATATTTACAGGAGAAGTTCTCTGAGTGTAGTAAATAAAATAAAATAAACACCAAAGGTATGCGTGAATGTTTTGCAATACCTTCTCTCATGTATACTGATGCCAGCTTTGACAATTTTTAAACTAAAAGTAGCAAAAATAGGCTAATTTGCTTAAAAATGCAAACTTTTTTCATAGGATACTATAATTTTTTTTTTTTTGATGTTTTCTAAATGTAAACGATTTTCTATTATTGGAGCAACAAAAATTTAGTTGTTGTAAAAAAAAAAAAATGTTTTGCGAATGCTTTACAGCACATTCATATAGTTTTTTTGGTAATAACTATGAAAACCCGTTGATTTACTTGTTAATGCTGCACATTTATTAATCAAATTTGATAACCGAATGTTAATGAAAGTTAAGTGCAAAAAACTGCTTTAAATCATGCGAAAAATCTGGCCCATAAATAAAAAACTGGTTACGCCATTAAAATCATCGATGCCAAAATATTTATGATCAATGGTCGGTGCTCTTGTTTTAATTTTCAAGTTGGGCTGTGTAACCCAGCATGCTACAAACTAGCTTACCGAGGAGCTTTTTCAGTACACCATCATCATTATCAGTCCCTAAGAGATATTTAATAAACTTTATATAATTTTTATTCCAAGTTGTCAAATTATTTAAGTTTAAACCATAAATGTTCACCTAATTCACTGTATGTACGATATAATTTTTTTTTTGCTTACTTACTTATTTTTTTTTAAATTTTGTACCATGCACTAAATTTGAAAACAAGACCAAAAACCTAAATATGAAAAAAAAAGTTAAACAAATTGGTTCACTTCCTTTTTTGTCGTTGTATCATAAATTAAAGAGAAGTTGTGAAAAAAAAAATGTGAACCAAAAAAGAGCATATCATATCCTTTTATAAATAAAATTTTTACAATCATAAATCATTTGTGAATTTTTGTTGGCTGGATCATAAATACACCATAATAATGGCTGTATGTAACGGTTACTTTTTTTTTTTTTAATAAAAATCAATTAAAATTGTTTTTGCTTTTATTACAATTTATGATTTTTGTTATTGGGTGCTTTTTAATTTTTTTATATTTTGTACAGTAATTTTGTATACGCTTACCTAGCATTATGTTAAATTATATCAAATAGAGTTGCCATATTGTAGAAAAATTATAATTTTTTCACATAGATTTTTTAACAAGAAAAATTCGTTATTTTTAGCGGTCTTACACTAGTAACATATACGGGCTATGTTGGGCGCCAAAACGAAAACATTTTGCATTAAAGTAATTGAGTGTGTTCAAATGAAAACACTTTTTTAACAAACTGAAAAATATTGGGGATTTTAGAAAATAATGTTTAAAATTTGACAGAAAATGAATTTGAGATGTTTGACCATATCTTAATTTTGTATAATTTTAGGGACAAATCTTGATTCACAAATATATGAATCTCTATTTTTTTGCAAAAATATGATCGTTGTTGCACATTTTTTAAGTTTACCATGTGACAACCTTGATATTATCATTTTTATAAGTGCATTTCAATAAACCAAGCCAGTATTAACGTTTTGAGTCAAAGTGATATTAATTTTGGTATATGTTTTAAACCCAGTTTTTAGATGACGTTCGCCGCTACACGAATTAGTGACTACATGTATTTTGTTTCTGTATTGCAAGTATTTTGTTATTGTTTATTAGTTCGTGTGAAGAAAACCGACATTTAAAAACAGGGTCTCACTCTCAATAATAATCTTCTACTAATTTTTTTTATTTACGATCATAGTAAAGATGTTAAACTACTTTTAAGTTTTTAAACCACTTGAGTAACTTTATCCGATAAAAGTTTATTATAAAAGTACTGGGTTGAAAAAGAAACAGTTGGTCCATAATGAGTTCAGTCACTCAAAATGTATATTTAATTTAAAACGGTATAAATTTGTAAAAACTAGCATGGGAAAAAGTTAACATTATTTTGCAAAAAAAAAACACAGGACTGGGGTATGAAAACCTTTGCGATAACTTTGTTGGCGCCCAACGTAGGACTTAGCATATTTTACATAAATAGTATCATTGGTAATCCTATTAATAATTGAAATTTTGTTTTATAATAAATATTGGTGGCTGAAAAATATGTTTTTTTGGGTCTTTTTTTATACATGATGTATATTTCAACATATTTTTTGGTTCATAAATTTTATAAATAGTTAAAAAAAAAATACATAAATACAGAACATAAATGTATAAATCAATACATAAATGAAAAGGGAATAACATACGTATGTTGGTTATGTATTATTGGAAAACATTTGCAACAAAAAAAAAAAAAACAACAAAAAATCAAAAAATATTTTTAAAAAATTTATAAAACAATGTAAAGCGTTGAACCATAAAAGCTCATTTAATATTTATTACTAAGAAATCCATCATTGTCAAATATACACACATGTGCGAACGTATGATAGAATATTTTCAAAATATTTATGATACTCATATTGCAAATAAGTACATAATATTGTGAAAATTGCTTAAAAATTTTGCTAGAGTTTTTCAGATACAAAATAAAAATTTTATTTTTACAAACACCACAGGAAATAAATAAATTAAATATAACCAAAAAAGTACTTTTAAAGCTTTAATTAATCCCGTAAATTTAAGTTCAGTTAAAACAAAAAAAAACAACTTTTTCTGCCAACATTTGTATGAATCTCTCAATAGAATGAGGTTAAAATCATATATGAATAAAGTTAACACAAGTCTCTTTTATGTTTTGCTGGCAATCTTAAAAATACATATACACTTTGAGTTTATTTTACAGGGTGATTCAAGCGAAGTTTTTATTTGAAATGAAGAAAAAATTGAAGTAGGTTTTTCTTAACTTCCTGCCTAAAAATATATATAATATGCTTTATACTGTATACAAATTTCATATTAATATCTTGTATACTTTTCGAGTTAGAAAAAAATATATTTTTTCTTTTTTCTGGAAAGTGGGTGCTAAAAGTATATACTTTATGCAGAAACTATGCTACTCACGGGTCTTTCGATAATTAGCGAATTCGCACCCAACTTTTACTAAGAGAAAAATTCATTAAGACCATTCATTAAGATTCATAATGACCAAATAAGGGTTGTAAACTTAAAATCTATCAGAACTACAACCAACCTAAAATATTGAGTTAAAATAATTGATATTCATAAAAAAGTATTAAAAGAACATAATATGGCAAACTAAATATTAGTTTTCAGATTTATATTGAAATAAAAAAATATGATAAAAATAAAGTGTCAAAACCAATAACGGTTCCTTTCTACAAAAATCGCTACGAATCACTATGTCTCGCAACGAATAGCAAATGTTTTAAATTTCTAGATTTTTGTGTTTAGTTTGAAGTAAAAATCTTGTTTCTAGCTTTTCATTTCATAAATTTATGATGAATACAAAATGTAAAAATTTGTTCGTAAACATGCTTTAATAAACCTTTTTCCAGTTGCCAAATCTAACCATAATGCCTTAAAGTTCCGAATACCGACAAAAAGCATTTTCTGGCCGAAGTCTTCGGTTGGACACTAATGACAATGTATACGTGCTAATGAGCATGCACGAACATTCGATAAACCTTTATGGATCCATATATGGGCATTTCCATAGAAAGGTCAGACGTGACCGAAAAATTAAAAATTTACAAATAATTGCTTCTGACTTGTATTGTTAAAGAAAAATACTTAAATTAAATGTGCTAAAGTCCCAAAACTTATTTAACAAATTGTGAAAAGCAATCTGATGTAGGCGTGTCCCTATCCGGATTTCATTCCTGCCTAAGGAAATCTTCAGGGGACTTTGTTATTAGAATTTCTAGAGATATTTGTTATGTTAAATCACAAACTCAATGAGAATTTCTTGTCCTCGTCTAGGAGCGAGATTCAAAATATAAAATATCAAAGAAAAAACAAAAACAACAACAAAAAATTGTCACAATTGGCTTTGTCATCTTCCAAATACTACTCTGTTTTTTTGACAGACCTAGCAATGTAGTGACGTTTATTCAAGTAAATCAACAATAGAAAATCATATGTTTTCTATTAGTGTCAGTTACATTTAAATTTGCACAAGCACCTGCATATTTGTTATTTAAATTTATTTTCATCGGGATAAACATTAATTGCATTTATAGTAATTAAATGTGCTAAAGTCCCAAAACTTATTTAACAAATTGTGAAAGGTAATCTGATGTAGGCGTGTCCCTATCCGGATTTCATTCCTGCCTAAGGAAATCTTCAGGGGACTTTGTTATTAGAATTTCTAGAGATATTTGTTATGTTAAATCAAAAACTCAATGAGAATTTCTTGTCCTCGTCTAGGAGCGAGATTCAAAATATAAAATATCAAAGAAAAAACAAAAACAACAACAAAATTACTATAAATGCAATTAATGTTTATCCCGATGAAAATAAATTTAAAAAAAAAAAAAAAAAATACTTAAATTTTATTATGTCATCATGGCAACTAAGCTTGTTGAGTTCATATTTTATGCAAGTATACTCATGCAATTGTTACAACAACAATTAACACCAAAAACTGCAAAGGGAGTAGATAGAGATAAAAAAAAGGTACATGTTCGATTTGCTTTCATTGACATTTTAATGTCACGTTCGTCACATCAAAACAACATTTTTTCTCATTACTTCTGCGTTGCTGGTGTTTGAAACTTTTAATTTAAATAAATTTTGTAGTGAATAATTGAATAAAAAAAAATGTTGGACATATCAAGTAGAGCTCAGTTTTTATAAAATTTCAAACTTTGTCACGTCACCTGTCACATGTTAAATATTGTGGTTTTGAGTAGTAAAATATATATATTTTTTTTTAATTATATATTTTTTAACGCAGATAAGAGAAAGGAAAACCCACGACGTCACAGAGAAAGATGCACTTCATAGAGAACAGACCCACTCTAATCAAAAAGAAAATTTCATGTATTTTACTAGAAACACAAGCCATAAAAATGTTCAGGATATCTTAACGTAAATTAAAAAAAAACTCGTTTTTTTGCTATATTCGGAGCGTTATGACATTGCGAATTAGGATTTATTCACAAACCTTTTTATGGCATCTGAAATTTCTACTTCTTCAAATTCAGCACACATCAAACCTTTTGAAAAGTATACTCTATTATCAGGGTTGGGAAATTTGTTGGCATGTGTAATTGAATTAATTTAATTTACATGCTATCTATCTATTGTAATTCTCAAAAACTAAATTCATCACGTAAAATTTATAATAATTTTTAATTTTAGAAATTGTTATAAATATTTTTAATAATTGCTAACATTTACCTAATGCGAAATTGATGTCACATTACACTACGTAACGTCACGTTTCACAATATAGGCTGCAAAAGAAAATCAAAATAAGTATTATTATATAAGCTAATTCTAAACGACGAAAAAACCAACTTCTATTTTCGTTACATCATGTCACCAGCTTTAATAGCTGATATTATAGGAACATGCTGTTCGATTGTTTTCTTATTTTCACTGAATATCGAAATTACGTCCTACAAAAAATATAATTCCAAAAATATATTCCAGAATTGCACATAATTTTTGTCCAAAAAGGTAAATCTAATGCTTTAAAATTTCCGATTTTTTTTTTTTAAATTTTTCGAAGGACTTTTAACACTTTATATTTGATAACCCTTTAAAGTTTATACGAGTAGTAAAACATTTATACACCATTCACAAAATCATTACCTACAAGTGATTGCCTTGACGACCGCCAGCAGATGTTGCTGATGATGATGGCTATGGCAATGACGATGACTACAGAGATGATGATGATGAATAGGAACTATGTTTAAAATTGTGACAACGTTTTTTTTTATATTGTTGGCAATAAGAAAGACAATGATGCTTTATATTTACCAGTCTGTCTGAGAATACCATTTAAGGATACATATACAGAGTTAGGCATATACATTAAGGTTCTTCAAATCATATGAAGAAATTTAACGTAGGCCGATGTGTGCTCTTCATTGCTGCATAGTTGAGTATGGACAATACTAACATATGTTCCAAATTTCAGCAAAATCGAATAAAGTTTTAAGGTCGCTAAAAATTTTAACTTTTTTTGAATTTGTATTGAAATTTAGATACAATTTAAAAAAGCGGTTTACATACAATTTTTAATGACCCGACGAAATAAGTACATATACAGCGAAATATAATTTGATGTTATTATAGAGCAATTCCATATGATAACGATCAAAATTGGCCAATTTTTGGACGACCCCTCTCCGATTTTAAAATAAATAGTCTCAATCGATTGCCCAGCAAAAATAATGTACCTACATATTTTTTTTTTTTTTATAGTGACTGGTTTAGTGGTGGTGTGCACCACTGTCATGTGACAAAATTGAAGAATTCTTCATAAGGGACCTTATTGAAAGGCTTTAATTGAAAAATAAAATTTTCCTAATTTTTCTTGTTAAATAATTAAAAATAATTCAATTATAAAAAATATAAAAACAATGGGAACAAGGTGGTCCCTTAAATGCTCTTCTCCTGTCCAAACAAGGAGTCGGGGTCCATTTTTTTATTGCTGATTCTTAAAGCAAAAATTATGAGGAATCCAAAAAAATAAAATTCGCCGGAAAATTTAGGAGCTTCTGTGCAAAATCGGAAAATTTAATTTTCATGGGAAAATTTAATTTTCATGGGAAAAAAGGTAAATTTCTGAGAAAAATTAGGAAAATTTTATTTTTCAATTAAAGCCTGATTCAATACATTTCCAACGAGCTATCACTCGTTGCGATCGCTTTAGTAGTTAGTAGTTTTTAAAACAACTTTCAATGAGGTCCCTTATGAAGAATTCTTCAATTTTGTCACATGACAGTGGTGCACACCACCACTAAACCAGTCACTATAAAAAAAAAAAAAATATGTAGGTACATTATTTTTTGCTGGGCAATCGATTGAGACTATTTATTTTAAAATCGGAGAGGGGTCGTCCAAAGGGTGATCGCTTTCATATGGAATTGCTCTATATATAATTTTATAAGATGCCATATGTAACGATATATATTCACATCTCACACTTATTTTTACTAGCGCTATATATTATCATATAGCACTATATCTTATGTGTTACATTTAAGTTGATCTTTTTTATATCTTCATATATACTTGATATAGCTAAATACAAGATCATATATATTTCAATGTATAATTATATATACGTATATCAAACAAATTCTATCACTTTTATATATAATTCTATATGGCATCACATATAATTCTATATAAATATCTGTATTAAAATTAAAAAGAAAAATTCTATCACAATTATATATAAACATATATGGTAAAAATTAACAAAAATATGTAATACTTTTATATACGATTATCAGAATTCCATGTATTTAAAGCAAACAAAAATATTGTAAAAAACGCAAAAAAAAAACTTAAAAAAACTATATTTAAAACAAATTTCAAAGTTAATAGATTACTGAATATGTTTAATTTTCTTCGATCTTCTTTTAATATATGATTCTTTTTCGAGCTTAAGATCTTTTGTTAAAACGATTGTAAATTATTAATTTCCAATATTTCGTCTCCACATTAGGAGACTTCTTCAGGGAAATTTATTTTAATTTAATTTGTAACACTTTTAAAATTTTTTGAAATAACAAATTTTAAAAAAGGCGGGAAAATAAAATTTTGAAATAAATATTTGTTTTTTTGTCAATATAAAAATATCCCAGAAAACAATAATAAAAAATATTTAAAAAACATCATAGTAAACAAAATTAAATTAACAATATTTAAAATCTTAACTAAAATATTAATAGATTACATAATGTTTATGAGAAAAATCATTTCTAGTCAGAAAACCGGTCAAAATCGATTAAAATCTTGAAAAAGCGCTTTTCTAAAGCTTAAAAACAGAAATCCAAAAAAGTTAGGTACAAACACATAAAAAAAATTAATTTGCTTTGTCTGATAATTAAATATTAACATACACGAAGAGAAAAAATATGATTAAACATGATTAGGGACACAAAAGTATCATATTATGATCTGACTGATCATACTATGATTACCGACAATGATTTTGTCGTAATTTAGGATCATAATATGATTGCTGTAATCATAATATGATTATTACGATCATAACATGATGCTCTTAAACTATCATAATATGTTGCTTTTTTTCTGCGTGTACTATATCCCTGGTAAAAAAGTTATTTCTGGTCATATATAATATGATTAAGTCATATCTGACTTTGAATTAAGTCAAATTACGGCTAATATCATTATATACAAATACATCCGATAATTTTTATTGAAATTTTTTTTTATATGGTGCTTGATATTATTATATATCTCCAAATCTTAAATAACTAAATGTGCCATTAAAAATAAGCCAACTATATGTAGTGATCGATATGGTTATATATGGTTATTAAGCTATATGTGACGGCATACTGACGGCATATGCTTATAATTTTATATAGCATTACACATAAATATATAATCCCATACATATTTTGGTAATCTCAAATTGAGTTATACGCAAGTTAAGATTTTCTTACATATAGCTTAACATATAAAAATAATAATTTTATAACGAAATAATTTGCAAGTGATTTATTTTATATAATTTCAAATACAAATATGTGTACATTTTATAAGACTTGAATACTTTTAAGCAAAATTTCAAGTCACAAAAACCCTACCTACTATCGGCTAACATTTTATAAAATCAGATCTATTTATATCTAATTAGATATAATTTAATGTCCCGGATATTGACAAATCTCGGATAAAATTGTAACAAATTATATCTAATTTGATATAATTAGATACATGTAGACTTATAGACTTATATATGTGCTTATATATGGAAACTTATCAAATGAGATATCATTTTATTAGACTCCATATTAAAATTTTTACCCGCGATGGTAGAAGCAAGAAAAAATGATATAGAACCTTTTGTTATCAAACTATATTAGATGAGATCTCATGTGATCACATAAAATAATGTTATGTATGCCATTTTTCGGATCAGCTAAGATATGATATGATATGAAATTATATATATATGTCTATATATGGTCATATATACCCATTATCGGGCACTTATAACTACAACATCATCATTTTATTACGGTTAAGATTGTAGAACAAACTTTTAATACATTTTTAACGGTTTTTAAAGATATTCGCATTTTTTGTAATTATGAGAAATAAAATAATTGTATTTTTTTATGCCATTGCGCAGGAAAAAATAGTATATTCAGTTAATACTCTTTCTTAAAGCCTAAAATAAAAAGTAATGATGACCCATTGCAGAAAGAATAACATTATCCTGGCGATTTTTTATAAAATATTAGTTTTTTACCTTTTCCTAAACTACTTTTTAGATTTTTTATTTAAATACGTTTTAGAAAATAGACTTCATAAAGATAAAGTTTTTCAGCAGAGTGGAAATCTACACTCATGGAAATAAACCTGTAAAAACAGCAAAAAAAGCTACTACAAATTAGTTAAAAATTATCTTGCTAAAAAAACTGCTAAAATTAGCAGAGTTTTTACTAACTATAGTAGCATAAGAATAGCAAAAATATAGCAAGAGTAAAAACTAAAAGTTTTTTTAAAAATAGAACATTTTTCGTCTTTAAAGTTTAGTAACGTCATGATGCTTGTTAGGAAATGACCCTAGGCACTTGTTTGATTACTAAGAAGATTAATAGGTTTTTTGTTAAAGTTATGCCTATTCTGGAGGCTCTAGCTTTTTAAGAACTTCGGGTTCTAATGAGATCTTTAGCCAGATCGAAATACTAGTATCAACCAAGTTAATATGTTTGATTTGCTTAATTTTTTTAAACATACACAAAATTGCGATGTATATACGACGTCTAGAATTTTGAAGGGCCTTAATATACATACATTAATATTTGTTTAAAGTTAGACATTTGTTAGTGACATCACAGCCATTTAATATAATTTTGATTTGAAAAATAAAACAAATAAAATGAGAATAAATTACAACACTTTTTAAACAATTATGCAATTTAACAGATATTGCTTTTCATTTTGGATTTAAAGTTAAAAAGCTAAATTTGGATAACAATAAGTAACTCCACATAACTTATTAGTAAAAGTCTTATGAATAGAGTAAGTGCGGATAATGTGGAGTAGGCGGGTAATGTGGAAAACCCCTTTTAGCTTTTTCGAAAGCTAAAGACTATTTGAAAAGTCTTTGTCGCTGAAACTTTTGCATATTTATAAAAATGTATGTTACGTTTCCACTACCTTAGCCGTTAGTTTTCGACACTTTGATTTTTTTGATTTAAAATTAAAAAAGCTAAATTTAGTTAATTATAATTAAATCCAGAAAACTTATTAGTGAAGTCCTATGTATACTTTCATTAAAACTTGTTGCCTAAAATTCGTAATTATTATTAATAAATCCTTTAATTACACTGTTAATCTTTTGTTAAATCGACTAACTACTATCATATTAATCCTTGAAAAGAAAAACTTTTCATTCTTCATCAGCATGTTCAATTTCCTTACTACTTTTTTACTTCTTCCTTATTTTGACGAAGAAAATTGAAATAAAGCTAAAGAATTGTTATAATTTGTCATCAAATGGGATTTATGATAAATTTCATTAAATATGAAAATTGTAGATAAAACGAAGTAAATAAAAAAAGTATTAGTAATGATAAGGGTAGGATTAACAAAGGCAACAAAAAAACTTATTTTTACTTTCAAATGGAATCATAAATGACAGTGCTGAGTGTTAGTATTTGGACAAGAAAAAAAAAATATAAATAAATTCAACTCAAAATTATTTTTATTTAAAAGGAATATACCTTAATTTATTTCAAAAAACGTTATGTTGTCATTTAATTTGGTTTCCTTCTTTCGTTAACGTGGACGACAGTTTGATTTATAATGTCTGTTATTTTGAAAATTATTTTTTTTTTAAGTTAATGTCCCAGCAAAATTCGTATAAGTTTCTAAGACATTTCTTGAGTTTGAAGTTTTTATTGGAAACCTTTCCTTTAAGCAGTTAATGTTATGATACTATAGAATCTTGATTAAATTTTGATTTGATACTTTAAAAAATTCGAAACTACTAAACTCTTATCGTTCCGATATAATGAAACAATTGTATAACCATAATAAAATTCTTTTTAATCATATTATAATATTCCTTTAATTTTCATCGTTTATACTATGTATCAAAAATTTGAATATGTCCCTGGTTGGGCGCCGTTTTTTTAAGTAAAACTGTTCTGATTACTTCTGTACGAATTCTAATTTTTAAGAAAACTGTTTCAAATTTAGCATTAATTAAACTAATCTATTTTTAATTTTTTATTTTTGTATATAATTTTACTTTTGGCTTCCACTACTATCGAGCAAATTAAATTGTAAAAGTATCCATATTGTGTTGCATAAATGATACCAAATCATATAAATTTGACATGAAATTTGTCTAAATCTGCATTTACATTAGCTCCAAATCCAGATTTAATAAGATATCGAAATCTAGTTTAAACTGGCTTTTGATGGTAAATGTAAATGCAACTTAAGATCATTTATATTTTATGTATGTCAGTGAACGCGTATTTCCAAAACGATTTTTTTATTTTTTTTTTTGTGTACTGTGGCAACCCTAGAGCTCTGAAATATCGCAAAATTAACACAACCTTTAAAATGTTGAGGTTAAAAAGAAGAATAAACGTTTTTCTCTAAAAATTATAAACACTATTAATTTTTAAATCAGACTAGACTAGTTTCGTTGATATTGAAAAAATTATTTTTAAATACGAATAGTGAAAATTAAGTAGTTTAGAAATTAAAAAAAAAAGATTTAAAAAATTTTAATAAATATTGTTTTTAAATAAAATATTTTTTTTTATGCAAATAGCTGAATACGTGTTCTAAACACACCGAAATTTTCAGAGTGAATCTCAACTATTGGGTATTCAGAACAGATAGCGTATCTTTTACACATGGTTTGTGTCTTTAATAACTTATGGCGTTTAGGCGTTATTAAATGAGGTTTAAAATTACCCCACTTCAGGTGTTTTTGCGGTTTATTTCGTTCTATTAGATTTAACTGTAGACAAATTTGGCATCAGACGAAAGGTTTTTTTGAAGATACATTCGCCGGTGTCCAAATTATACCCAATGACTTTTAAGTGTTTTTATTATTAAAGAAAATGTGTTTTGATTAACATTAACTTTGGCGTTTTATTAAAGAATTTTTGTTGTATTAAGCTACAAATAATGCATAGCAGTGCGTATTTAACTTAATGGAGTTTGAGCTTTTTCGGATATTCGAAAAAGTTCCTTTTTTATGCAACTTTTCCCGAAGAGCCTTTTTACCCTGTATTTAAAATAAATCAAAAATGTGGGTCCACTATATAGGCACTATGTACATCAAAATATTTGTTTTCTGGAGTACTTTAATCCAGCGTACAAATAAATCTATTTTTCGTAAAATAAAGACAAGTTTTCATACAAAAACAAATGAATTTGTAACCTTACTTTTTAACCCTTACACGTGAGATTAGGCAGCTTAAAAAAAACATACGTGTCTCTTTAGTGTTGCTCCGAATTCGGGTCAGGACATCTCCTTTGTTATTCATTGAACGAAATAGTGTAAACAACAAAATTTTTTTTGCTCCGAAAATGTCGAACTTTGTGCCAACCAAGCATCATTTGCGTTAAGTTCAGCCATATGAACAAAAGTGTAGCTGAAGCACATCGATTGCTCACCGAAGCTCATCCTGAATGTGTTCAATCGATTTCAACGTGATTGATGTGTTTTGTGTGGTTCAGAATTGTCGATTTTGACATGGAAGTCAAATAAAAGGATCAGCCAAAAAGGGTCTCATTTATCACAGGGGACATGTACCGAACACAATTGATTCGAAAAACGACCAGAATATGCAACAAATTCACAAATTTGCCAAAAAATACGATATTTTTAAGTTATACGCCCAATACTTTATGGAATACCTAAAAAAATATGTAGTATGTCACCAAAATTTAATTGATTTTGCTAAAGAAGTAAAAAAAAAACAAAACACTTTTTCCAAAGACATGCGACACATTTTTTCAGATATCGCAAAAAGTAGTGAAGATTTCAATCTGAAGTTTTCAGGGTGTTTAGAACATGTGGTAAGCTATCGTAATTGTGTAAAAAATATAAATCAAATTAAAAACATATTCTTTTTTTCATTGATATTTTGTAAAAAATAGTATTTTTTAAGTTTTTTGTACCTAGATATTTGTTATTTAAATGTCAAATTGACATATTTTAATCTTTAGTCGATTTAAGTAAATGCGTGGTACAGCTTTTTTTGAAAATCGCACTAGTTCGCGTTTTTCCAAAAATTAATTATGGCGTTAAGCCTAGGTTTTAATCATATCAATATCGGTATCAAAATTTGTCTTTGGCCAGTACATCATATATGTGTGGAATCAAATATAGAGAAAATTTTTGATTTAATCCAATCTGCTAATGTTCAGTTTCTACACAGAGAGAATTTCTTTAAATAGTTTCAATGAAATTTTTTCACTAAACTAATGAAGTTTTCTTCACGACGCGAATGAAACATTTCCTAAAATTCATGAAAAAGCTTCATAGTTTTAATGGAACTATTTTAATGATACTTTTTCATTAGTAGTATGCTATTTTTAATGCATAATTTGAAAATTTTGATTTACTTTTATGAAAAACTGAATTAATTCAATGAAAAGTTTCAATAAACTAGTTTCAGTGACAATTCATAGATGTAATGCAAAAATTTATTAATATCATGCAAATAATTCTCTCAGCGTAGTTGATGTAAGAATGTAACTTGAAACACGTATCGGCTAAAGATTAAAATATGTCAATTTGACAGTTAAATAACAAAAATCTCCGTACAAAAAACACAAAATTCCAGCTTTTTACAGAATATCCCTGAAAAAAGTATATCTCTATGTATGCTTTGGTATGTTTTTATATATTGGACGCGCCTTAAAAAATCTTTTTATATGATAAACTCAGGGAACTTCTGCTGTAAATTTTGTAATACAGTATCTTTATTTTTAATAGAAAAACTGTCATTTGTAGAAGAAATTTCAGTTTTGACTACAATTGTAGTTCATTTAAAAAAAAAAACCAAACCACACCAAATTACTGTGTTATGCTTTTACATTAATTTTATACAACTAATAATTGTGTGTTTATTCTTTACTGCACATAGGTTAAAATTTACTACAATTGTGGTTAATTTTTTGAACAGTAAGCAACAAACGACAATGTTAGTTGAATTTATTGAAATGTAAGTCGTTCATTTTTTAAGTGAAATTTCATTTGTTTTAACTGCATTTGCAGTGGTCTTTACCTACATAGTATTCTAACTACAGTTAAAGTATAAAATTATATGAAAAAGCTAAGAAAAAATACACATTTTAAAATAAATACACAAAATATGTTCGGAATCATCACAAAACAAACCAAGGTACATTTTGAGTGGTGAAAACAAAATTTTTGTTTGTTCTGCTTATAAGGTAACGCGGTCTAATGTTCAGTCGAATTGGAAAAAAATCACATCCGATTTTAAGTAAAATCGACATTCTCACTTAAGATTTTTGGGCCAAAGTTTTTACAACAAGAAAACAATTATTTGTTTTAACCAGAGAAGACAAATTTACCCTTTGCCATATTTACTCATATTTGCCACTTTATGATTTTCCATGTTTGGGCGTAAAAAACAGATTTTTCTTAAAATTTCGCTTGAAATGTTTTATTTTTCATTTAAAAAGTTTAATTTTTTTATATTTTGGTACACCCAAAAACACACTCGGTAGTAGCAACCGTATTTGTAGCCAATCGAATGGTTCGGTTGTAGCCATCGAATTTTTTGGTAGTTATCACCGAATTTCTGTTGAGGCCATCGAAATTCAATTATAGTGACAGAATTTCTATTGTTTCAGTTTACTAACTGTTATTACAACCGAAAAATTCGGTCGCAACAACCGAAGCATTCGATTGGCAACAAATACTGTTGCTACTACAGAGTCAGTTTTTTAGGTGTAGTTTTGCAATTTTTACCTTTTTATCAATAGTTTTTTTGCCATAAATACAACGGATTTTGCCATTTTTTGACATCTCTGGTTAAACCTTTCCCTCCTCTGGTGACTCATGGCACATAATGTAACAGTTTTTACTGGGTTACATTTTATTTTAGTTTTTTAACTTTATTATTATGTACATATTTTTTTTTTTACACAACTTTTTTCTAAATTTTTTTTTTATTACATGGTGGTCCATTTATTGTGGTTCATTTTTTTTCGATGCCACACTCTATATACAGTGTTATTGTCTGCACACATAGAAATGACCAAGTGTCCACACTGATGGAAAAAATTTAGTAAAACTCTTTGCTTAAACTACTGAAAATAAGTTAAATATGACGTTGCAGAAAAAACTGCTAAAATAAGCAGCTTTTTTTGCTAAATTATATTAAAATATGAACAGCAAAAATAAACATGTTAACTTTACAAAATATTAGTTATATTCAAGTTGAATTTTAGTTAACTGAAAATTGCAATTTATTCTGCTAAAATTAGCAAAAACCTTTACAAAATTTTGTAGACTAAAACCAGCAAACAAGATCTGTGATATCAACAAAATTGTTTCTATATTTAAATTGAATTTTGTTTAATGAAATTAACAGTATATTTTGCCAAAATCAGTAAAATTTTTTGCTAAATAATTGTAAATTGCTGATTTCTTAAGCATAGAATTTTATGCATATTAAAAAAAAAATTAAAAGAAAAACTTGGAAAATTTTTAATTTTTTTATGATTTTTTTGTCTACTAATATTTAACAACAGTTTTTGCTGATTTTAGCAATTTAATTTGCAATTTCAATCAACTAAAATTTAGCTGAAATATAACTAAATATATTTTTTGTACGTTGAACTAACACACAGATGATGCCCTCTACTAATGCATTGCGTTGATATCAGTAAAATAGATTATGGATAGATGGAAAGAGATATTTTTTCTGCAACGTCATTTGTAACTAATTTTGAGTACTTTTAACAAACAATTTTACTAATTTTTTTTCCGTCAGTGTGTTCACTTGGTTTAGTTGGTTTTCTGTGTGTTTACCAAAGGGGAGGTTGTGGAACTTTTACTACAACAAGGACAGTGTCATTCAAAAATATAAAAAAAAATAAACAAAATGAAGTTTCCTTTATCTACTCCTTAAGTTGTGGACACAAAAAAAGTAAAATTTATGTATATCCGGCTTACAAACATTGTCACCACAAATATTTGTTAAGAAATTCCCAAAAGATGTTAACGTAGAACATCAACCACAAAAACATTAAAATAGAATAAAATATATTTACCAGACCATAGTTGGAGTTGAAAAAAAAAAAAATAATAATATTGTTCTAGGAGTAGTACAATTTTTACTGAAATTTTAACAATAAAAATTTTGCAAACCAAAGAAAACCAGAAAAACTGCAAACAATAAAAAAGTCATTCAAATAAAAATTTAATCCAATAAATTAATTTCATTTATTTTTTGCAATTGCCAAATAAAAAACAATTTTGAAATAATGGTTAGAATACATAAAAACTAAAGGGTAGCACGAATGTCTTGCAAGACATTCGAAAGACATTTTTTTATACAACAACAATTTATTTTTGTTGCTCTAATAATATTAAATCTTAAAAATTATAAAAATATGGAAAAAATTGAAAAAAAAAATTAAAAAAATCAAAACTTTTTAAAGTAAATTGTCTGTTTTTTTTATATTTTAAGTATAAATATCGCAAAACTGGCCTCACAGCACGTAAGAGAATATTTTTCAAAACATTCATGCGACCCTTTAATACAAACTCAAGAGTGTTGAAGAGTGGCCAAGGCTGTGAATAAATGGCAACTAAACAATTGTTTAAAGTGTTGCCAATTATTTTTGTTTTTTAAACTTCCGTTTCCTTTTGACATTATTTTTTGAATATGTTACAGTTTTGTTATAATTACCATTTCCAGTGTTTTTTGCATTTCTTAAACCGAAATATGAATACTTATGACCAGAGAAGACAAAAAAAATTGCAAAACCCGAGGTGTTAAATTAACGTATAGCTAAACAAATTCGACTTTTTAAGAGAAAAACCAAAAATTTTGAGAAAGAAGGCGTTTCAAGTGGAGAAAATTTTAAAAAGGCATCTTTAGAAAAAGCTAGTTTTAAGCACAAAACCAAAAATGGAAAAAAGGAAAATAAGCAAATATGAGTAAAAACGGCAAACAACAACAAACAAAAAGGGGACCAATTTTAAAAAGCAGGATTTAAGCCAAAAACCGAAAAATGAAAAAATGCAAAATAAGCAAATTATGAGTAAAAATGACAAAACAAAAACAAAAATTTCCAATTTGTCTCTCCTTACGATCCAAAAACTGTTTGAGAGGTTTTTCAAATATTTTAAATGAAAATGATTTTAATAAAATGAAAATAATTTTACTAAAAAATGATAGGTTATAAATAGGCAAAACAAAAAACAGGTCTAAAAACAGTAAAATAGGCTATTTAAATAAATAAAACTCAAAAAAAAAAGTAAAGCCAAAAGTTTGTTTTTCGATCTTGTATCATAAATTATTATGTGAACAAGATTATTCAAATTCAAATTCAAGATCATTTCATATTACGATACATGCTCATGTCTTATACTTGGATTATGAAAATTTTTTAATATGGCGTTACATACCATTGTTATATATGAGCATATCTTGGATATATGATTATACGAAATATATATAATATATGCTCATATATTCTACGATATATGATCATGTGTATATGGTACAATTAATCAAAAATAATTCTATCACTTTTATATATAATTATATATAAATATATATAGTGAAATTTAATGAAAAAATTCTATCACTTTTATATGTATATTTTTAATACCGTTTATATTTAGAATATAAATGAGGTTAAAATTGACTGTAAAAAAACAACGTTTTATTTTTGTTTCGTAATGATTATTTATATTTTTTTATTAAAGTACTAAAAAACAATGTTATAATTATTCGATTTTAAACCAACGAACATATAGACTAAAGAAGAACTAATGTCCTCAAAATCTGTTAAATTGTATAAGCCAACTGATTTTAAGAGAAACAGTTTTTTTTTATAGGTTTTTTAATGCATATTTTTTAGCATATAAATTTTATGTTAATTATACAAAAGTTATGCAGAGAATACAGAAATTAACTTTAAGATTTAATTAAAATGTCTTAAAAGCATGAAAATTGATTAATGAAAAGTAGCACTGTTAACACATTTTTTTTCGAAATTCTCTTAAAACTAGTTCAGGTTTTTCGGAGAGAGCGTTTGGAAACGGCATGTTTAAACAAATGAAACAGCCAACCCTTATCCCATGCGTAATAGATTCTAAATTTAAAGTTTTAAAAATTAAATATTTGCTTAATTTTATGAAGTTATATCAAATTGTATCAAACTATATATAACTTGATCAAATTACATAGATAAATTTTTCGGTTGAAATTATATCAGATGTGATCCCATGGAATCACATGGGATAGATCTATGTATGCCATTTTTTGGAACAACTAGGATATGATGTGATATGAAATTATGTATATAACTATATATTTTTATATATACACCCATATCGGAACTTTTTTCATCGGGAAACCTTAAGTTTCATATCTTTTCATTAAATTCGTTACTACAAATAGAGAAATTGTTTTCTTAAGCTTCAAAGATTAAATTTGATTATGAAAATAATGTTTAAAAAACCAACAACATGTAATATTAAATTTTAAACTTCTAATATAAAATTTTTTTTTCAAATTTTTTTTTCAAAAATTGCAAAAAAAAACTCTACTTAAAAAAAAAAAACATATGCTTAATGTTAATAAAAACGTCAAAAATTAACTATTATTTACGAAATAAACTAAAATAAGCGAATATCAAAAAATATGCTAAAAAATCTCTAAAAAAAACATACTCGTAGCTTAAAACTTCCTTAATTTCATGTTCAGAACTTTTATTTTGTCCAAATAGTTCTATCTTTTCAAATAAACAACAAGCTCTAACTTATTTTTGGTTGCCTTAGTTATGAAACATAATCATTATTCTAGAGTATCACCATTCTAAAGTATCGGCTGACAATCGGCAGCAAAAACTGCAGCAAATGGATCTCAAGGAGTTTGGTATCTACTGGTACTATTTTCACTCTTGAGAGGTAGCAAAATCTTTTAAATATTGCAAATATTTTGGAAAACATTCACAATTTCATGGGTGAACTTATCATTATGTCGTCAACTGTATAAGCATTCGTGTGGCATAAAAATTTTGTAAAAAAAAACATGCAAAATTTATCTATTTTTAGTTTTAGCCACATCTTACCTTTGTGAACTCGCAGTTTCTACTGGGCATTTATCAATTTTCAAAATTTAATATTTGTACTAAATTTTACTTAAAAAGTAAAGTCTTTCTTCGTCTTTCATAGTATTCAACTATTTTATTTCAAACTATAATTTGTGTTTAACAAACCATTTAATAAAATTGTACTCGTTGTTACTATTAGTGTTCATTACACTCCATATTATATGAGATCTATCCATGTTTTTCTACCCTTTAACTTTTCCTCAACTCTAAATAAATGAACGAACACACAACAACAATTAATAAATGAATTTTTAGTCAAGAAGTTTTTTTTTTTTTGGAAATTTATTTACTAAAAATTAAAAAGGGGAAAAAACTATATTATATATTTTTAGTTTTTTGTGGTACAGAAAAAAATATAATCAAACTTTATTCCTAGAAATGGTTGTAATACCAGAAAAAAATGAAAACTTTTCAACACTTTAACTTTTAGAAAAACAAAAAAAGACACATTTTTTGTTTACAACAACCAAAAGAGGTTTACTAAAAAATATGTATGTATATCGGTAGGTGAAATGGAAAATCTCAAAACTTACAAAATGTTTAAGCCGGTATTATTGAACATTTTTGACTTCTATTAAAAAAATAGCAGTTTTAATTTTGCGTATTTTTTTTGGTTGCCCTATAAAAATTTAAAATGAGCTCAGGTAAATGCAAAGCACTGCAGTAATATTTTACTGCAAAGCGTTCATATATGTAACGAATATTTTGATTGAATGTTGCTCCGAAAATTGCATAAACAAACGAGTAAAAAAAAATATATGTGGTCTTGCATTTTTTCATCTTAAAATATATTATAATATGTGATTCTATATGGTGTCATGCATATCCATACATTATTATATATTTCTTATGTCTTAACATATATAACGATATTGTTAAATATTAACCGCTCTAAATTAAGATATTAAGCATATATGCTATACATAATAAGATATTATATATCTATTGTCATATAAAGGGTGCGTCATCTAAGGTTTTTTTTTTCAACTAGTGCTTATTTCGTGAACGGTAACACTTAGCTCATGTCTGATTTGACAGATAATTAGTTTTATCCTTCCGCTGAACGAATATGGTCCGTATGTTCGTTATCTTGTGAAAAAAGTGAAAGAAACTGGCATCCTCATCGATAAACCAAAGCGTGAAAAGCCAAAAACAGTGCGTACACCCGAAAATATTGCTGCTGTGGCAGAAAGTGTGCGTGAAGCGCCATCAACATCAATTCACCGTCGTTCTCAACAATTGAACATTTCGGAGACATCATTGAGACAATTTTGCATAAAGACCTTGCTATGACGCCATTCAAAGTCCAATTGGTTCAGGAGTTCAAAAAAAAAGTTATTTGGCGGACCCTTTATATATAGTAACATGAAAGCTATATAATTAAACATATAATATTATATGCTGTCTTATAAAAAATATTTTTGTGTGTTGTATAAGATATGCTTATGTATGGTGTCATATGAATAATGCAATACAAGATAGAATTATATCTAACATTAAGATTAACAATTTAGTTTGAGATATGATTATATATATAAGACATAATTATATATTGCAATATATAACTAAATATCTAATTATATATGCGCAGATGTCCAAATTAATTTTCTTAAATTTTTTTGTAAGTAAATACAATTTAATCTCAGAATATTTAATTCTATACTCCAAAAATTACTTATCTTTTCGGATCTAATTAGATCGAAGAAGATATAAATTCATCCCATGGGATATTTTGGGATCCATCAGGATCTCAAATTAGATATTTTTGGATTCCCTAATTTTGAGATCAAATGTGATCTAACTTAATCCGGTTATATATTTGAGGGATCTAATCGAATATTACTATATACTTTTATGCAATAAAAAATTTTTTTTTTTGCTCTAATAATATTAAATCTTAAATGCCATAAAAAAATAAAAACTTTTTTGAGTGAATTAGTCTGTTTGTTGCTATTTAAAGTATAAAAATCATCAAAACAGGAATCACAACACGCAAGAGAATATTTTTCAAAACATTCATGGTACCCTTTACTGCATACCACAATTTTTAAATAAACATGGATAAGAATAAATATCGATCTATGCACTCATAATAATCCATGCATAAAAATAAGAAATTATTGTCAAAACCACGAAAACTTTTGTAAAATAAACAAAATTTCGTTTATTTTACGAAATTTTTTGTTATTTTGTCACTTTTTTCGTAAATGTAGCACGAATTATGATCAGTGATATGATTTTGTATTTAAGATGTAAGTTTTTTTTTTTGATAGGGCAGTGAAAATATGTCAACTCAATACAAAAGGCATTTTCGGATTTAACAACTCCGATTTCAATGAAATACACCATAACTGCAGTACTTTTCAAGAACTCGACGAAACACACATTTTAGAGTCCAGACCCTTTCAGTGTAATGAAATTTGCCAAAAACTCTAAAATATGACTAAAGTATTGTTAAGCCTGTATGACACCAGCTTTTTTGAAGCACTGCTACCAGGGCTTTTGTAAAAAAAATGTTTTAAGCAACAAGACGGAATGTCAAAAAATGTAAAGTTTTTGATAGAAACCCCCTGATAGTTAGAAGCGATGCGAAAAAGCAAGTTTCATACAGGTTTAACAATACTTTAGTCAAATTTTAGCATTTTTTGCAAATTTCATTACACTCAAAGGGTCTGGACTCTGAAATGTGTGTTTCGCCACAACAACTTTTTAAAAAAAAATAATTTTTATCTAAAATTTTACACATCTTAATTTAAATTTGTATGTTAAAAACATAAATTATCATAAAATCGTATATTTATTTTTTTAAGATTTCCAAATTAAATTAAATCGTCCAAACTACCGCACCTATGAGGTAAATTCGCCAGGTTGATGTTGTACATTTGTTAGCTATAACTATATCGGTTCTGGTGGAAAACTTATATTTTAAATTGAATATTCTTAAAAATCTCTGTAATTACAGCAGTAGAAAAGTTTATTCTCTTCGAATAAGTTGAACGAAACATATAATCATGCATAATTATAGAATCATATAAGGAATTAATATTACTTATACGTCTTATAAAGTGCTACCAATTTTTGCTGACAAAATGTTAAACTTTTTCACACTTTTTAGAAATAAATTATAAAAAAATTGTGTTAATGTAATAAGTCAATATATTCGCTTCAACATTATTTTAATACACGAAAAGACAAAGTTATCCCAAATACACCAACTCTATATTATTTTTTTGGTAAGCCAAAAAACATGTCTATTCTCAACCACTTGTGAAGTGCAAGTGTAAAATTTGGTGTCAATAACTGCACAAATTATGGAAAAGAATATTTTAATAACTCTTTTTTAATACAATGAAACTCGCATAATAGCATAATAGTCGCCGTTGATTTTGTTTCCTTTTAGAAAATAATTTATAAAAAGTATCTCAGACGCCATGACCTTGCCTGCAGATGGAACTGTCTTCGTCTTTGTTGGTAACTATTATCCCACTTCAGTCCTTTGCTCTGACTGTTCCTTTATCCCAGATGTGAAATGGTGAACCCATGGCTTATCCTTGGTTACGAATGGACTAAAAAACTCGGCTTTATTGATGATGATGGTTATGTTCTATTGTGTTCTCATCTCCACATTTTCGGTCAATATAAGATGAAAAACACTTTTTGAAATGCCTTTCATTTCAGTCCCCTCATGCGCCTTTAGCCGACGATCATCCCATACCATTGTGTTGATTTTCTTAACCGTTTCTGGCAAGGACACCTCAATTGGTCGATCACTACGGTGGTCAGCTTAGCAGCTCGTATGGCCTCGTTTATACTCTGCCACCCAATATTTTATATTCGTAAACGAAGGTCTGCTCCTTCGTTTATGACTAGTAGAATCTATCTCTCCCAGAGTAGAATATAGCTCGGTTTTATTATTGATTTTACTGAAACCTTTCAAATGAAAGTATTGACTAACATAACGGTGACCAATTTTTTCCATGTTTACAAATTCACTGGATGGCTCAAAAAAAAATATGCTTAACAATGTGGCGTCTTGAATCTTAAAACATATGTTTTATACAGTTCCCACTTTTCACCAAAGACATTTTTTTCAAACTACTGCCGCCATCTATACCTAATGTCGGCTGATTTTGCAACCGCCCTCCCATGTACGTATATAACCACTTAAAGGGTAATGCTTTTCTGCACTCGGCTGTTAATAAAAATGGTAATAACGAAGTTTTGCATTTCACCTAGCGATATGTGAAAATTAATTTTAATTTTACAACATTAAAATGAAAAAAATAAAGAAAACAAACAATTTCAGTTAAATGAAAAAAAAAAAACAAAATTAAAAATGATGTTAAAAGAATATGTTGTATATACCTACTACCTCCCCACATGCACACCCAAGTTTATGGTGTTTCTGTTGCTGTTGCTGTTGCTGTTGCTGTTTATGTTTATATTATGTTTCGTATAAACATTGAAACAAATTAATGAATAAATGAATATTTGTTAAACAAAGAATATAAACATAAAAATTAAGAAAAAAAAAAAAAAAACTTAAAACCAAAATCAGTTTCAATTAAAAAATAATTTATTGACAAGGGTTTGATACAACATTCATTATATTGTTTTTTCTATTTTTTTTTTTACTTATATTAGTCCAAGTTTATTTTAATTAAAATTAACAAAAATCTTTAAAAGAATTTATGTTGGCAAAAAATAAAAATATAATAATATTAATCGAATCCTCTTTTTAACGTCCGTATCCTTGTAAGTAAACCCCATTTACATATTTATAGAATTTTTGGGACAAAAAATGAAAAGTATTCCAAACCCAAAACTTTTTACAACAATGAAAGCAGTAAGAAATAATGTTATTTCAATATCATAAAGTTCAACAAACGTAGCATAAAACCATAAAAAATGGGTTTTTGAATACTTACTTATAACAAAACAATATGTAAACTACAGTATTTAATACACTCACAAAAATGGCTGGTAGAAAACATTTTACAAGAAAGGTTTTCCAAACCGAATTTGGCTGATTTTTACGAACTTTGAACATGTTTGAGAGGTGCAAAAAAGAGAAACACATAAGCATATTTTTTTAGCTAAACCATTTAACGTTTACAATTTAAAAAGTAGGGTTAAAAATTAATTTGTTTTTAAATGCAAACTTGTAAAAAATTTTAAAATATTTTACTTATTTGTACACAGGATCAAAGTACACACAAAAAAAAATAGAAAAACATTTCAATCATAAAAATCACCGATTCAATAACTTAAGTTGCTGAAATTCCGCCAACAACGAAAATTGTTAATTCAATTAGAAATTGATAACTCTTTAATTGAATTATTTTTCAATTAAATAATAACTCATTTTTTAGAATGATTTTTTTCGGGCTATAATGGTCAAGCAATATTTTAAAAGATGTGAATAAAACAAATTATTTCATCTCGGCACTTACCGTTTCGTTGGCTTTATTCCAACTTTCTCAAGAGTTTTTGACTTTATTAATTTCTGGCAACAAAACATAACAATATATTAATAAACCTTTTAAATTTGTACAGTATTTCAAACTTACGATTTTATCCTTTACATTTGTAAAATATTAGATAAATATTAAAATAAAAACGGGACTTCACGACACAAATTTAAATAATAATCTTTAAAAAATAATCACAGTTTATAAATAAATAAAATCACAGTTTACATTAAATTATAATATTACAGAATTATCAACTTAAATGATCGCGATAGAATATTGCAGCTTCGTTTGGTCTTTGTCTTCTTTTGTATTAAGGGGGCTCGTTATTTTCTGTTGAATTCTTAAGCTTTCTAATGTGTATCTTTTATTTTCGTTCCTCTCCATATCTAATATTTTAACATCCTTAATGTTTGCTTTGTGGTTGCTATCTTTAATATGTTGTGCTAAAGCTGTTGTCTCTTTTCCTTTTTAATATCATTTTCATGTTCAGTCATTCTTACGCCTAATTTTCTTTTTGTTGTTCCTATGTAAACTTTGTTACACTGCTCCCTCTCGTTTCCATCGCACTTAATTTCATAAACTACATTATTCATTTTTAGTTTGTCAATCTTTGTTTTATTGTGTGTAAACATTTGATTAAAAAGTGATCAATATCGTATACCTAAACAAAAACCAAAAAAAAAATAAATTGTTGTTGCCATACCAAATGTTTTGTTGTCATACCAAATGTTTTTTTTACAAAAGTGTTGTTGCCATACCAAATATTTTTCTTATCTTGAATTTTACAACATTGTATTTAAACCGGCATGTACTTCTCATTTGGTTAGCAGATTTGTTTATACTTATGTGAACAAGTTTCCACAGAAATTTGTTTTTTTTTTTCTTTCTATTAAAACGTAGGGAGTATGTTAAATTTTTTGTTTGTTTTTTTTTTTTTTGCAAAAATATGCCTTTTTGTTTAAACCATAAGATTTTTTTAAAATCAGTTTTAAAATATTTCTAGCTTTTTTTTTTAAATGGATCGTTTTTATTAAACAAAATTTAACTTCAAAAATTAGCTAATCAATTTTATGATAATGTTTTAGAATAAATTAATATTCACATTTAAACAACTGCAATTAAATCATATAACTTTATGAAGTAATAAACCGAATGATTATTAATAAAATCTAATTTAAATGGAATTAAAATATTTATTGCTAATACATAAATATTTATAAAAAAACATCTACATATCGCTCACTTACTTGAAGAACGTCACAACTCAAACTACATGATTTTTGAGTTATTAACTCAAAATAATTCGTTATATCACTTTTCATATTGTGTAAAAAATTCGTATTGATATCTTGTATACTCACTACTTGAGCGAAAAGATGTCGTTATTTTTTTCTTCAAGGTGGGGAGTAAATTGAAAACTTTAAACTTGTTTTCTGCTAAAAAACTCAAAATTTTTGAGTTATGACGTTATTGAAGTAAATGAGCGATATATAAATATTACAAAAAAACAACAAAAATATATTTTGATTGGTAGTATAAAAAAATGTCAAGTAAGTTCCGAATTTGAGCAAATATTTAATTGATTCAATTAATTTTTAATTGACAACTCTCAAAATTTTCAAAAAATTGATTTAATTGAAAAAAGTGGGGAAATATTTTTTTCTATGTACTCAAGAAAACAAAAATTTTGATACCCATATTGCCATATTAAGGATCCAGACTAATTCAATAGCTACTAGCGAAACATTCGATGGACTATAAATATGGTTGCTAAGACCGAGTCTGTTTTCCAAGTGTATATATTGGCTGTTTTTGTTAAATAACATCCATATTCACTGTTGAATAGCAAATATGGTAGAGGTTCTGTTTTTTTGTAAATATTATTTTTTTTTTTTTTATATATAAAATCGTTTTCTCCCTTAACATTGTAGTTATTTTGATGGTGTTTGTTTTCAACACAACAACATTTTAATATGTCCCTTGAGCTTGTGGGAAGGCTACGATATCCACAAGAGAGTGAAAGTGTTCTTGTTAAGCACGAAGTTTTGATATTTTTGTTTTTAATACAGGAAAAGTATATGGGTCAGTTGACATACATACAAAAGTAGGAATTTTTTTTAATAAAAATTTATGAAATATTGAGAAAAAAAACAACTTTATTTAAAGATTATATGTAAGAAACATAATACGTGAAACATTTTATTTAAATTTAAATAAAGTTAGCATAATATATTTTTAAATAAATTTAAGTTATGATTAAAAGAACAACTTTAAAACCTTTAGATTAGATCAGAAGGCACTATGCACCGCGACCAATGTAGGTCTTTTGTGCTGCCTAAGATTACCTACAGATTCAAGCTACCTATAAAGCCAATTATCCTATTAGGCAAAATGTTCGCGATGTCGGAAGGCGAAATGAAGCGATCACCTAGAAACCTAAGTCTCCTATCACAAAGCCTGGGACATTCGCAGAGAACATGCTCCAAGGTCTCAGACACCATCTCGCAAAACCTACACAAATCCGTGTCCGATTGACCCTTCTTGTGCAGATAGTATCTGAGATTACAGTGTCCGGTTAAGTACGACGCCAGGGTCCTCAAACCCCCCCCCCCCCTTTCAAGCGACAAGAGTCGCCTCGACCCCCTACTGGAGAAAGAGATCAATCTTTTAGCCTGGCGCTGACCAGGAGAGTTTTCCCAGTAACCAGAGAATTCAGACTCTCTCCATGCTCTGAGCCTTTCCCTAACATACCCCGCAGGTATTCCACAGAATGGTTCAGGACCAATAAAGGTCTTTCGGGCCCCGCGGTTGGCAAGACAATCTGCCCTCTCGTTGCCCTCATGCCCCTCATGACCAGGAATCCACCCTAAGGTTAGAGAGTTGCCTCTACCGAGCCTATTGAGAGTCTGAATGCATTCCATGACCAACCCGGACGACACCTTATAGGCCATTAAGGCCCTCAGTGCAGCCTGACTGTCAGAAAGAATGTAGATGCGAGATCTGCGAGTTCCCCTTCGCAGGCATTCCAATGCACAGACACAAATGGCCCAAATCTCCGCCTGAAAAATGGACGGATATTTACCCATAGGTAAGGCACGCTGGAAGCCTGGTCCGAAGACGCCCGCACCCGTGTTCCCATTCGACTGCTTAGAGCCATCAGTGAACCACACCTGAGAACCATCTTCCGGTTCCCAGGATTGATTGGTCCACATGTCTCTGTCAAACAATAACACATCAAAATATCTATCAAAGATCCACTCCGGTGACACTTTGTCCGCAACCTTAGAAATTGGGTCATCTATTAGGATTCGCGCGATCCTCATGTGACCCCTTAGGTCGCCTCCCCTCATGCCACCGAATTCACTAAGTCTAGAGGAACCCATACTGGCAACCTCCATTACAGAAATATGCAATGGCGGGATCCCCAGCATAACCCCCAAGGCATCCGTCGGGCAAGTTCCGCCGGCCCCTGTAATGCCAACACACGCAAGACGGTAGATTCTCTTAAGAGCATCCCTTGCCTTACTCTGTTCAACTTTTGGCCACCATGCAAGGGCAGCATAGGTGATCATCGGTTTAACAATAGTATTGAACGACCAGTAGACCATTTGTGGCCTTAGGCCCCATGTTCTCAGGAAAAGCCTCTGGCAGGCATAATATGCCCTGGTGGATTTCTTGGAGACGTGGTCAAGATGTTCGTTCCAGGTGAGGGAGCTATCAAGAGTCACTCCAAGCTACTTAACACTGCTAGAAAAGCCAACCGTTACGCGCTCAACGACCGGCATAGACAGGTTAAGTTTTCTCCTTCTCGTGAATGGTACCAGGATTGTCTTCGACGGATTGACAGACAACCCCTTTTCCCGGCACCACGACAGAGTGAAGTTCAGAGCCTGTTGCATACGCTCGGAGATGGTCCTGTCATCCCACCCCACAACGGAAATGACAAGATCATCGGCGTATCCATAGGTCCTGAAACCCAAGTCGTTCAGACCCTCGAGTAATTCATCAATGACCAGTGTCCATAGTAAAGGCGACAAAACGCCACCCTGAGGACACCCTCTGGTCGCATTCACGGTCCTACAAGTAGTCCCTGTTCCGAACGTGATTATCCTAGAGCGGAGTATCTCCAATGTCCAATTAATTATGATTGGAGGAATGCTCTTCCTAGCCATGGATACCCTAATCGCATCGTAGGACGTGTTTACATAAAAATTACCCTGGACGGTATTAAATTGTGCCAAAGAGTGTATACAAATAGAGAGACTGCAAGCCTTTCAGCAGCAAAATACCAAACTCGGGCGAGCAAATGAAAACACTTTTTTTTACACTTGGTTGGTTGGTTGGTTGGTTTAAGTGGCAGCTCACGCTACTCGTGAGCATCAAGTAGAGTCAAAAAGCGACTCCGTTTTGAAGAGACCACACTACCCGTAAGGAACTAGTAATGGTTTTACACTTAAAAATGGTTGTTTAAAATACTCACTTTTATTTTGCTTATATTTTGTTATTTTCTATTTAAAGTTAATAAATATTTTAATATTATCTTGCTGATTTTGTCAATAATATTTGAAATAATTAAAAATTTTATTAAATTATTATTTAAAAACATGATAAAAATTTTCTTAATCATTTAAATTTCTGTAACGTGTTTTTTTATTTGCTCGGTGTGAGTTAACGAACAAATAAAAAGAGAGCAGATTGAGCTACAATGAGTAGAATGGAAACCCACTGATTGTACTAAGTATTAAACTCAATTGAGAGAAAAAAGTTAAGAGATTTTTTAAAATTTATAAAATTTCCTAAAATTTTTAAGATTCTAGAAATGTTGATTTTTAAGGAGCGAAATTTAAAATAATAAAAAATGTAAAATTTTAAAATCTTATAGCGAGTTTAGACTGAAAAGTTAGTCTTCCAGAAAGTAGATTTACTGCCTAATTTAAGTGCAAACTTATGCCAATTTTACTAGATTAACTTTTAGTCAAAACTCCCTATTATCATACTACCATACTTTAAAACTTTAACTACTCTTAAACATTCGATAATTTATTTATTTTTCAAAAGAAGTAACTAATTGTCTTAACTAAAACTATTTTTTGTTAGTAACTACATGTTTTTTGAATATGTTGAATTTCCTGTAACCAACAAAATTTAATATTTAATAATGTTGTATCAGATTCAAATTATGAAAAAAACAAAAACTAAAATATGTTTTTACTTCTTCTTCTTCATTTTGTACAGAATAATGTTGCATGTTATAAAATAATAATTTTATATGTAATAAAAGAGGAAACATGCCAACATTACATACAATTTTCAAACATATTTTGTAATCAAAATTTTTAGTTAAAAAAAAAACCAACAAAATATATAAAATAATGTTGAATAGTAGTACGTATATATTATCTTTATCATCATTTAATTTAAACTGACAGATTTAATTACAAATAAAGAATGAAATAAATATAGGAAATTTATAAAAAAAAAAATAAAAAGATAAAAGAATGTGCACACTAATAGAAAAAAATTAGTAATTTTGTTTGCTAAAATTGCTAAAAATTTGTTGAAAATGACGTTGCAGAAAAAAATGCTAAAATAAGATAAGACTAGCAAAATTAAATCTGTTGAGTCTACAACAATTGTGTTACGTGTGAGCTAAATTTTAGTTTATTGAAAGTATCAAGTCAATCTGATAAAATCATCAAAAATTTGCCAAATATAAGTAAACAAAATCACAAAAATGTGCGCGTTATAAGTTTTGTTAGATTTAAGTCCTTCCTGGTTTTATAAGCTGATTATTTCTACTGGTTTATTTCTATGAGTGTCATTTTTAAAATATCTTTAACATTTTATCCATTGACATTTAATTATTTTTTATTAAATTTTAGTTTGTTGCTAGTTAAACAAATTTAAATTTCATAACATGAGAATGTGTTGTTGATCTAGTTATAGTGAATTTACATTACACCTGAAATCTGGTTTAAACCAGATTTTGGACACAATCTGGTTATTAAACGTAATTTCAGACTAGATTTTCCATTCAAATTCATAACTAGATTGTCGGACAATCTGGTTTAAAATAACGTTCAAAATTAGGTTGTAGCGATACAACACTAAGTTTGACCCTATTTTGGGAGAGAAATTTGCAAAATGTGGCATCACCTTGGGGAAAAAAATGTAAATAATTAAAAAAAAAATTATTTAAATTAGGAAAACTAAGTAAAACGAGTGTTAAACCCAATAAAACGCACTTTTTACTGAAAGATAAATTCAATTCATCACCCAGTTACTTATTTTTGTTTCGGGTGAAGACAAAAAAAAAATATATATTATTTCCAAAAAGTCATCCCCTATAAAAAAGCACTTTTTTAGCAAAATTAACATTGTTTCTGTCATAATCGTTGTAAATTTTGTTTTCCGCCTCTGAATTAATAACTTTATATATTTTGTTTTGTTTACAAAATGTTGTTATTGTCAAGCCAAAATAAAGTTTGGCTGCCAAATTCTATAATATAAACGAGGCCGATTTGTAACAGGATTTAACTCGATTTTAAACCAGATTTCGTGGAATTGTAAATTCATTATTAGAATATTATCCAAAAAAATAAAATACTCGTTATTTGTTGCTTTTCAAAAAGTTTTATAATTTTCATGATAGACAATACAATTGTTTCATTGACATCAACCAAATCTTCAGTTGTCTGCAATAGAAAAAGATAATTGGATAACCTTAAACCGAGACATTACATACAACAGACAAAATAATCTCTAGGAGAATCTTTTTGTCTAACTTTGTGTATTAACTGAATGATCTGGTAACCCCAATTATATAATCAAAACAATTTTTGTATTTTTAAAACAATTTTGTATTGTTGATCTTTTAAAAATTTCATTTAATTTAGACTTGTCAGATTTAATCGCGTTTGAAAAAGGTGAAATTTCAAAGTCCTTTTGAAAGTAATTTTGACGTGGTGGCGAAAACCTGAAAGCACAGTTTAACTGTGGTCTCTAGTTTCTCGTACATATTGATTTTGCCATGTGTGAGAAAATTGAAATTTGTTGCAGGGTGATATTAGTAGACTGAAAAAAAATTGAAAAATTTGTAGAAAAATTATACTTCAGTTAAATTATTTGCTGTAAATCCAAAATATTTTTTGTGATTCTTTTAAAATAATTTACAATAAGTTACAAAACATAAAAATGTTCATAAGTCCACATTGACTACATGAATTAATGTAATATCTGCAAATATATAGAAATAATTATATATAACATAAACAAAATTTTCTTTCGACTATTTACGTCAATGGTTGTCTAAATGATGGCATCTTTTACAGGAAGACAAATGATTTAGATAATTCTAGAAACGAAACGAAAAGAAAATAACAAAATAACAACCCTTTATTTGCAATAAGATAAAGGGAACATACAAAATTATCTAAGGTGTGTGTCCTTGTCTATCGCTTTAGACTGAATACCTATACGTATATTTATTTGCAATTTCAAATTGCCAATTTGACCGCACTGCATCAATAATAATTATAAACATTTAGTTCACAAATAACATTTAATCGTTATTAAATTTATATATTCTATTTTTTCTTTAGTTTAATTGATAGAAAATTTCTTTCACAAGCCGGTGACAACACAAAATTCAAATTGTTTTAATCCACAATTTAATTTTATATATGAAAAACAGAAACAAAAATCTTTCATGGTTGATTTTTTTTTATTTCTTACAAGAGTTGTAATTTTTAGTATAATTTTCCTCTTCTCTACTACATCTTGACATTCGGCGACATCTACTTAATTCTGCATATATTTGGCAATCTGGTTGGCGTCCACACAATTAATGTGCTAATCACCAACTAATGTGCTAATCACCAAAATAAATTAGTAAAACATTAGTAAAATATTAGTAAAACATTATTTCAAAACAGTTAAGTGCTGAATAAATATAACTAAAATTTTAGCTGAAAGCATAATTTTAGCAAAAAATTTGGATGCGTTTATGATGTCGTGTATTAAGCGGGTGTAGAGGGCGCTACGTATAATGGTTCCTAAAAATAATATAAATTTAAAAATCTTCCACTCTTATAGTATGTTACTACGAGTACCGGTTTTTGGGCCCCAGTGACCCGGCCCCTTAACCGAAGATAGAAAAAAAAATCTTTTTTAAATCTGGAGCGGATCACCTACTTTTTTTTTTGAGGAACGCCCCATAATGTGCGGTTTAGCCAAAAACAATATTCTAGAACAAGTCACCTGGGTGGGTTTCGGGAGACGACGTAGAAAAATTGAAAAACCAAAATAAAATTAGAACGAATATACGAATTTTGTATAATTTAACAGTTTCTGATAAAAATAAAAAACTTAATCACTGAGTCAAAAGCATTTTTTGTTCTGAACAAAATTTACCAATGATCTACAAACCCCACCCGGGTGTGTTTCAGGACTGCGAAGGTTAAACTGGCATTAATACACAACTATAATTCCTTAACAAATCGCAGGTTTTAATATCACTTAAAAGACATTACTTAAAAATTATTGGACATGTATCATATACCGTGCTCAGAAAAAAATACTCTTTTCAGTTTGTTTGCAGGTAATTATTAATATGTTTACAATGATTAAAATTTTCAAAACTAAACAAAGACATATTTACAACTTTAAACTTTTAGATATAATATTTGGGACACGAAAACATACTTACAATTAACATGTTTATATATGCAGCCCTGCATATATACGTTTGGCGGCAGACTTTTTACACTTTCTCCAAACATATAAACATAATTATATTTGCAAACATGTTATATTAGAAGCATGGGAAACGGAAATGTTTTCCAAACAAAAGTATATTGCCTGCATTTAGGCGTTTTTTTTTTCACCGTGCGGTTAATACATCTCCAAAAACTCTTTCATTTGGAACTCCAGTTGGCTAAAATTAGTTTTGAATGAAATTAAATACACAGCAAAAATGGGATAATTTTTGACCCCACCTTTTTACCCCTGTCACTTATTATTTTTTTCTAATCTACACACAGAAAAATAAAGCGTCAACCATATTGAAAGGGGTATGGTAACAACTTATGAATTCAACTGACATTCAGTTGAATTAACCCAACTTTGTTGTGCAAACTAATGCTTAGTTTTAGCAACCGAATTTCAGTTGGCAAATAACTAAATTTTTCTCTGTGTGTATTAAATATGCGAGTTTTATTAAGATAGAAGAGAAGCCATCGGGAGACTCTGCTTGCAAGTAGGAATTTTTACTAAAATTTTAGGAAATTTTCAAACAAAATGTTGAAAAAATCTTACTAACATCTGACTTAAACACTGACCTAAGTGTTTAAAAAAAATTTATTAGCATAAACCTAAATACTGAACTCTTAAATAGTATTCTATTAAGTATTTTTCCAAACATTTTATTTCAGCAAAATATTCCTTTTCCTCTCAAAAGTCTAGCAAAACTTTGTTTAAGGCACAAAATTTCTTATGGTTAACACTAAAATCGACTATAAACTTTGTTCTTTGTTATTATTTCTTAAAGTTTATGACCATATTGATAAGATAATAAGGTTATGGGCTAGATTTATAAACAACAACAAAATAATACAAAACTTTCTTTAAAAGGACCCTTTAGAAATGTAATTGTTGGAAATCACAAAACAGTAAAAAACGAATTTCATTTAATTTCGTTCATGCAATTTTAAATATAATTTAGATAATCTACAAAATTAATTTTTGGATTTCCTTAAATTGCATATTGTTTTTGACACAATTTTACAAAAAAAAAAAAAAACTTTATTTAATTGCTTAAAAACATAATTTGAAATAAATTTACTAACCACTTTTTTCTTCTATTTCTTTACAGGTAAGTTGAATGAAAGAATATTCCCAGAACAACTCAACATGGAAAAAATCATTTATTTCAACACTTATAATAACTACTGGTAACAGGAAAATGAAGGGAAACAAAATCTTAAGGAACTCTACTAAAGTTTTTATCTTTCGATTTTTTTGCCAACAAGAAAGTGGAAAATATATGATAAGTATACGTATATTGTACTTATAAAATTCATAAGTGATTTTTTTTTTTTTTGTTATTTTTGCCTCATACACATATTTCCTTGAGAAGTCAAGGATATGCTCTAAAAAAAAGTATTTTGGTGTGGCTGCAAATTAGGAAGGCACTTGTACACAGAAAAAACTATTTCCTTAATTTTTTCAATTAAGTCGGTTTGTTGAAAATTTTAAAAGCTGTCAATTAATCATTAATTGAATCAATTAAATATTTGCTCAAATTCGGAACTGGCTTGACATTTTTTTATAAACGGTCCGCCAAATAACTTTTTTTTTTTTTTGAAAATGCTATAAAAAAAACTACTGAATATTTTCTCAAATTTCTTTTTTTATTTGAAAGTACAATCCTTCCGGTTAATAATGGAAAATAATTTCATTCAAATGGCTGCCTCGGCTGGCCATGCAGTAGCCTACACGATCGGTCCAATTTTTAAGCACATTATCGATTGTGTGCAGCTGTATTTCACCAATGGCTTCACGAATATTGTCCTTTAAAGCGTCAATTGTCTCTGGCTTGTTGGCGTAACACTTATCTTTGACGGCACCCCACAAATAATAGTCCAACGGTGTCAAATCGCAGCTCCGAGGTGGCCAAACGACATCAGCTCTGCGGCTGATAATGCGATCTTCCAAAACAGGGCGCAAAACATCGAGTGTAGCTTCGGATGTGTGGCACGTAGCGCCGTCCTGTTGAAACCAAATGTTGCCAATATCCTCCTCTTCAATTTTTGTGAACAAAAATTCGTTCAACATGGCCCGATAACGATCGCCATTGACTCTAACTGCCACTCCTTGCTCATTTTCGAAGAAAAATGGCATGATTTTCAAAGTAATGTCGCAATATTTCCCAGCGTTGTTCAAGCGTATACACAACCATATTCGTTCAGCGGAAGGATAAAACTAATTGTCTGTCAAATCAGACATGAGCTAAGTGTTACCATTCACGAAATAAGCACTAGTTGAAAAAAAAAAAACGTTAGATGGCGGACCCTTTATTAACGCTCAAAGCAAACACCAACACATTGTTGTTGTTTTTGCAAAATTTATATAGTTGTTTTTTATAAATGTTTATGTTAAGTGGTATTAGTAATTATGATGTGAGCAAGATTATTCAAGTTCAAGATCATTTGTAAATATTTTAAATTCATTTCAAATAATTTAGTTTCAGTTGTTTAAATCTGAATATTTATTTATTCTAAAACATTATCATAAAATTGATAATGTAATTTTTAAAGTTTAATTTCGTTTAATATAAATTTAAATTTTTTTTAAACAGAAAGAAACTGCAAAAAATTAAAATTATTTTAAACAAAAAAAAAAAAAATCACCGATTTCAACACAAGGGCTAATTTCTGCAAAAGAAAAAATCCAAAAAAAAATTTGCCATAACCAACACGCTTCAATAGAAAGAAAAAAACTAATTTCTGTGTGAATTTGTTCATAAGTATAAATAAATCTGCTAACTAAATGAGAATATCATGCCGGTTTAAATTCGATGTTATAAAATTCAAGCTGTTAAAAAACATTTGATATGGCAACAACACTTCTATAAAAAAACATTTGGTATGGCAACAACAATTTTTTTTTTTTTTTGGTTTTTGGGAAGGTCTACGATATTGATCACTTTTAAATCAAATGAGTTATTATTTAATTGAAAAATAATTCAATTAAAAAGCTATCAATTTCTAATTGAATTAGCAATTTTCGTTGTTGGCAAAATTTTACCAATAAAAGTTATTGAGTCAGAGGTTTTCGTAATTGATATGGATTTTTATTTTTGTATATTTTTGTGTGTACTGCAGGAATTGAGGTCTTTCAAATTGCACAAATGGTTGGACAAAGCAATTTTCATTAGTATGTGTAACGAAGTTTTGTAGAAGTAGTTAAAGTAAAGGCCCTGAAGTACGAAGGTATCGGGTTCGATTCCTGGTTTGAGTGCCTAAAAAAAATTAAATATACATATTTATATCTTAAAAATCAATAGATAATAGCAATAAATAGTAAACATAAAAAAAATTTCATCTCAAATTGTATTCCAATAAAAAAACTTGAAAATAACTGCCACCCTTTTACACTAGATGTTTGTAAAGTAGATATGAAAGTTAAGAAACAAAATTGAAATTTTTTCATTTTTTTTTTTTTTGTTTCTTGGAATAAATATTGTTACTGTTACTGTATGATAAAGTGTCATTTCAACACATACTAAATAGTAAAAAAAAACATATAAAAAAATTCCAAAACAAGGCTAAACAAAATATAATTTTTTGTATAAAAATACAAATTTTTGAGCCAAAAAAATAGCTTCTTTTAGTTGCAAATAAAATAGAAAGTTTTTGCTTTCTCTCCACAGTATGTCTCTTAAGGATACAAACTATAAAAGTTTATCTTTATTTATTTTTGTTTCCTTCAAATACAGATTTGAACTTTTTCCGTATTCTTTTTTGTAGTACATACAAATAATTTTCTTAAAATTTTATTCACACGATTTTTTTATATTTTTAACAAATCAACAAGTGGTTTTATGCTTCGTTTTTTTCTGTTTGCAAATGTTCTAGTTAATTTTTTTCTCTGTTGTTTTTTTTGCATTCTTTAAAATGAATATCCTTGAAATGTTTGAAACAGTGCTATATACCATACGAGTAAATACATACTTCATAGAACATAACCCAACAAACAAAAAAATTAAAAAAAAAAAAACAAATCAAACCAAACCAAAGCGCACTTCAACTGCAATATATGCAGAAAAAAACTGGCGGAATATTATCGAAGTGCTTAGTAATTATACAACTACACAAGTTTCAAGTTAGTTTTACAAAGTTCTCTAAAATGTTTACAAGTTTTTGTAAAATATTTGCAAGTCTAGTGAAAAAAATTCATATATTTTACAAGAAATATGTAAACCTAACTTGAAACTTATGTAGTCTACTTACGAAGCACTTCTACAATACTCCCCCAGTTTTATCTCGGCTTGTGTGTTTAGTTCAAAATTCTCTAAAGTTCATAAAAGTAAAAAAAAATAATATAAAACAATTCCATGATACGACGGCTAAATTGGTCTTGTCACTGCCGATTTTAATTATATTTTACCCGTCGAAAATCTATTTTTCTAAATTCGTGAAACTCATGTTTTTATTCGGTAGTTTTTTGTTACTATTGTTCATTCTATCTCATATCCAAATTTTATCGAAATCTTTGTAAGTTTTTACGAACAACGAGCTTAAATGCCTGGTACTTTGTTACCTGTAGTTTTATGTATCGGTATATTAAGATGAAAAATTAATTATTTTTTAAGGAATTTGTTTTAATAAATATTTTTTAAATCGTTTGTGCAGGACGTTAAGTGGAAGATTTCCTCTTTTTGTCCCTCCCTGTAAACATTTTCTAATAACCAGTCTTAGCGGATGCCTGCATCAAATTACTTATAAGTTCCTAGACTTAACGGTTCATGATGTGGGCTTGACAACCCAAATTTTAAGATCATGACTGCTTTTAGGAGCAGACATTTTCACAAATAAACTCGTATTTCACGCCGTTCTATTTAAAAGTTCCAAACTATAACTTATCAGTGAATTAGCCCATACAACAGTGAACAAATATTTCAAATTTCGGTTTCTTACTAAAAGGTTTTAGTTAGTGGCAGGAAAACCCAAATTAATGTCTACGGGAATGGAGGAACGAACTTATCGAATTTTATTTGTTCGCCTTTGTACCAATATTTCTAATACATTCCGCATGAAAATTCTTAAAGAACTATAACAGTAATTTTGGATATATTCCAAGGAATATGATTTAATTTAAAACTTTTAGCCATTAAAGATCCACACACCAAATTTCAAGTACGTCGCCTAATCGGGTTTGCTTGACATTCAAGGCGGTAACAATTTCACCTCGTAGGAATTTACAAAAATCTCTTCTTAGCGAATGTCTACGTGGGATCATGAACCGACATACCATATTTCAAGATCCTTCATTAAGCGGTTAAAGAAAAAATATATTTACATACTTTAACCCATTTTTTTAACACGATTCTGGACATACATTTTAAATACCAAGGTCAAAGGTGTTTGGGCATGCAGCCAAGGGTTTGGTAGGAGGAGGATGACTTTTACAATTGCTTTCCTCCTCGTGGGAATTTCTAAAAATCCCTTTAATACTTCTCGTAATAAGGAACCCATATACGAAATTTTAAGTTTCTCGCTTTAGTGGTTTGACCTGACCGCAAAGGGGAGAGTTTTCCCTACGTTATGCTCTATTTTTACCACGTACCTGACCAGAAATCCAAAACGTATCATATAAGTCAGCTAGTTCATATTATAATTACCAAGTTTTTACCACAGGGATTTGGGCTGGCCGCCAAGGGGCCAACTCCCGATGGAATTTCTAAAATCCGCTCTATACAGATGTTTACTTTCTCAAGTTCCTAGTAGCAACGGTTTGGTCAGAGCGCCAAGAGGGATATTTTCTCAGTTTTGTCCTTCCCCGTGATAAGGTACCCACACGCTAAGCCGCCAAGGATTAGACTTTGTCCCTTACTGCTCCTCCCCGTAGGAATTACCAAAAAAATCCGCTCTATATAGATGTATACTCCTGATTAGGAACAAACGAAGCAAATTTCAAGTTCCTAGCTTCGGCGGTTTGGCCAGGCCGCCAAGGGGAGATTTGTCCCCTTTTTGCCACTCCACGTAAGAATTTTCAAAAATTCCGTCAATATAGATATCTATCGTGATAAGGTACCCACAAAACCAAATTTCAAGCTACTCGCTTTAGTGGTGTGGAAAGGCCGCCAGGGGAGAGAATTTACCCCTTACTTCCACTCTCCGTATGAGTTCCCAAAAATGCGCTCTATACAGATGTTTAGGAACCCGCATACCAAATTTCATGTTCCTAGTTTATGCGGTTTGGCCAGGTTGACAAGAGGGGGGGGGGCAGTTTTTACCTATTAGCTCCTATTTACCATATTTCTGTGCAAAATTCCAAAAAGTACCATGCCACGAAGTTGAGTGATATCCAAATGAACACATATTGAAAAATTTCATCTCTCTATAACAATGTCGCCAATGGGGAGAGTTTCCCCTTATTGCCCCACACGATAGAAATTTTCAAAAATTCCGACTTAACGCAGGTCTACGCTGGTCAGTCAGTCAGTGAGTGAGTGCGTAAAGTTTTTTTTTTATTTATATAGATAGATTTTCTTTATGTGTAGTTAAATTGTTTACTGGCATACAACATCATAAGTACATGTGTGTTCAAAAAAAAGTATGTTAAGAATAAAACTAACATTTTATATGTAAAATGTGCCTTTACACATAAAAAATGTACCACCACAATCCATTTAACAATAAGAATTTTATAAGATCCTTCCTCCCAAGCAACAAAAGTACTTGTTCCCATTTTTTATTGTTTTGTATTTGGTATGTTTATTTTAGCGTTTACTTTTTTCTAATTATATGTTTACAAAAAAAATGCACTTAAAACTTAATACGCATGAAAAGAAATATTTGAAAAAAAAAAAATATATACGTATATATATACCATACATGGGACTAATTAATTGAATGGACTTATTAATTGATGATTTCAGTAAAATTTCATTGATATCAATTTTAATGAAATTATTTTCATTAGCATAATGAATTTCATTGATTTGATTTCATTGATTAATGTCAATAATTTTAAATTCCAATACCATTAGTAATGCATCAATTAAAGCAAACAATTTACAATTCACAGATAAGATTTTTAAAAAACTAATAGTGAAATTCGATGAAATCAAGGCTTCACAGGAGCATTAATATAATCCTTAAAATACAAATAGGATATATGTATCCTTGAAAGATCCCGAGGGATTAGTTTTATATAAGACAGACACATTGTGTCCGATAATAGAAAGAAACATTGGTCCAAAATGGAGCGATATGGAATTAAACGGGGAGCAAGTAGAATCGGAACACTTAATACATTTGTATTATCGGAACGTGTTAAGTTGTGCAAAAATTTTGTCCGTTTTGCCATATCTTGCTTAGTTTTCGATATACTAGCCATTTTATAAAATGACGATTTTTTAAAATGGCCAATATCTCCGAAAATAAGCCAGATATAGAAAAACGGATAAAATTGTTGTTCCACAGGAGTATTAACTAACCCTCATAATACAAATAGGCAAGATCCGGGAAAATCTCGAAAAATGATTGTTTTATGAAACAGCCACATGGTGTCCTAATTATTTGTTTGCCCAAACACGTACGTGACAATACCAATTTCATTACTTCGATAATAAAATGGAACATTGGTCTAACATGAAACGATATGGAATGAACCGGGGATCGAGTGAATCGGAACACTTAACACATTTAAATAACGTTCAGTTAAGTTTTGCAAAAATTTTGTCCGTTTTTCGATATCTCGCTTAGTTTTCGATACATACTTGCCATTTTATAAAATGTCGATTTTCTAAAATGGCCAGTATCTCCGAAACGATGAGAGACAGGGCAAAACGGACCGGACCTAGCCCTTATAATATAAATGGGCTAGGTCCGGGGCAGATCACGAGTGATCAATTTTTATAAAACAGACAGTGTGATTTATGTATTTTTTACTTATTTACGTGACAATAAAATAAACATACTCGGGGAATAGAAAGTTATTTCCTTGTTCCATTTCGTTTCCTGTATTCAGTGTCACAATTCCTATTGATCTTCGTTCCAGTTCTATGTAAAGCAACTTATACTGCACTTTTCGTGGTGAACATTTTTTTTTTGCTCAATTGTAATTTGCTTTTTTAGGACAAATGTTAATGCCAACAAATTTCACTAAAATTATATGGTAATGAAATTTTTTTGGTATTAGCATTAGTGAACTAATGCTAATGAAATTTCAATGCTAATGAAAAAATCCAAGTATGATATTTACCATGTATTTTTACTAAGTTTTATAAACTCCTTTCGTTTTAAATGTATGCATTTGTGCAAAATTCTTACTATTACACTTAAGAACTGGTTTATTTTACGGTTGTTATTTTGCAGGTTTACAGTTAAAATGGAAGTGGTATTATTTACTTGGAGAAAAATTATATAATTTTAAATTAATTTTGATTGATTTTGCAAAAAATTTTGTCAAATGTGAAATTTTAATTCACTATTTTTTTTTTCTTATTTTTCAAATACCTCTATTTAAAAAAGTTACTTTGAATTTCTCTATACAAAATTAACTCCAATTTTAATTTAAAATAACTTTTACCCTTTACTACACAAACAACAGAAACACATAGAAAAATGTTGGCAATTTTCAAATGAAATTCGGTAACCACGATTAAATTTTTGAACTATTAAAATGACAACTAAAAATTGGTTTTTACAATAATATTCGGTTAATAAAACTAAATTTGTGAATTTTGGTGCTTATTATAAATACATGGAAATGCTGACATTTAGGTAATTTACTAGAATACTACTATAAGTCTAAAAACATGATTTTTGAGTTAACGATGCAGTTTTTTTTTTCAAAGAGAAGCAACACTCAGGAAATTGTATCTATTTGTTAATGTTTTGCTTTCTTTGGAAAGGGGTTAGTGGAGAGATGAAAGGTGGGGAAAGATGAAGGGCTTAAAACATGGCAATACTGTAACTGCGCGATATGATAAGTCCTAAAACAGTTGTTGCTCAGCACCTGGTGGAGAGTTAGCGAAGTTATTGAAGCTTTTTGGTTCAAAGCCGTGATTCATTATTTTACTTCGGTGGGATTGAGTGCTTAATATTGTATAAAAATCTGGTATTAATATTTTTTTGCAAAATGAGTGCAAAGAGTATCGTCCGTTAAAACAGGCGCGCTTTCATTGGTAGGGGGAGGGAAATTAAATTTTAATCGCGTTTTTGCAAAATCGTGCTTTTTGAGTTATGACTGCCTTTTACATAGTGCTTTGACAAGAATTAACATTTGTATGCCAAATGTAGTTTGCCATAATATCGAAATTTGTCCCTGACCTTTATACGGAAACATTCGGGTTTCTTTGTTCAACAAAACTTCGGTAATTGGTTGGTATTATGGAAAATGTTACCTGGTAATCAGTTGAACAACTTACTTCGCAACATTTGGTATCACTAACTGCCCATTAGTAATAATAAATTCACATGTTAAAATATGTTTACGGTATAATTTGTTCGTTTCTATGCAAAATTAAATACACTCAAGGAGCTTCTGCTTTAAAAATATGTGATTGTTTGGGTTATATTAGAGTTTCTTTAATTTTAATGTAAATGTCAGTCATTTGTAGAACAAATTAAATTTTTTACTAACCTTGTAGTTCATTTAAAAAAAACAAACCACATCAAATGACTGTTTTATGATTTTACATTCATTTTTTACAGTGGTTTTTTGTTATTTAAAAAAATAAAAAAAATAAATGTTTGTTTATTTTTTTAATAACATGTGGTACATTTTTACTGCAATTGTTAGTAGTTTTTTGAACATTAAAAAACAAATGACAATGTTAGTTGAATTTACTGAAATGTAAGTCGTCCTTCCTTTAAGTGAAACTTCATTTGTTTTTAACTACATTTGCAGTGGTCTTTACCTACATATTATTCTAAGTGTATAATTAATTAAATTTGACAATTTTAAAATAATATTCGATTTAAAAATTAAAGCTTGAAATAAAAAAATTTGAAAACTATTTACCTGTAAATGTGGAGTAACATGTTACCCAAGTAATGGTAACATGTTACTCGAATGGACATTCCCTTGTTCAATGAGCATTCCCTTATTAAAATAATAGAGTTTGTAATATAAAACTAACACGTTACCTCCTTATTACAAAAAGTTTATTTTTTCCACCCAAAACTTATAACAAATTTCATGTTCAAAATGTTTTCCTAAAAATTATTAAATTTTAATTTAATATCAAAGATAATTTTTTTTTACAGTTTTGTTAGTTTTTTGTTTTTATATACATCGAGATTTTATTTATGATATTTTAAATTTATAACGAGATTTCAACCTCTGTATATTTAATAATAATAATCGCGATTTTAAGTTCTAATATAGAACATATTTATTTAAAATTTCGCAAAAATGTGTGTTTTTAAAATGATTTCAAATTTATTTTCATGATAATTTTAATTTATAACGATATATTTACCAAAATAAATGAAATCAAACATATTAGCTAGGTTGATACTAGTATTTCGATCTGGCTAAAGATCTCATAAGGACCCTAAGTTAGAAAAGCTAGAGCCTCCATAATAGGCAGAGCTTTAAGGAAAAAGCTATTAATCATCAATTTTGCTCCATTCTGTCCGTCTTAGTTATCAAATACGTGGCTAGGGTCTTTTTCTAAAACCATCATGACGTTTCTAAACTAAAACCGAAAAACTAGTATCAACCTAGCTAATATGTTTGATTTGCTTTATTTTTGTAGATATACGGAGGCTGAAATTGAAAATAACATAAAAATAATCTCGATGTATATAAAAACAAAAAACTAATAAAAACGTAAAAAATATTGAGCCAGAGGAAAAACTATTTTTTTTATATAAATAGAGTATTTCTGGTCTTCAAAGTTTAGTAACATCATGATGCTTGTTAGGAAAAAAACCTACCCAAGTGTTTGATTACTAAGAAGATAAGAATGGAACAAAATTGATATTAAAAGGTTTTTTGTTAAAGCTCTGCCTACTATGTAGGCTCTAGCTTTTCAAAAACTTCGGATACTGATGAGATCTTTAGACAGATCGAAATATTAAATAGTATCAACCTAGCTATTATGTTTGATTTGCTTTATTTTTGTAAATATATTTAGCTTGAAAGCTCGTTATGCGTTGAAAATAACAAAATTTATTTTCAAAAATAAAACTTATTACATTTATACTGGAGGTGGTGTTACCAGAATAAACTTGCCCTTGTTAAAGTAACAAAGTTTCTAATTGAAAAGTAACTAGTTACCGACCCTAATTTCTTATTCCCGAACCAATTACCATGTAATAGAAAGTTTTGCTGGAATGTTTGGTAAAGCAAAAGTTACGTAAAAAGCTGTCATTTTTAAAATTTCACTTTTAATAAAAGCTTTCAAAATATGTATGCCAAATTGTCGATAAGACAATAAAAAAAAAGAAAATAATATTATCTTAAAAATATTTTCTTTTTCATCAAAATAACAAATTTTACCGTTTAATAATTTAAATGTTGTTTTAATAATATAAATTTTTTCACTTATTGTCGAAAATATTTTGCTACTTTTATTTGACAACATTTCTTTGAGTGTAACCAGTAAAATCTCTTTAACACACATAGTATATATTTCAACAACTGCAATTCCTACGTTTGCAATATATTTTTGTTTGTGTGTGTCTTTATATTGTGAGCCAGCTTAAAATCTTGAAAAAGTTTTTTTTTCTTAACTTAAAAGTGCTTACCTCAATACCAGTTTTATTTTACCATTATTTTGTTAGTTAACATTTGAAAGTTTTTCTTTGCTTTATGTGTAAGTGGATAAAGAAAATTTATCTATCATTTAAAGATCTTACCATGACTTTAAATAAGATAAATGATTTAAAAAATGTTTTTATTTGTAAAGATTTCAGAGGATGTCTTTTTTTTGTAAAAGTTTCAATTGTTTTGTTTAATTAAAATAAAGTATTAAACTTATGTTTAATCTGTTAAAAATACTTAATAAAATTAAAAAAAAAACCTCTTGTAATATATTAACTTTTAAACTAGCAAAATAAAAATCGAGTGAAAATTAAGTTTTCAGAAAAAAATTACCAAAAAATTAATTAACAAAATAAATGTAAAAACAGTTTTTTATGGCTGTTTAAAAGAGAAACCAATTGAGTAATGCATATCCAACATATCGAAAAACTAACTGTTTTTATCAAAAAGAGTTCGTGTTCTAGAAAAACAAACCTCGCCTGAACACACTGCGTTAAAACAAAATCGAAAGAACAGCGTAAAGTTAATGTTACCGCAATGCAGTAGTTTTGGTAAGTTGTTTAAAAAAAATCGTTAAAAACATTGAAAACTGTTTTTTTTTTAAGTAAAGCAACTGTAATTACAGTTACATCCAGCAAAAGCTTCCATCACCACGTAAGTGGTTATAAAATTAAAATAAATATTCTAGCACATTATATATTAGTCGGCAGCACTAGTTATTTTAGTTTGACGAAATCTTTTTTAAGGGCAGACAAGCTTAAGCGCGACTTCCTATTTAATTAAAGCCTTTTTGTCAACTACTTATTTTCTAATTACTGATAAGTATATGGTTAAGCCCTACTCTTTACAAACTTGTGACCACACATTTTTTTTAGTTCCTTAGAAGCAGGTACACTAACTTCATGCACTAAAAAAATGTGTTTTATGAAAATGTCCACTTATTATTTTTTTTAATAGTAATTTTCTTCTTAAAGTCTTATCTGGGACTTTGATAGTTTCGAAGAAAATTAACGAAAACCGTGAAAAGAACGACATTTTAAATTAATTATTTTTCATGTAAATTAAAAATTTAAACTGTATTTTTTTATATATTCTCTGCATATGTTGTTAAAATCACTTTAATTAAATAAAATGAAAAGTGATCTTTTTACGAAAAGCTATGAAAAATGCAATAAAAATGTGCATTCAATGTGAAGTAGGTAAAAATATGTTATAAAAATATGCATTTAAAGCACAATAACAAATCGATGCCATTTTAATACAAATTCTATTATTCGGAAAAATATTTGGTTTACCCTGTTCTCAGACTTAAGGGAAAAATCGTGCATTTTCAAGAACTTCCTGTTCCTACTTATAAGCATACACTCAGAGAACAGAAAGGCAGTTGCAAGCGTATTAACTGTCAGTCGAATTATTCGGTTGCTATTACCGAATTTTCGGTTGTGATATCAATCATTTGATTGCAAACTAACTTTTTGCTACGACCGCAGAATATCGATTGCCTTAATAGAAAATCGGTGATAACTACCAAAAAAATTCGCTAGCTATTACCGAATCGTTCGATTGGTTGCTACTACTGAGTCTGTTTTCTGTGTGTACGAATAACTAATTATTTTGGTAAGCACTTATTTTAATTAGTTTGTAATGCAGAGGATAAGAGAGTGTACAAATATTGTGTTTTTTTTTCATGAAGCAAATAAGTAAAAATACTTACAAAAAAGACCTCGTCGAACAAAAGTAATGAGTTTTTACGCCAAATAATATGCAGTTGGCCCTATTCTACTGCTTATTATTTAGATACTGGTAATGAGAGCCCATTACTAATATTTTGCTAGGATACACTACAATACACCCAGAAAACAGCCTAGGCCGTTACAACCGTATTTGTAGTCAATGGAATGGTTCGGTTGTAGCTGTCGGTAGTTATCAGCGAATTTCAGTTATGGCAATCGTATCTATATTGTCGTGTCAAAATGTCAGTTGTTTTACTCGAATGATTGTTATCACAACCGGGAAACTCGGTAGCAGCAACAGAAGCATTCGATTGACAACAAATACGGTAGCCACTACCACGACTTTTTCAGGGTGTAGTTTATACTAAATTTCGAGGGTACATATAAATGCACCCTAAGTCCCAGCTTGCATATAAAATTTAACAACCCGTTGTCACATGCAAGTTCATTTTCAAAAAACTTACACTCACTACACTTACACTCACTTACACTTGGAAAAAATACACTCACACTATTTCACCAATACACTCAGGGAACTTTCTTTATTTTTAAGTGAAAAAAACAGTCATTTAAAGAAGAAATTTCATTTTTGACTACAATTGTAGTTCATTAAAAAAAAAACAAATCACATCAAATTACTGTATTATGATTTTACATTCATTTTATAAAGTAGTTTTTGTATTTAAAAAAAATTAAACAAATAAATGTTTCGTTGTTTTTTACTGCATATGTGGATCATTTTTACCAAAATAGTGGTTCATTTTTTGAGCAGTAAAAAATAAATGACAATGTTAGTTGAATTTACTGAAATATAAGTCGTCATTTCTTTAAATTTAATTTGTTTTTAACTACATTTGCAGTGGTATTCTAGTGTACAATTTCACTTACGTCACTTGCGACTCAACTTAGAACAAAATTTTGAAAGCAGTGATTTTTTGGCACTTGCGACAATTTAGACATCAAAATGAAAAAAAACCGTGTTTTCTTGTATTACGTTTTCTACCAATTTACTGGTATTTAGTAAATTTTAGTAAGAGGGAATAATAATCATGATTATGTGAATATTTATAATAAAAATTAACAGTGGGCACAACGACAAATGTTAACAAAATCTTTTATGCGTTTTTTAAATAAAAAATTTTTCAAAAAATGTTTTCCTTGTATATGTTACAATGGAATACTTGGCAATACTGAATTCATATAATTTGAGTGACTTGTAGCTCATAGTGTAGACGTTCAACTTGCTACGGTTTACATACATGCGACAACGGGGTGTAAAAGAACAGCAGGGATGGCATGCAATACCACTAAAATACCATTTTCGATTCAAAACCCTTTCAGCTGACTATCGTTATTCCTAAAATAAAGTAAGCGAAATAATTGAAACACCGTCATCAGTTAAATGCCGTTACCGAAATAACTGAAATAGCGATATCCTTAAAATACCGTTACCGAAGTAACTCAAATAGCGTTGTTATCGCTAAAATACTGTTACAGAAATAATTGAAATAGCGTTATCATTAAAATATCGTTACAAAAATAATTTCAAATACCGTTACCCTAAAAATATCAATACCTTTACTGTATTTTAATTCTTTTATTTATTTTTAAATTAATTTAAGACGACATCAGAAAAAATAATCGCTCTATAGAGATATATTTTCCTAAGTTTGATCATTAGAATTCGGTCATGATACGGTAATTACGGTCATAATGGTGTGACATTGATATTGCCGCCATCATTAAAATTATCCTTAAAATACCGTTACCGAAATAACTTGAAAACCGTAATCGCTACAAAAAAAATATTACCGAAACAACTGAAATATCATTACCCCTAAAATACAGTTATGGGAATAAAAGATAATAGCGTTACCCCTATCGATACCCGCAAGTAACCATCTATGCTTAACAGGGATTGAGGAGCTTGTATTATCTTTAGTATATATGGTCGTTGTTAACCCTCTCACTACCGACTTCTTGTTTGGTGATATATTTCTATTTGTACTCCAGATTCTTGTTTTGGGGTCATTAAATTAGAAATTCATCTATCCACCAAAAAATTGGTCCTCAAATCTAGTTTTTGAAACTTCCCATCAGAAATCTCGTTTTTGAAACTTCCCATTAAATTTCAGACAAGTTTCCATACAAAAACAAATTACAATTTTTCACCACACTTTTTAACCCTTAAACTTGAGTATGGCAGCTAAAAAAATACATGTCCATTTTCTTTTTGCTTCTTTATAACATTTCCAAAGTTCTTTAACATCTGCTGGTTGTGGTCGGGATACCTCACTTGTGATTGCAAAATTTTGATTGCAATCCTGACTTGTATGGCATAAATCGCTTAATATTGGAGCATTATTTGCATTTTTATTAAATATTTTAAAATCTGAATTTATGGTGCATAAATAATCTCTGTTCTACTAATGACACTTTTCTGTGAATTAATAAAGCTTTTAGTTTTTTCCAAATATGTACACAAAATATAATCGAAAATAATGTTCACTAATATTGCACAAGTTTTATTTTTTAAATAGTTCCTATGCAATAAAGACAAAACAAAAAATGAAATATGTACTTTACTACTACTACATGATACTGTTGTGTTAGTGTAGTCGTATCATAAATATTTTGTAAAAGCTAAGAAAATATGCAAAAGTTTTACTGAAAGTATAGCAACACTTTATTGAAATATCAAGATTTATAGTAAATCCTTCAAACATGAAAGTGATGCTGAAAAAAGATTTATATGCATGCAGTTTATTTTTTTTTTTCGACTAAAATGGAAACTTAAATAACTGAAGATCCTGTATTTTGTTGTTGTTGCAAATAGATAAAACAGATACAAGTGAGAGAAAGTTTATACAAATCCCTACAAATACATGCATACTTATGTATGATTTTAAATGCTCAAAAAAAAATTGGAATTCTACAAAATTTTGTGACAAACAGAATCTATGTATACATTTAAAAAATGTTATTTAATTTTTTTTTTTTTAATTTATAAAAAAAAATATTTTATTGTAAAAAACATTCTTTCTATACACTTTAAAGCAAAATTATCGCTATAGAAACTATAAAGATGAAAAAATAAATCTTTTAAATTGTAGTCTTTTGAAACATTTAATATATAAAACATATTGAAAAATTTCTTTTAACTGACAGTATTGTCGAACAACAATATGTATGTATGCATTTAAGTGTGTGGGGGTGTGTTCGTTGAAAATACAATTTCTTTTTCCAGCTAAAAGAACGCTTATATCATATATTGGCTCTGCAGGATATTTTTTTAAATTGAAAAAATATTTTTTAATTACAATCATAAAAATATATAATCTAACAATTCCCGATAAATATATATTTATAAAATGTTCAATCAATGTTTGATCACAAAAAAAAAAAAAATAAAAAATAATTAAAAATACTACATTTCTTAAAAACTCTCACATGTATGATTTCCTTTTATGTCAACAGTTTAAAAAAAATATTGTAAATGGCCCCAAGTTATTTGTAAAAAAAATTAAAACAGATTTATTGACAATGTCAACAACATGTTTTTGGAAACATAAATACGTTAAAATGATTTTTTTTGTTCAATCCCGATTAAAAAGATTTATATGGAGCTTTATGTAGTCATATCAATATCTATATGACGCTATATGCAATCTTATTAAATTTCATCCGAAATATGGATCTGTATAAATAAATGCATCAATTTGTATGGGTTTAGATCTAATCGGATGCAATTACATAAATTACATCCGAATTATGGCCCGATACAATTGTGTTCGAGTTGATCAGGTTTTTATTTAATTATATCTGTTTTTATATTTAAATTGATACAAACATATACAATTACATAAAAACCAGAAATAGTAGTATCCTAATTTTAACCTGATATAATTCTGTGTGATTGTATCATAACCATACTAGATTGTATGTAAACTGATACATCTAACTATTGTATAATTGAATTCTAGTTAGTTTTAGCCATAAAAATTGTACTAAATGTTATATATTTGCATATAATTGTATAAAAATATACAAAATTTCATACAAAAGTATTTTCATCCATCCTATCATATCCATCAAGTTCATAAAAAATATTAAGAAACATAATAATGCATTTTTGCGGTCTTCAAAAAAGTTACCACATAAGCCTTTTCGAAGTTTTAATAAACTTCGATTTGATGCATTCGTTTTTTTAATACACATTGGAGTGTTCCGAAAGTGGAAAATGTTAAGGAATAGTGCTTTAACCATGCGTATTATCCAGTCGGTTATGGGAAACATAGCAACACATTTTCGCAAATACCCGTACCAAATTGCCCAGCCAGAAATTGCCAATGGTCTGAAAAATCAAGCACTGGCAGAGCACTATTTGCCAATGATCCAACAAATAAAGTGCTGGCAAAGCACTGATTTACAACGCTCTGCCAACGTTAGTAGAAAGTGCTTTGCCAGTGCTTAATTAACAAAATTTACAACAGTAAAAATAATTAAAGCACTGGCACAGCTCTGGCTTAGAACGCTCTGCCAACGTTCGTAAATAGTGCTTTGCCAGTACTTGATTTACAACATTTACATTTACAACCGTAAAACTAGAAAAAGCACTGGCACATTACTAACTTAGCACGCTTTCCTAACATTGGCAAAAAGTGCATTGCCAGTACTTATTTACAAAATTTTCAACCGTTAACTTAATAAAAACAGTGGCACATCTAGGGTAGCCAGACGTACTTTTTTCAGCAGTACGCGTACTTTTTTTTAGTCAATGTACTGTTTTCTGCATAACCCCTAAAAAAAGTACGCTAAAGTACTTTTTTTTTGTCTTTTGTACTTTTATTTGTACTTTTTTCCCTGTTTAGTATCTTTAGTAACATTTTTTTTTGTGCAGAAAGATTCACACAGTTAGAAGCGCCTTGTTAAAATGCCTTTACAACCTGAACACATTTGTGGCGACTAACAGAAGTATTTTTTCGTGTTTTTTATATGAGAAGCAAAAAATCGCCAGTCTTGACGACTTTTCTTCTTTATATTAATAAATCGTCAGTCGCCAGCATTGTGACAAAACTCTTAATCAAAACAAATCGTAAATATTTTTGAAATTTGTATGTTTATTCTTTCTATACCACATTCAAATGCGGCAACTGAGAGAATATTCAGTTTAATGTTTACCTTTTGGAGACAGGAAAGAAACGAGCTTTTAATTCAAAATTTAGAGAGTGAACTGACTATTAAAACTAATTTTGAATTTACATGTGTAGTTTTTTTTAATTTTTTAAAAACTGAAAATGCCAAACATAGAATTGTTAACCAAGTTGAAAAGAATTATAAATATTTGTAAAATTTTTTAATTATTTAAAAAAGAAATAAAATATAATTATTTAATAATTATATAAACGAACCAAACCGAAATGTACAACACACAAGTGATATTTAGTATTAAACATATTAATATAAACTTGTTCAAATTAACTTTGTTTTTAAACACAATTAAAAACCTGACTAATTTTAAGTTAACATTTAAGATCTTATTTTTATATTCTTTACTGAAGTATATGTTATTTTATGTTATGTTATTTAATGAATTTAAGGACGTTTTCAATAAAAATACAAATGTCCTTTTTTTTATCAATTGTACTGCTTTTTTTCTTTGATGTACTTTTTTTGCCAATTCAATATCTGGCTACCCTAGGCACATCCCTTGTTCACAACAAGAGTGGAAGGTCTCCTATTATAGTCAGCACAAAGTACAGTTTTTGTACTAAAATTTTACGTAAGAAATTTATTTTCAAATTTCTTTTTTAGTAAAATTGTAGTAAAAAATCGTGCTAACTTATCGCAAAAATAATTTTATAAAAAAAATATTCAGTTATTTTGTAATTAACTTAGCTGAAGCAAGCCTATTGTTATTTCTGTTCAAATTACCAAAATCATTCAATAATAAATAATACAACTCTTTGCTGAAGTGAATTACAAAGTAGGACTTTATTGGTCGTTTTTGGTTTTGGTACTGGCAAAGTGCTTATTGCCAGTGCTTTGCCAACGTTTTAAAAACGAAACGGCCAAGCCCTGCCAGGTGTTATCATTTTGGGGTTGGCAAAGCACTTATTATATTATTAAAAAAGCACTTATTGGTTGTTCTACCAATGCTTTGCCAACGTTTTAAAATTATGGTTTTGGTACTGGCAAAACGCTCATTGCCGGTGCTTTGCCAACGTTTTAAAAAAGGAACGGCCAAGCCCTGCCCGGTGTTGTCATTTTGGGGTTGACAAAGCACTTAAATCTTCAGATATTCAACGCTCTACCAACGCTCATACCACCGTTGAAAGCACTGGGCCAATGCTTTGCCATTCGTATTTTTCTGGCTGGGTGGTGTCAAAATTGGTCTTATTTTTGAAAAAAAAAAAATATTTGACGATCTAGGTAAAAATAGATGCATATATCTAGTCATATATAAAATGATTAAGTTATATCTGACTTTGAATGGACGCACATTGTGTTTTATATCATTATATTTCAATACATCTAATAATTTTTATTGAGACAATTTATTATATGGACATTGCTATAATTATATGTCTACAAATTTTACTCCATATTGTAATATATAAGCCATATAATAATTATTATAATAATCCAAATATATGTAGTGGTCGATTTGCTTATACATATATGGTCCTAATGTGACTTCATACAGAAAATATTTTCCTTATAATTTATATATAATCACATACATACATATATTGGTAAAGTTCAATATAAAATTAAGTTATCGGCAAGTTAAGACTATATTACAGGTTAAGACTATATTACATATAACCATATTAATTGTATGACGAAATCATTTTCAAATGGTTTCTTTTATATAATTTCAAATAAAAAATTGGAACATTTTATAAAACAAAACCACTTAATTATATATTTTTGAAAATCTAAATTCTTTCTTGATAAATTTTTAACTTTTGTTTCATTTAAAAATTTAAGTCTTTAAAATTGTTAACTTCTAGAACTTAAATTCTTTCATGCATAATTTCAAGTCACAAAAAGCATACCTACTATTGGCTAATATTATATAAAACCAGATCTATGTATATCCAATTATATATAATTTAATGTCCCGGATGTGGACAAATCTGGGATAAAATTGTATCAAATTATATCTAATTTTGATATTACTAGACATATGTAGATGACCACACATTTTTCGAATCAATTTATAAGTGTTTATATATGGGAACTTATCAAATGTGATCTAATTATATTAGATTCAATATTAAAATTTTTTTGAATAAAATATACAGGGGGAGTAGTAAACTAGACCGTACTTTGTCTCCCCCTGTATATTTTGTTGTTTAAACAAAACAAAGTGTACAAAAAGGGTAAAAAAACAAAAAAAAAATGTATTGACTATCTGCCAACGGTAGACCTTACACACAAACAACAAGTTTTCAATTTATTTTTTGATCAATGGTGATAATATTTCACTTCGAGCTCATATATTAGTTCTCATGTAGCGAGAAAACTAGTTTATATAAATGATTGATGTTTTGCATCGGATTGTTACCTCTTTCAAAACGTGCTCTGATGATGGGAAACTAGAAAATTCCCGAAATGGATCTATCAACACATTCCTGAAAGGGCCAATTAATACATTTGAAAACAAAAAACTCTTTAGATAATTTGTTAGGACAATATCCTAATAAAGACAGATAAAATATGGCCTCGAACTTGAACAATTTTCATTTTCTTTAAAAATCTAATTTTTTTTTTTGTATGGCACGATATATCCCTAAATATAATTAGGAATGGGTATCGTTTTATACAACATGAAATACATTTTACAATATTACACTATATGTTATAATATATAATTTTGAATTGCGTTATACATTAATTGGTATACAACTAGATTAAACTTAATAATTGTATATGTCATTTATAGGGCAAGGAATTTCTTGCAAATGCGATTTTTTACTAGTTAGCCCAAAATTAATAAGAATTAAATATTTATCTGAATCAATAAATGTGAAATTAAAGTGAACCAATTTGTAGTTGCACATTTTTTTTTGCATATTTTGACTTTAAATGCATATTTTGGGCTTTTTTATAGCATATTTTTGTGTATTTGTAGTATTTTTGAAATTTTTTAACCAAAAAAGATAGCGTGAACACACTTTTAAATTTTGATTTAAACAAAATCATGCTTACTTTCCAGTAAGGATGATGTTAAGAAGAAAAGCTCTAAATTTATTTCTTATTAGAAAATTAATTATGCCCCACTCATATACAATTATATATTGGTCGATGTGGAATAAGAGGTTGTTATCTTTGGAGTCGTTTTAAGAAAATTTGCGGAAAAAAATTGTATATATAAACATAAATTCACATACATATAATGGCATGCAGTAACATATATATTTGTATAAAATAGTGCATAATTATATGTAAACTTTTTTACTCGGGTTATTATTTTCATATTCCAACAATACCAGTTACTTCAAACATTAACTCAACGAAATTCAATAAATGACACTTTGTTAAAAAATAATGCTAAAATGTTCTTGGCGGTCTTCTCATGAAAATGTCATTAAATTGATTTTGTTTGGCTTTTAATGATCATTTTTGCAAATGGTAAGAATGTTATTCATATTTTTAACCGTCACCCACACAATAGTAGTACAAATGCACTACCAACGTGTTGTTTTACATCCTGTGACTTTAATATTGGGTATATTGATGAGAGCAAAGAGTATATACAAATAGAGAAGGTAACGTACACAGCGCTTTTTATGCTTACCAACTAAACTTGGGCGAGGTACTGAAAACATTTTTTTTTACACTAAAAAATTATTGCTAAAAACACTCACTTTTGTTATGACTACATTTTGTTATTTTCTATTAAAATTTAATATAATTAAATTTTTCTTGCTTATTTTATCGTCAATACAAATTTTATTAAAATATTATTCAAAAACACGATAAAAATTAATTTAAACTTTTAAAATTCTGCAACATGTTTTCATTTACTCGGTGCGAGTTTACGGACAAATAAAAAGAGTGCAATTAAGAGATATTGAGGTGTATAGAGACCCACTGATGAAAGTAAATCATTAATTCCTCATTGAGTATATAAACGACATGATTAAACAAAAATATGTTAATTATTTTCATAATTTATAAGAAAAAAATGCTCCTTTTTATATCTCCTATTATTAGGGCTTTTAAATTTGCAACATTTTTCAATTCCCAGGAATCGGGAATTTTGTTTTGGACATTCACGAGAATTCCCGGGGCTTATAAAATAAATATTTATTAAGGTTTTGATAATGAATGCTGATTTTTCTTACGAAAAGCCTAAGTACGAGATATTTAAATTTAACAATCATTATTGGACCTCCAAATAAGACTAAGTCCGAGCCAGCCGTGGCGGTCATATGCCAGAAGTCATATTTTAATTATAATTCCAGAATAAAGTCGAATAAAGTAAATTTCATGTCAATTTAAAAAAATCATCTTTGTTTTCCTCCATTTTAAAGTTCTATACCTCTATAAAAACACCATTTATATTGATGAAGAAAACACAGTCTAAATTGATTATTAAACTTGAACTGAATTTAATATAAATAGCTAAAATATTTTTACATTTCCCCTATTTTCAGTTATTTTTGCATTTTTACGAATTTTTAGTTCAGAAACATGGTTGTTTAATTGTATTTTTTAAATACCGGGAATCCCGACTAAAATTCCCGGCAAACGGGATGTGAAAAGTATCGAGTATTGAAATGTAACCGAATTTACCAGCACCAATGTGGACCTTCTGAGTTGTTTTGAAAATTTTTAATATAATTATTTTTATTATTTGCCAGAAGATAATTATCTATAGCCAAAGAGTTGACCTCTAAGCTTATGAATTTGGAATATTACAATTAGTTTATTTTACATATTCCAAAAACCAAAAGTAGGGCCACAATAGTGAACATTCCCTTAATAAATAGCTTCTGAACAAGATTTTATTAAAAATTAAGCGTGGTTAAGTTGAAAGCACCGCAAAAAGTCGCTGTTATATTCTAATGCATCATACCAAGACCAAGTTTTTAATGCATTTATAGAAAAAAGTTAGTAGAAAATTAGTAAAGCAATTAGTAATCGAAGTGTGCTAGTTTTAAACTAAGTTTTATTTCAAATTGCGATTTAAGTTAAAAATATTTTGCTATTTTCACTTGATGAAATACTAACTTTTAAACGAATTTTATTTTTTTGCTTAATTTAGTCAGGTCTTAAAATATTATTTTGAAAATCAAACCCAGCATAGGTCGTTGTAATGCGATGTTTGCGTTTCAGTATTTGCGTCTTTTTTATATTGTTTCTAGAAAATATTTAGGAACATTTATGCAAATGGTTTTATTATAAACTAATAAAAAAAAAACTAGAAAATATTCAAGAGTTTTTTTTAAAAAACGTATAAAAGGGAAAGATTTTTTTCCGAATTGAATTACTACACTCTAATAAATTTATATTGAAAACTACACTATTTAAAGTGTCCGACTATAAGTTGGGCAAAAATAGACACTGTGTTCAATATATACACATTGTGCGTAAAAATAATTTTTAAATGTACTGTTTAAAATGTTAAGAAATGTTTAGCAACACGCTTCTGTAAACAGAATTTGTGTAAATTTATATGCAAATACGCTTAAAATGCATTAAATAGTAAAGCTGATTCAAAGTTTTTGTTTTAGTATTTATTTTACTGCAATTATTTACAAAAAAATTTTCCAGAAAATGAAAATTTAAAAATTTGTCATGAACTCCAACTTACTGCATCCGCTTATAGTTTAAATATTTTCGGTTTTCGTTTTTCACTGAAAGTTTGAAAAAACACATTTACCTGCCAAAACTTTTCATATACAATGAAACTGCAATATGTACATTCTGAAATTTTCAAACCACCAATACATCTCAATTGAACGCACTATGTGGTCACAAAAAAAGATGTAATACATTAAGTTGATAAAATTTGTATTCACATTGTTATCGAAAATATAATTATTCGCGAATTTATAACGAAAAGACACGTTCATTACATTTATTTTTGATCAAAAATAAGTTTCTGTGAAATTTTTTCTGTATTGTTAATTTTATTTTTTGACAATTTGTAAATGTTTTCTTTAATTATCTTTTAAATTGTATACAGGCAAAAAAAATTTAAACACACTTTGTTTTATTTTACAGATTTTATGCCTAATCCTTTAAAACATATTAATAAACATTCTTATTACTGTATTTTGTGTTTACTTTTTATAAAATAATGTGTACAAAAGTTGAATACACATTTTGTGCCAAAGAGAGATACTATACAACTAGATACTAGATACAACTAGAGATACTATATATCCTATTCCTTTTAGCAGCAAAAAGATTCTGCTTTTTCCTGCAAATTCCTTTTTAACTAACTTTTAGCATCTTTGTCTGCTATTTTTACAGACTTACTTGTATGATTGTGGATTTAATTTTAGAGTTTGTAGAAATAAACTTTCGGTAGGTATATGTGGTTTTACATCAACAAAACTTAAACTTTTAAATGTAAATTTCTTCATCATCCTTTTTACTAAAAATATTATAAAACTGGACTTTTTTGAAATATTTGGTTGTGCCATGCCATGATTGCCCTTTCTTGTGCCATTTTTGCTGTTTTTTTTTTTCGTGTTAATTTGCAGACCATTTTTAATTTCTTTGTGCCATTTTAAACTTGCCCTGATCATAACTTTTATGATTAGGGCCCATTAAAAGACAGGACAACTTTAAATGTTTGTGGTTTTAGTTGTTGTAAACCGTTTAAAAATTGCTTGAAAATATTGACGGAAAACAGTTTTAAAAAAATCTGTAGAAAAACTTAAATTATTATGATTTTTTTCTTCCTTTTGTTTTTTTTTTTTTTTTTTGTTTTTTTGTAATTCACTGTTGTTGGTAATTAAGTCTGAAATCCAATTATGAAGCTTATGAAAATTCAAGAAAAATTCATACTTACAAATGAACGAACGAACGAATAACAAGAGTACATATTAAGTTCCCTTGTGCCAATTTGCAACAAAAAGTTGCAACAATACCACATACATACATACATGCAGCTGCAATACATTAACCAGCAATAGTGAAGTCAGGGTTGCCAGAGTTTATACATTTTAAGGTAGTCAAAACAAAAAACTGGTTTGAAATGGGGCAGGATAGCAAATATTTTTATAACTTTTTAAAATGTAAAGAGTAATTAAAAATTTTTAACTATCGTAAGAAAATAGTTAAATTATTAATAATTTGAGTACAATTTCAAGATTAAAACCACAAACATCAGTGCCTGTTTGACCCTTTTTGTGTCCATGATATCTAGGATCACAGAGTCAAGTGAGATACTCCTTCATTGTCCTCCAATCGCTGCTGTTAATGGACTTGGCCTCACATTGAACAAATAAATAAATCTTTTTGACTGTCGTTGACCAAGACAATTTTCCAGACCAAGATAATTTTCCAGTACCCAACGGGAAATCAAATACCGTTAAGGGACATATCTCGCTTCAAATCAGGACTTATCCCAGGTCTAGTAAAATTTAACATTGCTGTGGTTTAAGCAGTGGCACATATACCTACGGGAAATGAAGGGTCGATTGATCCAAAGTGGCAATTGTATGAAATATGATTGGGAGCACGTCAAGAAACTCGTGAAACCAAAATTTTGGTGTACCAAAAATTGTTAATTTGCGTGAATTGACCAATCACGTTACTATAGTAATGGTAACAAAACATTGACTGGTAGGTACCAGATATATCATGTAACTAGAGAAAACATAACATACTCGTAACATCAAAGTGTATTGAAGCAACTAGGGCCGTTGCAGTTGAAGTTGTTACTTGTCTTTAAACTAGTTCAAACCCGTTAGTAGTGGATGAAAACATGGCAATTAGTGCCAAATGATTCAGTCCCTTAACTGCTACAAAGCGGACATAACACTGACGGAATTTTATCCGTACCGACTTTGTGACAGCCGCAATGAAGACTTAACACAGCATTGCTTTGTTCGACACTTTGTGAATAGTCGACTTTTTGTCTAGCCTTTTGTATAGTTTATACTTATATTTTTCCAAATATAGATTGTTATAATGAATTTAATGTTATAGATTTTTTTATTGTGCAGAGAAAAAATAAAATAATTTTGAAATTGATTTTTGTTGAGCCTTTTTGAACAGGTGTTATGACACACTGCTTTGGGTAGGTTCAGTGATTGGTTACGGATGGGCTATTTAGCAACCCGTATATATTATATGACACACAAAGTGATATGTTACTTGCTAATTACATTTTCGCATGCCCGGCGACATGTACCCCTTAGACAAGTTCAGTGGTTCTTCACAAAACTATTACATTCAAACTACCCATGTAACATAACACATTGCGCTTAATATGTGACTAGTTTTCCATACAATTTTTTCTCAAAAAAAGATGAAATCGCCAAAATTAAAAAAAATTTCAAAGTTTAAAAAATCTCAAAAATTTAAACGAAAATTGTCTAAATTATTTTTCCAATTTGGAAAAAAAAAATTTACCAAAATAAAATGATAACTCCAACTTTAGAAAAAAAATTGCCGCAAATTGGAAAAAATTGTCCAAATCTAAAAAAAATTGATGTGTCACAATAAATACAATACTGGTTGGCCGTCGCATCTGCTAAGGTTAGTTTCGTGATTCGTTGCTTATGGTTGGACATGTCATTTAAAGTTTGTTCTGTAACATATCTCTAGGTGTCTGAAATGAGGAAATACTTCACCTCCAATGACAACGCCATGTGAAAGCGGCATGTACCGTTCATATAAACAATCCGTTACTGGACGTGTCACCGCCACCTTGGGATATATCCTACGTTTCGTCCGGGACATGTCCATTTGTCCGTAGGTTAGAGAATTCGGACATAACTTGAGCTTAGTTCGGGGCGGTGTTTCAGAATTGACTTTATCAATCTAATTTACATGCAATCAATTGCCGGTCCGGAAAGCCTGTCTGTCAGAAAGAAAGTAGATGCGAGGTCTAGCTGTACCTCTTTGTAGGCCCTTCGTCACACAGACACAGATGTCGAAAATCTTCGCCTAAAAAATTTAGGAGTAGTATTTGCCCTTATTTCGGTTTCGTATGATTCGAGCTATCAGTGAACCACACCTAACCCCCAAGATCCGGTTGCCAAAATTAATTGTTCCATATGCTAGGGGCACATGGAACACTATGATATGACAGTAACTATCGAAAATATTTTCCAGTGTCATCCTATCTATGACCCTTTAGAACAGGACGTTCATGTGAATTACCGAATTATAAGGGAGCCCATGCTGGCTGCTTCCGTTACAGAAATGTGGAATGGTGGAGTGCAAGCATTGCCCTTTGGCTTTAATCGGGCAAGTTCGTCCCGCGCCGTTATGCCAATGAAAGCAAGACGATAAATTCTCTAGATGGTATACCTTGCCTTAAGGTGCCCAATTTTAGGACACACCATAATGGTTTCAAATCAATTTGCAATTTTTGTTGCGACAATTAAGGAACAAAAATTTAAGGCAAAATTAATGTCAACGTACCAAGCCATCAAAGAATGTAAGAAAACAAATTATGTGGTAACACTGGCAATGTGTCAGTCTTTCCAAGTTGCAAGTTTAAACACGTGTTTTTCTCTAACATATTACTTTGATCCGGTAACCGACTAATTAAGAGTTCTTGATATCCCGAGTTTTGTTCACTTTAAATATGAGTTCTCTTAAATCGTAGCATCTGGCAATCCTAAATAAATCAACGAAGAAACGACCTCAACAATCAAAACAAAAGCAAAATAGTAGTATAGTAGTAGCAACAGTAACAGCAACAACCCACAGAAAAAAAAGTGTTATGCAGAACGTGCAATTAACAACAATTCCCTCGACTAAAACGACGCCATGTTAATTTGCCACCATACTTACACTCTATGCTTAAACATACATATTTTTACAACAATACCCTTAGATTTTACTTAAAAACATACAAATAAACATTTTTACAAGTCCATACATACACATACATACAATACACACGTATAGTATTGAAAATTTGTGTAATCCAACATTGTTTTTACGTTTTACGTATTTTGTATGTCAAAAAGACTTTGAGAATAGAGTTCAAATACTACTAGCAAAAGAGTATGAAGTATAAAAAGTTTACTAAACTCAATTGCAAGTGAAATGTTTAAAATAATGAAAATCGCAAAGTTTTTTTTTTGTTTGTTTAAAAAAAGTTTTACAACTAATGACAATGCTATTGTTTTAAATTTTATTAAAATTCTCACGTAATAATTGCGTTCATTTTCACATGCATCCTAAAATCATACTCAAGACACTGCAACTTTTACTAGTACTGCTGCTGTTGGAACTTACAAGGGGAGTCTCCCGATGGGTTCTCTCCGATGTTAATGAAATTTGTGTCACGTATTTTTTTAGCGGCTCAAACTCACCACAAACCCACTTTTAAGGGTTAAAAGTTGAAGCTAATGAAATTCAGATTTTTTGAACTCAGATTGGATGTACTAGAGAAAACAAAAATGTTGATACCAATATTGGTTATGTAGTGTACACTGCGTTGCAAAACTATAATTACACATTAATTTTACCCAATTTCGAAGTTAATAAATACACTTAACTTAATATATCAAAATTTACAGAAAATATTTTAAGGCAGCAGTTTTAATTTTTTTTTTTTAATCAACCAACTCGAAAATTGATCAGACATACTGTCTTCCAGATTTATTCGTTGTTCTTCCCTTATGTATCTCCCACACATAAAAAACTGTTTCTTTTAGATGAAAAACGTTTTCATATTGAAGCGTTTCTGAGCAAACTCGACGGGTTAATACTCCCCAAATATTCTCAATGGGGGTTTGATCCGGAGAACATACGGGCCATTCCAATACTTTAATATTTTTTGATAATAGCCATTACATCGTCTGGAGGAGCCGAACCGCCCTAGAGGGCGGTTCGGCTCCTCTCAGTTGAAATGGTTGGCCACACTCCATTAATTGTGGCAAAATATACTTTGTTGATATAAACATCATATATATATGCTAAGAATATTTCTTCCACAAACAAAATCTACTGAGGCATTGTATTGTTGGAAAATTAATTCTTCTTCGTTGTTATTTTTAATAAATGGCGCCTATTTCTCTTCTAATACTGAATGTATTCAGAAGCATTAATTTTGGTGATTGGAAATGCCAAATCAACCATAACGTCTCCACAAAAAGCGCCCAAAACCATTATGAATCCGGCTCCGAAATTTATTTTCGAGAAATACCGTGGTTCCTTTTTGAGAAATACCGATAGTTTTAGCAACAATTGGAGAGATCTATGATCTCCAATTGTTTTTAAAATCCTCTAGACCAGCAAGATTGAACTTTTTCTCATCAGAAAAAAATTTACCTTTAAAAGAAATTTATGTTTAAACAGTCGTAGCAACAAAAGCGATTATTGATTTACCTTTATCGAGTTGCTTTGTAAATTCCGCAGTCCAGCAGTTTTGTGTCGGGGTAATAACATTGGCACATACATCAAATTGTGGCAAGTAATTCTCTGGGAATACTTTAAGATCCTACTTATGGTTGATTTGGAGATATTTACCTTATATTCAAGCCAAAAAAATCATGTTATGATAGTTTAAGATCTTATGATCCTCATAATCATATTATGATTCGAGATATTGAAAAAATCGTTCTCAGTGATCATAATAAGGTTAGTCAGAATCATGTTTATTATTGCAAGGATCATAATATGATAATTTCTTGTCCCTAATCATGTTCAATCATATTTTTTCTCTGGGTGTTCGATTATATGATTGAGACTCTTCATTGAGTTGCTGGCACAATTGATTATTTTGTAATTATTTTACGCCGGTTCCAATCAGAAAGATTTTTTTGTGCCGCCTGTTTTGTTTTTACCATAAGCACTCGGATTGTTTCCAAAATTTGTGACAACCAAATGTGAATAGTTTATTTTTTCTAGCAAATTACCGAAAATTTAAGCCACTTTTAAATATCACTTAGACCATTTTCAAAATCACTTAGATATGAACCACGCGGTATTTTATTGCAAATCGATTAAAATTAGTTTTTTTTTATTTGCTATTCTTCTCTGTTTACCGCTGTATGTAACCAGTGGGTCCTAATTTAGTAGTGAGTGACACCTTATTTTTTAAAATCAAATGCTTATTCACAAAGATTTATTATTTTTTAATAAAATAAAACTAAGGCATATATAGGATAATTTTTAAGTAAAAAATAACGATAAAAATGTTTGCATATAAAACAGTTTATATACAAGAAAAATTATATCTGTATATTTATATAAAAAAATTGTAACATTAACAATTATTAACCAATTTTAAAAAATAAGGTGTCAATTTACTCTTTACTAAATTTGCTTTCAAATAAACATAATAAAAAAATATGTTCCCAAACAATGTATAGGAAAAAAGGCGCCTAAGTTGAAAAAGCTCACCATAAAACTGGTAGTTTGAAATATTTGGGGTATTATTTCCACATTGGTTTGTTAAAAGTATAAACATATATATATATATATATTTGGAAAGCTTAGTTAGTCACCTTTCCAAAACCGTTTAAAAATCGGCCTATAACTGAAAAAGTTAAAAATATCTAAGTCTATAAAGTCCTCAAAAAACGTTTTTTGGACATAACTTCAGATTATGAGGGTGTATTCAAAATTCTAAAAAAGGAAAAGTGATCTACTCAACAAGGCCTACAACCTACACTAGGTCTCTTTAAAAGTGCATTTTGACTGTAACACCGTGTAATTCAACTATAATTCTTTAAGAAAACGCCAGTTTTACTTTTCTGAATAACAAAAATACTTAAAAGTTAGCGGACATATTTTGTTTACCAGTTTATGTGTCTCCACAAGCTGTTTTATATTAAACCACATTTGCCTAAAACTTCTCCGAAACAATTCGAAATAAGCTAAAAAAAACGAAAAAGAAGAACATGTTTTCACCACTTTTTAACCCCTAGACATGAGATTGGGCCGCTAAAAAAAATATACTTGTCACTTATTCTTGTTATCGAAATAACACATCAAAATTTCATTAAAATTTGAGAGAACCCATCGGGCGACTCCCCTTGTTAGTGAAAACTAAATATATCATATATGAAATAAAGTCTTGAGGCAAAAACCATCATCCTACGTAAAATAGATTTTTTTTGCAACCTTAACCAAAAAGTATTATATTCTTACGCCACAACACGTCATATAGATTCTTAAAAGTATACGAACATAACTATTAAACTTTACTAACTACCATCATATAGTTTTACACATATTCCACTGTCTACACTAACTCATTTTTCTTATATATATCTTGCAATTTTTACTAAGGATATTCACTTCGTAAAGCATTTACAATATGAATTTTATCTGTATATAATTATGGTCCTTTGAAAGGAGGAATTACATTTTTTGAATAATTTAAATTTTCCACCAAAGACTTTCCTTCAAGTTAGTTTAATTTTCACATTACTTTCAATACTGGTCCATTAACAAACAAAATAAAAATCACTTCAAAAATTTTCTTTCAAAGTAACAAAAAAAAAAAATATTTAAAATTTTTTCCGTCGTAGGAAACTTTCACTAATAATATAATTTGTTAAATATCGTTATAAAAATAAAATTTTACTTCGAACTGCATGCAAATTTAAGCCCTGAAAATTAAGGTTAAGTATAAATGTAAATATTAAGAAATTGGTTTTTTAATATTTAAATCAGTCACAAAATAAATTTAATATAATTTGAAGGACTGCAATTTACTTTCATTAAAATAATTTGAATAATATATTTAAAAAAGTGGTATATATTGCTATCTATCGTGCATATCCCTATTTAGCATTAATTCAAAATTTACCATATATTATGAGAAAAATATAAGAACTTCCAATAGTTTCCTAAATTCACTTTACGTTTATAAATCAAAGAATTACGAATAAGTATTATGTAGTACCTTTTATTTTCCATATTTTTAAATTGGCTAAGGAGCATTTAGAGGGTATTAAAGCATCTCTTCTTTAACCCTCAAACCGGCCTAAGTTTTTTTTGCAATGAAATTTATACCACTTGTTCGTCACGAAAAATAAACAATATGTTCTTTTACCAACATGTTTTTCGTTTCCTATTTTGCGCGATACGGCCCAAAATAGGTTACTAGAGAATCTCAAAAACAAATCCATTAAAAAAAGTAACTTCAGGCATAAACTATTCCTCTTACCATGATATAACTACAGTTTAAAAATTAACCTTTTTATGCTTTTAGTAAAGAAGCTATGGCGATTTTCGTTTTTTCAAAAAACGTAAAATTGAGCGAAAACTCAAATGAACTTCAATGTATATTGATTAAAATAATCTTTCTGCGAAATTGAAAAAAAATTCTTTCCTACGTTTTCAAGTTAAGACGATGTCTTTTACATCCTTTTGTAATCCTGCATTTCCTTATAAAATTAGAGCGTTTTTTTTAAAGTTTAAGCTTCAATCTTACTTTATGTTTAGTATCAACGGCTTCCCATCAACATAAATAAGTTTTCAAAAATTTTAAAAATTGTTTTCATTTCAAAATATTTATTTTTTGAAATTTTACGAAATTTTAATTTTAACGCTTTCCCGCTTCCAAACCGTGCCGTGTACATAAAAAATACTTGACAAAATATTTTGTAAATTTGGTTTTATATCGAAATAGCTTAAGTTCTTATAACAAATCATTCATTTGGCGCACTAACGGCCAATTTAAAATTCCTTGCCTCGAGGAGGGTTTTCGGTTAGAGGATTAAAATTTGCATGTTTATCGTTTAAAGTTTATTGCTGCAGTTATATAAAACATATATTTCATACATTTATTCAACACAATATACCTTAGGATGCAAAAAAAAAAATAAACGAATACTAAATAAATGCGTTTTTGCATAATTTTTGATTATAATCACTTATAAACTGAAACAATTGCTAAGATCGTTGAAAAAAATAAATGAGAGCATTAAAATGAGGAGTTTAAAAGTTGATTTTCTTAAAAACGTTAAAACTGCGTGCTCACATGACATGCCAAATGATAAAATTAAACACATTTTTTAAGCAAGCGAGTTTTAATTTTTTTGCGGATACGTGCTAATCGATCTACGATTTATAAAGAAAAGTGTTGTCAAAAATATTTTTTTTTTTTTCAATTCCTTCTATGAAAAAATCATGTGACACATATTGTTGGCATGTTGAACACAAATATACACTTTTTAACCCCTTCGACCCGGAAAAAACTATTCTATATACAATATTTTCACTATGTGGGATATATTGTCCCAGCCGGGTCGAAGGGTGTAATTTGCGACTTCAAACTGTAGTCCTATGATATCCTTTTTTTTAATTTTTCGGAATTGTGAATGGTTGGAATAATTTGGATACCAGATTTTGCAGTCAGCAGATAAAAGTCAATAACTATCACTTCTTTTCGAGCCAAATTAAATAAAAATAAAAAGTAAACTGAACAAAAATCTCATAATTTTTTACATTTAACTACCAATGGGATATAGAGTGGTGTTCAAAACATTTGCAACTGAAATCATGGTTTAGGTAGTTATAATATTTTTGATCAAAAATATTTGTGGTATTAGTTTTTGTTTTTTTAACGATAGTGCAGTGTTCAAAACATTTGCAACTCTTAAAGTAATTAACAGGAAATACAAACAGTGGTTTTAACGCTCAGTATTTTGTAGCGTAGCCATTATTTTTATAACTTCTGAACACCTCTTAGGCATTGAGGCAATGAGCTTTTTAATATAATCGTCAGAAATTTCATTCCACTACTTCTCCAACTCGACGAAAAGTTCATAACCATTTCGGAATATTTTATTGCCGATATTCCGTTTTACAATCCACATCCACATGTTCTCAATCGGGTTGAAATCGGGAGATTGAGCCGGCCACGACATGATATTAATTTCATTTTCCTGCAGCCAAACTTTTGGAAGGTCCATAAGAGTGGGATTTCCCATTCAGCATACGGAAGCGTAACTGAAATCAAAAGATCTCTATAGATTGTGGCCGTCATTGTGCTAGTAATGCGTTGAATTGAGCCAATCGCATTTCCTGAAAAACACCCCACACCATAATGTTTCCACCTCCGTGCTTCACTGTGGCGGTTGTGTATCTGGGATTAAACTTTTCGCCTCGTGGTCTTCGAACATTGGCTCTTCCGTCTGATCCCCGGAGGTTGAATTTATACTCATCTGACCACAATACATTTTTCCATTGCTGTTGAGTCCAGTTCAAATGGGTGCGTGCAAAGTCAAGCCGAGCTTTTCGGTTTTCTCCGACACAAACGGTTGTTTGTACATCTATAACTTCTAAGACCATATTCTCGGGTTCTTCTTTTAATGGTGGGAAGACTGGCATCTATTAAAAGTTCAGTTTTAGCTTCTCTGGGATCTGCTTTGGGATATTTCGTAAAAAAATTCTTGATTTTCCGATGTTCTCTTACAGTTGTAATACGGGGTCTACCATCTTTATGAGTTGTGTGGATGTTACCACTATTAACAATGCGGCAAATCGTTGATTTTGGAAGGGAGTACTTTATAGAAATTTCTTTTTGGGAAAGTCCATTTTAAAAATCATTTAAAAACTTTTGATTTAAAATCAGAATTGTATTTATTTTCTGCCATTTTTAACAAAAATTATTCTTACGATGTTTAAGCTTCCAATATCTTATTACAACTATTAAAGAACAATAACTATAATAAATTTGTTTATTATTATTATTTATTATTATTATTATTAATTAATAACACAAGGGAACAAAATTGAACTTTTTTTGTGTTGATTTGAAATTTATAGCAAATTTTTACTAATTTGAGGTCGCTGATTTCAAATCTGCACTTGGTTTTTCTCTATCAGCTCGACTTTTCGAGATATACAGTTATGTTCAAAATTAAGGCACTTCCGCTACATATATTGGAATAACTTGAAAACGGTTCACCATATTAAATTAAAAAAAAAAACCGAAACTCGCAATCAATATTCTCTTTAAGCCGTGCTTACATTGTTTTTAAATTTTCCAAGTAGTTTTAGAGATATCGTTCGAGTTTTGAAAAAAAATTAAAATTTTTTTAAAAAAAAAAAAATTTTTTGTTCTTTAAAAATTCCTAAAAAATAAAAATGGGACAAAAATCACAGTTTTGGTCTAGAAACAGTTAGTCAAATATATTTCGAATGAAATGAGCTTTATTTCATTGCAATCGGTGCACAACTTTTTATTTTGTTCACGATTTACTGAATTGATATAAATCGCGATTTCCATACAAAAATAACATTTTCTAATGTGTAAGTGTTTGTATGTAATAAGTTAGTTTTTTATGATTCTAAGAATTAAAAAAATTAAGTAATAAAAAAAGATTATTTCATTTTTATGGTTGCGGTAGCAAACTCATAACGCCTATAAATTTTATTGTTCCTTTATGACACCTAGTCCGTTCACAGTCAATTAAAGAGAAAAAAGAAAAGTGCACTTGTTTTTATTGATGTGTGGTTTACCGTTGGTAACGGATGAATTTTTAAAGAAATTCCCCTTAACACATGTGTTCATTCATAAGTGACTGTCAATAAAATTGTGAATATAATTTTTTCTAGGTACTTCAGTAAAAAACTACGAAGTATTTATATGGGTTCATTCAACCAATTTTTCTCATTCAACAAGTGTTTACGAAAGCGAAAAGTATAACGACAAAAAATATTAAAAAAATTTTACCTAGAACATTTCATCAGTGAACACAAAAAACTTTTGATTTTTATCCCTTGTTTTATTTATTGAAAACTGTGTTACTTTGAAATATATGTCAAAATTGGGCTATGACTACGTCAAGAAACACCTGTAAAATCAATCCCAACTATTTTTGTAACATATGTGGCGAATACACGTTTATAAAAAATAGAAAAAGTGTGTCAGATTTTATTAAAAAAATTTATTTTGACTACTTCGGATTTACCATGGAAACCCGTGACAAGTACTGGATTCCTAATACTGTATGTAAAAACTGTGTAGAGTATTTAAGGTTATGGGCAAACAAGCAACGGACCCAGTTCAAGTATAAAACACCAATGATCTGGCGGGAACCTTCGAATCATTATGATGATTTTTATTTTTGCGCTGTCAACATAACAGGCATTAATAAAACAAACCGGTCTAAATGGATTTATCCTAACGTGTTGTCTATTACCCAACCAGTCCTGTACTCTAGTGAGGATTCAGAACCACAACCATCTACATCTACACACAATTTTCACGACTTACGACAAAATGTTCCTTCACCAATTTCTTAATGTGGATCAGATGACTTCCATTTAGATATTTCTTCTGAACGCGAGCAATTTAATCAGGAGGAGCTTAGTGATTTAGTGAGAGACCTTGGACTCTCTAAAAAAGCATCTGAAATTCTTGCTTCTCGATTAAAGCAAAAAAATCTGTTAACCCAAGGAACAACAATTTCATACTACCGTAACAGAGCATATGATGGCGGACTATTGCTGGAGCATTAAAAATAATACCTCTAAACAATACCTCTTATAAAGAAAATTTTTCGATGAGTTGTAATTACATTGTAATATTTGTGTATTAAAATTTTTTATTTTTCTTTAAAATTCTCGTTTTGTGTTAAATTAAAAAGTATAGCTGACAGAAATGAACAAAATCAAAAGTTGTTATTTTTGTATGTAAATCGCGATTTATATCAATTCAGTAAATCGTGAACAAAATCAAAAGTTGTGCACCGATTGCAATGAAATAAAGCTCATTTCATTCGTAATATATTTAACTAACTGTTTCTAGACCAAAACTGTGATTTTTGTCCCATTTTTATTTTTTAGGAATTTTGAAAGAACAAAAAAAAATTTTTTTTTTAAAAAATTTTAATTTTTTTTCCAAAACTTGAACGATATCTCTAAAACTACTTGGAAAATTTAAAACAATGTAAGCACGGCTTAAAGAGAATATTGATTGCGAGTTTCGGTTTTTTTTTTAATTTAATATGGTGAACCGTTTTCAAGTTATTCCAATATATGTAGCGGAAGTGCCTTAATTTTTAACATAACGGTATATCTCGAAAAGTCGAGCTGATAGAAAAAAACCAAGTGCAGATTTGGATTCAGCGTCCCAAATAACCTTAAAAACAATATTCAGTTCGTAATCAACAGAACCATTGTTCCCTTGTGTAATCATATAATTACAAATTATGTACTATTACCCTAACCGAGCACTAGCTGTGACGAAATATTGGAAATAAATAATTATAATTAATAAATAAATGATCTTAAGCTCGTTTAAAATAAGAAGAATTAAATATAAGAAGATTAATTAGTTTTATGAAGATTTTCATTAATTCTACAAACATTTCATAAATATTGACTTAAATGAAAAGTTTCATAAACGAGTTCCACTGACAATTTTCATTACAGATATTCATTGCTGAAGTGAATATAGTTCCCTCAGTGCAGGGACGGGAAGCTCACGCAAATGCATGTTTTTTTTTCCTTAAGTCTAAGAACTGGGAAAACAAAATGTCTATGCGAATCAAAGAGTTTGAGTTAAAATGTCACCGATTTGTTAGTGCATATTTTTACATATTTAGCTATAAATGCATATTTTTTACAAATTTCACTTTCAATGCCGATTTTAATTGCATATTTCTAATTAGTTTGCTTTAAATGCATATTTTTATTGGATATTTTTAATTATTTTACATCTTTTTTTTATTTCCTAGTTATTCGTATAAGATCACTTTTAATATTATTTTATGTTTGAGCAACGACCATATAGACTAAAGAGAATCGAAGCTGTTCAAACCCATTTTTAAATGGCGAACACTTAGTTCGCTTAACTTTTTATGGCAACTGGGATTAATCGATATGGGTTTTAGTGATTTTTTGAATCTGTGTTTTTCAAGAATGAAAATTTTGTGTAAATTGTGCAAAGCCTATGCAAAAATATATTAAACTATACAAATTAACTTTAAAATTAATTAAAAAATTGCTTAAAAACATGAAAATAATTCATTAAAAAATAAAAAATTCAATGCATATTTTTTAAATTTTAGTGCATATTTTAAAACTTTTCCTGTATATTATAGGTGCCTAACTCACTAGTCTTTAATGCATGAAGATCCTGTTGCCATTGTGTATCAGCGTCCTATAGGAAATGGAATGAGTCAATTCCAAGTCTCGACGTTTCTGAAAACCTGAAAGATTATACCATGTTCTATCAAAAGTTTCCTAATAGTTGTGAAAGAGTGAAGTTTAATTAAATTTAATTATATCATGTGACTCCCTAATGGTTTTATACGCATACATTCAAATATTTTAAAGATTATTCTTAGTTTGAAAATTTTCAATTTTATTTGGAAAAAAAATTGTTTAATCTTTACTATCTTCCTTAATCATACAACAGATATTTTTTTTTTTTTAGCAGATTTAAGATAAAAAAGTAAATGCATAATACCTTGAATGTGCAGAAAATGTATGTAAATATTTAAAGAAATTGAGTCAAGTACTTAGGAAGTTTTTTACCTCAATATTTTTTATAAATAATAAATGAAACGAATTCTTTTTCAAAGTAGAAAATATGTATTATAGTGTTCAGCAAATTGTAGATATTTACAAAAAAAAAAAAAAAAACTCTTAAACTCTTATAACAATTTACAGTAAAGAGGATTATTAAAACTAAAATAAATGTTTAATAATAAAGAAATCTTTAAAAGAGTATAAAAACTTAAAAAATTTAAATAAATATATTAACATTACAATAATTTATGTGTAGTATGTTGTGCCAAAAGACAAGAATACACTGAGAGAATTATCTTTCCTTCAGTAATGAATTTCTTCATATTTTTAATGAAAATTTTTACTGGAATTTGTACATTGAAACTTTTCATAGACTCTATGAAACAGGTTTCATTAAAGTCAATGTTTATGAAATGTTTATGAAATTAATGGAAATCTTCATAAAAGAATTTATGAAACAGTTTCAGAAAAATGTGTACCAGTAAGAAGTTCTTTGAATTAAAATGTTCAAATGCATTCATGAATGTTTTCAAAAATGCATTAGAACTAAGCTTCGTATCATTTTTAAGCAATTTCATAGTAGTCTAAAATTAATTAAAGGCTACATAGAAATAATAACAAAGGCCTTGATAAAATAAAGTACTGCTCAAAATTATAGCGCACTTTAAAGTATTTTTTTATATTCGTTACATTTTCTCAAAATATAAAAAAATGGTTTGTTTTTTTTATTTAAATTAACATATTTACTCAAATTTATTAATTTCACAATTTAGTTTAAAATTAAAGAATTAAAATAAATGTAATTGTTTAATAACAAAAAGTCTCAAATCAATGGTTCATAATTATAGCACACTTAAAAATTTTAATTCATTTATTGAAATGTTGATCAAAAATGGAACTCAGTATGATTAAATACTTCCTCCATTGGCTTTCCTGTTTGGAATTGATATGACCAATTTGGATATGACTATTGTTACTTTAGTTCTTATTTGGTGGTTTTGTCACGATCAATAATAGACCACAAGTTTTCTATTGGGTTGATATCTGGCGATGTTGGTGGCCAATCTAATAGGGAAATACTATTGTTTCTAAACCATGCCATCGAGAATTTCGCCTTGTGACAGGGAGCATTATCTTGTTGAAAGCAGGCTTGGGTTGATTCAGAGTCAAAAATTTGATCAAAATATGATGGAAGCTCTTCGGAAATTAAATCAATATAGCTTCTAGCATTTAAACGTCATATCATAAACGAGTAATAAGTCGGGACCATGGGCTGTAAAACATCCCCATACGCTAACGGAACCACCACCTTGTATTCTTGGCTGAAAGCAAAATGGTTGATCCTTTTCCTGAATTGTTCGTCGAACAAATTATCAATTTTTTCAATTAATCAACGCAAAGTGGGATTCATCGTTAAAAATAACCTTATTCCAATCCCATTCAGTCCAATTTGCGTACTTCTTACACCAATTTAATCTTTTTTTCGTTTGAACCTTGTTTCGATATGGACGTCGTTGCTTGGTGTAGCTTTTCAAACCATGGTTAACCAGTCGGCGACGGGTTGTGCTGGCACTTATTGACTTTCCAATGGTAGATGACCATTCAGAAGCAAGTTGGCGGCTGCTAACTGAGCGATTTCTTTTACACATTTTAACCAAATTCCGATCTTGGGCTGGAACGTTTGGAACGTCCTTGACCTGGTTTATTTGTAAGTGGTTCATTGCCAGTAACTTTTTTTTCAACATTATACACACATTTTCGAGAAACACCAAGACTTTTTGATATTTCTGTAGGGGAAAACTTTTCAGCAAGAAGTGCCTTTATGGAAATTTTTTGTTCTAAAGTAATAGTTTTTTGACCCATTATTCCAAATGTAAAAAATCACTACAGTGGAATGATGTAATTACACCACGCGGTTTGAACTTAAACTGAACTGTTTTTAACTAAAGCTGAAGGAATAGAACATATTTAGTTAAATTTCATGAGAAAATGTACCGTTAGTTCATTTATCAATATGTTTCAAGAGAGTGTGCTATAATTTTGACACATCAAATATTGACATAATATCATCATTCCATTACCATTCTTTTAATTCAAATTTATTATCCCTTTTTTTTGCTGCATGTATTCGTATAAGTATAACCTAAACAAAAAATAGTAATAGAGGTTTTTCTATGAGTTAATTTTCTAAAAAAAAAATCATTAAAACATTTTTTTTAAAAGTGCGCTTTAATTTTAATTAATCAAAGAACAACATTTTTGTCGAAATCGTTTTTCATGAACCTAAATCTACCCAGAGTAGACAAGGTAGACAATTTGTTTTTTTTTTTTTGGGTAGCATCATAGGGTTTTTATTACACCAATGAAAAGCGGTCTAAGACAATTTTTGTTAAAACTACACTCAAAGAAAAAGCTTCTTCATATTTATGGCATGTTTCATAGATGTTCGTCCAATGTAACGTATCATAGTAATTATGAAGCATTTCATAAAAAACAAAAAAAATACTATATTATGATCTCTATGAACTGCTTGCTTGCAAATCATATATCTTTACCCATTATTACAGAGTCGATATCTTGAAAAAGATTTATAAATGTTTTAAAGTTTCTGTCTGGTATTTCCATTATAATTTTTTTATACAAATTTTCCCAAAATTGGTTAAATTTCGAACAAATTTTATTTAAAAAAGTATTTTTTTTTAAATTATTCATTTTATTCAATTAATCGTCAAAAACTATTCGAAACTATATTCATTATTCGAAAATCATGCTTTTTAAATTGGTTGTTCTAGCGATAACCTTAGTCCATAATGAGTTAAGAAAGGTATTGCTGAACTAAGGAAAATTCAAATCAAGCTTAGATTTTTCTCTATCAGAACTTTAATTTTACTCAAATTCTGTGTATGCAAGTTGGTAAGTTTCCCTTGACAGTGTGAACAAAGTTTTGAGATAATTTTGTTTAATTTGTCTGATGCTATAAAATTTAAAACAAATCTTTTTAAAACATGAAAAGACCAGTTCATTTTGTTCATATTATACAGATGCTTTAAAACAAAAAAGTATATTGTTGCAACCAGAAATGTTGCATAAAAAACAACACATTTAAAGCGGAAGAAAATTAAGACCGGTTAAGCAGCGGTTATAATCAAAACGCGCAGAAGGGTACAACAAAAACCTCTAAAAAGCGCTAAATAACAATAAAACACAAAGCGCTAAGAAGCTCTAAAAATATTAGTTAAAAAAGTGTGTTTCAATCATTATAAACAGTGCTGCCAACTTTAATAAAGCAAAACTGACATGTTAAGATACATGTTATCAAAATATGTACTTTAGCAACTTATATTTTCTACGAAATAGCGCTAAACAGCACTATTTTATGAATAAATAACTGAATTTTACATACTTATTGCTTTGTAAATGTTAACATTTTAATAAATTTTATATTTTTAGTGCAAATTTATTACAAAACTCACGTTTGTTAAATAACTTTAACGCTTTTGTTTGGTAATTATAACAAAAAAATATCAAGTTATTACAAAATTTATGAAAAGTAGTATTTTTGTCCTAAAAACATAAAATGTTGCAAAAATTGTATTAAAGTTAAATATATTACTAAAACGGTGCTATACGAGCTAAATAAAATAGAGAAAAGCGCCAACATAGCGCCTTTTTTTCTGAAAAGCGCTAACCGCTAAAGCTCTAAATTGCCATCGCTGATGTTTAGTTTTTTTTTTTTTTAATACTAAATGCTTTTTTTAAAGATACACGATACAATAATAGAAAAAAAACTATTTAAACACATTTTATAAGTCATACAACAGCAATAAAACTGCCGTCTCTTATTGCCGCCACTACGTATAGCGTGCGCAATACTCCGCACCGTCTGATTCCTATGGAAACAAGTCATTCCTTGTGATTCTTTTATGTGCCATGCTTTGCTAAAGTAAAATTTATGTTGAAACTTTGTCGCGTCAAAAGATTTAAAGATTTTTATAAATTTTCATCCTTCATCTTCTGGTGTGCAACAAAATGGCAAAAAAGGCAAAAAAAAAGAAAGTGCAGTTATATCTGACTGTATATGGTAGTGTTTAACGTGTGGCATACAACTTGATTTTTTTTTTTACTTGCATTTTATTTTTTACGATCGTAACCAGCTACTCTATTTAACGGCTACAACTATATTTGCCACATTTACTTGCAACTCGTACTGCTTATACATTTTTATACACCTCCTGCACTAGAGCTGAGAACTAGCAGGGACTATCATAGAGCGGTAGGAGGAGTAGCGGGCATATTCATACGCGCGCACACACAGACACACACACACAAATATATGAATTGTAATGTTGCACAGAGCAGCAAATTTTTTTCTCCGTTGCACTTGGTTTACTACATAGTACAATATTCTTTTCCTTCTTTATGATGCGAATGACAGTAAAGGATTTAATAGGAAAACTTTTTCCAAATTGGAAAATTATATTTGTACAACACAATCAAGGCAACAAGATAAAGCGAATATTAAACCAAAAATCATGACAACACTCCCAAAAACGCCAACAAAAAAAAAAAAATATAATAAAAATAAAATGAAAACGTATATTATAATAAAAAAAATATATATTTTCTTTGAGTTTACAAGGCAAAAACGAAATTATGTAGTTTAAACGACACAGATAATTCCAGATGAAATGCAGATTGTGACATCATGCGGAAAATGGAAAAAAACAACATTTTGCTAAGAAAAGTTAAATTTTATATTTACTCTTTTCTTTTTGTCATTTATAAGCAATTTTCTTTTATTTTAATTGAATATTATTATTTCTTTTTAATTACTCTTGCACCAGACGACAGAGTTGTAGCAGACAAAACAAAAAGTTCTGGCGCGGTGTTGAAGACGGTAGTACACATACTGGCAAAGTGAACTTTTACAGTACTTGCACGGTGTCGAAATGCTAATACCAATATACGCTTGGTCGTAGCTATTTTCCAACGCTGTCACATCAATGGAATTCAGAAGTTTGCCAGTACTTTAAATACGATAATTCAGTATTTTGCCAGTACTTTAAATAACCTTTTTTTTAGCAAAAGTAAGAAAAAGCAACCAATAATTCTATTTTCTCAGCTCATATACAAGCTGCGATTTTTATTTAAAGTAACAATAAGTTTCAATTAAAAAAACATGGAAATTATCCATATTTAAATATATTAATACAGTGGAGTTCGCCTCTAACGAACACCGGTTATAATGAACTTATTTTTTAACGTACGATTTTTCTGGTCCCAACGCATTTACTAACATATTTACACAAAATAATACGGGTTATAACCAGGGCAACCAGAAACATTTTTTTTTATGGTTTTTCTTGTTCGTCGTATTGAAAAATGTAGGAGATATTTATCATTTTCAGAACAATTGACTAATCCTGGCATTGATTTGCTACAGCATATTTTTGATTATTTTGGTCTAAATAGCATATTTTTGTATTTTTTTGATTTTAAGGGCATATTTTTGATAAAAAGTCTTAGTTTTGAGTAAATTTTTGTCGTTATATTTAAATAAAAAAAATTTTCCAAAAACTTTTTGTTCACTATTTTCCGGGGTTTGTAAAGTGATTTGCGCAAATTAGCCATTTTTGCAAAATTTCAATTTTCTGTTTTACGACTGTACCAATTTAGGTAAATTTAATCTTGTATCTCCCCCTTTTTGTTAGCAATTGAAATAAATAAAATATGCAAAAGTTATTACAACTGTCTTAAAATACGATTTTTTTAATGAAAAATGTGTTTTAAGAGCATAATTTTTAAATTTTAAGAGCATAATTTTTGTTTTTTAGGGCAATTTTTATGGGAATAAAATCCAATTTTTAGGGCATATGTCAGGTTGCCCTGGTTATAACGAACACAGTTTATAGCGAACTTTTTGTATTCAGAACTAGTTTTTGAACTCTTTGAAGAATTTTCATACGAATTTTTACGCTTATAACGGACACATTAAAAACTCAAGATTTTTAAATGAAAAATATCTGGCAAATTTTAAAAACTTTATTTTTTTATTTGAAACTTCACTAAAAAAATTAAAAATTTTATGAAACGTAATTTAATGTAGGAATTATTTCAATATTACAATCTAAAATTAAAAAATTAAGAGAATTTAATAAAAAAAATCGTGTCATATTATTAATTTTTGGAAAGTGTTTACCGCGCTTATAGCGAACTTAGCTTATAACAAACTAAATGGTCCGGTCCCTACGAGTACGGTATAACCGTGCTCCACTGTATATAGACTTATCTCACAGCATTACAGCCAATATTTGATCTACTAATATATCGTTAAGGGAGACGCAAACATAATTTTGAACTTCTGCGATAAAAATAGCGGTTTTATTAACATAATTCACATAAAAATGTTTAAAATTTTCCAAGGCTTTTTTTGCACTGTAAAAAATACAATGGGGTTGAGTGATTATTATAAACTGCATTTTTTTAGTAGAAACTGCATTTTCGTATAGTTCTTTAATCAAAACTACTAATTATCCCAGTACAGAAACGGTAATAATATGTCATTACTTTTTCACTACCAGTAATGACACCAGCTTTCTCTATACATTACTTTACCACGCATAATAAGGACTTATTAATAACAACAGTGAGAGAATTATCTTCACTGCAGTAATGAATTTCTTCATAGCTTAATGAAAAATATTACTGGAGCTCGTCCATTGAAACTTTTCATAGAATCTATGAAACGGGTTTCATTAATGGCAATGTTTATGAAATTTGTTTAGAAGTAATGCAACTTCTCATAAATCTAATGAATTATTTCGACAATGAAGAGCTTATAGAATTTCGGAAACAATTTCATACAATTATTTAAAATTTAGAAGTTCTTTGAATTAATAAAACTCTTGGTTTTTAAAACCATTACATGGAAGCCTAAAATTATTAAATGGCTACATTGAAATAATAAAGCACATTATAAAATATGTTGAACACTTGAGAATTAAAACTTAAAACTAAAGTTTGAAATGTATTAAATTTTATGATAATTTCAAAGGTCTACAGAAAACTTTTGTTAAATTAAGGAAGATATAATTTATGAAATCGAATGAAGTTCTGTTATGAAACTATGAAATTTTATGAAAAAAAGTTTATGAAAAATTTCTTAACATTGATTAAATTTCTTGGATATAATGAAATTCTTCATTGAATTTACGAAAAAAATTCTATAAAATTGTTTTATTAATGGCATAAAGGATAATTCAATCACTGTAGTTAATTTTCCCATTATTTTAATACAAAAAATAATGCGTTACGCATAAATACTTATTTTTATCATTATTTTAAATATAAAGTAATGATCTAAAATTTTTTTGCAAATCTATATGTAGGCTCATTATTTTTTTACTTCCAGTAAGTACATATATAACTAATTAGTTCCGATTTTTTGTAAGCTGAAAAGTAATGACATTTTGTGCAAGCAAGTCATTTATGTGTTTATCTATCAAGTATAACATGTCAAGGTAGCTCATATGGTAGAGAGTTTGACTGACAACCTGGAGGCCCGGGTTCGAATCCCGGGTGAGCACATTTTATTAGAAAACTAATTTCTATAAAAAAAATATCTTTTTTTTAATTTCGTTTTTTAAGCGATTTTTATATTCCTACTCTGAGATATCAAATAATTAGCAAATATGTTTATCGCCGGACCGGCGAATAAAACAGAAATGTTATCTGAAAACTCACAATAATTTATAATTTTTAATGACCTGAAGTTTTTTTGCAGGCAGTAAAATTTGGCAATAGAATTTTAAATGTCATTGCAAAAAGTTTAGATTCTTTTAATATTATTTTGTTTTAGATCCTTTTATTTCTTGAATTTCTTTTTCAAATTTATTTGTTATCTTTTTGTTTGATAAACAGGGACTAAATTTATTCTTTTTCGTCCCGATTTGAGATTCATATTTATTGGAGTTCGTCAGCAAAATAAAATTTTTTTTTTGTTAAAAAAATAAGAAGAGTTTAGCCGGCATAAATGTAAAACCAATGGAACTTGTTGTCTTGTTGGAAAATTGATTCTTCTTCGTTGCTATTTTCAATAAATGGCACAAATTTCTCTTCTAATACAGTAATGTACTCAGAAAAATTCTTGCTAGTGCTTGGAAATGCCAAATCAATCAAAATCACTTCGATATGATTCAAAAAAACGCATTGTATTTATGTATTAAACAGACCAGAGCCTATGTTGGGAATCGAACCCACGTCCATCGCACTGATAAGCTAGTACGCTACATACTTACGTTCCAGTGCGCATTCATAAAATGGATTTAATATGGGAATGTATCCTAATGTGGCCCTACATCTGGTATTTGGACCATATAAATAAAGCTAGTACTAGCATTCCAAATCCAAATCCATCAACTTATAGGCCAACTCCTTGTGAATTTTTTTGGCTGTATATCATTTTCTTGTGGGAACTAATTTAAAAAAGTTATAGGATAATTTCCAAAACAACTGAAAAGGTCCACATTAGGTAAAAAGTACCCCTTGTGGACCTAAATTAAAAAACTCTCTAAAAGCATATAAAATTGTTAGACAATTTAGTAAAATCGACAAAATCTTGTATTTAAATTTGATAGTGGAAATTAAACTCAATGACAGTTGACAGTTTTGGCTTATTCATGCAACAGCACGAAAATAATCGAAAGGTCCAATTTAGGGGTCATGTCACAATTGGCAACATTCCCTTACTATATTATTTCAACGATAGTAACATTTAAAGACAACTAATTTGAACATTTGCGCATATATAATTATGTATAGTGTTGTATATAACAATACATAATTGTATTATATGCAAAAAAAAAAAATATTAATGAAGTTGGACCATATATAACGGCATATTATTATCTCAAACTAAATTGTTAATCTTAATGTCTTATATAATGATATCTTAAATTACATTATTGATATGGCACCATATCTTATATAATACACAAAAATATTATTATATCTTAAATTATTTAGCTTATATTTCACCATATATGATGACATATTGTGTTAAGTATGAGAATCTATTTTTATATATGACAATATATCTATAATGTCTTATTATGGATAGCATATATGATTAATATCTAATTTTATAAAGCTCAATAAATAATAATATGTCGTTATATATGTTACCAGATAAGAAATATATATAATAAAAAAATGGCCATGCATGACACCATATATAATTACATATTATAATATATTTTAAGATGATAAAACATAAGACCATATATACATTTTTTTACTCGGGCTGTGCAAAAAACAAATCAAACTTATTTCCTGTACATTATTTTCAAATTTCATAAAAGTTAGACTGCATCAGATGGGACACTTTCCTCCTGTGATTATAAATGCATAATTTAAGTCATCACGTTGCATTGTATAAATTTTTCGTAATTATTTCTTAGAAATTTGTTTCATGTTTTGCCTTATGTACGTTTGTACAGTAAAGACATCCTTGCTAGAGAAACCAGGTGAAAATGAGTTTATAAAGATTAATTTTGCCTTTGGGTGTGCACGTGTTTATTAAAATGACAATAAGGTTTTTCCTATTTTTTTGTCTCTTTCATATTGAAATGAAAATGTTTTTTATATTAATTTTTCACTTAAATTAATTTGAACATAGTTCTTTGAAGGAAATTAAAAAAACTTTAACATATATTTTACTAAAAAAAATGTTGCTGGTTTAAATGGATGAGTTGAGTTTCCATAAGACAAATCTGTGGTTTGCAATAGATATTTAGACTTATATTGATTAAAGAAATTTCGTAATATGTATTTGCGAAAGAGCTACATGGGGCGAAAATAATTGTGACCAAAAAACCACTGCATGCTAACACTGCATGAATGAATGAGGTTGTGATACCTCGGACACGCTGATTTCAATTACGTACTTTGGTTTTTAACGTATGGTACACATTTTTCGCAAAATGACTCAGAAGTTTGGCAAATCTTCATACTATTATTTTTAAATGCAATCAATCAGATTTCTTTCTGTTGTAATCTAAGGACAACACCAGGAGTAATATTTATGGTACATATTTGATTCGCAATGCTTAAAGTTAAATCCGCTGTTTAACGATTTCTTCTAATATTTTCGGTTTTCTTAAATGCGATCACTAAGTAAATCAATCTATGCAGTCAAATTTTTTTGCAGTGGAAAGAGTTTATTAAGAAAATGAAGAAGAACGTGTCGGTTAGAAAAAACTTGTTTTCTCAACGTGTTTCGACTGCAAAATTCGCGATTTGTCTAAAGTTTTACATGGCAGCATAGCTTTCTAGGATGACCCTAAGGTGTAGCATTTTGTACGAGAATATTTCTATTTACGAAAGTGTTGATAACAAAAACCTCTGCTATATATTTGTCGCAATAGTAGGGCATTTGTCAGAAAAACTTTTGCAAAGTTTTTGATTTTTTTCACATAAAGGGCGTTTTTTATAGATGTATAGAACTTTTAAATGGAATAAAACAAACATGAATTGGTATCTCCGTTTTGAAAGAGTATGTCAAAATACACAGAAAAAATTTAAATTAAACTTTTGTTCGATTTCAAACTCACTTTCAATAAAATGTTTAATAATATGTATTAACTGTTTAATTGAAAATTAATTTGGTGTAATTAAAATTTCCAGTTTTTATAAAGTATAAAACAGCATAGAAAACAATGCAAACAGTTTAAAAAATCTTCAAAATTAAAAAAAAAAACGATTGAAGTAAAAAATTCGTGTTTCTTTTAATTTTCGCGATTTTTTTTTTTCAATTTTGCTTTAAGTGTAGAGATTTTATCGAATTTTGACGTTTTTTTTATACTTTTGGCAATTTTTTAAATTCCTGCAGCTTTGAGGATTGTTTGTTTAAATTTTGGATATTATTTTAAAATTTTGTGGTTTTTCAAATGTTTTTTGATTTTTTAAATTTTGCTGATTTTTGTACAATTTTGGTGATTTGTTTTAATATTTTGTAATTTTGGCGATTTTAATTAATTTAACCAATTTCTCCTCAATCTTTGGCGATTTTTTTTTTTTTTTATAAATTTTTAAATAATGTCTACCAAAATTTTGTTTGAAATAGAAAACAATACTCAATTAAATTTTTAACAGATATGAATAAAACTATAATTGAAAATAATATAAATTAAATAGTTAAAAATTATTTTAATTTTTACTACAATTTCCAAAATAGGGCCGAATTCAATTAAAGTTTTATATGAATCAACAAATGTTTTAATTGAAAATCAATTTAATTTTTTTCTGTGTAGACATATTTAATTTTTAGTTTGCATTATCTCAAGCACTTTTTTTATTATATTTTAAGGCAAAGACATCGATATATTTTAAGGCAAAGACATCATTTATTTATTGCTTTTTTTTTTTGTAGAAAATCCACTATAACAATGATAGCCACCCATCTGCAGGCGATGTTTTCTAATGAAATTTGATAATTCGAACCATAAACCATATAATATTGAACTAACAGGCATGTCCTATTTGATCCAAGTCAAACGTTGTTACTTCCTAATGAATTAAGTTTTTAAATTTGTCAAATAATGTCGTGGGGGGGGTCTCTTGCCCCATTGCTGAAGTTTTTGTACACCTATTGTCCCCTCTAGCTGTGGTATTCTCAATTTAAATTCAAACTTTGACGCATTGTATGTCCTTAATGGTCTAAATCAAATAACCTTTAAACTGTAATACACAAATTGATCTATCGGGTTTTCACGATTTTTAGGTGTTTTTAGAAATTAATTGTAACACTCGCGAAACAATTTTGAAAATTTTTTATTGATTGAAATAAAAACGAATATGAAAGCTTTAACAACTGCTTATTAAAGCTTTAACAACTTCAACAAAGTTCTTGAGCCGTACTTTTAAATTTACATAAAAAGTTGTTAGTAGCCAAATTGTTTTCTTGGAATTTTATTGTTTCTTTACAAACTGGTTGTAAAATGTATTAAGATTTGTTGTTATTGGAAAAAATGTAATTATAATTTCTGTGGCTAAAGTCAAAAGAGCATAAGTAGATATTGGTGATTTTTTTTTTCTATAACTTAATTCATTTGAACTTTTCAAAACTGAAATATCAACATATGACCCTAGTTCTTTTAAAATATTTAAAAATCTTATTTAAGATATGCCGTTTTTCCATAGTGGCTTAGACTGTTTCCCCTTATTACCACATCTTTGGTTGCTAAAAGTAAACAAATAAATCCTTATTTTTGTAAAATTTTATTAACCCTTTGAAGCTTTATAATAACATAAATTCTCAATGTATAACGGATATATTTAAGGAATTTATTTAAAATCACCCCCAAATTGACCATTCACAATAAAAGACCACATGATTATACCATCAACAAAATACATAAAAACAGACTTAATCAAACACACAGATACCCTTAATACTTCTACGTGGAAATGTTTTTCGTTTTTCATTTATACATATTTTTACATCTTTATTTCGATTTGATTTTTCCGGTTGTATTACAAAAAAAAAATAAAAAATAAAAACCCAAGGTCTTCAACTTCAAATAAGTTAGGATGAATGTTGCGAAGCAAAAAAAAAAGTGGTTCAACATAATTCAGGCATACAGGTGATTGGAATTCATAATATGTTGGAAAATTTTACGGTCAAGATTTTTATTTTTTTTTGCAAGATGACCAAATTTTGGTTTTTGGTATCAATTTTGAAAAAAAAAAAATTCTCATCCTTTATAAATGATCCTTTTTTCTTTTTTATATATAAAAAGGATTTCTTTCTTGTTTATTTTTTGTTGTAATATATTCTAATTTAATATAATTTTTTTTTATGTTTATAAGATGTTGTTTGATGAATTGCGAAATTGCCATTTTCATGGAGTGTTGGAGCGTACAACAAAACCTTGAACAAAAATGAAAAGAATCAAAAGAAATTTATTTGTACGCAATTTTTTATAATTCCATATGCGTATGAAATTGATATACAAGTTATTTATTAAATCGTACAATATTAAATATTAGTGGTATTCACATATTGCTATTAAATTGAAAAAAAAAATTAAGTTTGACATTTTTTTTATATAAAAAAGTAATCGAGTTTTAAATCGACTTTGTTTTAAGCTAAATTTTTAGCACATGTAGTTTTAAAGCCCGAATACTCATTGTTGCTTGAAAAGCTAAATAATTCACTTTTACCATTAACTCATTATTGACACAGTGTTCTTTGTTCGACCCACAAATAAAGTGGTTTAGAAATATTCTAAATCTTTACTACAATTGTGGAAAATTGTTATCCCGAGTTGCCAAATAATTATTTGAAAAAAAAAATATAAAATTTTAACCTTTTTTCACGGGACTTTTTTTTAAAAATTATAAAAAAGTTTACGGGCTGTTTTTGTAAGACGTGTCACTCAAAAAATTCGTGTAAATGAGTGAAGAAATTCATTTTGGGGTTCTGTATCGAAAATGTCACTTTGGATTGATTGAAAACGTAAGAGTTGTCGTTTTCGTTTCTTCTTTTGGTTTCCACATTGCGATTTGAAACGTCACAAACGTCAAAAACAGACGTTCACAAAAAAGTATTCGTCAAAGAAAAAAAGGCAACACAATATAATATAAAAAAAAATAAATATTTTTTAACAGAAAATTGTAATAAAAAAATCACTATCAAAACCCATGGCAATTGACTCGATCATTTTTATTTGTAAATGTTTTTATTTTTTTTTATACAAATTATATTTTTATCACCACTTTTATTGTTTTCTAAACAAAATAAATAAATTTTTTTTCAAGCAAAAATCAGCTTTTTTTTTTTATAGTTCATTTACAGTGTTGGGTTGCCATCTACCAACTAAAAATGAGTTATTTGTATATGAAAAAATGTAAACAAAATACGAAAAACATTATGTTGGCAATCTTACTGTTTGACAAAACATAAAGCTACGTAATCAAACGTAAGTCAGACGAACGAATTATAAATACTCATTTCATTACGTATTCGTTCGGGTGCCACACGTGCCACACAAGCCGTTAATCTTTTAGATATGTATGTTGATGAGAAAATATGATAATTTATTTCTCTATGAAAAATTAGTTCATCGATTATATATATAAGTTTTGAAAATCAACCGATCAGACGATGAACGTTTCAAGGTCAAAAATAATTCAAAATTTCTTTCAATTTCTCTCAAAACATAAATAACACAGGATGAAAAATCATAAATTTTAAAAAGTATTAAGCCTATGACCACCAATTCTATATGTGCCAGGTAAGCTGATTTAAATGGAGTACGTTATTTCTCGATTTATGGCACAGTTTTTTTCATAAAATGACTTAAAAGTTTGGCACATGTAAATGAATTTTTATACATAAACTAAGGATGGGTAAAAAACAAATGAAATTTCACTTGAAGAAACGACGACTAACATTTCATAAAATTCAACAGTTGTAGTAAAAATGAAAAATGAAAAAATTAACAAACATTTATTTATTTGTTTTGTTTTTAAATAACAAAAAACGACTATAAATAATGAATGTAAAATCATAAAACAGTCATTTGATGTGGTTTGTTTTTTATATGAACTATAAGATTAGTAAAAAATTAAAATTGTTTTACAAATGACTGACATTTAGATTAAAAATAAAGAAAGTGCATTACAATCCAAACAACTACATATTTTTAAAGTAGAAGTTCCCTGAGTGTATACGTCGAGGATATAACTTTTGCCAAAATCAAAAAATTGTATATTAAATCAAATCTCCAAAAATGGCGCCTAACTGTGAGTCCCATACATAACTAAAAAATCTTTAATTTGAATGGTCCCAAAATATGGCTCCAATGTGGGGCTTACTTATTAATATTCTTTAGCATAAATGGTTAATAATGCAGATTTATTTATATTCAAACCATTAATAAATAACACTGCGCAACTCGAAAAATGAATCAATAGTACCGACAACTGATCCTAAATATTTTGGCCACTCTGTTTTTAATGGCATACCCAGTTTTTCCATATTTTTCGCAAAATTGCGTTTAAATTTTGCATGTTTTAACGAAGTTTTTTATACATAAAATTTTAAAAATTAGATATTTTCTCCTCTAAAATGAGCAGTTATTGATGCGTGAAAATCTTTAACGGAAAAACTTCGAAGAAATCTGGCAGACAGAATGTCTGATCGAATTTTCGAGTTGATTAAAAAAAAAAAAGGAAGTCTCACGCATTATTAAAACTGCTGCTTTGTAATATTTTTCTTAATTTTTTTGTAAATTTTATATATTAAGTTAAGTGTATTTATAGTAATGAAACAGTAATTGATTATGATAGAAAAGTGAAAAAAGACTGGCTAAATTTTAGAAAAACCTGCTAGAACTTGAAAAATGTAAGAATTATTGACGTTTTTTGGGTAATACAGTAGACTCGCGGTAACGTGAACTATTAAAACCTGAGCGTGTTCACGTTTGCGAAGTTGTTCAGGTTTACGAAGGTGTAATTTTTTACATCTTAAAATAAAATAGACATATATTTAACTCAAATTCATATATTTTTTTATTAATTCATATTCATTAATTCATATTCATATTTGCTTTGCTAAGCTAGTCACGCTTGGTCCTCTTTTTATTTTTTCTATTACATCCACTTTTTCCTTTAAAGATAAAAAATTTGGTAGTTTTTGCGACATTTTTCACGACACACTTTATATTAAACTAAAAACAAAATAAGCAACTCAACAGCGCGCGTTACACAAAATGCCAGAATATATTTATAAGCAATCATTTACGGGGATTCCCAATTTTTAAAAAAGTAGTGATTGCTTAAAATTGTTCAAAAGAAAACAACGTTTTCTATGTTCCATTAATTTTAAATTTGTTCACGTTATAGGGCTGTCTTACTGTGTTCACGCTACAGAGTAGTCAGTGTAAAAAAAAATTATGTTCATGCTAGCCGGTGTTCACGTAAGGCGGTGTTTTTGTTATCGCGAGTCTACTGCAGTTAGTATTATCCTTATTATCCTTATTAATATTATAAAAATGACTGTTGGTTTGTTTGTTTGTTTGTTTGTGTGAGCATCACGTCCAAACGCCTGAAGCGATTTTATTCAAATTTGACACATAGATAGTGGGCGGTCTGGAAGGAACTATAGGCTATATGATATTTTTATATGATGGGCGTGGCACTTTTACGCCCACTTTTTCACTACTTTCGATATGGCTTTACCGATGCAATTGATATTTGGTACCCAGAAAGAGATATCACAGATAAGCACTTTAAGTTATATAAAATTTAGATATTGTGGGCGTGGCACATTTACTCCCACTTTTTCGCTATATTCGATACGATTTTATTCAAATTTGACACATAGATAGTGGGCGGTCTGGAAGGAACTATAGGCTATATGAAATTTTTATATGATGGGCGTGGCACTTTTACGCCCACTTTTTCACTATTTTCGATATGGCTTTACCGATGCAATTGATATTTGGTACCCAGAAAGAGATATCACAGATAAGCACTTTAAATTATATCAAATTTAGATATTGTGGGCGTGGCACATTTACGCCCACTTTTTCGCTATATTCGATACGATTTTATTCAAATTTGACACATAGATAGTGGGCGGTCTGGAAGGAACTATAGGCTATATGAAATTTTTATATGATGGGCGTGGCACTTTTACCCCCGCTCTTTCACTATTTTCGATATGGCTTTACCGATGCAATTGATATTTGGTACCCAGAAAGAGATGTCACAGATAAGCACTTTAAGTTATATCAAATTTAGATATTGTGGGCGTGGCACTTTTACGCCCACATCTTCACTATTTTCGATATGGTTTTACCGATGCAATTGAAATTTGGTACACAGGTATTGGGATGACTCATAAGCACTATTTGCTATAATAGATTAAGATTTGGTGGGCATGGCAGTTTTACGCCCACTTTTTGTTATCTTTTATATGGCTTAAAGGATTTTATTAAATTTTGGTACACAGATAGTGGGCAAACTGAAAAGTTATTCATCATCCCAAAAACTAGGTCTAAGGCACGCTAACAACGTAGCGGGCAACGCCCGCTAGTTAACACAATAAAAGTAATACAAAATATTACCAAAATGTAAAAAGACCAAATTAAAATAAATTTTTAGTTAACTTGAACTAAGATGAATTTTAAAGAATAAATTTAATATTTTTTATATGAAAATGTGAAAATGCAATACAAAAACTGTTTGTTTTGCATATATAAATATCCATATATATATGGATAAAATTTGATTCTACTAATCATATGTTATACATTTTGTCGCTGGACTGGATAGTATTTAGCACAGTTTTTCAGAATTTCCCTTTTTGTCCTTAATTAAAAGTCTATTAAAAACATCTTTATTTATATCAATTTACAATTTCAATTTATTCGAGAACTACTATGGTATTATATTAGTACATAGTTCTTTTCAAAAACTTCTAGTATAACTCCGCGTCTTTACATGCCATAAAATTATAGCAAGCAATTGTCAAAATTATTTGAACTCAATAAATTTCACGTGAAGACACTTAATTTTAATATTATTGTTGCCATGCAATCGGCTCTTACAATTATGTCTGACATCAAATTTCACATTTAGTTTTAATTCACATTTAGCAATCAAAAACTACATAAATTTTAGTAAATAAAATCGGGAAAAAGTTTTATTTGTAGACAAAGATAAGTTCTGTGTTAAATTTTATTTATTATTAGTTCATTTGTACTTGTTTTATTGCTTTTAATGTGTTTCATTTAATTTATATAGCGATTCATATTCTCACTTTCACCATTCGCCTCAGATTTTGGACATCAATTCATAATAAATGTTTTTATTTGTCTTTTTTATTGTTCAAGCGTCTTTACAATCAACAAATATTCAAAAATCCGAAATCAATTTGTGGAATATTACTAAAAATTGGGAAATAATCAGATTTAAAAATTGAGGTGAATGGTGAAAGTGAGAATCCGAGTAGCTACTAATCATATTTCTAGCTTTCTTTAAATACAAGCTAATCCAGATTTTCTAAAACACAAAATATGAGTTTTAGTATGGAATTTGAAAGTCTTAATGATTTTTTTTTCAAAAATAATAAAATATGAAAAAAAAAATTATAATTATGGTTGAATATGTCAAACGGCTTAGCCGACAGACGATTCAAGCCGATAGTGTCGGCGGCGGCGTGGGCTTGATAAAAACCAGTTGGCGGCGGCGGCGGCTAACCGGCTGACGACCGTTGGCTTGCTTCGCTAGTGGGAAGCACTCGTGAGTACATGTAAGTACTTGTTACACCCAAAGATACAGGTGTTACAAGTAAGATATACTTTTCTAAACTTATTGTTTACGCTGAATCCAAATATAGTCTCAGAATCACTCTCCGATATCATACTTTCGAGATATTATATTATAATACTTTTAACGTCACCTAAACACTCTACTCTTACCCTTTTTTCAATTTTTGATCGCCCCTACTATTAAACTTTATAAACTTTTTTTCGTTAATTTCAAAAATGAAGCACAACAAAAAATTTTCTAAGAATAATAAATTGGTATCTTAAAGAAAAAAAAAAAGAGAAATAAGAAATTATGGTACAATGATTAAGAAAAAAATATTGTTACAATCATTTAGATGAGTGCATATAGATAACCTTCTAATAAATCTCTTTTATATAAAAAAAAGGGATATTATAAGCCAGTATAAAAAAAAAATCAATTTAATTTTGAAATTACTTAATAATGTGTTTTTTATTATTTTTTTCTTTTCATTTTCTTTTTAGCTTTAGCTGTGCTTTCCTTTACATTAGCAGATGAATCACTTGATACACGAGAAAATACAGATCTCACATTAAAATGTCGTTTTACAGAGCAATATGATGCTGATGATTTTACATTTTACTGGGCAAGATGGACAGCAAATCCGGCACAATTTGAAAATGTTGCCATTGGTGATATACAATTAAATTCAGGTTATAGGTAAGTTTCAAATATGGAAGGAGTTTTATTATCATTATTAATTAAGTTTTATAATAATAATAAGAATCTAGATTTACCTTTTTGTTTTCGCTTTTACTAAAAAATAAATGGGATAAAACAGCAATACAACCCATATTTAAGGGGAGCACAGTATCAAGTGGTAAATTAATGTATTTTGAACGTTTACCCAAAAAGTTAAATTAATGGAATTTTGTTAACCACTCTCTGGAACAGATCTGCCAAACAAATGGAGCTAAACAAATATTCTTAATACGTTTATAGACCCAAATCGGAGCCATAGTTCGGTTGTAGCTACCGAATTTTTAAATTTATGTTCAGGGAATCAACATTCTAATGATGTGACAGAATTTCCGTTATTTTTTTTTTTAAATTTGTTATCAAAACCGAAACAATCGATGGAAGCAACAGAAATATTAGATTGACAACATATACGATTGCTACAAAATTTTCGTAAAATGTACAAAATTTCGTTTATTTAACGAAAGTTGTTTGTTACTTTAACATTTTTTACGTATTTTTATACATGCATTATTATGAGTGTACGAACAAATCCGCTTCTTTTTTTTATTACCTTTTTGTTTACACTGTTCAAGTTTTCCATTTGCTAGAAAATTTGTTCAATGGTCTTTAGTCCCTTATATGCATTCAGTATTTGTAACACCACTTTTTCACAAAACTTCGTTTAAACTTAAATTGTTTTTCTTATTTTTATATTTTACTCTTTGATGTTGGCAATAAAATTCTGAATTGTTCTGTTATTAATTTTTTTTTAAACGAAAAAAAATAATTAAGTTGTTAACCACTTATGTTAAAAAAAGACTACAACAGCAGCATAAAAATAAAAATAATAATACAAATAAAACAAAAGCCATCTTTACTTGAATAACCTTTAATTTCGGTTTGGTTTGTTCTTCTCATTGTTTTCGTTTCAATCCAATTCATTCATGGCTCATCTCATGTCAGCCACAAACAATACCCTAAACGTTTCTTATTGTCCATAAGTGAGTTTATGTAAAACACATACCACATAACTCACACATATAGAAAAAAAATAATAAATGTTTTTAAAGCATACATTGAGGCTGCAATTCACTTAAGTTTAGTGCAATTTTTTCAGTTCTTTGTTTTATATTCTTTCTTTATATTTTCTAGAATATCCTTGGTACATGAATTGAAGTACCATATATGGCTTTCTTTTGTTAACAGAGGGTTATAGGAAAAAAAATATCTACAACAAAAAATATAAAGTTTTAAGAAAAAACACTGAAAAACAAAATAAATTTAAGGATGAAATGTACACCCGACTAAAAAAGATTTTATTAATATGATGATATTTTTTTTTTGTTGTTGTTATTATATGAGACAGTATTTGTTTATATATGTATGTCACCATATTAAATTATATCATATATTTTGGTTTCCCTAGTAACAAAAATTATATGGTTTCCTTAGTAAAAAAAAGATAAGAGTCCAATAACTAATCGATACAATTCAATCCTGGATCAAATTATGTTACATAATTAAGTCCAAATTCGGACCACATGTTATTGTTCTAAATAATATCATACTACAAAAAAATTTAATACAATTAGGTCCAATTTGGTATAAATTTGTATTTTATTAAATATAATTTGTAAATTTATAAAAATTATGATTCAATTATGATTTTAAATAATTTTGCATAAAACGTTATTAATTTTTTCACTGAAGGTGAGATTTTCATTTTGAAAGTGAGAAACCTTCAAATACGATTGTAGTTTTTCAGTTAACACATTTGATTTTAAATTGTTTAAGAAGTATGAAATTATGAAATTATGCATGAACAGTAATTTAAAAGTTGCAAATCGTATCAAATAACTGTTTTTCAAGAAAAATTCAACTCACACTATGTGGTTCATATGAACTTAGGTAAAATTTCCATATAATTTTTTTATTGTTTCCCACAAAGTCTTTAAAACTTAAAATTATTCGAAAAATTGAGACGGTTTCTCATTTGATTTCTTAAAAAAAAAAAATTGGTGATAAGTACATTTAATCAAAAATTTATATGTTTTCGTTTTAAAATTAAAAAAAAAATATATATATATATATGGGAGGAATTGCACAGCTTTGAAAAGTTTGTATTAAAAATGTAAAATTATATGAAACTTTGTTTGTGGTTCATCTTAGCCGAAGGTTCGTTATCCTAGTATCTGATATATCGCAACCCGTTTAAAAGTTGTTAAGCTTTAAAATAAAATTTTTTAGTCTGTTTTTGAATCCTTATTACTTTTTAAGAAAATATTTTTTGTGTGTGTGTTGGGAAAACAAATTTACAATATTTTTGACCAAATTTATAATTGTCAGCGGTTCGTGATATATCAGCGTTAGATATGATGATTTTATTGTTATATATGTACAAATTAAATGATAGACACAGAAAAATATTTGAAAGAAAACCCAAGTAAAAAGTTTTAAGATCGTTATATATTGCTTTATACAGTTATTTATAATTATATATTGCAAAATGTATATTCATATACATTCATCTAAAATTATATATCAAGTATATAATAATATCTTTCTTTATAGTTCACTTCATATAGTGCAATATGTAAAAGTATACAATTATCGATCTATATGTGACTATATAGATCACATATAATTGGGTGTATTTGTATGCAGTTGTATCTAATTGGATGTAAATGTATCACATTATATATAATTTGATACGGTTGGATGAGGACAGAATTCGGATACAATTTTATCAAACTATATCTAATTTCATCAATTTAGATCTAATTGTATCAAATAATGTCAAACTTTATTAGAATAGTTCTAATATGATACAATAAGATGTTCTCATTTTTCGGATATAATTATATATAATACGAAAATTCACAAAATATTTTTTTTTACATGGTAATGCCTTTAATTCAATTGTTTAATTAGAAAAAGTCCACGATATCAGGGATTTGATATAATTAAAAACAAATTATTTATAACTTAAATGATTTTTTTATTATGAGAGTGAAATCGTTATACCTTACACGACTGCAACATATAAAATATAATATGACAATATCATGTTAGATTTTGGACTGGAGGTAGAACAATATTCTTATTAATTATTTCTATTCTATTTCTTTTGAGAATAGTTTGGTAGTAGCAGAGAAATTTATAGTTTGCTATTTTTTCAGTAAAAAATAAATGTTTTTTACTAAAGGTTTCAGCAATAATTTGATTTTTTTTGACATATAAAAAAAGTTTTTGCTTTTTCTATAAAAAATGACAAATGGTTTAAAATATTGTTGGGCCATCTGGTTACGGCATTTATTAAAATACATAAAGTAATCATTTTTATCGAGCGGACATTGTTTTGATCAAATAAAAAGCTTTACAAGTCATAATTTAAAATAAATTTCATGGGTCATTTTTGACCCCAAGCCTCTAAGGGTTAAATATTTTAAAATAAATGCAAAGATAATTATACTAATTAGGAAAATGAATTGATAAATATTTTAAACGGTGAAATACCAAACGGATGGAATAGGCTTTATAATTTTGTTAATTATGCTATTAATTATAGAAAATTAATAATTGATGAATTCATATAATTTATTTTTGAATTTCTAAATTTAACTACATACATCATATGCTAGAATACATACATATATACAACAGACGACTTTAAGTCATTGTTGTTAATTAACTTATTCTTTATTTATTATATAATTGTAATATTTTATACGATTAAATAAAGATGAAAATACAATACAATACAATACTAATTATAATCAAAGTTAAGTGAAATTTTTTTAATAAACAAAAATCGACAAATCGTTTTTAACGGGCATCCAAATGTATATGAATACATTTATACAGTTATATGCACCTATACATACATATAAAACAGTGAAGCATGAATAAAAAGTAAAAAAGTAAAATTATTTCAACAACCTCACATACTTACAGCCGAGTATATGTGTGTTTTAACGCAACAATATACTGACACAGTATATAGTTTGTACTCAGGTGTGCTATGTTATCCACTCATAAGAAACATTATAAAGCTTCAATATGTATATGAGATATGTGGCATTTGCTTGATAATTATTAAAAATTATGACCCCAAAGAAAATAAACTTTAAAAATTTCAAATTATCAAAAAAAGTGAATTGATTTTCCACTGATTTATATACCCAGTAATGCATTTAGAAACAAAACTAATATTAATTCTCTCCTCACTGTGACATAGTTAGGTCTAATCAATTTATTTATCAAACAACCCTCGCATAAATGTTTTAAATCTATATACTCATATATATTTATGTTTGCTTTTAAACAAGAACAAACTGTAAACATGATTTTGGTATTTTAACCAGGTAAATATGTTGGAAATCTTATAAAGTCCTGTTACTGCAACAAAGAACTTTTCAATACATTTGTAAAAATGACATGACCAACATTAACAAAACTAACACAAATTCATGCAGAGATTTACTGAGAACTACTACACTACACAATACAATGCAGTAAGAAATATCAAACAAATATTGTAACACAAATTGCTATAAGCCTTTCATAAAAACAACAAAGACTTCTTCTGTGTATTAGTGGTACAGGTAGTGGTACAACTCAACACACATGCAGTTCTTTAGAAAGATTGTGCAGGACTGAGTGAGAGTGTGTATGTGTGTGTTTGAATGGGTAATTGTGTGGTCATAAAGTTTGTTGAAATGTAAGAAAAGCTTTAGTTAAACCAATATTAAAAATACAAATATTTTATTTAGAAAGCGTCTTTAAGCATGATGTTTGTGTTTTACTTTAAACCAGTGTTTTAAATGAATATATTTTTTCATTTAACATATAAGTTTCTCGTACAGAGTAAAAAATGTCTTTAACAAATAAATTCTATCCTTTTTCACTGAATAATGAAGTAATTTGCTGTTAAATAAAATCCATTATCCTTTTTTGCAATTATACTAAAATTTTCTAAAAAGCTAAATTACTAAAATGTTCATGTTCATGTGTTTTTTTCTTGAAAAATTTTCAAAAAATCGAACATGCAAATATCCAAAAAAAAGTTTTATTAATTTGAAATACTTAACATATTTTCTTTTGCAAATAATTTAAGTAATTGGTATTTTTTTAAAACTTTTTATATTTAAATAATATCACATGTTTTAAGTTCTATCAAAATTGGAACACAAATTCTAATTTGCTAAAGAATTCTTCAAAACATTCGATTATAGTGACAAAAGGCAGCTTCGTATTTTTAAATATTTATTGTCCAAAAATTTTAAAAATATGCAAATGAATTAACTTTGATAAAGTGATTCGCTAAAATATTAAATTTTTATTATAATTTTAAATTAATAATGCATTCTTTACAATATCTGTTTTCAACACACGTGCTAAAGTAGTTGCGTGTGTAAGATTAAATATAGATTAAATAAAATCAGTAAAAAATTATTTAAATTAAATAATTAAGTTTTATTGATTAAGAAAGTGTAAAAGTAAGCAATAAGTAAGTAATTTTACAATCAAGAATACTGGCCCATTTTGTTGACGGAAATGTACTTCATACCGTACAAATTGTGCCCCATTTTTGCTATGCATTGCTCCTTAAACACTACGTTGCAAAACTATAAATACACATTAATTTCACTAAATTTCGCAACTAAATAAAAAGTAGAAGATTTTAACCGTCATAAATGAAAAACAACGGAAAATTAATAGCATTTAACAAAAACGTAGTTGATTTATTTTTTATTTTAAGACTACTGTGCCATACCTCCTATCAGCCAAAAACTATTTCAATTGTTCTAAATATTATGTTATTTTTATGCGTAGGATTCAGAAGTCTTTTTTTCAGAGAAGCAGCACTCAGGAAATTCTTCCTATTAATTAATGTGTTTCTTTCTTTGGAAAGGGGATAGTAGAGAGGTTAAAGATGGGGAAAGATGAATGGCAAGACTGTAATTGCGCGAGATTATAAGTCTTAGAACAGTTGTTGCTTGCCGCCTGATGGAGAGTTGGCGAACTTATTAGAGCTTTTTATTTCCTAGCCCTGATTCATTAATTTACTTCGGTCAATACAGATGTAAAAATATTTAAAAGTTACCAAACATTCAATTACACAGTACAACATTTTGCAACACATCATTTTGGGACTCAATTCTGGGAATTGCATGTGAAAGTAGCCCAAAAAATAAGAACTTCTTCATCATTCGCTTTGTCAAGTTGGATACAGTAAAAATTTAATGGCCATACGAATTTTTTGGCTCAAGACGGATTTTTAACACTTTTTCTATATTTTAACACGGTTATATCTCGATATACCATACGGAATATCTCTTTTGTGTCTGAAGCAAAGTTGTAGATATTGAATAGGAGAAAAAAATGCAGAACAATCCTACCCGAAAAAAAAGCATCCGGTGCCTTAAAAATCGCAAAAAATCGCAAAAATTCCCATTTTCCCCATTTTTCACCTTTTTTTGCTTAACAACCGGATTACAAATCCACAAATATATATATATTTTTTTTCTTTATTAACTTTATTTTGCATGAAAATAAAAATTCCGAATCATATTACAGCTACACAGAAAAAAAAAAAAAAATAAAAATAAAAATCGGAATTTTTATTTTCAAGCAAAATAAAGTTTATAAAGAAAAAACAGCATAAAGAGATATTTCGTACGGTATACCGAGATGTAACCGTGTTAAAATATAGAAAAAGTGCTGAAAATCCGCCTTAAGCCAAAAAATTCGTTTGGCCACTAAATTATTACTGTAGAATACTTGAGAAAACGAATGATGTTCTTATTTTTGGGGCTACTTTCACGTGCAATTCTCAGAATTGTGTTATCAAACAACACTCACTGTTAATAATCCATGAATAAAAATACGAAAAAATTTCAAAATAACAAAAAAAATGTTGTAAATTTCACGAAAGTTTTTGATATTTTGACAATAATTTTTTATTTTTATATATGGACTATCTATGAGTGTTGAAACGAATTTCGAACCACTTTATACCTGATCGGGAAGATATGTTATTTACCGAAATTTTTTAATTTTGTCTTCTTTGGATATCTAATATCCAAATTTTATTAAAATATTGAGAAACCCACAATAGACTCTCTTTCAGTTAAATTTGTTTTAAATCGAACAATTTTAAATCTAAACATTTTTGTTGCACCCTCGAGTTTAAATTTTCTTCAACCGTATGCTTATCCTTATCAAATATTAAAGTAAATCTACTTTAAACACTTCTTAAACTTAATGTAAACTGTGTCGTTTCGACGTTCTTTTTTTATATCAATATTGCACTTAAACCATTTTATTTACTCATAAAACTTCTTAACACTCAATACAAAAGAATTGCAATTTATGGTTGTGTTTGTATGTGTGTGTGTGTATGATTGCATTTATATAAAGTATACAGGGAAACATAAAATATATATATATATAAAATGAACAAAATGAGAATGCAATCTATTCACTGGGGTTTTACTACAATATCAGACTTTTGCTATGGGAAAAATGCTCATTTAGTAACGTTTATCATAATATACACTATGGCAAGTGGCAGAAGAAGCAGCAACAGTAGTTGTTGTTTTTTCAGTAAATCCAGTCAAAAGCAAAACGATACAACAGCAATTTCTTTTTTAAAGCTGTGTATTTTTTTTTTTCGTTTAGAGTTCTATATATAAAAGATCCCTAAAGGACTTTAGTTGTTTATTTGTGTGTCTGTGTTAAAGTATTGGTGGCTATATTCGTGTTGTATTGGTGAGTTCTATGGCTATGTATGTATGTGTGTGTGTGTTTGTATTTATAGAGCTTAGCTTTTGTTTCACTACAAATATATGAGCTGTTTGAATTGTTTATAGTGGTTTGCTTGTAAATATTATTATTTTTATTTTATTTCTGTTATTCGCTGCATTTAAAGGTTTGCGTTTTAAGAGTTTTGTTTTGAAAAAATTATTTTTTTGAAGTATTATTTAGCTACTATTGGGGATATAGTACATTAGGGCGTTTCAGCTTTTCCGCTTTTTTGAATGTGTTCAACTCTGGAAAAATATTTTTGAGATTTTTTTTTGAGATTTTTTTAAAGGTGTTACGGGGTAGCTGAAATGGATTGTGTGCAAATGAAGAGGTTATAAAAGAAACACTTTTTAATTTTTTCATCTCTTATGCTTTGTTTTTCCAAGACCACACACAAAAACATCTTTGCCCAGTAATTAGGATCATTTCAACTAATAAAGTTTATTTATAAAAGTTATTTCAAAAACTGTATTTGATTTAGAAGAAAGCAGGCTACCTCATAGACTTACTAAGCAAATTATGGAGAAAAATATATTTTGGTATGCTGACTTTAAAGATAAATTACGACTATATAACATTAGTAGTGATGGACTAGAACAAAATAAGATCAAGTGTAACGAGGCTTGTTCAAAACTTATAAATGAGATGAAAGAAGCTAAATATAATGATCATTTAACAAATATGCACAGTAGTCGTCAACGAATTTATAAGAATCTAGATCAATCAAAAGGCTTGACTTCCCAGCAAAACCACACATTACCAAATCATGGGTAAAGTAATGTATCGCCATAGGGCTTCATGCATTACTTTACACGTTACTTCACTGATGAATTTTACAGGCGATGAGCCTCAAGGTAACTCATTACCTTGTAATGGGTAAAGTAACTGGTTACTTATATGGTTACATGGTGGGAAAAAGTAATGTGTCTATAAATAGATTTTCATAAAAAAAAATGCATACAATTTTTTTTTACAGATATTTTTTTTTAATTAAATAAATAACTTTTTTTTATTAAATAAATACATGGTCATGCTGGGATTCGAACCTGGGGTCTCTGGTATTTAACAATTAGTTAGGCGAGAACTCTACCAACTGAGCTATCGATACATACAATATTTTATTGCTTAAAATGTAGATGTGTTGTTGTGCTTCGTGTTTTCGTTCGTGATATTAAATATATACACCTTACCATTATGCTTACAAAAAATTACAAAGTAATATGTCTATAAATAGATTTTCAAAAATATATATTAATAATTACTTTACGTTTATAATTCATGCATTATGTAACTGATGATCGGTAAGTCATTATTTTTTGTTTTGAAGTAATGTAAAATGTAATGAGGTCTCATTACAAGGTAATCCATGAGTGTCCAATTATCGGTAACTCATTACTTCTTGTTGGAAAATAATGATACAGGTAAGAGGTACACATTACAAGGTAATGCATTACTTTATCGCACCCATTACCAAAGTTTTGCTGGGTTATTGCAACCAAAATTACAATCAGGAGCAGATTACCTACATAATGAAAGCAAGAGGTGATCTCCTGTGGTTAAATGGCAACCAATTCAGAACAGGCCAAGCAATATTGTGTTCATTGTGCAATCTCAGAGAACCAGAAACAACAATTCATTTTATTGGAAGATGCCCCGTGCTAAATGCAATAAGATTAAAGTTTTTTCGGTGTACAACACTTACTGACGATCAGGTTATTGACGTTCTTAACGGAGGTGAAGATACTTATTGGCTAGGTCTCTATAGTTTTTTAAAAGAAGCATTAAAATATAGAAATATGCTTATAGCTGAATTTAATTTTTAAAAGAATGTTTTAATTTTATAAAAGTAAATTGAAAAGTATAATGTATTTGAAACTATTTATGTTTAACACCATTTTCCGGCTGACGGTTAATTACAACCAAGCCGTACATTTCTTTATTATTTTATTGTTCATAAAATTATCTTTAAATTTAAGAAAAATTTTGTAAACTTTTTGAAAAGAAATAAAGAAAAATCTAATCTAATCTACAAAAGTTATGTGAAAACTAGTAACATTTTATCAAGTTTTTACTTGGTAAAATTATTGAATAATTTATGCGAAAAAGTTTATTAGTTCAAATGCTCCTAGTTACTTGGCAACTCTTTTTTTGTGTGCAGATAAATCACTAATCAAGAGTTCTAGCCTAATAAAAAAATGTATTCGGAATACAAATTATTAGTTTACTTTAATGACTCTCTAAAATGACATGACTAAAATGACTCTAATAACATTACAAGTAAAGATTTAGAATTTTTCTAATTCAAAACTCAATAACTGCAGAAATAGGCATCGTATTGGCGTGAAACAAAATATAATGGATATGTCTTTAACTTACTTTTCATTTTATTTCAAATTTGGTTTTGTGAAATTTCCATACGTCTGGGTCAAATCTGGTTGTGAGCTGGGAGAAAAAAAAATTTTTTTTTTTAAAGATTTTAAATTGTTTCAACATTTCTGATGATGGGAAATGGGAATATACAATTTAACAAGTGTTCAGTACATTGGTTCTTCTTTAGTCTTTATGTTCTTTGGTTCAATATCATTTGTTTTGTGTTAAACAAAAAACCGTTCACTGTTATTTCTTAATTAAAAACTTCTTCATCCGCTAAATGAATGCAGATTTTTTCTACTCACATGTTTCATTTCGCGTCCTAAGAGGTCCAATGTAGAAGGGGCAGAAGATATGTCCATTATGTAAGGACCTTTCAGTAGAAAAAATCTGCATTAAGAAAGCGGATGAAGAAATTTTTAGTTAATAAAGAACATTGCACGATTTTTTGTTTAACAAAAAACAAATGATCTTGAACTTGAGCAATCTTGCTCACATCGTTTTAATGTTTTTTTTTTCAATATTTCTCCGAAAGTGTTAAACACAAATTTGGCATCTAATTTAAAAAAATAGAAGTGTTTATTTTATCCAAAACATTTTATTTTTCTCCAATACAATGCTTATATCTAAAGTAATTGAGGTTTGCATTTTGAAAATTTTGAATTTCTTACATTTAAGGTCAGCATAATGACTCTTAAACTAAGTACTTGTACCCCGAATATTTTGTTTAGTAGCCTAGGACTCTTGAGTAGATATTTAACTTGTTATGTAAAAACAAAGCCTAAGATTTAAAATAATTAAAAAAAGTTTTTGTTTCAGAACCTCTTGATTTTGCACATAATAAATTGATCCATTTATTTTGCACATAATCCAAAGATGTGATTTCCATATGACTTTGGTATCGCCCCGAGTTCAAGTGATGTAAAATCTATATATGCCCAATTTCAGGAAGATTGTAACATAAAAGCTTTGCCCAGTTGGAACAAAACAGTGTTGCCCAGTTACCCATGTTAGTATCAAAACTTTGAAAGATATTGTTGCTGTTTCAGTGAATGGTAAGGATTTTGGATTTTCTTGACATACCTGTTGCTCGGAAAGGCACTTGTGAACAGGTGGTTGAAATAGGTCAATAGTGGTGAACTGCCGAATAATTGATCAATAAAATCACACAGGACAGATCTAAGGGGCATGTATCAGATTTGAGAGTGAATCTGGACAAAATAGCTTTTATTGGTTTTGCGGTCATCAAGGTGTGCCGTATCATATCATTAAGTGGTCCTAACGCAAAGCAATTGTAAGTCGGTGGGCTTCAAAGAACAATTTGCATATGATACAGCTGCTGTGTACTTTTCTAGATGTGTAAAGACACCTTTAATATTCGTGTGAAAGAAACTTCAGGTTGGCAAGGAAACTAAGTCTAAAAATCTATAAATCAAGCCTGAAAAACCAAAAAGCCCCATTCTGGCACCTACACATTTGGATTAAATTTGGATTTGTAACTTAGAACTAAATTAATTCTCATGCGTTATTTTTAAATAATAAAAGTAACGAATATTGAATTATCGCAATTTTACCTACTCTAAAGATATTATGTTGGAAAAGACGACAGCAATTGTAGTAAAAAACAAATGAAATTTCACTTGAAGAAAGGACGACTAACATTTCATTAAATTCATCTAACATTTGTCATTTTTTTTTACTGTTCAAAAAATTACTAACAATTCTAGTAAAAATTGTTGGTGTTTATTTTTATTATATTTTAAATAACAAAAAAAAAAAAAACGGTTGTAAAAAATTAATGTAAAATCAAAAAACAGTCATTTGATGTGGTTTGTTTTTTTAAATGAACTACAAGGTTAGTAAAAAATTAAAATTGGTCTACAAATGACTGACATTTACATTAAAAACAAACAAACTGTATTACAACCCAAACAACTACATATTTTTTAAAGCTGAGTGTACTTTTGCAAAAGTTGTCAAAGTGTGCCAACTTATATTTCTTTTGAATCACTGAGACTAGGGGCGAACGCAAAGTCTGCAAATATTTTACATTTTATTTTTTGCCTAAACAAAATGAAACAACAGTACCCCTTTTCAAAAAATCCGAACAAATATTCAAAAATATTATGGGGCATAAGTTTACATATTCCGCTTCAAGAATTTCAAAAAATCCATGAAAGTTTAATTGCTGAATGGCCCTAATATACATGCATAAATAAAAGAAATGAAATAAAACCAACTAGACGCTCTTAAGGACTATAGTTTTGTTGTTAGTTTCAAGTATTCATAATTTCATTGAAAATGTTATAAATTTAATTATGTATTTATTAAAGTTATTTTGAAAGAGTATACATTTTTTATTAGCTCCTCTAAAGTATGCTATAGTATTTTTTTTTTTTTTCATAAAGGCTTTAAATATGCAATATGTTTTCGGAGGTTGTAATAACCATACACAAAGAAAATTGTTTTGTAGTTGCAACAGAATTGTTTGCCAACCTAATTTTTGTAGATCCACGTACCATCACTATTATTAAATTTTAATACGAGACTATTGCAACAACCGACAGTTATTTACAAATTTTTAATTTGTATTATAACAATTGAATATTTTATATTTATGGTTGTAATATTTCATAAATAGACTCCCAGAGTTTCACAAAATGTTTTTGTTAATAAAAAATTTAGGTGTACTAAGTATGAGTACTAAGATCGAACTGAGATCGGCGGCCTCCTGTTTATAAAACAATTAGTTTACTTTTCTTCAAATTTCAACCATGAATTTTTTTTAGTTTCAAATTTAAATATATATGAGCTGTTTCAAAACTTTTCGACACCTGCTGAAACTAACTGCAGATGCCTCTTATTTCTCAATGTTTTTTTTAATTGGGCGAAACGAATTAGAGGGCTAGGTATGCTATAGCTAAAATCTATAGCATGCAAAGTTTACGTTGTAAAGTCTTCACCTAAAGAACTGATGACCATTTAAATTTTGAAAAACGAAAAAGAAAATATTTGAAACGTACAAGAGTTTTTCATTAATTTTAGTTGTTTGTTCATAGTTTTTAGCTTTTAGAGCCAAACCAATACAAAATGGAGATACACCCAATAGAAAGCTAATTTCAAAATCGCTGCATGGGTGAAAAGTTATATGATGCGCAAATAGCAGAAAAGTCTAATAAAAAATAGTTAAAAATGGCGTTGTAGAAAAATCTAAAAAACTTAACAAATTTTTTTTTGTTTGCTTAATATTAATAAAATGAGAACAGCAAAGATATATCTGTTAACTAGAAGAAAAAGAGAACATTTTTATTGAAAATTTAAACGTACACAATGGATATGCCAGACTGCCACAGTTTCGTCTCCTCCAAGGATTCGTCAATGGTTAATTTATGTAATAATTGAACAAAGTATTTTATATTGTTAATTTGTTATTTTAATTTTATACTTTGTGTAGTAGTGAGATTCAAACCCCCAACCATACATCAGGATATGACTTGTAGCATTACCTTTTAGGCATTGAGCCATGGTCGACACAGCGATAAGTGTGGCTAAGTGCAGTTTTGTCAATCACAGCATTCACAATATTCTGTTTTAATCAGAAGAGACATAATTAACTAATACCTATGAACAATTTTTTTTTTTAAACTAGAATGCTTCCTCTTTTTTATCCCATTGCTATCTCTTTTTCACAATAAATTATCAAATTATGATGCGATTTATTCACATTAAATAGTTGGATACCAAGTGTATGTTAGAGATAGAGTTATCGCTGGGCAAATTTGTCAAATTGTAAAGTGTTTGTAACCGTCTTATGATGACAATCGTAATTAATTTTATTATAGTTAATTACTGGCGAATTTTTTAGTTAGATTTTTACAGGAAGAAGAAGAAGAAAACATTTTTATTGAAAAATTTAACGGATATAATGTATATGGCAGACTAACGCAGTTTCGTCCCCTCCAAGGACTGGTCTGTTAACTTTACAAAATTTAAGTTATAGTCGTGTTGAATTTTAGCTAATTGAAATTAGCAATTTAGTCTGCCAGAATTAGCATAAACTTTTACCAAATATTTGTAGACTAAAAACATCAAACAGAAGCTGTAACATCAACAAATTTTTTGCTATATTTATCTTAAATTTAGTAGTATGCAAATAACAGTATATTTTGTTAAACTTAGCAGAAATGTTTGCGAAAAAATGTATACTGGTGATTTTAGAAGGGCCGATTTGTATTCGCATTAAACAAAAATCTAAAAAAAATTTTTTTTTTGTCTACTAATATTCAGCAAATTTTTTACTTTCAATTTACTAAAATTAAGTCAACTAAACTAAATATAACTAAATATTTGTAGATTCAACAGATTTGTTTTTGCTAATCTTAGCAAAAAAAAATTTCTTTTTTTTTACATAGTTTTGATATACAAGTGAAACCAATATTTCCCAATGTTCAAACTTTCGCAGTTTTTTAATTGTGGTTTTTCGCGTTTAATGGAATTGAGTTTTGAGAACAGTATTTAAAAAATTTTGTATTTATAAACTGTTCGAGGTATACCAAGTAGAAGTTAGGGCACCAATAACGGGATACGAACATCACAAACTTATATGAAATTGTCGTACATTTTTTGGAAAATTTATGTTTTTTGCGTCGAAATAAAATTTTGTTTTCCCCATTTTTTTTTATAAAAAACATGACTTGAGGACATTAATAAAGTGCATAAACACATTTCGCTTTGTGACAGCTAAAGCGCTGTATCAATTGCGGCAAAATATACATAAAATAAAATATTTTAGTGATCAAAAAATTTAAAGGAAGAAATTTATTTAAATAATATCAAAAAGTATCATGCCGGTTAAAACTGAAAATATATGCATCCCTTTATGAACATGTATGAACTCATTCATGCTCATATATGAAGTCATTCGAGGTCATACATATTTATATGCCAACATATAGGATTCATATATTCCATGTTTTGAAGAGTATGGATATGTATGATAATATATGTAAATATAACCTCAGTACATGAGCATATATGTTACCTCATATCATTTATGAACACTTTATACCTCATATCAACATATATTAATCATTTATGAACACATATGAATCATGTATGAATACATGCGGAAATGTATAAATCATATGTTCTCATGTATGGATCCATATATGTCGATTTCTAGCAGGGATTACAAAAATTTTATTCTTTCTAGTATATGAATAATCAATTAAATATCATAAAACTGTAAAAAAAAATGCATATTTTTCAAAATAATCACGATTTTATTTTTAAGTTCGAATATATGACAACAACAGTTTTTGAGTGTATTTTTATATATTTTGGGGTTGTGATATATATATTTTGCATTGAGATAAATATAATGAGGGATATAATGTAACTTTAACTAAATTCAAAAACTGTAAATTTATTATTCTTAATTCGATTTAAACTAAAACCCCACATAGGTTTTGCACCATTAAAGGCAAATGATTAACGTGGATGGATTTAGCATGATTACAAACCGGCTAATACATACACTAAATATTATTTATGTCATACGAACAATTTTTTTTTGAAATATTTGGAGATAGGTCGAAAAATTTTAAATTTCCTCATACATTTTCTATTAGCTCCTCAAAAGTATGCTATATTAATTTTTTGTTTATTAAGGCTTAAAGTATGCAATATGTTTGTGGAGGTTACGAATGCCCATAACAATGCGTTTTGATTAATAAATTAAATAAATTTTTATTTTATAAATGAATAAGTTTAATATTCTAAGGTTGGCTACAGATTTTAAAGTAGTCCCTAAGGTTTTCTTTTTACACTAAAACCACAAGTAGCTCGTATTATTAAAAATATTTTTGGTTTTGTTATACAGACAGAAACAAAGCAGGAATTTGTAAGTGAAATGAAAAAAATAATTTTCTATAAAAGAACAGCACAAATGACCAACTCATTTAGCCAAGAAATAAAATAAAAATTCAAAAAAAAACAAGAACTTTTAAATGCAGTAGTAGCATACTAATGAAATATTAATGCGGCGGTAAGTATGCAGGAGATATGCTTACTTACAACTAACTACCAAATGAGGCAGCCAAAAAAAAAAAAAAACACAGGAGGAGGAGGCAAATGAATGAATGAAGTTAAGCCAACCTAGTCATTTAACCAACGAAATTACCAGACAGCCATAGAATAACAACCAAAGTTTGCGTAAAGTTAATGACTTTAAAGACATTTGTTCTACACTGCGTTGCAAAACTATAATTACACATTAATTTGACTGAATTTAGTAAGTTTAAAAAAAGTAGAAGGGTTTCACCGCCATAAATGTAAGAACTATGCAAAATTAATAATATTTAACAAAAAAAAAAAAAAAAAACAATTCATTTAATTTTTTTGATTTACTACACTCACAAAAACTTTTCAATAAAAGTTCAACACATATTTAAAAATTTAATCGGTAAAATTGTTTCAATGGAATATACAGTTAAATTACCAAAGAAATATATCTTTTAACTTTCTGCCTGTTATTCAATAAACAAAAAAAAAACGAACTTTCGTTAATATTTAACATATTCAGTTAAAATTTCCTATTTAAAACAAAAATTTTGTTATATTATATTGAATATTGAAATAAACGATTTTACCCTATTATTTCAAAATTTTAAGAATTTGGGCAACCATTTGAATACTACAGCAATTCAAATTATCAAATTAAATCATATTGGACTATTGTAACGCCAAACAATTGCTCAATCACAAGCGATTTTGCATTATCTCGTGAAAATCGGTGGTAGTTTTAGTATATCGAGCTGTTAATGTAGAAATTACATAAATGGAATTCACAGTTTACGTGTTAACGTGGTATCGTTGTGATATAACAACATTTGTGATAATTACTTGTGAAAAAGAGATAACAATAGAATTTAAAAGAGGAAGCATTCTAATTGAAAAATAAATTGTTCATATGTATTAGTTAGCTCTGTCTTTTCTGATTAAAACAATACATTGTGAATGCTGTGATTGACAAAACTCCAATTAGCCACACTCATAGATGTGTCTACCGTGGCTCAACTCGCTAACAGGTGATGCTGCGAGTCATAGCCTGTTATATGGCTGTGGGTTTGAAACTCACTACGACACAAAGCTAAAAGTTCTTAAAATTTCAATTATTTCTCCATTAGCATATTTTATACAAATTTTTCCAAAAATTTTCAAAAAAAAAAAATGTTTTAATTATTCGATTAATCGTCAAAATTTATTCGAATTATTTGTTATTCGAAAATCATGTTTTCTAAATTGTTCGTTCGAATTTTCTTTTTGTTCGTTCGATTAATCGATTAATCGAGTAATTTTTATTTGAGTGTCAAGCCTAATAAATACACTTAATATATCAAAATTTAAAAAAAAATTAAGAAAAATATTTGAAGCATTTTTAATAACGCCTTAGGCCTCATTTTTTTTTTAATCAACCAACTCGAAAATTGCTCAGACATACTGTTCTTCCATTATAGAAATCCAAGCATCAATACCTGCTTCTTATAAATGAAAAACGCTTTCATATTGACGGTTTTCTGCATAAACTCGACGGGTTATTCAAATATCCAATTAGTCCCAATGGGGTTTTGACTTACATGTACTGAGGCGGTGTCTTCGATAAGTGGCAGCAATTTATCTTATAATAATGTAATGCACTCAGAATAACTTATTTTGGTGTTTGGAAAATCAACCATACCGTCGAAACAAAAAGCGCACCAAACCATTAAGGATCCGCATCCGATATTTCTTTTTGAGCAATATCGTGGTTACTTACGAATGTCTCTCAAATAGCTGTTAAAACCATCTGGACCATCAACATTGAACTTTTTCTTATGAGAAAAATCACCGTTAAAAGAAACTTGCATTACAAGTGTCCTTCCAACAACAGCTGTAATTGCCTTACCTTTCTCCAGTTGGTTTGTAATTTCTTTTTAGCGAATTCAATTCCAGCTATTTTGTGGTGAGGTAATAACCTTGGCACAGACCTTTAAGAGCTGACTTATGGTTGATTTGGACACATTTACCTTACATTCATCGATTATCTGATTGAGACTTTTCATTGTATTGCTGGCACAATTGATTATTTTCCGCAGGTGCAGATCGGAAAGCATTTTGGTTGGGCCTCCTGTTTTATTTTTACCACATGCTCTCGGATTATTTGCAAAATTTTTGACAACCACATGTGAACGGTTGCTTTTTCTAGCAATTTCCCGAAAACTTAAGCAACTTTTTAAATAGGCTGAAATTTGCTCTTTTTCAAAATCACTTAGATATGAACCACGCGGCATTTTGTTTCAAATTGATTAAAATGAAAATATATCTTTAATTTTTCTGTATTTGATATATATCTTTGTTTACCGTTATGTATAATTAAGGTAATGAAACATCAACAAATTATTATTACACAATTTTTCTCTTAAATCAATTAAATCATCTTAAATTTTACACAATAAGTGATCACACACTTAAAAAAAGTTAACAGTTTAAAAAAAAAAATTGTTTGTAATATTGAAAAAATAGCACAAATCATTTGTAATTATACTTATGCAACGCAGTGTAGTTGTGGTTAAATTATGTTACGACTTAATTTTAATTAAGAATTTAATTTTATTACAGCCATGATTTTGTTTTTCTGTCTGCTTTAGTAGCGTTTTCGTTTAAAATGAAAAAAATATCCGATTCTAAAAGTTATTAAAAAAAAAATATAACTTAAAAAGCGTAGCGAAACTTGTACATAAGCAAAAAAAAAACTGCTAGATCATAGAATTTTATTTGATTTTACTTGATATTGGTGCTTTTCTAATTTTTTAACATGATTTAACAGAAAATTATAATTTTTTTACTTAAAACTTATTACAATGATTTTTTTTCTTGGTTTCGTAACACAATTTATCATCAATTATTTATCATTTTATTTCCATGATATGACAGTTTATCAAACATAAATATATTAAAGATATGAAAAAAAAAAATGTGGAGACTTTTTAAGAAGTGTAATAAAAAATTAGAATAAAATAACAATGACATTATTTTTATTAATTGTTATCGAACTTATACAAGACATTCAATAAAAACTACACTCATAGAAATAAACATATCAAATAGTAAACAAAGATACCGAAAATTTCTTAAAAACTACGTTGCGGAAAAAAAACTGATAAAATAAGCGTTTTATTTGTTAAATATTAGCCAGAACCAGACTTGGGCGACGTCAATTACATTTCAAAATCGTTCACTTGTGAAATTTTTCTATATCATTAATAATATCAGACCTACACTCACACTTGTGAGCTTAATCGCTTCCTTGGAAAATTTGTAAAATGTTTAATAGCAAACATGGGGATTAGTAACAACATCTGGGTATTTAATTACAGGGTAATTACTCAATTACACTCAATTAAATGTAATTGAACATAAACAAAATTGAAAATTTTCCAAGGAACCGTTTAAGCCCACAAGTGTGAGCGTAGGTCTGAAATTATTAATGATATAGAAAATTTTACAAGGGATCGATTTTGAAATTTAATTGACCTCGCCCAAGTGTGGCCAGAACAATAAAACTATTAAATTTACAAAATTTTACTTCTATTCGATTTGAATTTAAGTTAACTAAAAATAAATATTTGTGCACAAAAAACTGCAAACAGCAACTGGAATTTAGTGGTATGCAAATAACGAAAATATTTGCTAAAAAATTGAACTGCTGATATCAGATGAGATAATTTTAATTCGCATAAAAAAAGCTAAAGAAAAACTTTGATAATTGCACATTTTTTTTTAATTTGTCCATTAATATTCAGCAACTTTTTTTTTGCTGATTTTTAGCAGATTAATTTGCTACTTTTAATGAACAAAAACTTAGCTAAAATATAACTAAATATATGTAGCCTTCAATCAATGGCTATGCAATGCTCTCACCCTTTGTTAACACCTTGTGACTGCAAATAGGAAAAATAAAAGCTAAATTGAAAAAACTTTTCCACAAATCGTAACAACTATGTCGAAAACTATCAGCAGCAACTTTAAAAAAGTCAAGTTAACAATTTTAAGTAGCAAAAAAATGTTCATTTTCCTATTTACAGCCACAAGTTATATATTTTTTCTTAGTAAGTGAGGGTGTTGCAATCTCTTTATTTTCTAAACTCTTTGCTTCAATAGATTTATTTTTACTTTTATTATCTTACTAATATTTATCCAAAAAGTCTGCTAATTTTAAAAGTAATTTTTTATAAGCTTTAGTAGTTTTAGTTTTAAATTCCGACAATGAATAATAATTGCAATTAAAACCAATTTCAAATGAAAAAACGTAGTAGTATATTGAAACTATATATAGTAGGAGGACGGTCCCAAAATTAGCAAACTTTATCAGGTACATATATCAACCAACCACAGAAAATCGGTTGCCAAATAAAAGCTTTAAGATTTAAAGCTGTTGGCTAAACTTGTAAGAAAAGACGAAAATATCTCATGTTGTTCGGGTAATCAATTAACATCACCGATTTTCTATGGTTGGTTGATATATACTTATGCCTGATCAAAAACCTTGAGTTTCTTAAGGGCGTTGATTAGAATGAGGCTAAGGATGACCTAGTCGCTTAGGTAGTTACATTTATTAACAATTCTTCTCTTACATTTATTAAATATAAGTGTTTTCTATTTGTACTAGACTCATTTAATTATGATCTCAAACCGGACTATGCAAAATGAAATGCAATTTTAAAAGATCAACAATACATACAAAATTCTCAAACCAAACATACAGGTACCATGCAATGTAAAATCTATAAAGAAAACAATCAACTAGAATATGTTGTGTTTAAATATTAGTATACATGCCGAATTCCCAATTCGTTCCCAGTACTGGTAACATTATCAGTTGGACTGGCAAACCCTGTCAAAGCTTTAAGATTTAAAGCTATTGGCTAAACTTGTAAGTAAAGATGAAAATAACTAATATTCTTTCGGTAATCAATTAACATCACCGCTTTTCTGTGGTTGGTTGACCTGATCAAAAACCTTGAGTTTCTTGTGAGTTGGGATTAGAATGAGGATGAAGATGACCTAGTCACTTAGATTGAAAGTGCGGCACTCCCTCTAACGCTGATCCCCACAAGATTTTGTTCATCTTCTCTTACATTTATTAACAATTAGTGTTTTCTATTTGTAATAGTAACATTTAGTTATGATCTCAAACCTGACAATTCAAAATGAAAACAATAAGAAAAAATGGTTTTATTTCATTTAGTATTTGTTAAAATTAATTTTGAGACTCATTATATTTGTCCATACTGGTAAGCATATAGTTAACCACATATTTTTGTATTTTTCTTATGGTGTTTATGTCATTATTTTGCTCGACATCCCCATCCGAACATTAATGAGATTTGTAATGACAATTGTAAGTACTTGCCATTACCAAATATCCACTTATATAACCACTTATATGGTAATGCTTTTCTACGCCGGGCTTTTAAATTTGTTTAAAAAAAGTTTTCGAAGTAGCTGTGATTAAATATTGACAAATTTTAGGTTCATTTTTAATTTATGGAAATTTAACTGAATTTGGAAAATACAAAAAAATTTTCTTTAACAATTAAGAATTTTTCCAAAATTTTTGTATTAAAAAATATCTACTTACGACTGGTTTTTGAATAAAGCTAATAATTTTGTAAGAAAAGAACACAACACAACAAAATCTTACGCCAGTAAAAAAAATTTTAAATCTTTGGCCGACAAACTGAGTTTAACATCACTAAACTTTCATTTATATCGCTGGTAGTTAAAAAACGAAAAATTATTAAAATTTATAAAAAATTTAGCAAAAGGATCGAATGAGGCTTTCATATCGACTGGTATTATTGTTAGTCTTATGTGGTAGCATAAACTTTAAAAAAAATTCAATTTCATGTGTGAATTTATATTTATTTCGTCCACTGTATGTAAACTAACTTGTTTAAGTTTTTATGTGATAAATTTATTTTGTATTTAACTTTACAATACATGCAAATTGGGATTCAATTTATTAAACTAATTGGAATAAAAAAAACAAATTCTTATTGGTCTTTTATTACATTTGTTTAATTTATCAAATTATATTTTTTATTGTTAATAAAATAGTTAAAAGTTACATAATTTTAATTGCAAATTTACAAAAACAAAACAATTAAAAAATGTATTAACAAAAAATATTAGTAAACAATAACAGGTTATAAACAATTATTAAATAAATATTTACCACAAAATGTAATTTATGCATTGAATATCATTTGAAAAAAAAACCCTCAAAATATGCAATAAATATATCAATATTTGTATAAGTCGCACACCTGCAGGGAAACTTATTTAAAAAATATATATGCAGAATAGAAATGTTAAAAATTTTGTTAAAAAATGTTGGCTTAGAGATGGGGTGTGGTGGGGTGGGGTGATCATTTTTGTTTGACTTTAAACAAACAACAAAATTTAAAAATCCATATAGAGTTGAATGATTTAAAAATTTAAAATAGAATTTATTTAATATATTTTAAATCTAAAGTAAGATCCCAGCAAAATCTTTCATTACCATATAATGAAAATAAATATACATTAATAAATGCCAAACAATTTTACCCATACATGGTCTTTACAAAATGCAACTTTTATTATACGTCTTCAAGTGTTTGAACAATAAAGTTTCCAAGAAATGATCATATAATAAATACGAGAAGCAATGGAAACTTAAGAGTAGACAGGTGTAGGTTGGAAACAACTAAACAGCGAGCAGATTTTATAGGTAGCCGTGAGTTTTATAACTTGCCTCAAAGTTTGAAAAACGAAATAAGAATTTCTGTCTTTAAAAAATTACTAAAAGAACAAATTTTGAAACATTGAAATGATCTTTTAATAAAGGAACCAATTGGACTTTGTATGGCGTCATACCAAGGTCTTTATGCAAAATTCGTCTCAATGATGTCTCCGAAATATTCAATTGTTGAGAACGACGGTGAATTGATGTTGATGGCGCTTCACGCACACTTTCTGCCACAGCAGCAATATTCTCGGGTGTACGCACTGTTTTTGGCTTTTCACGCTTTGGTTTATCGATGAGGATGCCAGTTTCTTTCACTTTTTTCACAAGATAACGAACATACGGACCATATTCGTTCAGCGGAAGGATAAAACTAATTATCTGTCAAATCAGACATGAGCTAAGTGTTACCATTCACGAAATAAGCACTAGTTGGAAAAAAAAGTTAGATGGCGGACCCTTTATAATTTTCTTTTTTATTAATTATTATTTTCTTCAAAAAAGGAATTTATTTCAACAAATGTAAATTTAAAGTATTATTAATTCTTGCCAACTCGCCTCAATAATGCCTATAAGGCGCTGAGGCAAAATAATTGTAATGAATTAAATTTTAAATAAAATTTATTAAAAAAAAAAAAAAAAAAATCTTAACACATTGTAATTTGGCATCACTACTAGTTACTTTTGTTTGACGTAGCTTACACGCGACAACTTATTTAATTACATAGATAATGTCCTATTGTCAACTACACTCAAAAAAAAAGTTTGTATGAAAATTAGTAAAATAATTTTTACTTTACTATTATTTAAATTTTTTTACAAATTTTTGTTGCTTATTTAGTTTTACTAACTTTTAAATTCTTATTTGCTAAAAGTAACAAATAATATATATTTTAACCCTTTGACTATCCTCCTAAACTACAATGTACACATTAAAAAATAAATACAAAAAGATTTTATATTTTTATTTAAATATGTTCATTAGGATATTGGTCATTGAAAAAAATCATAATCTGTTCATCAGGGAAATATAGTGGCGATATTTGTCAACAAAGTCCGATTTATTTAATAAGCCTTTATCTGCGAATAAAAAATGTGCGTTTGGTGTATGTTCTAAACTATCAAAAGCTAGAAACTCGAAATTTGGCACGTAGCTTCACTTAATGACCGAAACACAATCATTAGTGGTAAATATGGGCTGGGAAGTTTCAAAAACTTGATTTTTGGACCCATTTTTTGGAGGGTAGGAGGGGGATCTGGCATACGTGTCAACCGTTCTCTTTCTAATTTAAGGACACCAAACAAGAATCTTAAGTCCAAATATAAATATATCAACAAACAAAAAGTCGGTAGTGAAAGAGTTAAAGCTAAAAATAGTTTGATCTAGACACAAGATAGGGAAAAAGATTAAACTTTAATTATGCACTTAAATATTGACTACACTCATTGAAACAAGTTTTATCCTATTGATGAAAATGTTTCATTTGTCATTAATTTTTCATCGTTAGGAAAAATTTAAGACCAATGTCTCATAGATATTCATAATTTCATAAAAAAGTTTCACAAACTTTGTGAAAATAAGTTTTTTCAAGATCAATTGTTAATGTTGGTCTACCAACTGCATATGGCCCCATGGTCCCGGTTTGTTTTTTTGAGAAATAAATACAATTTTTTTATTTATTTTTTTTTTTTAAACAAGTTTGATATAATTTTTATTAAAAAATAAAAATTATGTTTTTTTTCGACCTTTAATTGTGCAATGAAAATGAATATTATTCAAGTTCGAGGCTATACTCTATATTTCTTTATTAGGATATTGTCCTAACAAATAATCTCTAAAGTTTTTGTTTTCAAATTTATTAATTGACAACTTTCAGGAATGTGTTGATCTATTTCGGGAATTTTCTAGGTTCCCATCATCAGAATAAGTTTTTTATTCACAATTACTTATCACGAATATTTAGTACAAAATTTGGTTGATTTCAGCAGGTTGATTTAAATTAAGAGTTAACTAAAATTTTACTAAATTTTAGTAATTTTTACTAATTTGTTAAAAGTTACAGAAAAATCTTTAACAGTTACAGAAATTTCTGTTTGTATTTGGCCAGCAGATCGTTGGCTAATTTTAGCCAAACGTGACAGTAATTTTTCACTAAAGCAACTTGCATTAGTGAAAAATAAGCATACAAATAACTACTTATTTTTTGGGTTACAACTTATTTTTTTGGAATGCAGAGGGTTAAGCGAGTGTACAAATTTTGTTCGTTTTTTCCATTAAGGAAATATGTAAAGCTACTTACAAAAACGAACTCGGCGGAAGAAAAATAATGAGTATTTAATCCAATTATATTTCAGCGTTTAGACTTTTTAAAACTCAAAAACCACCATAAATTATTTGAAATTCTGAATCACCTTTTTTTGAATATAATATTAAACATATACAATGTATTTTATACATATATAATGGAATATTGTTATACCTCAAGTTACATAATTTTAATTGCAAATTTAAATTTTTTTTTTTTTAAATAAAATAAAATAATAAAAAACTTGTAGACAAAATGAAAAATTATATGTTAATATTATTATTGGTGTTGCCTACCATTATATGCACATTTAATGCACCCAACAAATTCTCAGCTTTTGCTGAAGATGCTGTTGAAGAAGATATCATTGATGCTGACATTGAAGACGGTGCTGTAACTGGTGAAGATGCCGAAACGGACGAAGATTCAGATTCTACACAATCTACATCTCCCTATGCCGACACCATTCTACTCTTTACCAAACCCACTTATACACCTGGCCAACAAATGGATTTACCCGGAGGCAAACCTGCTGAATTCTTGATTGATTTCACTAACAAGGGTCCCAATGATTTTGTTGTCGAAACTGTTGAGGCTTCGTTCTGTTATCCCATTGACTTTAACTATCACATTCAAAACTTCTCGGCAGTTGCCTATAATCGTGAAGTCAAATCTGGTTTGGAAGCTACTATTTCATATTCTTTCATGCCCTCAGATCAATTCGCTGGTCGTCCTTTCGGTTTGAATATTGCCATGAACTATCGTGACTCCAATGGTGTACAATATATGGAATCAGTATTCAATGAAACTGTTTTGATTTCTGAAGTTGATGAGGGATTAGATGGTGAAACCTTCTTTTTGTATGTTTTAATGGCTGGTATCGTTGTTCTACTATTGGTTGTTGTTCAACAATATTTGTTGGGCTCATCCGGAAAACGTAAGCGTTCATCTACCAAGAAACCTATTGAAACTGGTACTACTAATGATAACTCCATTGACTATGAATGGTTGCCCCAAGAAACTTTACGTGCTTTGCAAAACTCACCACCTAAGTCTAAGACTCCAAAAACATCACCCAAGCCTGGCAAACAAAGCAGTCCCAAGCAAACACAAAGTCCTAAACCCAAGAAGGCTGTTAAACAACAATAAGTGTTGTTAAGACTTGTATGCACCTCATGGTCCTCTTTTTTTTATTTGGATATCATATAATTTATCATTTATCATCTTAAGATTTCCAAAAAAACAAATCCCAACTGTTTCTTCCATTTCCTCCAAAGTTTTGAGATTCTGTTACTATTTAAAAAAGAACGTTGTGGTTTCTTTCTTAACAGCAGGCTGTTTCATCATTACAGTTGATATAGACTTTTATGATCATTTTTATACATATATTTTTCAGTAATTTTATATATATATTGTCTTTATTTATGGACGACTTCCTCCCTGAATATGGATAAAACGAAGTAAAAGTCTTTTTTATGGAGCAGCTTGTTTTTTTTTGTCTTATTTTTTCGTGTTAGAAATGTTATTTTAAAAGAGTTTAAAATCTTTAAGTTATTTCTTCATATTGTAAGTCAAACTGAATACACTTGACATTCTAAAAAAATGAAAGCGTATTTTTTTAATAATAAAAAAAAAAAAAAAAAAAAAAAAAAAAAAATTAAAAGTCCAAAACTCTAATATGATATTGTCATATTAGATTTTATTTGTTGCTTTTAAGAAAGTTTGATAATTTGCATGATAGACAATAAACTTATTTCATTCGCATCACCCAAATCTTCAGTTGTCCTAAATGGGATGTAAAGGGTGATTTTTTAAGAGCCCAATTTCTGCAAACGGAGCCGAATCGATAATTCACGGTCAACAATACTGGCGGATACAGCTGCGATATTTTCCTCTGTCCGCACTCTAGGTATGCGTCTTGGTGGCTAGATGGCCAATAATGTAAATTTGATGCGAAATTTAGTAACAAGATTCCGAAGAGCCGCCTCAGAAGGTCGCCTAAACTGACCATAAATTGGAAGAAGTGCACGATGCACTTTCTTAACCGAGCATGAATTTTTATTATAAAATTCAATAATCTGCCAGCGTTGTTCGTTTATAAGTCGATTCATGGTTAAATTATAGACCAAACTGAACATGTTCAACAGTAACATGTTACACGGAAACAGCTGAGCTGCCAAAAATCCTTTATAACCACAATTTTTGTAGGTAATGTTCAAAATTTTATGTGTTTTCTTTTTAATCAAATCCGAAAGGTCTTAAAAAATCACCCTTTACCTTTTTTTGTATAAGTCACCATTTTTGAAATATTGCGATTCCAAAAGTTTAGGGAGTTGTATTCTACATTATATGCACACCTGTGAGGTAGGAATATGTAAAGGATGAAAAACAATCGTAGCGATTGGCGAGATGATTGGTAACTTGTGGGGGTTCTGCGGTTGTTGGTTTTCTGTTCTGTTAATGTGGGATGTTGGTTCCCGTTTAAAGAGATGATTTCCTATATGTTAAAGCCATAGTGACCTAATTAAAAGAAGCAAAGGAGAATCTTTTGCCGTTTTTACTTCTATTTAATATTAAATGTTTGTAATACATATTTTTCTAATAATTTATTTTTTATACAAATTAACAAGTGTCATATGTTGAAAGAAAAAAAATCTTGTAAAATTTAAACTTGTAGGACTCCTCTCTGTTAGAATATTCATCTTTTTTCAATCAATACAATGTTGAAAAAATAATATGAAAAAAGCAAAAGAACCAAATTTGCTTCATTAACATTGTCGTCTACCTTTAAGAGGTCACTCTGGTAATTTTTGTGTTGCCACCTAAAACTGGCTAGGAAAAAAATATATATGCCAACATTGGACATAAGAAAATGAAATATGAAATAAAAATATATATAAATACATATATATATGTATACTAGACCACCCATCTGTGCAAACGTTTTATTTTTACCGCTCCCAGCGCATTTTTCATTACATTTAGGTCAAAAGATTATTTCCATGCAAACAGTTTTGCTCTCGCATGGAAAACTCTTAAACTGGTGGTTTTAAAGAAAAGTGCTTTCTAAGCATTTTTTAACAAAATAAAATGACAAACCTTTTTCTCAAAAGCATTATTCAACTATTGATGACAAGTCGTGATGTTGAAGAGGTGAAAGTTAAAATTTGTGTCAACGAATGGGTAAAAAAACTCGAGAAAAAATTTTTTGTCATTTAATTTTATATAAAAATGCTAATATAGCATATTTTATCGAAAACAACTAGTTTAGGAGTTATATCCCAAATTAATGTTGTAAAAGTCGATTCAGCACGGAAATTATTTTTATCCCCAATGAACCGAAAAATGAGCGGAAGCTGTAAAAATAAAACTTTTGCACATTCCATATACATTATATGTGCTCTAATGTATACAAAAGCATATAAATATATTTCAAGGACTCTTGAATGTATATATATGTATTTTTTTCTAACATCCTTACGACTTTAATATACATTAAGTTTTTCTTTTCAATGGTTACTTAGGTGACTACTGAAACTAATATTAAAATTTATACCTACATCTTTCTTGAATTGAGTGGAAAATATGAATGTTTGTATTAGAAGGAGAGGATCGGTATAAAGGAAGTTCTTTTAAATAAGAAATATTATGCTTAAGAAGCGTAAATAAAGAAAATTTCCCAATAGCACTTTGATAACATTGATAATTTGTCAATTATTTATTATGATTTTACATTTTTTTCTTTTTTTTCGAGCTCTACTAATGCCACAGGTCAAAACGTAAAAAAAAAAATAAGAAAAATGTTTATATAAACAGGTTGCTTTTTCAATTTATATCCAATAGATATCATAAATTTAAATGTAGTAAAACATTTATCTTGATTTTAGGCAAAAAAAAAAAAAAAAAAAAAAACACCTACAAAAAACGTAAATTGTATTTTACTCTAGGGTTTAAAAGAATATAATTTTTAATGTGAAAAATTTTAAAAAAAAAAATAGTATATATCTTAAGAGCGGAAAAAATTTTAAATTGAAAAAAGGAAAATAAAGAAAACATTAAAAATTAAGCAAACCCTTAAATATTTGTTTTCTATTAACCCTTCGTCTGTCTAAACAGCATTTAACTTTTAAAAATTTATGTGCTTAATTTTAGCTTGAGCTTAAGAAGATTTAAAATTCTAGCACTTGTTATTTTTACCTCATTAAGGACACTGCATAAATCCGCTGCACAGTTTTTAACCAAATTTTACTGATATATAGTAGGGTATTCAATTTACTCGGGTTTGCTTTTGTTCGAGTAATCGAGTAACTCGATTTTGAGATTTTTAATTTACTCGAGTAGGCGAGTAAGATTTTAAAATTGCTCGAATAACTCGAGTAACTCGAACAATTTTAATACTTTAATATTATTTTCCAAAAACTCACATTTTTGTAAGTTTTTATATTTTATTAGTACTAATATAACATATACATATATAAAAATTAACAAATTAATTAAAACTTTTAGTAAAAAGTATATCTAAAAGATAAAAACATTTGCTAAGATCATTTATTATTGCGACAGTTTTGTCTATGTACACTCAAAGCAAAAGCATTATTATATCAATGAAATTCTTTATAAATATGTTGAAATCTTCATTGATTTTCTTTCAATATAACTGGTTCATAAATATGTATTAAACTGTTTTATAAAAATATTTGTAAGGTGATCCGTTTTGTAATTTCACTCAGACTTGACACAGTTTTGTTATATTAGTGTGTTAGTACTAAACGAAAAAATAGTCCATTTTGTCCTATCATTTTGGGATTTTGAGATATGTAATTTTTCTAAAAAAATTATAAAGAAGTTTTGAAACAACTTTCAATTATAGAAAAAGTTCTGGAAGAAATAATTGTACGAAGACTTACTAATTTTTTAAAGAAATATGAAACCATAAACCAAAACCAGTTTGGATTTCAAAAAGGCAAGAATATCAACAAGCTTCTTGGAAACTTTTCTAACTATATAAATAGCTGCTTAAGTAAAAACATTCATTGCTTAGTACTATTTATTGATTTTAGTAAAGCGTTTGACACTTCGTCGCACAACAACTTAATAAAGATTCTTGAACGAAGTGGAATACGAGGAAACAGTTTAAATTGGTTTAAAAATTATTTGGATTGCAGAAAATATAGCGTTAAAATCAGTAACACACTAAGCGAAAAAATACCTTCAAGCTTTGGTGTACCGCAAGGGTCAAAACTAGGGCCGATTTTATATATTATCTACGCGAATGAAATGATGAACTTACTGACAAAAAGCACTACTTTTGCATATGCTGATGACACAGCAATTGTAGTTGCTAATAAATGCGTCAAAACTGCTAGTGACATTATGCAACATCAACTGAACATTGTAACTAAGTGGTGCCATGATAATTGTTTAGTAATAAATGCTAGCAAGACCAAACTTATGCACATAAAACCAAATCATCTGATAGACACAACCATTAACATTAAATTTCACGACAATCAATGTCTACATAATTCACCAAACAATAACCCAGTTGATAATGATCATTGTTCAACATTCATCGAAAATGTAAAAACTTATAAATACCTTGGAGTATTTGTAGATCAAAGTTTTAAATGGCTTACCCACGTGCAATATCTTTGCAAAAAACTCCGTAAAACTGCGTATAGTTTATTCCATCTGAGTAACTGCTCTACTTTCCATGTACTTAAACAAGCGTATTTCTCTCTTGCCGAGTCCTACATAAGACATGGAATCACATCATGGGGGAGTGCAACATACTGTCGATCGCTTCAGCAAACACAGAACCAAATACTTAAAATCTTGTTAAAGAATAGGCAACGCAACAACACGCTAAACTACAACATGATATACCACAATATCTCCGACGGCAACACACTAAACAATAATGTCTCCAACAACAACGTGCAAAACAACAATGTGCCGAACAACAATATGCCCAACAACAACATGCTCAACAACACAAACATAACACACAACAACACCTTACAACGCAACGATACCACACAAAGCAACAGCATACTAAGCCCCAACAACATGCTTAACAACAACATACCCAACAACATACCCAACAACAACATACCCAACAACAACATACCCAACAATAATATGCGCAACAGCATAATACCAAACAACAACTACACACTAAGAACCAACAACATACCAAGGAACAACAACATATCAGTCAACAACAACAGGCAAAACAACAACGCTCCCAGCAACAACTGCAATAACAAAAGCATCGCAAGTGAGCTACAACTGCTTAACGTCAACAGTATATACCGCATAACTCTGATAAACGAGTTCTATGAAGACACCCGTTTTCTAAAGGTCATCGATCACTGCCATAACACCAGACGCCGTGCTGAAGGCAGATTTAAGGTTGATAGTTATCGTAATAATTATGGAAAAAACTGCTTAGGCGTCGCCTTACCCTCAATTTTTAATGAACTGCCTGCTAATCTTCTAAACATAAACAATTTAAACAAAAAACAAATTCTAAAAAAACATTTTATATCCTCGCAATGAGAGCAACATATTTAACATATTTAAAAATCTTATTCATGAAAAATTTTTTATTAAATGCATTTATTTATTTTATTTCACATCCTGCAGACAAGCCAAATGGCTTCGTGGGATTAGACCTAAGATAAAAATGTCTATTAAAAAAAAAAAAAAAAAAAAAAAAAAAAAAAAATGAATATTTAAGAAGATTTTCATCATATTAATGAAAACTTCATTACTTCTATATGTAAATTTTAATATGTGGAAATTTTGAATTTTCATATAGGGCTTCTAAAATTGGCTTGTTACAACGACATAAAAGGGACCAACAAAAACTTTTTAGTAAATGACATTTAAAAATTCCTTTTTGAAAATATAGTATTTATATGTAGTTTCTTTAGATCAAATGGCAACTAAATTAAAAAAAAAAAATAATGTTTGATACCACTTTTAACCCTCAAATCCGCACCAATAATCTTAAACACCCCAGTCTTAGAACTTGTTTCCTTAAAAAATATCCAAATTTCTTCGATATCGGAGTTTTTCGCATTAAGTTCTTCGTTTTTCGTAATATAATTTCTTTAACAGTGCTCACTTAATATAAAAATACACTTAACATTTAAATAATCACTATAACAGTCACATTATTTTATACAAAATATTAAAAAAATATAATATTTTGATAAAGTAACTGATTACTGCTATGGGTACATGGTTTGATAGTAATGTGTCTAGATTTTTATGAAAAAAAATTTGATAAAAAAAAATTATTACAATTATATTTTTTTAATTGAATAAATAACGTGATCATGCTGGGATTCCAAACTTTGGTCTGTGGTTCTTAACAACTAGTTAGGCGAGATAATTAAATTAAATGAATTATTGTCCTTCGTATTTTCGATCGTGATAACAAAAATACACCCCTGACCCTCATGCTTACAAAGAACCACAAAGTAATGTGACTATAAATCGATTTTGTAAAAAACATTTTAATAATTATTTTACGTTTATAATTCATGCACTATGTAATTGGTGATCGGTTAGTCATTATTTTATGTTTTGAAGTAATGTAAATGTAAAAGATAATGAGGTATCATTACAATGTAATCCGTAATTGTTCTATTATCGGTAACTCGTTACTTTATGTTTTAAAATAATATTGAATGTAATGAGTATACATTACAATGTAATGCATTATGCAACCCATTATCGGTAACTCATAACTTTTTGTTGGAAAATAATGATACATGAAAGGAGTACACATTACAAGGTAATGCATTACTTTATCGCACCCATTACCAAAGTTTTCCTGGGATGTTTCATTAGAAACATTTTGTAATTTATTCTTCCTTTAAGTGTCCGCTAGTGGAAATATTAGCAAACAAAGTTAAAACTTTGTCAGAATATAAATCAAAGAATATTGAAGATATTTTAAAATTTTTAATTTTTATAATTTTATGCACAAATCTAGTTTTAAACATTTTTTTAAGTTAACCGCATTTAAATTGATTTTGAAAAAAGTTTTTGAAAAATATTTAAAATTTTGTATAAAAAAGTTTATATAAGTTTAAAAAAATTCCATATTTAAGGTAGTGAGTGAAAGCGGTATAAATTTTGACATAATTTCGATTTTGTGTTCTAAGTTTTAAACATAGAGGTTAAAACTTTTTAAATAATTATCCAATCTTTAAAAATCTGATCTCATATGACATACTGAAACTTATTTTTCTTGATACACTTATAAATGTTCTTTGGCGCTCATAATCCGAATACGAATTCCAAATTCCTTTTATAGCAAAAAGTGGAAGATCCTACAAATTATTTGATAGAGAAAAAACTTAAATTTTATTTATTAACTACACTCAGCGAAAAAAGTTTCAAAAATTGAAGACATAGATATTCATCATTTCAAAAATATGTTGCAGGAACTTTGTGCAAATTATTTTATTCATGTTACATTAATTTTATTTATTAATAAATACTCGTAGAATTTACAAAAAATGTTGATGACTTTGATTAATTTACAAAAACCGATTTTTCTAAATTTATCTAAACCAAATCTACACCATTTCAGAAGTCTCTATATTTCAGTTAGTATTCTGAATATTCATTTAAATTTAGAAACATCAATTGCAATTTTCATTTCCATTTGAAATTAAAAATATATTTTCTGTAAATCGGTTTTTTTTTTGGAAACTCAAAAATAATTTTAAATTCAGAAACATCAATTTAAAATTCGAAATTTCATATTAATTTTCACTGGCGTTTTCTGAATCTTTAACAGAATTTTCCGAATTACAAATAGTGTTTTTTACTATTTCCTGAATTTCAATTTAAATGGATTTTTTTTATCTCGTAAATCTAACTTTAAATTTTCTGATTTTTAATTGAAATTTTAACTGGAAATTTTTAATACAAAAAGTAAACAAAACTTTCCAATTGCAGACAAAGTAATAAGAAGGTACAGTAACTTCATGCATTAAAAATAATTTGCATAAAAAATCTTATAAGATAAACTAAAAATGTAAAAAATATGCACTTAAAAACTTTTTTAATAACTTTAATAATTAAAAATTTGTGTTAATTGTGCAAAACGTATGCTGAGAATATATTAAAAAATACAAATTAACTTTAGAAATTATTTAACATTATCCCTCCCTTCTCAAGTTTTTTGTTAATTTGCTTCGAAACTATCAAAATCCCCGATTAGGGTTTTGGAAGAGTACGGTGGATAGTGCTCGATTAGTATCACTTAAAAACTATTATTTGTCAATTTTTAATTTGTGCTTGTCAACTACAAAATATAATTAAAAGTTATCTTTTTACGAAAAACTAAGAAATATGCAATAAAAATATGCATTTAAAGCAAAATAAGCAAAAATATGCAATATAAATATGCCTTTTAAGCAAAATATGCATTTATTGCACAATATGAAAAAATATGCACTAACAAATCGATGACATTTTAACTCAAATTCTTTGATTCACAGTGATATTTTGTTTACCCTGTGCTCAGACTTAAGGAAAAAACATGCATTTACATGAACTTAATGTTCGTGGTAATAAGGCTCCTATTTACTAATATTTACTTATATTAAATTTATATTTTGCTGATTTCAGCAGGGTTTTTTTTAATTTTAGTTTTCCAAACATTTTATTAATATTTATAAAAAAAATTTGGTTGATTTAAGCAAATCGATTTCCATTAAGAGTTTACTAAACTTTAGTAACTTTTACTAATTTTATTTACTAGTTTTGCTACACTAACAAATTACAGTAACGTTTGCCAAAATTAGCAAAAGCCTAAAATTAGGCTAGCATAGTTTTTTTTAGTAACTTTTACATACTTTTTTATTTGAGTGTAACAGTTGGAGAAGTCTGATAATAACTTAAAAAGTTAGAGAAGTTAAAACATGGGATATTTATCTCACTTTTGCAAAAAATATCAAACTACGAACCGAGATTCATCATAAACTACACCGAATTTTATATATTTATACAAAACAAAGATATCATACTCTCATAAATATAAACCTGTAAAAATAACAGAAAAGCTACTAAAAATTTGTTGAAAGGGTCGTTTCAGAAAAAACTGATAAACTTAGCAAATTTTTTTTTTTTGCTAAATATTAAAAAAAAAAAAACGGCAAAAATTAAACTTCAGTAAACTTAAGTTATTTTTGAGTTAAGTTTTAGTAAATTAAAACTAGAAATTTACTCTGCTAGAATTAGCTAAAGTTTTTACTAAAATGCTGATTTCGGAATTGCAGATTTTTTTTAATTAAAATAATGTAAAACATCTTTTTTATACTTTTATGACTTTTTGTCTACTAATATTCAGTGATTTTTTTTGCTGATTTTAACAGATAAATTTGTTACTTTCAATTAACACAAATTTATCTCAAACACAACTAGATATTTTTAGATATAGCAGATTTATTTTTGCTATACCTAACTTACTAATATTTAGCAAAAAAAAATCTGCTAATTTCAGAGCAAAAATGTTTACTAACATGTTTCTATTAGTGTAGGAACTTAAAAATTCCTTGTGCTGAATACTTAATGAAATCAAGACGACACATCCATTACAAAAACGACTGAAATCGCATCGAAACTTTTGGAATGACTCAATTACTTGACCCTTTATTTGCACTAAAAAATTTGCGTGCTGAAAAATTTCTGAAACCAGATTAATATTAACCCATTAACGCCCTAATAAAATGTGCACAGGAGAATTTAAGATAAATATATTTTTGTGATAGGCAAAGGCGATAGGATAAAGTGAAATTAAGACTTAAAAGAGTTGGACGATATTTATGAAAATCTCCAAGGATCTAAAAGTAAAAAACAGCTCTTCAAGCAAACCGTTTCAAAATGTGGTGTCAGAAAACTTGATTGTAAATAGTAAATACCAATAACACAGCTCTCAATATTTTTACTTAAAATTTAAAACTTTAAAAACATGAAAATGTTTTCTTCTTCTTCCTGTAAAAATATAAATATAAAAAATTTCTTCAGTATTTAATTCTAATAAAATTTATTACGATTATAATGACGGTTACAAACACTTTACCCAAGAAAGAATTACAAAAATTTGCCCAGCGGCAACTCTGTCTCTATCCAACTAATGAATGTGGATAAAGCGCATCATAATGAGATAAGTACTTGTGTAAAAGAGATAGCAATAGCATTTAAAAGAGGAAGCACTCTAATTGAAAAATAAATTGTTAATAGGTATTAGTTAACTCTATCTCTTCTGATTAAAACAATGCATTGACAAAACTCAATGCGCTAAGAGGTAATGCTACGAGTCATAGCCTGTTGTAAGGCTGTGGGTTTGAAACTCACTACGACACAAAGTAAAAAGTTTTTCATATAGAGCAATTTTAACCATATAAAAAAATACTTTGTTCAATTGACACATAAATTAACCAATGACGAGTCCTTGAATGGGTTGACACTGCAACAGTCTTGCATATCCATTGTGTCCGTTAAATTTTTCAATAAAAATTGTTTCTTTTTCTTCATGTAACAATCAAATTAAAAAAAAAATAAAAACCTTCAGTAATTAATTATAATAAAATTAATTATATGACGCTTACAAACACTTTATAATTATTACCTTTGCTAAAAATGTATCCCAAATATCTGCCTTTGCTATCGAATGATATGAATTTGAACTTTACTAAACAATAAGATTGGAAAAAACTTTTTTTTTTGAAATTCTAAAATTAATTGGCTGTCAGAAAATTAGTTTAAGTTAAGTAATAGTAGTAAATCAAATCAAGAAAATCGAGGTGCCCTTTTATTGTACAGTGGGCATTTGAGAAACAACTTATTTAATTGTTATAACCGACACAATCCCATAATTTGCGGGACTGTGCAATTAATGATTAGAATAAGGATGGATAACGAAACGACATAATGAAATTGCATTCGATGAAGAGTTCTTAATGCTGACTAATCTTGTACTACTCGAATAAGTTGTAAGGTAACAAGTTCTGTCAATAAAATGTTAATGTAAACTAAAAAAGTCGCCGGTAATACGGTTCCATATCCATCCTTGATTTAGAGTAATTGTCACTGCCGACCGCGTTCATATAAAAAGTAAATACCTTAAATTTTAATTTACTAAAACTTCTTCGTAAATAAAAAATGAGCTACCTTTCGAGGGTTAATATAAATTTGTACCTTCTTTGCTGTTCATAACACGTAAATTAAATTGAATTCAATTTCAAGTGATTTAAGTAACTTAAAATAATCTTTAAGTTTTCTCTTTCGTTTTGTGTCTACTCCAATTAATCTTATGTTTCATTTTAAGTATATTTCTTTTTAGCGGAATTTTCCATTTTATTTGCTTTCTTGTGAATAACATGAGTAACATTTTCAATTATTTCTTATCATTTTATGGTTGTACTTTCTTTTACGTTTCATTTTTCTTTTTTTTAACATTTTACTTTAATACATTTAATATCAATTTGATTTTAACTGATTTTCTTTTTTTTTTTGGGTACTTTTTCCATTTACAGGCTTGATTTTCGTCCTAAGAGCGGCATTTACGATTTGCAAATTAAAAATGCCTCATACAATCGTGATAATGGCCGTTTTGAGTGCCGTATTAAGGCCAAAGGCACAGGTGCTGATGTGCATCAAGAATTTTATAATTTAACTGTACTTACACCACCACATCCGCCCGTTATATCGCCTGGCAATATAGCCATTGCTACCGAGGATAAAGAAATGGAATTGACATGCAGTAGTATTGGTGGTTCACCCGATCCAACGATAAGGTATGTAATATAGAGTTTGTTTTACAATTGGGATTTTCTTTTGTAATTTCTCTTTTTCATCATGGATGTGTTTGTGTATAAAATTACACTTCAAAGCAAATTGCTGCTGTGATAGTGCGAATGGTAATAATAAGTCGTGGTCATTTCAATGTGTACAAGAGTAAACGCATTAGCAAGTGCGTGATATAGTAAAGTAAAACCTTTCGGGAATGAGCTTTAAAATTATTTAATACTACGTTTCCACTGAACGTGTTTTGGACGTGTTTTGAAATAAAACATGTTTTGTACATGTTTTCACATACATTTTTTTTTTCACCAAAACACATGTTTTGCTCGAAAAACGTAAGTGGAAACATGATATAAAGCTTTTTAAAATATGATTTATTTATTTAATTTTCATCACTTTTTGTTAAATTTTATTTCTATTAAACATTTTTATATAAGAACTCCGATAAATTTGTTTAAAAAAGTTCACATCTTTAGAAAGTTCTAGCTTTAAATGGGTTTATTGATATTACTGTCACAATTGGGTTTTTAGCCTACATTCAATACTTACACTGTGGAGCAAAAGTAAGCCAATGTGTTAAAAATAAAAATTCAAAATGTATTTATTTTGCAAATCTTTTTGGAAAAACGAATCTCATTAGCTGCAAATGTATGATAACTTTTCCTCTACATAATCATATAAATGCAACCTTTTGGTCCCCTATATCTCCTGCAATCTCAAATTATATAGGAGAAGTTTCATGGGGTCACTTTTGTACCAAGACCCCGATGATTCAAAAACTGTACATTTATTATAGAACTAAGAAATTTTTATGTATTTAATAATTTTATGGTGACAATTATGCTAATTTTCCGTATCGAAATTAACTTATTTATGCATTTAAACTGACCAGAAGAATTGTTCAAAATAATTTCCTTAAAATGCGATTTTGAGACAAAAATTTATTTACATAATAGCGAAATGTATGCTAATAATACTATTTTATTATCAATTTCATCAAAACTACTGAAAACATAATAGTTTTGCAATAAAATAGTTAAAATTTATTTATTTTAAATACTACACGTAATTATCCTTTCGGGAGATTTTCAGCGTTTGGCTCTGAACTTTAACAAAAATCAGCGATAAACAAAACAAAAAAACTATATAAAGATAGATTTTTCCATGCCAAATGGATTTCAATACATTTTTTTTTTTGGAAAAATACTACTTTACATTGTGAAATCATGTGGGAACTCCATACTATTATGACATTTTATCCAATACCACCCGCATATACCACAAAATTTAAAAAAAATATTATTTTGGCTTTTTTTGGCAAAAAAGTATTGTTTTATATAATTGTGTGTTTAAAGAACATTTGATATATGAGAAACTTCAAAAATTTTCGACACTTTAAGGTAACAAATTTTCGAAATTTGCTTTTTTTCATCTCATAAATAAGCTTTTCTGTATTTTATTCGGTGGTTAAGCATCTTTAACGGAGCAAAAATGATGGCGTTTTTGAATTTCAAACGAATTAAAAATATTAAAATTTCAATTTTTGTTTAAATTAAATACAAGCTTCGCCAATTTATAGATCTCATTGCATTTATAACATTTTAAATTACATGTTACACCAACAAAAAATTAAAAATATACTCAACAATTTATTTTGTTATATATTATGATTTTAAAAAAACCCGCGATTGTTTGAAAAACACGAATATTGTGTCGGTATAATTGGGTTTAGGGTTTACTTATTTCAGGAAATCATGTTAAATACTTTTAAATTAGCAAAAGTAAAATATTTTACATAACGATGCTTTTTCAGGTTATAAAAATTATGTTTGCCCCATAAAATTTAAAATCCTTAGAATTTGTTGATGCCTTTTCGATTTAAGTATTAAGCTTGTTAAAATCTTTTATGTTATTTACGTTTTCTCTGTATTGAAACAGGGCTTTAGTTGTCGCAAAGCGAAATTTGTTTGGAAAAAACTGCCGCTGTATGAATGAAAAAAATTTAAGTTTTTGCAATTTATCAATTAAGTCCGTCGTAAGGGTTCACTCTAGACATCTTACTATGTTCTCAAGCCAAGTTTTTTATAAATAAATGCCGCTAAATTTTTAAAAAATTTCATAAAATTTTTTTAAATGTCTTTTTGACTAGGACGTGCTATTTACAAAGTAACTTAGTTCACGCAATACGCTAGCCAATTTCGAATATAATTGTAAAAGTCAGACCCAAAAAACAAACAAAATGTAAAAAAAATTTACGCCAATTCTCCTTATTAGTTTGTGATGTTCATATCGCGTTATTGGTGCGCTGACATCAGCTTGGTATACCTCAAGCAATATGAAATTACACCATTTTTCAAATACTGTTCTCAATACTCAATTCCATTAAACGGAGCAAAAATACTATAGGAAAGGCTGCAAAATGAAATTACACCATTTTTCAAATACTGTTCTCAATACTCAATTCCATTAAACGGAGCAAAAATACTATAGGAAAGGCTGCAAAAGTTTAAAAATCGGAAAATTTTGGTTTCACTTTTCAACCTTTTCAAACTTTAAACTCAAACTTCAAACTTTTCACCAAGCAGAGATATGGAAATTACTTTTTCAGTGAATGTATCTCCCAAGAGTAGGGAGTTCATTTTGTATTGGTTTGGATCTCAAAATTAAAAACCAACAGCAAAAGTAAAATGAATAAAAAACTTTCGTAAGTTTTCAATATTTTTTTTAATTTTTCGACTTTTAAATGCCCATTAATTATTTTGGTGACGATGTTTCAACGTGAGACTTTCCAAGAAATAGCTTTTAAGTATAGCCAATCTATCTCTGTATATAGTCCCTCTCAATTCATATAATATTGACAAATAAAAGGCTTCTAAGTCGGTTTCAACAGGTGCCGAACATTTTTGAAGTAGGTCATATACAAATATTTAGGGAGAATCATGATATTCCCAATATGCAAAATGTAAGGTGTCAATGAATCAAATTTAACTATGACAATCGTCTATGTGCTGGCTTTCGAGTCGTTTTCACAACGCAACATTTTTTAAAAAACGCATCATGTAGAATCGGTGTTCTCACGCAAAGAAAAAACATGGTTGAGGGAACCATATTCGAAGAGCATCATACATTTTTGGATTTATGATTGCGACAACCATGTTACTATGGTTGTGACAACCATACTCTTAACTGATTTTGTATCATAATATGATAATTAGATTGCCATATTATGGTTCCAAGTATATCCCAATATTATCATATTATGGTTCTGGAAATTTGTATGAATTATCATAACATGAGCCCTACAGTATTCTCCAAGCATTCTATTGAAGCTGGATTAAAAAGATATGCGTGTTTTTTAATAGTATATTTATTTAATAATTCACATATTGAAATAAACTTAGGTTTAAAATAATTTAAGTAATCCAATTGTATATGCGCAGAAGAATAAGCTTTGTGAAATAGTGTGTCAGCTGTACAAGCTATACATGTGATTACAGCATAAAGCAAGCATAAAAATATTGGTAAGAATACAATTTCACAATACATTAATAATGATCAAAACATGTTTGCAGCAATCATACCAATTGCATTATAACCATAGTATAGTCCTAGTTATCGTCGTATGATCATGGACAAGAATTTCATCATCATTTATTACCATGTTATAATTATTGCAAACCTATTACATATGATTATTTCGTCCTATATACTTAAAAGCACGTGCATTTTGTTTAATTTTTTTTTCACATTTTTTTTTCTTTAACAATATTTTTGAGTGATTATAAACAATTAAATAATAAAGCACTTTTTTATCACTTTTTTATAATAAACAATAACTTTATTTAACGGGTGAGCGATAATTAAACTTTTGACTAGACTTCCAGGGCAGACCGAGTTGAGAATACAATTTATTCCTTCTTTGACAATCAAATCACCATTACAATTACCAGCACTACGTTCTTTGTACGCAACAATTAAACTTTTGCCTAGACTTCCACGGTAGACCGGGTTGAGACTGCAAACTTATTCCTTCTTCCACAAAACAGATCACCATTAAAATAAACACCACTACGTTGTTTGTCCATTGGTAATGTCTTTTTGTTTAATATTATTTAATTTGTTGGAGCTGACTGTTTTTCACAGCTTCTTTTCTCAAAATCTCAAACAAGAATGAAACTAAAAGAGCGAAGACGCTCATAAAAAAACCAATTGATCATCTTAAAGTTGGTTCAACTCTAATATGGCTGCAGTTAGATATAGGAATATGATAATACATAATTTAGTATGATTGTAGACAACACAATAATATGATAACTGAAAAAAGAGCGAAATTTTTACTAGAACATGATAAAAGCAACCATATTATTGGTGAAATATGATTGATACAATAATAGTTTAATTGAAACAACCATTTATTGCTGTAGGAAACATAGTTTTGTGGCCGCAATCATATTGCAACCATATTTTTTCTCTGAGTGCTCAAAAACGATCGTTTTTGTTTTGTTCCAAAAAATAAATTTACATGTCAAAAGCTTAAAAACATAATTTTAATCATCTCTTGTATTTTATCAAAAAAAAATCTTTTTTAAAAATACATGCAATTTGAAGAGATTATTTTTATTTTTTATTTTAAATTAAAAAAGCTATTAAATGATTGCTTTTTGACTTACAATAAATAAAAAACTTTTCACATTTTTAATACTAAGTGTTGTTTTTATTATTTAACAAACCTTTCTAAAAAAAATCCACATTCTATTTACTTTCGACAAAGTACAACTGCTCGATTTAAAACGAGCAAAAAATTGCGATATCGGAATCCGGAACACCTAATCTTGTAAACTCGTTTTACTTATGCTGTTTCGTTTTCTGGCACATACACGAATAAGAGTTTACGCATCGATTTTGGATGTTAATTATATTTTTCCAAAAACATGGGAGTTTAAAACAACTAAACATGCAATAATCCCTAGTCCATCAATGTATTTTTCTCAAAGTTTCGAACCAAATGCTGAAAATCGTCCCAAAGAATAATTATGTGGTTTATTAAAAATGAATAAATATTACGTTTTTATTGAAAAAAACGTGTATGTTTTCACTAGTTTTTATTAAATTAACAGTAATAAATAAATATTACCACACATTTCCCTCTTATTTTTAGAAATTTTTAACGTTTTGGTCTAAAAATGCAAATTAAGGATATCATTTCTAATTATTATCCTGGTCAGTTTATATGTGAAATTTAATTACATTGTTGACTGAAAATGTTATTAGTTGACCTATATATATATATTATATCGGGTCCGCCATTTAACGTTTTTTATTTTCAACTAGTGCTTATTTCGTGAATGGTAACATTAACTCATGTCTGATTTGAAAGATAATTAGTTTTATCCTTCCGCTGAACGAATATGGTTGTGTATACGCTTGAACAACGCTGGGAAATATTGCGACATTACTTTGAAAATCATGGTAATGTTGCAGAATGTGTGCGAAAATTCAAATCAGCCGCAGAGCTGATGTCGTTTGGCCACCTCGGAGCTGCGATTTGACACCGTTGGACTATTATTTGTGGGGTGCCGTCAAAGATAAGTGTTACGCCAACAAGCGAGAGACAATTGTGGCTTTAAAGGACAATATTCGTGAAGCCATTGGTGAATAACAATCGATAATTCGATAATGTGCATAAAAGTTGGACCGATCGTGTAGGCTACTGCATGGCCAGCCGAGGCAGCCATTTGAATGAAATTATTTTCCATTATTAACCGAAAGGATTGTACTTTCAAATAAAAAAAAAATTTGAGAAAATATTCAGTAGTTTTTTTTATAGCATTTTCAAAAAAAAAAGAAGTTATTTGGCGGACCCTTTATAATAAAAAAGTCGATAATTCTGTAACAAAAGTACAGTTTTTGGTTTTTATTGGTCTTGGGTGCAAAAGTGAGCCAATTATCTTCTTCTATATAATTTGAGATTGTAGGAGATATATGAGGGGGCCAAAAGGATGTACCTCTATGATTATGAAGAGGACACATTATCTTAACTTTATACCTAATTTGATTCGTTTTTTTTTTGTAAAGATTTGGAGAATAGATACGTATTGAGTTTTAATTTTCCAACATTGGCTCCCTTTTGCTCCACAATGTAATTTGCGTTTTATAGCGTTGAACTAACAAAAACGTCATTTCTTTTTTATCAGAGATTTTATTTCTATTTATTTTCTATTCATTAAAGATACGCTAAAGAGACACATTTCAAGAGCTTTTACTGTAAATACCATGTATTTTTTATAGCTTTTTAAAAGCAATTTTATACCTCCGTTTTCTTGTCATACTTTTACATTATTTTCTTTTGCAAACTTTTACACGTGTTGTTTTAATTTATGTAGTTAAGTGAAAATGATATGATGAAAATGAATAAAATAGCGAACAGAAAAAAAAATTAACTAGCATAATACATTTGGTTGTTAATTCCCGTATGTCGTTTACTGAAAATTTTATATGAAATAAATTTTAAAGTTTATTAACTTAAGTTTTTATTTAATATTTGCACCAATTTGAAGCTCATAATTTTATATACAGACTAAAGTTGAACCATCTGCTTTATCAAATGTAACATTGTCAAAGGTCACAGGAGGAAATACGGTTCAAAAGATAATTTAAAAACGTTAAACTTCTAATGATTTGATTAAAAAAAAAATTATACTGCGAGAGTTATTGATTGGGTGTGGGTTGAAACTTTGAAATCATTGTGTCGATGCATACAGTCATAAAAAGTGCACGCACAAATAGTTGAAAATTCAGCTACGACAACAGAAACGAAGTTGAGAATCGTATACTGCTGAATTTGGGTAACCTACATTTTTGCAAAAAAAAAAAAGAGTTAAAAATTTGATTTAACTAGACTGTTAAATACATTGACAATGCTCGGTAAATTAGCTAAGGATTCAGCTAAATTGACATAATTTTAAAGATAGATTTCTGCTAGAATGGTCTCTCCGGAGCTAACTAAAGGCAACTAACTTTATATATTACCGGGAGTATAAGTAGTTAATGAATACTAGACTCAAAACGCCTTTTTTGTGATTATAAAATAAATTATGAGAAAATAATGATATCTACAATTGAGACTGATAGCGGAGACACAAAAAAAAAAATATTTTTTTGAAAACAATAGTGGTTTAAATAAACTGTCAAATTTGTAAATTTGGTAATCACAAATTACTAAAGAATTTCTTGAAAAACTAGAACAAATACGGATGAAATTTTTTCTTGTGGTGAAATAAGAGAACGGGTTTCAATTAAAAAATGTATTGAATCAATTATTATTTTAATTATCTTGAAAATGAAAAAAGCTACACTCACAGGAACTTTTCCATAAAAGTTCAATATTTAAAAATTTTATCGGTAAAGTCGTTAAATTACCAAAGAAATATATTTTTTAACTTTCTGTCTGTTATTTAATAAACAAAATAAACAAAAAAAAACGGACTTTCGGTAATAGTTAAAATATTCAGTTAAAATTTTCTATTTATAACAAGAAGTTGTTATACTATATTGAGTATTAAAATAAACGAAAACAATCTATTGCTTTTATGGATTTTGTCAACTAATTTTTCAACAGTTGAAAATAAACTAAAATATGCAATTGTTTTAAACGAAAAGTAAGTAGTCCTGTTTTTAACTGATTTTCAGTTAATTTAATTTGTATATTCAGTAGTTTTTATGGTAAAAATATTGTGGGTAACTATCTACAAAAGAAATTCTGATACTCAAAAAAATAAAATTGTGTGAACGACACGTATGTATGTGTTTTTGGTACTGCTGTATCTGATTGTGTAAATGTGTGTGTCTGTTTTGTTTGTAAACTTCAAATTCGATTGTTATTTTATACGGAAACTTTTCTATGTATCATACATTATATGAAAAAATAATTCGAAAATTATGTCTAAAATAAAATATGTATTTATCTATTTAAAAGTCAATTGAAATATTAATTGATGCAATTAAAAATTTGTTTAGACACAAATTTCATTCAAACCAAATCTTTTATTAGATATTTTAGGTTGATAATTTTTTCTGTCTAATAACTTTAGCTAAATGACAGAGCTAGACATAAGCAACAGAAAATACTTGTTCAAGTAAATTAGAACACGTTTAACAGACTTTTATACTAACTTTTTCACGAGTGTAAAAAAGAAAAATTATAAAACAAGTTTAATTTTGTGATCAAAACCTACTATCTAGCTTCAGACTGTTTCAATCTCTGTGAAATTAAATCTAATAGAAAAAAATTAGTTAACATTTTTTGCTAAAATTACTAAACGACACGCCTACATCAGATTGCTTTTCACAATTTGTTAAATAAGTTTTGGGACTTTAGCACATTTAATTACTATAAATGCAATTAATGTTTATCCCGATGAAAATAAATTTAAAATAACAAATATGCAGGTGCTTGTGCAAATTTAAATGTAACTGACACTAATAGAAAACATATGATTTTCTATTGTTGATTTACTTGAATAAAGGTCACTACATTGCTAGGTCTGTCAAAAAAACAGAGTAGTATTTGGAAGATGACAAAGCCAATTGTGACAATTTTTTGTTGTTGTTGTTGTTGTTGTTTTTGTTTTTTCTTTGATATTTTAAATTTTGAATCTCGCTCCTAGACGAGGACAAGAAATTCTCATTGAGTTTGTGATTTAACATAACAAATATCTCTAGAAATTCTAATAACAAAGTCCCCTGAAGATTTCCTTAGGCAGGAATGAAATCCGGATAGGGACACGCCTACATCAGATTGCTTTTCACAATTTGTTAAATAAGTTTTGGGACTTTAGCACATTTAATTACTATAAATACTAAATTTTAGTTTAAAAATTAAAAACTAGTTCAAAATGACGTTGCAGAGAAAACTGATCAAATTAGCAGATTTCTTTGTTTCTGTTGAATCTACAAATATTTAGTTAGTAAATTGAAAGTAACAAATTAATCTCATCAAATCAGCAATAAATTTGCTAAATATTAGTAGACAAAAAAATCATAAAAAATGTGAAATTTTTAAAGATTTTTTTTAATGCGAATACAAGTCTGGCCTTTTGAAACCAACCATCTACAATTCTTAGCAAACATTTCTGTTGATATTAGCAAAATATACTGTTATTTGCATTCTTATAAATTTGTATTAAATATAGCAACCATTTTTTCAATATTACACCCAGAAAGCAGACTAGCAACCATAGTTATTGTCAGCCGAATGTTTCCGGTAGTTGCGACCGAATTTTCGGTTTTGATAACACTCATTCGATTGAAACAACAGAAATTCTTGCGAGACAATAGAATTTAGATTGCCTCAACAGAAATTCAGTGAAAAAAATGTGATAGGCGCAACCGAACCATTCAATTGGCTACAAATACGGTTTGCTGTTTATAGTCTACAAATATTTACTAAAAGTTTTTCTAATTTCAGTTTTACTAATTATAATTTAGATTTTAGTTAAAAATTTGCTATTTTGACTTACAAGGAAACTATACATTGGTGTAACCCGCAGATCTTAATGAATCTTGGATTATTGGAATATTGTAAGGGATTAAAAACTATTGATCAAATTATTTTTTAGGTGTGCAATCTCATGGTTAGGGTATCAAATTTTGGGTTAAATCGGACCCCATTTTTTTTTGTTTTTGTTTCAAAAGAAATGTATACAAATTGGGTATCAACTGAAAGGTATTTCTGATATATCTCCTGTTGAATAAAAAAATATATTAAAAAGTTCTCAAACAAAAAAGTTTCGAACAAACTCTAAATCCATTTTTACCCCTTAAAAATAAGATTGCGCTTGTAGGTTTGATAGCAAATATGTTTTACTTTTGGCTCCTCTCTAAAATAAGTTTCCTTAAGAGTTGTTGGTTTCACCAATGTCTAGTTTCACAATCACTCACTTTGAAAATGTTCTATATCATTAATAATTTCCGACCTAAGCTCACACTTGTGTGCTTAAACGTTTTCTTGGAAATTTTTTTTAAATTTTTAATACCAAACATGGGTATTAGTAACAAATCTGGGTTTTTAATTACTGCGAAATTACTCAATTATAACCAATTACATGTAATTAGACATAAAAAAAGTAATTGGCCTGTAATTAAATACACAAACATTGGTATTGTGTACCATTTTTGGTATTGAAAAAATTTAAAATTTTCCAAGGAAGCGTTTAAGTGTGAGCTTAGGAAATTATTAATGATATAGAAAATGTTCAAAAGTGAATGATTGTGAAATGTAATTGATGTAGCCCAAGTCTAATATTTTCCTTGTTAGTTACTAACTTTTAACAATATATTTTTATAATTAAAACTTGTTTGATGTGCAAGATCCACCTCTGGTGGATATTCAATACACGTTTTTTTTTTGTTTCTCTCTCCTTTTTTATATTTTGTTAAGTTAGTTAACAAAACAGGGAAAGTAAACTAGGCGGTACTTTGCCTTTTTTCACAAGTTTGTTATAAAACGTGTATTGAATATCCACCAGAGGTGGATCTTGCACATCAAACAAGTTTTCAATTTATTTTTTGATCAATGGTTATAATCTTTAATTTCAAACTCATATGTATATTAGTTCTCAAGTAGTGAGTAAACTAGTTCATATGAATGCTTGAGGTTTGGCATGGGATTGTTACCGCTTTCAAAACGTGTTCTGATGATGGGAACCTAGAAAATTCCCGAAATAGATCTATCAACACATTCCTGAAAGGGTCAAATAATAAATTTGAAAACAAAAACTCTATAGATTATTTGTTAGGACAATATCCTAATGAAGAAATATAGAGTATATGGCCTCGAACTTGAATAATTTTCATTTTCATTGCACAATTAAAGGTCGAAAAAAACATAATTTTTATTTTTAATAAAAATTATAACAAACTTGTTAATGAAAATATTCATTCATTTTATGAAATTAGTTTTTTAATGAAACTTTGACATTGATTGAATGCAATTTTAATTAATAAAAATATATTTTTCATACAATTTGATTAAAACTTGCATTGGCTTAATATGCAGCTTTAATAGACGACTGCAAGTACAATTTCATTGATTTTATGAAAAAATTAATTTCTATAGTTTTTTCAGGAAGTGCCAAAGAAACTCAAAATTTCTATTGGACAGCAAAAAAATATTCATGTCCCTCAAATGTTTCTCCTCAACAACATATTTTAAGGTCTGCAATATAACTTAATATCTGAGGGTCCACCCCTGAAGAACTCCCCTGTTACTAAGTTACAGTTTAATGGCAGAAAAGTTAAAAATATGTCCCCTAAAATATGTTCTTTTTGTTAATTTTTGTTCAGTTTTGCTTAAAAAAAGAAAAAAGTCTTTCAGGAATTCACTCAACTTTTTGCAAACAAATTTATCTCTTAACATATTTAGTTCTTTTCCCGAAAAATACTTAATAATTGCTAAAAGTTTTGCAACAAAATTTTTAATTACAAACATTAGCGAAAAGTTTTCATATTAGCACTGAAATATACAAAAAAAAAAATGACAAACAATTCACTTGAATATTAATTTAGCATTCTGTTTCTATAAGACAAACAATTAGATATCAGTTAAACCAAACTCTGTAACAGCAATTTAAAATTATGTTAAACGGAAGTAGCCAAAAATGTTAATACATAAGAATGTATAACAAGCCAACAAAAATTCAGAGCTATAACTTTAGTTAGTGGGCCAAAAGAAAAAAAAATAACTTCAATGCTATTTTTTTAATACTTCTATAAGCCAGCATCACAAAACTCTTAGCCATATATGAAAACTGAAAGGGATAACAAGGATAACCAGGAAGTAAATGAATATAAAGAGAAATAGTTAAAATTATAAATAAAACAAAATGAAGCCACTTAACAAAGTAAAAAAAAAAGTACCATTTGCTAGCATTGATGATGATGATGAGTATGATAAACTGCACATGAATTCCTCCCAAAAATATAAAATAAAAATTCCACTGCCGAATCTTTATTTTATATTTTTTTGTTTTTCAAATTTATATATTTTTAACAATATTTTTTTCTTCTACTTGTTTTTTATTTCATTTCCGTTTCCCCTATTGTATTGTTTGTATGTGTGTGCATTGTTTGTTGTTGCAGCTGGTACCGTGAGGGTAACAATGCTTTACTGCAAGCTGTTGTGCTTAAAGGAGGCTCAAAGGATCAACCCACCAATGCAACACTATCCATTTTACCACGCCGTGAGGATGATGGTGCCAAATACAAATGTGTAGTTTGGAATCGTGCCATGAATGAGGGACAACGTTTGGAAACCACAGCCACGTTAAATGTTAATTGTAAGTAAACTTGTTGTTTTTATAGTTTTACAAATTTTTTACCCATACATACATATTATATGTATGTAGTTATTCTCCATTTTTCTGTCTGTTTATATGCCCATCAGTGAAAATACATAAAAAATATTTAAACTTGTTAAAACAGAACATGCATGTAACAATTTATAAATGAAAAAAAAAAAACCAAGAAAGAGGATATAAAAGAGAATATATGGCAAACTAAAAGCCCGATAGGATTATGGTGTAGTTAGTATTAAATAAAAATATTTACAAGTCATTGTTTTTGTATATATTATTTATTTATTTATTTATTTATTTCAACAAATTGTGTTTGCCTTTCCAATAATGGGCTTTTGTTGGTATATACTAGGGCTTTCAAATTACTCTGGTTTGGTTTTGTTCGAGTAAACGAGTAACTCGATTTTGAAGTTTTTAACTAACTCGAATAATCGAGTAAGATTTTAAAATAACTCGAGTATCTCGAATAATTTCAATAATTTTATTTCATTAGTTGCTCCATAAAAGTACATAGTAACAGCAAAAAAATATATAAATATAAAATGCGGAGTTTCAAAATATATTTTATCAAAGTTAAGTAATTAATTTAAAATTTAAGAAGATTCTTAATTAATATACAATTAAGGTACTTAACTTTTTTTCGTTCTTTTTTATAAAGTTCGACTTTAAGCAAATATGCATAATAGGGCATAGCAGTCTATTCCTTGGTAAAATATGAAGAAAAATTCTATTACTTTTTCGCCGTCGTTGAAAAATTTTCCACGCCAAATTCGTCGAAGTTTGGAAGACGTATTTTCGTTCCATTGCTCGATCCGAATAAAAGTAAAGACTGACCGGCCCAATACATCTAAAAAATTTTATATTTTATTCATTGGTCTCTATTTGGAACGATTTGACTCCAAACTGAGCAAAGAAAAATAGTTTTTTGCTCAGTATAATATTGGCTATATCGTGGTGCCACCCCTGATAAAAAATTATAACATTTTAATTAAAACGGTAACAGAAACATGGCTTGTTATTAAAAAAAAAAATCTTTTTAAAAAACACGAAACAATTTAATTTTTTTTTATAAAATATAAATTGAAATACAACATAGTTTGATTTACTCGATAAATCGACCAAAATTGTTCGAGTTATTCGTTACTCGAAATTAGCCATTTTAAGTTACTTAAACAATTATTTGACTAAATTTCTTCGATTAATCGAGTAGCGCTTAACCGATTGAATACCCTAGTATATACAGTACGCGCAATTTTAATAGAATCATTTTAAATTTTTGCATTCTTTTATAAATATTATATAAAGTTTTTGACCTTTTTAACACATTAAACAAACAGTACGTTTACACAATACATTATATTACAGTTATAATGCTGAAATTTAAAGGGACACTTTAACGCACATCTAAATTATTAATAACTTTGTTAACCTTCCGGCCTAACACTGTGGTATAATTAGGATTTTTCTTTTCCCGGACTTTATTATTTCCTGGGAAAGCGGGATTCCTTTTTTTAGTTTCCCGTGATACCAGGAATTACCGACCAGTTAAAAACAGGTTAAAGTAACAGCGTTTCCTTTAGAAATACCCATTCATATGACCAAGCATTTAAAATTATACTATTGCGTTCAAAATTACTAATAAAGTTGCATACAAATCTTATTTTATCCGGTTTATTGGTTAATGTTTACAATGAGTTAATGCAGAACATTTTAGGCAAAAGTACCTAATTCCGCTTTTAATTTTTGTTAATACCACGAGTTTAAATACGAATATTTTCATGAAAATCCATTTATAAACTCATTCAGCCTGATTAGAAAAAAGAGAAAACTCAAATCTCTCAGTAGCTGAGAAAAATACGAAATTAAATTTGATGTCTTCTAAATAAATAGTGATTGTTACAATTATAGATTTTTTCATACTTATTATATTATAAGCATCGAATTCACCAATTTAAATTTGGTTTTAAAAAATATGATTACCCTTTCGTTTTCACACTGGGGAAAAATACAACCCAACAGTGTAAAATTCGTGTAACAAAAATACGTGTGATTATGGCAGTTTAACATACTAGGCTGAGAGTAATATTTTATACACAAAGTTATATTTTAAATTTAGGTTACCACTGCAAATGTAGTTAAAAACAAATGAAATTTCACTAAAAGAAGGGACGACTTACATTTCAGTAAATTCAACGAACATTGTTATTTGTTTTTTAATGTTCCAAAAATTAATCAAAATTGTAGTAAAAATTAACCACATATGTTAGTAAAAACTAAACATTTATTTTTTTTATTTTTTTAAATAACAAACAACAACAGTAAAAAATGAATGTAAAATCATAAAGCAGTTATTTGACCTGGTTTGTTTTTTTATATGAACTACAAGGTTAGTAAAAAATTTAATTTGTTCTACAAATGACTGAAATTTACATTAAAAATAATGAAACTGTATTACAGCCCAAACAAATACATATTTTTAAAGCAGAAGTTCCCTGAGTGTACTCAAATACATTCAGTTTATCGTATCAAAGGCATTAAAGCTGATTTAAGTCAGGTAATTTTAAAGGATATTTTGAAAAATATATAAATTTCAAATGTCTTATTCGTTAACACAATTTTGAGTTTCTACTCTTTGAAATAGTATATTCATACTAGCCGAGAATTCCTGAAGTATTTTCCGGGATTTCGGGATTGAAAAATGTCACGAACTTCCGGGAATTCTCGTGATAAACAACAACGACAGTATAACATGCATATAACATAAAATAGTGGTTAGAACAATGTTAAAATTGTGTGTTGCCAATCCTTTAGGAAAAGTTTTTTTATCCAACTTTTTTGAATAATCCTGCTCGAAAAAATTAATTATTATTACCCAAAAATTAATTAAGTATACATCAAAAACAACAAATACTTTAATTTTACGCCAAATCCATTATTAGAGGCAAGTCTAGTAAAATATCAATATTTTACCTCCCCGAGTATATATATATTTTTTTTTTATTATTTAATACAACTATATCTCGTTGCATATATATTAAAAGATATAATTTTTGTTTTTCGAAAGAGTTTCACAATTTTTAAAATGGTTAGATTTTGTGGGAAACTGACAAATATGATAAAGAGCCACATAGTGCCAGTTGAATTTTTTTTTTTTTTTAAACATTAGACTGAAAATATATAAAATCAACCACTCGCTTTTCTCCAAACCATCTGATATCAACCAAATTTGGTATAGAAGATGTACATCTTATAACTATACCCTCATCCAAATATGTGGCAGCTTATCCCAGCGGATGTTGAAATATCGCCTTTCAAAATATGAAAAATATTCAAAAATTTTAAAAAAGTAGTCGTACATAATATTTTATATCTTTTTATCGGCTTAAGCTACGAGATACCTGATTTTAAAGCTACTTAATTTGTGGTCTTACTAGTGCACACAAATTATTCACTTCTCCACTGCAAAATGCATTGTTTTCGAAAAACGTGGCTCAAAAAACGGTATTTAAAAAAAAGTGGTTTTTAAAATTTTTAAAAAATGTATGTTAATTAAAAACGACTTCCCAATATCCTGTCCAAATCTCTATGTGGAGTTTTTAAGGTATCCTGAACACCGGAACACTCACTTACATTCCAATAAACATATTATTTTATTTTGATTTCCGCTTTTGTTGTGAAATATATTCAAAAACACCCCGACTTCAAGAGGCCATTGATATAAAATTCGAATTAACTTTACAAACTCCTTTGGCAGCTTTTGTTTATCAAATAGTCAACTTTTATTTAGAATTGGAACCATTGAGACTGACGGCGATGACCCAAAATGTGTTGCACAGTGTTATAGTTACATTAAATTAGAAACCATTTAATATGTTACACCCATTGTTTTAAGCACTCCAGTTAAAAGGTGAAAATAATTTATATTTAACTGACAATTGTCATTATCTCTTATCATTTATACAATACTACGTGTTTTTTATACCAAAAATGTAATACCAACCTAACTACGTAAAATGGTGTATATACTAACTCCATAAAAAGGGGTTAAACCTGTAAATGAACAATCACCAATTTCAATTGCATGATATATTGTATTTTGTATTTAATTCTTTGTGGTGGGGGACTTTACTCTATAATTTTAACATCATTTACGAAATCGTTGGGAAATTAACTATAAAAAAAGGTGTTGGTACACTCAAAAAAATAGTTAGTAAAGTCAGTAAACATTTTGTCGAGTCAGCAAACTTTTAGTCAGGAGGGGGCTTACAAAAAAATTGCTAATGTCAGCAAAATATTTTCCTGAAAATCAGCGAGCTGATTTTTAGCAACAAAATTATTAGATTTAGCAAAAATTTTGAATTAAAAGCTAAAAAACCATTGCTAAAATTTAAAAAATTTTTTGCTCAATATTAGTAGACTGAAGAAAACTCAACAAATTTGCAGAAAAAGTATACTATAATTAACTTATATGCCGTAAATCATGAACATATTTTTGTGATTCTTTTAAAATTAATTTAAAATACGTTAGAAAATATAAAAATGTTCATACTCCCACATTGACGACGAGATGAATTAATGTAATATCTAACAAAAATAGAAATAATTATATATAACATAAACAGAATTATCTTGCAACTGCTTACATCAATTGTTGTCTAAGTGATGGCATCTTTTAAAGGATGGCAAATACCGTAGATAATTCTAGAAACGAAACGAAAAAATAACAAAATATCACATATACAAGCCTTTTTTGCAATAAGAAAAAGAAAACACAAAAAACTAAGTAAGTTGTGTATCATTGTCTATTCTGTATACCTGAACGTATATTTGTTTGAAATTTAATCACACTACATTACTAATCTCTATAAATATTTAGTTTACAGATACATATTTAATCTCTATTATTTTTTAAATACTTTATTTTGTCTTTTATTTAATTAATAGACAATTACTTTCACTGCTGTTTTAATCCAGAATTTTGTATAAAAAAACTGATACAAAAATCTCACTTGGTTGATTTTTTATATGTCTTACAAGAGTTGTGCTTTTAAGAATCATTTTCCTCATCTCTACTACATCTGGACATGCCGCAACATCTACCTCATACTGCGTATATCTTTCAATCGGATTGTCGTCCACACTATTAATGTGCTTATTAGCACAATTTTTTTAGCAAAATAAATCAGTAAAACATTAGTAAAATTTTAGTACAATATTAGTTCCAATAAGTATAACTAAAATTTATGCTGAAGACATAATTTTAGCAAAAAATTTTCTGAAAAATAGTATACCTCATTTTTTTGAGTGTATATTACAAAGAGGTAAAAAATCGAAAAAAAATGCAATTTTTTTTAAGTGAAAATTTGATTTTGAAAAATGTTCATAAATAAGTATAATATTAGAGTCTGAATAATATTAGAGTCAAAGAAATTTCAAACATTTTCGATACGTATTTTATTTTTAATTTATTTTAAAATAAATAAATAAATAAAAGAAATATTAAGTGAGAGTGCCTTTTGGAGATTAATGCAAGATACCGTATTTTTTCGTCCAGAATGCCAACAATTAAGAAAAAAATTATTTGTTGCTAATAAAATTTAAAATTGTATATTAGTAGTGAAGCGTTATTATTGTTAAATGTCGCATTGTATTGTATTTTATTATGTATTTAGAAGAAGAAGATGTGCTGCGATTTAAAATTATTTTAGGCCTTTAAATTAATACCGCAAAGCATTTAAACACTGTTTAAATAATGCTCAAAATCTACTCAGAAGGGCCTGATTAAAGTCGAAAAGAGGACTCTAAAAACAAAGTCTTAAAATACTCCAAAAACACTCCAAAAAACAGATGAAAATTTGCCCTTCTTCAAAATTGTGAGTCTTTTGGAGCTAGAAAGTGGCTTCAACTGCAAAGGAAAACACCCTCTTTTTGTTTTCAGACGGTTTCAAGGTTCTTTTATGAGTCTTTTCGGAATCCAGTTGTATACTGGGAACTCTTTAAGGAAATAAATTTTTTTTTTTTGGTGATTTGAAGAATTTGTAACTTGTTTTCTTTGTACTGATGGAATTTCTGCTACTGTAAATTAGAAATAAAAATAGATACATAATTTTGTGTTTGCACTGTATCTCAGCCCACTTTACAAATTGTCTTAAATTATGTTAATTGACCAGTAACATACTATAATACACCTTACCATTAAAATGTTTGTAAAATAGGCAGGAGTACTAATTAAAGCATCAATTAGTTGGATTTTTTTTTACATTGCATGTCAACATTTGTGCTGTCATGAACAACCGATTTAAATATTTTTTTTTAATTTTTAAATTCAACTTTAGACAGAACTTTAAAAATATAATTCCTTAGTACAATTTTGTAATTCTGATTCAGTTTTGAAAGAATTAAATCTAAAAATCCATGTTATTGATTTAAAGCGCTCGTTACTCAAACGTTAATGTAACGTGAACGAGTCGTATTTTTTGTACATTGTATTTAAAAACAGCTGTTTTACCACTCTTACGTAAACACGGAGAGAATTTCTGGTTTCAACAGAATTGTCCGCCACATTACGACTCGTTTACTTCGAGTACTCAATATACAGGTTTAATCAGTTGACCCGTCGCAATACATTTACGTTCGAGTAATTCTATCTTAAATCAGTGCTGTTCACAAAGAGAATGTAGTTCGCATGTATTGGTGATTTAAAAAAAAACATTAGAATGTATTGGTACAATTGTATGAAAAGAATCTATCTTATATTTGTTTATGTAGTTTTTAAATTTGATTCTCTATGATCTTATTGAAATTTGGATATGTGATAAAGAAACAAAAAATAAGAGATCTGCATTTTTTTTATCGGCCCATTCATATATTTAGGGGTTCACAAGTGGGTTCAAAAATCTGCCCAATTATCGTTGTTTCGGCTTATATCGAATTGTTTTAGGGAAAGATTAGACAAATGGGATATCAAATGAAGATGCATTAACTGGTATACGAAACATGTCCGACAACTTTCTAATATTTTTGTTATTCAAAAAAAAAATCGTGTTATTTATTATGAAATATGGCGTTGTGTTAAAGAATTCTAGTTGGATTAAGCTAAAAAAAATGTGTATACGAGGACGGATCAATAAGTCCGTGACTTTTTGAATGAAACACGGTTTTTTTTGCAAAAAAAAAAATTTTTTTTCAACATAATCTCCCTTTAGCTCAATACACTTAGTCCAACGTTTCTCCAATTTTTGTATCCCTTCCAAAAAATAGAATTTTTCGAGGTCCATAAAATAGGAATTTATTTGATCAATAATTTCATAGTTGGAGCTAAATCTCTTTCCACCAAGCATTTTTTTAGGTTTGGAAATAGGAAATAGTCACTGGGTCTAAATCCCGAGAATATGGCGGATGAGGTACCAATTCGTAGCCCAATTCATGGAATTTTGCAATTTAGACTGCACATACTGCATTACCTGGATGAAAAGGAACTTTTTTCTTGGCCATATGGGGTCGTTTGTTTTTTAAATCCTCGATAATATTCGCTGTTTATTTTTGTTTCCTTTTGTGGATTATCTCGCGTGCATCCCAAAAAACTGTTGCCATCACCTTATTGGCCGACAACCTTACATTGGCCTTCTTCGGAGCCGGTTCACCCTGAGAAACCCATTGTTTAGACTGCTGCTTGGTCTCCGGAGTGCTGTAATGGATCCATGTTTCACCCACAGTTACAAAACCCAGCAAAAACTCATTCGAATTGCGGTTAAACAACTCCAAACAATCTTTTGAAGTTGTCACACGATTACGTTTATGGTCAATTGAGAGCAATCATTTAAAATCGATACCACACTGCCATATAAAAGGCCTATGGCATCAACATTTTCGACATTTTCGGGTGTATTGACCTAATTGGCCGTTCAGAACGTTCAGCGTCATTTGTATTTGTGCGACCACAAAGAAAGTCAGTAAACCATTTTTTTACCATTGAAATCGATGGTGCAGAGTCGCCATATTATTTATCAAGCTTTTATTTGGATTGCTTGACGGTTTCTTTTCGCAAAAAAATAATGTTTAATGAACACTCGAAATTCACTTTTTTGCCATTTTTTTAAAAATATGTTTTGTACAGCTGTTAAACGCAAAGTAAATGACGGAACTTGCTCAAAATTTGACACTAGTCTATTAACGGGTGGTACTTGATGGGCGCAGTTTTGTATTTCATATAACTATGAGGGAAGTTCGGAAAGTCACTGACTTAGTGATCCGCCCTCGTATTAATACCTTTTAAATTTAATCGAGGGTCTGTCTGAGCTTTTTACGACATTAATAAATGTTCGGTTTCTATGCGACTTTTTCCAAAGAGGTTTTTAACCAACATTTTAAATATTTTTAATAAATGCCAACCCTAAGACTCTACATAGGCAATATTGGTATAAAAATTTTTGTTTTCTTGAGTATATCAAAAAAAAAATCAGAATTTTATTAGTTTGAGACATGTTTCCATACAAAAATGTATTAACGTTGGCCCCACTTTTTAACCATATCCTTATATCTTTTTTTTTCTTTTTCACATACATAAATTTCATTAAGATCGGAAATAACCGATCGGGAGACTCCCTTTGTCAGTCATTTTTTATCTGATCTTACAATTTTAAACGGCTTTCAAAAAGTTTACAAAAAAAATTTAAAATTTCAATTGTTATTAAAAAAGTCTCTACCTATTCATATTAATCATATAAAGAAAGTATATATATTTAAAAAGAGCAGGACATTTTGGTTTAAATAGCGTGTAGAAAATCAAAATCTGTTATTGAGTCCTTCCTCTATTACCTCGAAAATTTCAAAGTATATTGAAATTTTTCGGACCGGTTATGTAATACACTCAGCTAGACTTACAACCTACACTAGGTCACTTTAACAGTGATTGCAATTTTTTGGTTTTTTGTAGCACCGTGTTATTGTTGATTTAATTTCTATTTCACTATTCAGAATTGAATCTATATATTTTGAACTAAATTATATTTAACTTTATAAAATATAAAATCACTAATTTCAAGTGATTATACGATCATTTAAACACTGATTCTTAAAATGAATCAATTTCTATTCGAATTGTGTCAAAAAAGAATTACATTCTTCAAGGTCTGACCACCATACATATAGTATGGAAAAGCTTTTGTATTTTATGGGAGGTATTTTATTAAAAAAAAAACTAAATTAAAATTAAGTAAAGAGGGGGTTTCCTCACTTTTCCCTCATTCTACGTAATGTATTAATTTCATACGTGTATTTAATGCGTGGAGGTTTTATGGTGTTTCACACCATAGACATTGTAAGTATCAGAGGTGGCGTGAATATGAAAAAAACGAAGCTTAGTGGCCTAGTGTGTTGGTCATTTTGTACGTGGTCAGGTGGAAAATTAGTTATTCTTGCGGTTAATCGCATCTAGGCAAATGTTGGTGCTATTGTTGTTTATTGTTGATTTGATTGCATGTTTCTTTTATACTTTCAACATAACCCATTAAACAGAAATGTGATTAAATATACAAATTTATTTTGTAACAACATGTTGTTGATTATTCCACAAGTTTTTGACATCCAATTTGTTTTAATTGTTTCTACCTGAGGAAGTTTATAATTGTATTGAATTTGGAAAAATTTAATTTTCCAATTTTCTCCAAAACTATGAGAGATACGAAAATAGAACATACTACCAATATTATTCCTGCGGCAAAATGCAATTGATATGGCATACTTTAAAAATTGCATTGCAATATTTATGTAAATATACGGAGGTTGAAAGATCTTTGTAAATTAACAGTCACTTACTAATAATCTCGATATATAAAAAAAAAACAAAAAACTACAATAATAAAACTGTAAAAAAATATTACTTTAGCCAGAGTAAAAACTACACTTTTTTTACAACAATTTTGGTCTTTAAAGTTTAGTAGCGTCATGATGCTTGTTAGGAAAAGACCCTATCCACGTGTTTGATTACTAAGAAGACAAAAATGAAACAAAATTGATAATTAATAGGTTTTTTATTACAGCTCTGGCCATTCTGGATGCTCTAGCTAATAAAACTAATAAAACTGAAATTAATAGTAAAATAATTAAATACAAACATATATGCTAGAAACAAGAAAAAAAATTGATTACTTTTACATATAAATTGTATAAGGCATCACACAGAAGTCAAATTAAAATCGCATTTAATTTTAAAATCACATCTAATTTTAAAATGTAAAACAAACAAAAAAATTTAAAGGATTACAAGTTTGATATAATTTTTATTACAAATAAAAATTATGTTTTTTCAACCTTTAATTGTGCACTGAAAAGCTTGCAACAAGTTTTCAATTTATTTTTGATCAATGGTGATAATCTTTACTTCGAGCTCATATATTAGTTCTCATTTAGTGGTAAAACTAGGTTATATGAATGTTTGATGTTTTTCATGGGATTGTCACTTTTTTCAAAACATGTTCTGATAAATCTATCAACACATTCCTGGAAGTGTTCAATTAATAAATTTGAAAACAAAAGCTGTGTAGGTTATTTGTTAGGACAATATCCCAATAAAGAAATATAGAGTATGTATATTTCGGATCAACTAAGATATAATTTGATATGAAATTACATATATATGACCATATATTATGTGCAATTTATTTCCAACAAATTGGTTTTCAAATTGTAATAAAATCTATTTATTGGGTGACTTAAACATAAAAATGTGCATGTGTGTAAGTGTAATTGTATAATTAGGCGTCATATCAACGTCGGGTGGTTTTAAATTAATTACGCATTTAAAGTTTCGTTTTTACATTGTACTATTTATTTATTTTTTGTTCATATAACCCTTTTAATTCCGTGTAATTGTATCTGGTTTGTTTTAAATCGTCAAAGATTTTAAAACTTTAATCTCTAACATATTTGCGTGTTAACTATACAAAAAAAACACGCATTTTTAAGCAAAAATAACATGAATATTCCATAAATCCTTTAATTAAATTTAATGTTTAATAAAAAACAAATATTATAACGTATTTATCAAAATGTTTGAAAAATGTTGTAGTTGTTTTTTTTTTGCACTTAACATAAAATTGCTAAATAAATTGTTATTTTAAGTAAAATGTAAACTTTTAAACATACAAACACCAATACCACCATCATCGTCCTTATCATCAGCACTAAAAAACATTATCATATAAGGGAATGTACATATTGATTCATTAAATATTTAACATGTTCATGCATGTCCATTATACAAACAGAGATATGTATAGGGGAAACCTTGTCTCTGATGGTCGTCGTTCAATCTTTTGGTCTTTTTAAGGTCCTCTTTTTTAAGTTTTGTGAGGTGTTTTCATTATTTTAAATGTGTTTGTGCATTAATTTAAATTACATGCAGCATACAGTCAGTATTCCATTCGTACGATTTAAACTTGGCAAAATAAAGGGCCAAAGCTATAAATTTACTGTGTTGTCTAATATTTGTTTTACCATTTTATATGAGGGCTTAAATAAGACATTTTACATAATATTAAATTGTGCCTTTATACATGCCAAAGAAATAATGTAACATTGTTTATACACTTGCCAAATATGTATTTTTTTACTCGGTTGATCTATATGTAACTCTTTAGTTGGTGATAATGACTATAATTTAGGTAGTTTGTTTATATTAGGTAAGTGAAAAACTTCTGCATCAATTTTATTTCATATTAAAAGGTTCGTTTATTGGTCCTGAACCATTCTGTGGAATACCTGCGGGGTATGTTAGGGAAAGGCTCAGGGCATGGAGAGAGTCTGAATTCTCTGGTTACTGGGAAAACTCTCCTGGTCAGTGCCAGGCTAAAAGATTGATCTCTTTTTCCAGTAGGGGGTCGAGGCGACTCTTGTCGCTTGAAAGGGGGGGTTTGAGGACCCTGGCGTCGTACTTAACTGGACACTGTAATCTCAGATACCATCTGCACAAGAAGGGTCAATCGGACACGGATATGTGTAGGTTTTGCGAAATGGTGTCTGAGACCTCGGAGCATGTTCTCTGCGAATGTCCCAGGCTTTGTGATATGAGACTTAGGTTCCTAGGTGATCACTTCATTTCGCCTTCCGACATCGCGAACATTTTGCCTAATAGGATAATTGGCTTTATAGGTAGCTTGAATCTGTAGGTAACTTTAGGCAGCACAAAAGACCTACATTGGTCGCGGTGCATAGTGCCTTCTGATCTAATCTAATATAATCTACTAAATAAAATTAAAATGACAATTTCAATTGAATTGACTAGCCTGTTAAATTGCAAAATTAAAAGAAAAAAATAGTTTATGAATATTTTTTCAAATGTTGTTTATATTGAAGATTTTTGTCTGAAGTTATTTATCTATTTTGGCAATATCTTACTGCCACAAACTATTTTTCATGCTGCACATGCAATTTTCAAATTTATAAATATATGTTAATTTTATTTAAATTTGTATTTAATATATTATCGAACCTCCACAACCATCTTGTATTCAAACATTTTGGAAATGGCGATAATCGTTGTGATTAATTTTGTCGAATTTGAAAACTAAATTTTCGACTTAATACAAAATCAATTTGGATACATGATAAATCTCGATATTGACTGAAATGAGTGGCTGAAAATCAGTTTTCATTGGCCAAAGTTATGTAACGTTGGAACCGATTAAAATATTTTAGTAATTTTTTAATTAACGAACAGATAATTAGCTGAATTTGACTCCACTTGTAATTTCATTAAATTTAATGTAGTACACGCAGAGGAAAAATATGATTGGACATGATTGGGGACTAGAAATTATTATATTATGATCATAATATGATATTATGATTCTTACTAATCATATTATGATTACTGAGGATGATTTTTTCATCATCTAGGATAATAATATGATTACGAGGACCATACTATGATTGTTACGTGTTTATATCAAAACATGATGTTCTTTTCTCTGCGTGTACTTATTAAGGAATTCATGGTCAAAGTTGAACTCAACATTTTTGTTAGCTTTTACCGTGGAAATATTGGTTTTAAAATATTGTTTTTACTTTAAAAAATGTCATATGTGGATTTTAATAATAATTTTAAAAGTTGGTGTAATAATGGGATTTTTTTTTTTTAATGTTTCCATACAAAATAATGTTTACACTAAAAAACAACGTTTGTAAGAGCAACTTAAAATTTTGTTATTATAACATAAAAATTAACCATTTTTTGCTGTCAAATTTGCTGATTTCTTAACACTTAAAAAATAAGTACACTTAAAAAAAGTTAACAATAGCAACTGAAAATTGTACTATTTATTACTACTGAAAAGTTTTCTATTTTCTGCTTTCAAATTTGCCACTTTTAGCAAAATAAACCTACTAAACATTAGCGCAATGATTCGGATTTTTTTTTTATATTTGAATATGAAAATATGGGTTATTATTTTTTGAATCTACTTTAATTATTGAAACTGTGGATAAAAAAAAAATTTAAAAATTGCAATAAATTTTTTATTATATTTTTATTTTTATTATTATTTATTTTTATTACTATTTATATTTATTATTAGTTTTTTTACTAATATTATGTGTTTCGTACTTAAATAACTATAGAATTTAATTTTATTTTTTTATTTCATTTATTAATAATCATTTAATTACCCTAACCTAACACTAGCTACTATATCTTTCTACGCGTTGTAGCAAAAACAGACAAGTGCTTCTGGTGGGAATCGAACCCACGACCCCTGCACTGATAAGCCAGCACGCTACCAACTAGCCTACCGGGGCTCACGAGAAGCTAATTATAATTATTATTTATTTGATACAAATATTGCTTGCAAATATTCCATATTCTGTTGTGTAGTAGTTATTTGACTACTTCATCTTAGTCCCAATATTCCACCTTCCATTGATATCGAATACTAGATATTAACGGATCTGACGTTGACAATAATATATTAAGTACCCGACGAAAAAAGTTCCGATATAATCATATATGATTATATATAGTCTCACATATAACTAAACATCATATCACATCTCATCTGATCCGAAAAATGGAATACATTAGCTGATCTCATGGAATCTAATCTCATATAATTTGATCGAAAAAATATGATCAAATTATATATAATTTTATACATTAGGTAAAACAAAAAAAAACCAACCAAAAATCAGCATTTTTGCTCGCAAAATTTTCAAGTTGAAAACTTAAAGGTTTTTTCTAGAGCAGAAATAAACAGTAAACTTTAAATAAACAGTAAACTTGTTATACAAAATAATTAAACTGGTATCTAATAACTTTTTCTGTGTTTTTTCTAATAGTCAAAGTAAATTATCATATAAAAATTATAATTTTTCTGTTAATTCAGAGAAAAATTTGTCATGATCTCAAACCGAACAAATAAAATCTCACAAATAATTAAAAATAATAAGTTTATGGTCGGTATTGCGAATCAACACAACATTTTGTGTATGAATGATAAATCTACCTATTTAGTACTTCAGCAATTTAAGATTGTTCAAAACAACTATTTTAATAAATGCGTTATCAGTGGAACTTTTAATTAATTAATTTGCATGCTTTTTAGCAATTTTATTTAAATTTTAAAGTTTATTTGGGTTATTTAATGTATTCTCTGCATAAGTTTTGTATACTTAACAGAAAATTTATATAATAAAAAATATCCAGATGTTGAACAGATGTTGAGTACCTTGGTTCTTCTTTTGTATGTTCGTTGATTTAAAACCTAATAATTAAAGCTGTGGGTTTTAGTACTTTAATAAAAAAATATTAAAAATCATAACATCACCAAAAAACATTGTTTTTAATTTGTTCTGCAGTAAATTTTAAACTCATTTATATTCTAATTATTATAAATGGCAATAAAAAAATATATAAGTTTTCATTAAATTTTGCTATATATAGTTATATATAATGATATGTTATACCGTTCACACTTGCATATGCTCGTATATGGTAGAATATATCGGCATATATAGATCTATATATATTTCATACGATCATATATACAAGATATGCTAATATATTACATACGATACAATGATATATTAAGGCATATTAAAAAAAAAGATAAACTAAGTATAAGTTACGAACATATATCGTAATATATTGCCACACATATTAGCATATGAAGAAACTTTTTTCATCGGAGAAGAAAGAACTGTTGCGAAATTTCGTGAAATTTTTCTTTTGTTGTGCTCTCTATAAAATCTGTAATCCGTATTTTTTTTCCTGAGCTTCTTCTGATAGATCTCCAAGTGGCACCAAATGATTTTTAATGACATCTTCTCCATGATAAAGGATTTTGTGAACTGTTGCAGACATATTTCTAAATGGGTTATATATTTTTTAAGTTTTCTTAGCATAATCTAAAAATTTTCTAAAGCCAATTTCTTCATTGCTCGCAAGTAGTTCCGGGTGGTTCACTTTTCATGTTCCATTTTCTTCCCTCGAAGTTCTATTCCACTAAGTGTTAAATTAGACAAAAATATAGTAGTCTAATTAATATTTCAGCACCCACTAATATAAATGGTAGAGCTGTGATGACATACAATTATTTAAAAACTAAAATCATACCAACCTAGCAAAAAAGCGCGCATGCTAGCTTGCGAGTAGTAACCATTTCTTTTTGATAAAAAACAATAAAAAATACCCTTTTTCTGAAATTAAGAAACAGTTGTGTTTAACAGCATGCCACGCCCACAATTAACAATAGTCTGACATAATTTTTTGGCTACCTTAATTTGGATATTTAAGCCACCAAACGATTTTAAAACTTTATAAATCGATGACAAAAAAATTGAACTTTTGACCAATGAAATCCAAGTTTTATTTCAGCCACTGTTTGCCTTTTAATTTGAGCTTATTCTTACAACAAATGATACTGTAGATTTTGTATTATATTTTTTGGTGCATTTTAGATTACCAATTTTAAACTGGGAAACATTTAACTTGGCATGATCTTACTTTCGGCAGAAAGCAAAAATTATTTTCTGTTAAAGTTCTTGACCCACAGTAAAAACTGTATTTTTTTATATACTTAGAACATTTTTGGTTTTCAGAGATTACTAACGTCACGATGCTTGTTGGGAAAAGACCCTAGCCACGTGTTCGATTACTAAGAAAGCATGAGTGGAGCTTAATTGATGATTAATGTGTTTTGTTAAAGCTCTGCCTACTCTGGGGGCTCTAGCTTTTCTAAAACTTCGGGTTCTGATGAGATCTTTAGTCAGATCGAAATACTAGTATCAACCTAGCTAATACGTTTGATTTGCTTTATTTTTATAAATATACAGAGGTTGAATGTTCGTTATAAATAAAAAAAAAACAGGTTTTTAATTTCTTGTACATACGTTCTATTTAAAATGATGAAAAATGCGAAGAAAAAAATTAAAATTTTTTATATAAAATAAAACATTTTCAGAGGTTGTGTTAGTTTTTCATGTAGAATATCTTGCTAAAAAATAGCCGGTTAACCGTCTCCAAAAAAAGGCTTTCTTGAATATTCGAAAATACAATCTATTTGAAACCAGCTCGGTTTATGGAATTAAAAAAACCGTATAACCGGGTTTCGGCTACAGTTTTGGACACTAATAGCAAATCTATGAAGTGTCCTCTATTAGTTAATATTTTCCACACATTCTTCAATCCATTCTTCAAGTCTTTTAGATTTTGATTAAGTTTCTCTCACTACCACTCTTATTAAAGCTTAAAAAAGAGGGGGAAAATGACCCCAAGATAATTCAGTGTTTCTATTCAGACATTGTTTGATGTATTTCGATTTCGCTGTATAAATTTTCAAGTACATATTCTAAAATATGTGGTTATTTTAAAATTCTTTAAAGATTAAGCATATATATTTTTTAATTTTAGATCCACACTCAGGTAATGTACCCTTTAAAGAAAACTGAAAGAGGAGTTTAAACATAAATGTTTAGTTACTAATTTACTAATCCCTAGAAGTAGGCAATAGATTTTGTATAACTACAAAAACAAATGATTATATACGTCTTTTATTTTGCTGGGTTAAAAGATGCTTCAAAACTGATTTTATTACTTATTTCTATAAAGAAAAAACTTAAATAAATATTATTTTCTAAAAAAAAGAATACTTTAGTATAGATTACAAAAATTATTTTGTAAAACAGCTATATCTTATGTCTATTCACATAAATATTATGTCTATTCACATAAATATGTATATATTTTTCAACACTCGTATACAGAAATATTTCAAAATTTAATTTTATACAATCCTTTTTTTAACTTTATATGCAGTTTTTTTCAAAACTTCGTATATCTTCAAAAACAAAAACTTTTCCATTCAAACACCTACATGAATATTCAAATCTGTTTGTTGTCCTTGTATGTATAGGTAAAACTTGCTAGTTTATATGGCTGTGTTATATCATTCATATAGGTGTTAGTATGTAAAACTTTGTTTGCTGGCATATCTGTGTGTGTGTGTTTTTTTTTTAGTAAATAAGTAAATGCAAGAGTTAAAGATAGTTTGTTTATTTTGTGGATAACAATTTGTCCAAAGGATTGTGGCTTCACACCTTTTATGTGTGAACTTATATATACTATGGATACATTTACACATTCCTTTTGGTATTGGTTTGTATGTAGAACGTAGGTACAAACTACTTTTTATTTCTACTGTTTTTTATGGCTTTTCCATGTAACCTAAATCCTTTTTTAAGTATTTTGTTATCAAAGCTGTTTGCCATTAAAAACAAAAAAAAAATATTAAAAAAAAAATCAACAGAGTACAAATGTAGAAAAGAACTACACGTTACTAAAACATTCACTGAATTTGTACAAAAACAGGAAACGGAAATGGTGAGAGGACTTTTTTTAAAATAAAAAAGTTCATACAGCAGTGTTGCCACCAGCAAAACAAAAAACTACACAGCCGTAGTTCAAAAATTATTCAAAACCATATGAAATTACACAAAATATTATGAACATTTTTTTTTGTAATAATTTCAACATAATCATTTTAAATATAAAAAATCATACATAAACATTTGAGATCCTGCCTTAACAAAATGTTTGCCTAATCAATGGCAATGTTGCGATTAGTTTTTCTCTCTCATGTTCACTATAGCGAACAAATTTTGCGCAAGCCTTAAGATAGCAAACGCATTTAAAACTTCGAAAATTAAAATTTTTTCAGCAGTTTAAAAATTACAATCAAAAAATTGTCACTTTGTCACTTTTGCCACTATTTGCCGCTTTTTTAACACAGGAAAAAATATATTACGTAGAGTTTGGCAAATATTTTTGCAAAAGATTATCAAAACATGGAATTTAAAACACAAGTGTGGAACAACGTTTATCTATATATAGACAATTTCTGTATTAATCATTAACTACCCGACAAAAAAAGTTCCGATATAATCATATATGATTATATATAGTATCAATTATAACTAAACATCCCATCTCATCTAATCCGAAAAATGGCATACATAAGCTGTTTGATCCGAAAAATGAGTGTATCAAATATGATCAAATTATATATATATAATTTGATACAATTTTATCTAAAGGTTTTTTAATTAAAAAATTTAAAATGTTTTAGAGATCAGTACTTTTTTTAATTCAATTAAGTGCTTCTTGTTATTCATTTATAAAACATATAAATATTAATTTAAGAATAAAATTTAAAATCAAAAAATTTATGGGTTTTATGAACCTGAAGTTGGAACATATAAAAAATTTAAAACGCTAGGTAAAAACAAAGAAAACTAGATTTACCGAAAAAGAAAATCAAATACTTTCCAAGAAAAGACTTACCGGATTTTTCAAGAGCAGAAATAAACAGCAAACTTTACACGTGCTTATTATACAAAATAATATATTGGTCGGTATTATGAATCAATACGATACATTTTTTTATGAATGATAAATCTCCCAATTTAGTACTACAGCAATTTCAGATTGTTCAAAACAGCTATCTTGTTAACCACAAAACAGGATCAGTTGTAGAAAGAATATTACCTATAGTTTAAATTAGCAACTATTTCATTTTTAAAATTGAAAATTTTGAATCCATTACGCATGTTTAAAAGGCCGGGTGTTTCATTTGTTTAAACAAGTCGTTTCCAACGGTCTCTTCTAAAAACATGAACTGGTTTTAAGAGAGTTTCGAAAAATGTGTTAACAGTGATACTTTGAATTAATTACTTTTCATGATTTTAAGCAATTTTAATTACATTTTAATGCTCATTTATGTTGTTTGATGTATCCTCTGCTTAAGTTTTGTATAACTAATACAAAATTTTGTTTGTTCTAAAACTAATTGTTAAAATACTGAAAAGATACATTTATCAAATTCCTTGTACAAAAACATGTAATTAAATTTTTTATGTGAAACTGAGAAATAAGAATTATAATTTCTAGGCTACCTATAATATTTACCCATAATAATAAACAAATTTGTAAATTTATGTTAACTTTTTATAGATAATTAAGTTCAATATATTTACCATCGTGTAGTACACACTTCAAAAATGGTTAAAAACGCATTTTTTTTTTCTCAAAATTGTGAAGTGATGGACAAATTTAGAGATCAGATTTGGAATTAGTAAAACAAAATCTTTTAAGAATATATAACGCGTTTGAAATCAAATCGACTATATCTAATTTTGTAACTGTGTGTAAACAAAAAACCCTAATTGTGAAAGGCGTGGTAGAGAAGAATGAGTGTATTTTCTAAAAATCATAACTACATTGTAAATTTTCAATTTTCTGAATCAGACTGCGCAGTTTCTGGTATTGAAACTTCGTCAGTAACCCTGTTTTTTTTTTGAATAATGTAATATTTGTTATGTTTTTATTTGTTCGATTGTGTCTATATGAAATTTTCTGTGCAATCACTGACCGTGGTATAGATAAACTGATTTCTAATGCCACATGCACTCGCACTACACGTTAGACAGAGCGCTTTAGCGTACTGATCTATCGCCAGGTCGAGTTTTGTTGTGATTAAAACTAGTTTTATTCAATACACGGTGTTTGTTTTGTTCTTGCATACATAATCTCAGAAGTTCACCTCCAAAAACACAACAGTTCTATTTTTAGAAGTTTTTTTGCCGTAAATTTTGAAACTCATTAAATTCATATTCTAATTATAAACGGTGCTAAAAAAAATATATAAAAGTGATAACATTTATTTCATTAAATTTTACTATACATATTTATATATAATGATATGTTTTGCCATTATAAAAGTTGTAAAATTATTTTTGATTAATTGTACCATATACGCTTACATATGACCATATATGGTAGAATATATGGTCATATATAGATCTATATGTATTTCATATGATCGGATATACAAGATATGCTATAGCATATGATACAATTATATATAATAATATATTACGCCATATTAAAAAACGTTCATAAGCCGAGTAAAAACGGTTACTTACAATCATGCATTATTTTATATAAAAATATATGTTATTGCATGCTATTATATGTGAATACATAGGTTGATGTGTGTAAATTTTGTTCTCTAAAGTTTTTAATACGCATATAATTACATCTTATTACATATCGACCAATATATAATCGGAGATGACATATACAAATATATATGGCTAATCTAATTATGTATGAATACATATATAATTATATAATTTTAATTAGATATAACACAAATCGAAATTATGTATAATAACACATGGTGTATATTTAATAACATATAGTATAGTGTGTAATGGCTTGTGGGGAAACGATGAGACCCTGGAACACTTCTGTCCGGCCTTCGCGTGTATCAGGGCGATGTGTTGGCTTCGGGACGATATTCCGTCGCTGGATTGGGGAAACTGATGAACTACTTGAATGATACTGAATTCTTCACGTAGCGTTTTCGTGCCCAAATAGAAGAGCGACAACATGCCGATCTTCTGGCATAGGTGTATGTCATCATTTAGATGGTCATGAAGGGTTGGAAATTTTCCGTCCTCTCGTCATCCTTACCTAAACTGTAGTGATATATGGAAAAAAAATATATTTTAGTTTGGATAACACAATATCAAGACCTATTCATAGTAATATATTGTTCCATATCAGAAAAATGTAGATCTTCTTTTGTATTAAATTATATATTGCTGCAGGCTATATATTAGACTGTCACGAATTTAAAAAAATGATACGTAATATTAAAAATCAACTGAATAATACTCATCGTTTGAGCACTATTACGTAAAATTGTACACTTTCGGGACACCGTAATGTGCATTAAAACTTAAAAATATTTATGCCGCAACTCTTTTGAAAACCGCCGAAAAGTACTGTTTCTTAATATTTTTTTTAACAACTTAACGAATATTAAAGGATGATCATATGTTTGTATGAATTTATGTATATTTTCATATTATCATATAAAAAAATGTAGCATTTAGTGCAATTTTACCAGACTAAAACACGGATCTAATTATATTTAGATGCATCAGTTTACATAAAATCATATACAATTATATCAGATCAAAATCCGGATACAATAATATCTGGTTTTTATATAATTTTATTTATTTAGATATAAACTGATACAAAACGAAAACAATATAATACAATTTTATTGGGCCATAATTCAGATAAAATTGTACTGGACATTTATTTAAATACACCCATAGAAACAGATACAATTATATGGGCCCATATTTCGGATGAAATTTAATAAGATTACATATAGCGTTACATAGAAATTAATATGACTACATAAAGATCCATATCAATGAATTTATTAAATAATTGAGCTCAATTATTTTGAGCTCTAGGTCACCTAGAGCTCAATTATTTAATAAAGTAATTCATTTCAAAGTTCGAAAAACATTTCATAATTTAGATCCATATCAATTTTTATTAATAGCGAAACAAAGTAAAATTTAAGAATATATATATTGCCACACATATAAACAACACATATGATGATAACAAATTGTATATGAACATATACAATCTTTTTTCATCAGGCAGCACTCGGACTTATATTTCATGTATTCGTGAAAGTTCCACAGTTTTTTTTTAACGTGTTCAATGTTAGCCCGAAATTAGCAAAAATTATGAAAATATTCGTAAAAAGTGAAATTACACCAAAACGTCATTATTCAAAAATTATCCAACGACTATCTAAACAGTGCAGTTTTTGAATAATTATTCAAAAATTGGCAACACTGTTACATATACAAACACAACAAAAGACTAAAAAAAAATTAAACAGAAAGATAAATGGAAAGGTTAAAATAGAGAGAATAAAAATAAAATAAACAACAAACTACATTTGTAATGACATGTAGTTTGTATGTCTGTGTGCATGGCAAAATAAAAACAAAAATAAAGTTTTATAATCAATTCATGTGCAAATAAAGTTATTTAATTGATGGCTAACAAGAAAATTATATTATACACTCACACCATAAAGTTAGGGACAGACGAATAAGACTTAACCCTTTTTTTAAACTCGCACCCATTTAACTAACACCTCTTCATTTTCTTCCTCCTTCCAATTTGATACTTTATTTGTCAACTTTAAAACTCAACATTAGTTAGATGTCTATGGTAGCGTACACTCTCGCACATGCATATAAACTTGAAGTGTTTGTAAACATGACAATCGCCATGTTTATAATCGAAAAACATGTTATTCTATAAGTGTATCTGTGTTTGTGTATGTGTGCTGGCGTTTCCATGTATTTGTTAATATTCATGTTAATGTTATTTGTAATTGAAACCTGTCATTTTCATGTGTATCAATTACTATTTGATATTTAATTGTATGTCGTCTGTTTATATTATCTGAAAGTTAATGTGTGTATATGACAAATCTCTAGGCTAAAATTCGCATGTATTTGCATACATACATATATATATACATAGGCAGTTGCTATCATTATTAAGACATATTGTAAAGCAAGAATAAGGACTTTTTAAAGTTTGCTCAACTTATTTTTTTTTTGAAAATCTGCCTAAAATATAAAAGCTGTCCCTAAAGAAATGCTTTCAGGTTTCTTTTGAAAATAAAATTTACAATATTTTTTTTTGTGATTTCGCCATAACCCAACGATTAGCAAAACAAATAAGTAAGGGAATGTTCGCTAAAGTGGACCTTTCGTGTTTTTTATTAAAAAGGTTTCGACGTAACTGCATGCGCTTTCTTGGTTTTATTGTGTCGTTGCAACATGAAATGGAATTTTTTATTAACGTAAAAAGTGAGTAACAAATATGTTATGAAGAATTTTACAAACTGTAAGAACGATATATGAAATTTTAATAAAACTAGATTCCATAAAAAAAATAATAAATAAGAAAAAAAAATTTCAAAATTTAATTTTTATACACACAGAGAATACACACATAGAAAAACTTTCACAATTTCCAACTGATATTTGATTGCAACGCTTGAAATCGGTAGTTACAACTAAATCTTGATTTTTACAATAAAATTCATTTTGTACAGCAGTATTTTAGTGGCAACACCAAAAAACTGCCAACTGTACTAGTTGGCAACTTTTTTTGTGTGTAAATATTTGTAGTTGTTTCAATTGTAAATCAGTATTTTTATTTTTAAGTGAAAAAATAGTAATTTATAGAAGAAATTTAAGTTTTGACTACATTTGTAGTTCCATTAAAAATAAAAATCACATCAATTTACTGTACTATGAATATACATTCATTTGATCAGTTTTTTTGGCTTTTACTTAAAAAATAAAACAAATAAACGATTGCGCTTTAGTTTTTAGTACATTTGTGCTTAATTTTTACTACACTTGAGGTATATTTTATCAACAGTAAATAACAACTGACAATGTTAGTTGAGTTTAATGAAATGTAAATCGTCGTCATTTTTTTCAAGTCAAATTTCATTTGCTTTAAAATACATTTGCAGTGGTCTTTACCTACATAATATTCTTTTTTTTTTTTTTGTTTCTTTTTTTTTTAATTTAACCAATACTCAGGGGATGCCCCCTACTCATGCAGTGCATTGTATTGATCAGGAAAATAGGGTATGAGAAGGAGGAAAGAGGGAGTAGTGTTTGTGGATATTTGATTTAAATTTTTCTAAATTGTAAGTAACAGGAAAGACTTCTGCGGGAAGTTTGTTCCACATACGAATCGTTCGACTAAAAAACGAATTCTCTCTGTAATGCGTTGTGCGAAACACAGGACAATCAACTACAAACGGATGTGCTCTACTAGATAAACGAGTATTAGGAATAAAAACTCGGGCTCGTGGAATAAGTTCACTTATCTCAGATGAGCATCTCCCATGGTAATATCGATAGAAAAGTGTCACACAACCCACATTCCGACGATGCTCCAATGAATCAATAGAGTTGGATACACTACTGTCATTGATAAGAATTTTAATAAGAGAAAAGTAAGGAGAATTTTCCATAAACTATTGTATCTTTTCATCGGAAGGAGAACGAAAAATTTCGTAAAATTAAGGGAAAGCTTCTTCTTCTTTATTGATCGAATGAAACTTTTAATAAATAAATGATATTTTTTATAAAATTTTATGAAAACTTGCATAAGTTCAATGAAAAGTTTCAATAGACGAGTTCTAGTGAAACTTCATTGTTTCTATCCAAAAATTCAGTAACATCATGCAGAGAATTCTATCAGTGTACTTACATTTCTCATTACAAATCTCATTTTTTGTTTCGAAAAATAATGACATACTATTGCTAACCACCACACAAAAAATACAAAAATTTGTGGTTACCTATATGATTACTAGTCCTGACAAAAATAAAGAGTTTAATAATAAATTAAAAAAAAAAAAACTAAATTTAATATAGAAAATAGTTTTTAATTGAAAAATTTATAGAATAAAATGTGTCCATCTGGGTTTTGAACCTGGGACTGCAGATTTTCAGTCAACCGCTCTACCAACTTAGCTATCTCAACATATTTCACTTCGTAGATACAAATTTAAATGGCTTGCTTGCACAAAATATCATTACTTTTTAGATTACTAGAGTTTAAAAAATAAAAAGTCTAAAAATAGATTTCAAAAAATTTTCAGATCATTACTTTATTTTTAAAATAATGATAAAAATAGCACAATAGAAAACGCATTATTTTTTGTATTGAAATAATGGAAAAGTTAACTTGTTATTAATACACTCATAGAAATAAACCTGTTAAAATAGCAAAAAAAAACTACTAAAAATTAGTAAAAATGCCATTGCAGAAAAAATAGCTTTTTTGGCCAAATATTAATAAAATAAGAACAGCAATAATAAATCTGTTAACATTACAGTTTTTTAGTTATATTCGATGTGAATTTTAGTTGATTGGAAATAGCATTTTACTTAGCAAAAACTTTTTCTAAATATTTGTAGACACAAAATAGCAAACAAAAACTGTAATATTAACAACATTTTTACTTTATTTTCCTCAAATTTTGTAGAATGCAAATAAAAGTTTATTTTACTAAAATCAACAGAAATGTTTTTCTAAAAAAAATATAGATTGCTAACTTCATAAGGGCAGACTTTAATTCGCCTTAAAAAAAACAACGAAAAAAAAAATTTTATATTTTTTACATTTTTTAGTGTGAAATGTTGTCCACAAATATTTAGTAATTTTGTAAGATTATTTTGGTTCTTTCAATTAACTGAAATTCAGCTCAAATATAACTAAATATTTGTAAATTCAACAGATTTATTTTTGCTATTATAGTACTAATATGTAGTAAAGAAATTTGCTAAATTTTAACAGTTTTTTCTGCAAGGTCAATTTAACTAAATTTTTTGGCTTTTTTGCTATTTTGACAGGATTTTTCCCATGAGTGTAGTGAGTCATTATTAGTAATTCATAAATTAATGCAGAGAGTAATATAATGAATAATGATCATTGCCGTTTCTACACTGGGTATTCCTGTCTGTTTTGGACAATTTTTAAACATTGTACACAAAAAAATATGTCTATCAAAACTGAGATATTCGAAATTTACATAGCAGAAATGAAAGGACTTATTGTAAAAACTTGATAAGCCATATTTTATTTTTAGTTTGTTTTTGCCATTTAAATGTTAAAACGATGCAAAAAAATGAACTTTTGCAGGACGTTTATACTCTAGGTACTTGCGGTACTTGCAATAAGTGTTTAAGCAAGACTTCTTTTAGACTATATTAATCGATGGATGTCTAAAAAACAGCGTAAATCCATAAAACAATAAATGTGGTTTTTACAATAAGCCCTTCAAATGTATTTTTAAAAATATAAAGTTTGATTCCCACATTGCTTATGTTTTGGCCAAAGAGTTTCCTCCCTGTGGCAAACTATAGGGCTTCGCGAAACTTTTCCTAAAATCCAGTCTCTTACGATAATCAAATAAATAAAAAAAAAGTGTCTACTAAAACTTAATGGAGAATAATATATGTGAGGGTAGACCTAACCCGACTATATGCCCTAGTACAAAAGCCCCTAAAAATTATGTGGTTTTTTCGAATTACAAAAAAAGTTGAATATGCTCGGACCTGCTTCTTTATACCGGTATTGCGCATTTCAAATACTATTAAGTGGATACCAAATTTATACGTTGTTTCTTTGGAAGAAATATGAACTAAATGCAAAAAATATGGCAATTTTTACCCCACTTTTGCTCCCCTTAATATAAGATGGCTTAACTAAAACAAATATGGGTGTCTCAATTTTTGATTCTCTATAACATATTCAACTATCATCGCAATAGTTGGAAGCCCATCAACGGTCTTTCCTTGTGAGGCTTTTTATAAGCTTGAAATGCCTAAAAAATGTATGTTACACTGATCGAAAAAGCAATAGTGAATATTTTTGCTAAAATGATGTTGCAGAAAAAATTGCTAAAATCAGTAGATTTTTTTGCTAAATATTAATAAGATACGAATAGCAAAAATAAATCTGTCGAATATACAAATATTTAGTTATATTTGAGCTAAAGTTTAGTTAATTAGAAGTTACAAAATAATCTGCAATAATCAGCAAAAAAGATTTGCTAAATATTAGTAGACTAAAAAGAAATCATAAAGAATATTTAATTTTTGTAGATTTTTTGTCTGCACTTCTAAAATCAGCAGTCTTCAATTGTTTAGCAAAAATTTCTGCTAATTTTTGAAAATAAACTGTTATTAACATTCTCTTAAATTTAAAATAATCATAGCAAACATTTTGTTGATATTACTGTTTGTTGTTTTTGGTCTACAAATATTTAGTAAAAGTTTTTGCTAATTCTAGCACAATAAATTGCTATTTGCAATTAAATAAAATTCAACTCAAATATAACGAAAATTTTGTAAAGTTAACAGTTTTCTTTGAGCTAATCATTTTTTATTAATATTTAGCAAAAAAAAAAAAAAACACGGCTGATATAAGCAGTTTTTTCTGCAACATTATTTTTAAATAATTTGTTTTAACTCTTTCTAATATTTCCAAAGGTTTAGATCTATGAGTGCATAACTTTCATCCCATTCTGAAGAAATTTTCTTAAAACCATTTTTGTCTGCTTTTAGGGCATTTAGTGTAAATTTTCTTAAAAAAAATTGTATTTCTGTAGTAGAATAAAATTTATTTTTGAACGACTTCCTACAATATTAATCCAGCAGTCAGTTGTTAAATAATTACTTTTATCGATATATCACTTTTAGAGACTGATTTAGCTACTTTACTAAATAATGGTTGCAATGAAACCATTTCTAACCTGTGCGCCCCCTACCACACCCACTAGATTAAAATAGAACTTAAAGTAATACAAATATTTTTGTTATCGATAAAAATTATTTTAAAAAAGAGTTAAGTTTATTAATAGCAAAAAATCTCCGAACTTATTAATGGTCTTTTAAATTATCATACCTCCGACGAAAACTCAAATTAAATATATTTAATAGAGTTTGTCAGAAAAGTATAAAGTTTCTTTGTTTTTGGGATATCATCACTCTTTAAATGTTTTGGTATCAGTAAACAAAATATCGCTATTATTGTTTTAAAATTCCAACTCCTTCGACATGCGCGCGGCGGCCAAAAACCCTAATTTATGGTCCTTTTCCTACAGAGCAAAAAGAGCTGTATTTATGTGAAATTTGAACTCACCTTTGATACACCAAAAATTATTTAAAAAAAAAAATATTTTTAAAGTGCACCATTTAAGAAATGTGAAAATAAATAAATAAAATTTTTTCAAAAAACTTATAAAGTACTTTTTTATGACACACAATCGAAAGCCATTTTTAGCTGAGATACATGGTGCAAAAATGTTTGATTAATGGTATTCCAGTTAAAAGATATTAAGTTTGCAAAATTTTGTTTTTACTAAAACGAAATATTTTATTGTTTATAAACAATAAAATAGACGCAAAGTAAAATATGATTGAACATGATTGTGGACACAAAATTATCATATTTGATTATAATTATCATGCACATGATTCTGACTGATTATATTAGGATTACCGACGACGATTTTATCGTCATTTGATATCATATTATGATTGCTACGATCATAATATCGAGGGCTTATATTCAATACCGTCTATCTACATTTTCACGAAATTTTTTTTATGCCAAACTCATCTCGGACCCCATCTGCATGTACTGTAAAAATTTTAGTGGAAACAAACTATTTTTAGTACTATATATCCTGTATTTTATCATTTGTCTATCTACAAAGATACTTATTTATGAATTTTATGACGGCAATACCGTCTATCTACATCATAGAATTTTGTCGTTTTATTTAATTTCAGGCTATTTCTCTGTTTGATATCTATTTATTCACTGTTCGTTTTTCGGATACATACTGCTCTTGTCGAACGATCAATACCTACCATAATACGCTGTGTATGGGTGGTGTGCCCTTTATGTTATTTTCTAGCACAAGTGCACAACTTTACCGTGTACAATCTCGCCACGCATCAATGTACAAATTATTGGTGGAACGAGACTGATGGAGACCTCTCCGCTCCGACGTTTATTTCGTGCATAATGCACCATTTGTCAACACACTGTCTAACAGATACTCTACCAATAATAATTTACTCCGATGGTTTCGGTTACCAAAACCGTAATCACTTTTTGTCGAATGCTTTGTCCAATTTTTCAATAGAAAACAACAAAATCATAGAACAAAAATACTTGCAGAAAGGACACACACAGATGGAGTGTGACAGTGCCCATGCAAAGATAGAGGCTAAGTTGAAAAATCAAACCATATATTTGCCATACGACTACGTCAGGGTAACCAAAGATGCCCGCAAGAGAGTCAAAATCAAGAACAAAATTATTAAAATGCCATTTGATGCATTACATTTAAAGTATGATTTTTTTTAAGAATTATAAGGATACGAACCTTATTCGATTTTCCAGTATTAGACCTGGTCGAGCAAAAAATTATCCGACAGTATCCCAACTAAGATCTCTCTTATATTCCCCAAGTGGTACCATTAAGTTTAAAGTGAATTTTGATCATAATTACACTGAACTACCTATTAGAATAAAGCAATATGAAGGTCACATAGAACCAAAACAATTATATACCGGTCGATTTAGCAAAACAAATGGAAACATTTACAGGAGTTAAAGGCGGTAATTCCAGAGGAATATCACTACTTCTATGATAATCTTAGCCACGCGCAGTAAAAATTATAATAAATTATAATAAAAAAATTATAAAAAACATTGTCTTTGAATTTAAACTGGTTAAACAATTCTTCTGAACACACCTACCCTCTATCTGACACCCTTTTTGAGACACCCATGCCAAAAACAAACAAAAACTAGTCAAAAACAACCTCTAGCTCCCTGAAGGGTTCAAATGTTAAAACAGGTCCTATTATTTTTCTATCCCCAACATTTCTTGTGAACATATCTACCCCCTATCTCCCACCTTTTTCGGGGTCCCCATACAAAAACCGTAATACAAACTTAATTTTAAAATAAGGCAATACCGTCTATCTACATATTATTTTCCTACACAATGATTTTATTTTTGAGGCAATACCGTCTTTCTATCATAGAAGCTAAAATAACGCGAATTTCAAGAAACTTTTTAGTTAGAACGTTTGTTAGACACATTCTGTTAATATTATAGAAGATGAGTTCATCGAAATTGTTGCTTATTTGCGAATAAAACAGTTTTTTTGGCTCTCCTGAAAAATTGTGTTTTTGTAGATAGACGGTATTGAATATAAGCCCTCGATATGATTGTTACGCCTTGCAAACTACCATAATATGATGCACTTCTTTCTGCATGTACCAACTTTATAACGGGCCGCGTTATATCAAAAATGTTTGTGTAATTTTTCGTAGCTCAAAATACTTTTTGACCTGCACACGCAGAAAAAAGAGCATCATGTTATACTAGTGTAAGAGCATCATGTCAATCATCAATCATAATATTATTCCTATAATCATATTATCGTTCCCAGTGATCATAAAATTACCAGCCAGTATCATGTTTATGATTAGTAGAATCATAATATAATTCATATTTGTCGACAATCATGTTTAATCATATTTTTTCTATGCGTGTAGTAAAAGGGAATCTAAATCAGGTTTTTTGGCCCCTCGAGCATGTGGAAGGAGTTGAAATTAAAAAAAAAAACAATCAAATAACGCCAATTTTGTTATTGATGCAAAAGCCTTAAAAAACGTGAAGATATCCCAAAATCAAATTTTTGTGACGAGCTCTAATATTTAATTTGTATTATTTAAGTGCTTGAGTATAATATCAATACTATTTTAATATCGATTATTTATATTGTTTTTAATTTCCATTAAATTAACCATAATTAAGTTTAAATTGCAATTTAATGTATTCTTAAGAAAACAAAATATCTCTAATACATTATTGTAAAGTTTCCATTTTAATATTAAACAAACACAATAAACATTTTATTGATTAGCTTTCATTTTCATGTCCTTGGTGTGTAGTTAATATTGTAAATTAAATTTAGGTAAATTGTGGCCACTTAATTAGAATAGAAAATGTTTTATTTTTTGTTCGTAATACAATATTTTTGTTTCTTGTCTTAAAAATAAATTTTAGCTAAAATGTTAACAAAATTCGTAATGCTATTGTTGAATTTTAAAATTTTCTACTTCTTCCCCAGCCCCTTTTCTAAATAATATTAATCAATTTTGGTAAAAGCAAAAATGTCAAATTTGTTAAACCCATTAAAACTTCTTGTTTCCCAGCTCTTGCTGTGCAAGTAAATGAATGGGGACTTTTGGAAAAGAAAAACTTTGAACTGCCTTTAAAACTGTCACAAATGTTTATGACAATTACAAAATATTAAAATTTTCAATTAACCCTTAAATTAACAAACACATTAAGAATTTTGTTTTAACATTTTTACGATCCATTTGTTTTTAGGCTGTAAAAATCCTTTTTTTTTTTTTTGGTTAAGTTGAGTTTTGCCATGCTACTTTAGCTAATCCAGACAATAATTTATGGTTTTAATGTCACTTTATAATATGATACTTGTATACCTTTTCTGTTTTACTTTCTTTGGCTACCCCAGTTGAGAATTTGTATTTTGTTTTCCTGTTTGGTTCGTCCTTGATCCATGTTTAAGTCAACGTTAATGCCATAAATAGTTGTTAACGTATGATAAGTTTTTTTTTTGTAACCACCTTTAGAGAAAAAAGTAGTCATTATTATTTGTCAGTTATATTTTGTCTGCCTGCCTGCCTGCCTGTGTGTGTGTGCGTCTGTTAGAACCCTCTGCTTTTGGCTGAGTTTGATTTTTATCAACAATTACTTAATTTTGATTATTAAACATGTGCTCAGGTGGGTGGTTGGTATAACTTTGATATCCCATATTTTTGGGTTTCTGTTATTTTATCATATTGTGATCAACACGAATACGATAAATGTTTTATGTTTGCTTCCGCCAATAGAATAAGAAAATTCATAATTTATTACAAATCGCTGCTAAGGATTTTTAAAAACACCCTATTTATATTTATAGTTTGACTTTTAAAAAGCCTAGAGATTTATTTTTAAAATGTTGGCACATATAATGGGATTATTATAATATTTTTATAAAATTGGCCTTAAAATGTTTAGGGTATGATTATCAATAGATTTTATGCAGTTAGGGTATACGAATTTGTTTCTGTTTAAAATCCGATTTAATACTATTTATACGCTACTTAATAATTAAGGATTGTTACTTTGTTGCTCCATTAAACTTTTCCAAAAAAATATACACACACACGATGCAATCCTTGCCACAACGTACAGTGGGATATATCACAACATATTTGGAAATAATTTTTTACTTACTAGTCCAATTGCAATTCAATTTAGAACAGGCATACGTGACGTAATATCGAGCTTATGTTTGGGCTTTGAACCATCCAACCACCCAAATTTGGGAACTTTGTGCATATATTTGTGCATATTATTAACATATTTGTAATCTTCTGGTAAAGTCTAACAAAAATCTTCTGGTAAATTCTAACAAGATATTGCCATTTGAAAATATTAAATTCCACATATTGTCCGACTTAGGTCCAGTTTTTTGCGAATAGCGGGAAAAAGTCGAGGCATATTTATTTTTTAAAATATTTGTTTTTTAACTAAATAAATTTTTGATTAAAAACAAAAAAATTAATGCAATGTCTTGTTCAACTCAAAAATTTTTCCCCAAAAAGCATCAACAGTCTTTTACCTCCAGATAAACATTTTCTCTCTGAGCATATAAACTGTGCATAGTACTCTGAAGTGTCTTTTTATATAGAATCGAGTTGTGTTAAAAAAAGGTTTGATGTTTATATACTTTCCCCCCCCCCCCCACAGCCTGAAATTTTTACATTCCTATTAAAATTACCCAAGTTTTTGTTCTAACAAGAGTGCTAAATGGGCCTCTTTCTAAAATTGTCGTTACCTACACGTAATTTCATTTCCAACGATACCAAAACACTTTTATGATATGTTTATAACTCCTTAACGGAAAATGCTTTTTATGCAAAAATTTCTTATTATCATTGAAGTTACGTTAAAATTGAATACAATCACTCGTAAAAAGAAATATAAGAAATATTTTCTTAAGGGATAACATTTCAAGAATCCCTGTTAAGGAATTATTAACACTTCATACAATTGTTTGGTATCGATAGAAAGGAAATTATCCGTAGATTATCCGACATTTTTAGAAAGAGGCCAATTTAGCACTCTTGGTCGAACAAAAACTTGGATGATCCTAATAGGGAGGTACAATTTTCAGTTTTTGTTAAAATGTAAATTTGCACTATTCAATAAAATATTTCTTAATAGACATAATCCAATAATTTTTTGGATATTTTCAAATGGGAATATCTCGGGAACTCTTAGAGATAGACAACACATGTAAACATACTGTTTGTAAGCCTCTGCTAACAGATTACAAATATGTTATTTTTTTTAGTTGTTTTTTTTTTTAATAAAAAAAAACTGGAGTGTACTCAAAACTGTGTATGCAAAAAGTTCCCTAGTTTGGGTGGTCATATAGCCACCCCGGGATGATGGAAAGGTACAAAATAAAAACTTAAGCTCGACTGTCTGTTAACAATGTCATTCCAATCGGAACACTAAGTAAGAAATTGTATCAAAATATGTTGTGAATTGTATCCACTGTGCAACGGTTTATGCACTAGAAATTAGTAAACACATTTTCTAAGAATACTCAAATTAGTCCAAAAAACGTTGTAAAATTAAATTGCTAATAATATCATATATTTTTGTAATATTTGTAAAATAAGACTAGAGAAAATAAATCTATTAAATCCACAAACATTTCGTTATATATGAGCTTAATTTTATTTAATTGAAAATAACAAATTTGTCTACTAAAATCTACCAAAAATTTCCTAAATTTTACTAAGAAAAATCACAAAATATGTGCAAATTTTTAAAATGTTTGTTAAAGAGTTTATAACACTACAATTGCCGCACCCTGTTTATATATTTTTTTTTTTTAGAAAAACTATTTGGTTTTATTATAATTTTGTTTTATGTCAAACATCTCTTACTTTGAGCTTGCTAACCTTTTTGTTTAATAAATATATAAATATGACAAACTTCTTTTGTTTTGACCTTTTGAAACATAAAGATGTTTTATTATTTCACCTGTTTAACCAGTCCCAAGTAAACTATGTACCCTATAAACCAGACAAAAACCACTTTATCCCCAAATAAAAAAAGTTTTTTTTTATACTTTTTGCAACAAAAAGAAAACACAAAACATGTACTTAATGTCATGAGTTACAATACACACAATAAAACAAATTTATTTGATTGAAGTTAAACAGGGTATTAACGATTGTGTCTGTATAAGCATCTATCAGGAAACCAAAAACAAAAAAAAAACAAAGAAAAGAAAAGAGCAATATACTCTTAAGTCAACTACCTTTCTCGCCTCCATTTATTCCTATGCTAAACAACGTAATCTTAACATATGAAGTCGTCTTTTTTGTTTCTTTTGCACTTAAAACTAACCAAACTATAATACCAAGTTAAAATATCTAACTATCTTTGGTCTTCCAAAAGGGGGAGGAAGCTTTTTCTATAATTTTTTATTTTTTTTTGCTACATACCATCATCGTCATTATCATAGACAACATTTAAGATGTTATCTATCTATCAGTAAATATACTTACTAACACATACACATGTAGACACATAATTGCATAGGTACGAGGTAATGTGTTATGTAACTACTACTACACCATTTTCAATTCAATTTCATGCTTATCAATTATATTTCATATTTTTTCAGATATATTTTAGAAATTATCAATTGTATATCTGAAATTATCAATTGTTTTTCAGAAATTACCAATTATATTTCAGAAACTATTAATTGTATTTCAAAAATTGTCAATTGTATTTCAGAAATAAACAATTGTTATACAGAAATTAACAATTGTTATACAGAAATTATCAGTTGATTTTAAGAAATTATTAATGTATTTCAGAAATATTAAAATTTATTTCAGAAATTATTTATTGTATTTTATAAATAGTTAAACATTTTTCTTAAGTATTTCTGAAATAAAATTGATTATTTCTGAAATACAATTATTTCTTATACACAATTAATAGTTTCTGAATACAATTGACAATTTCGGAAATAAAATTAATAATTTCTGAAATACAAATAATAATTTTTGAAATGCAATTGATAATTTCTGAAGAACTATTGACAATTTCTGAAATAAAGGGTGTTTTTATAGAACTTTGAAATGGAATAAAACAAAGATTAATTTATTAAATATGACTTCTGGCATATGACAGCCACACGGCTGGCTCATACGTAGTCTAATCTGGAGGTCCAATTTTCGATGACTTTTTCCAACATTTGTGGCCGTAAATTGGCAATAACGCGGTGACCTCCAAGAGGTCAATCGCGGTGACCTCCAAGAGGTCAATCGTGTCGAGCTTATCGGCGTAGACTAGCGACTTTACATATCCCCACAGAAAATAGTCCAGCGGCGAAAAAGTCAGTAATCATGGCTCTATAGCGGTCTTCATTGACTGTAACGTTCTCCCTAGCATCGTTTTTTGAAGAAGTACGGACCAATAATTCCACCAGCCCATAAAGCACACCAAACAGTCAGTTTTTCTGGATGTAACGGTGTCTCAACATACACTTGAGGATTATCATCACTCCAAATACGCCAGTTTTGTTTATTGACGTATCCATTTAACCAAAAGTGAGCTTCACCGCTAAACAGAATTCGCTTAGTAGTGCGTATTTCGAACAAAACCATGATTTTCAAAATAAATTTGCACAATTTGAAAGCGTTATTCAGGCGTCATTCTATTCATGTTGAAGTACCAAAACAAACTAAACATAAATCACTTGACAGCTGACAAAATTTCCGCCAGTTAAAAAAGTGTTGCCAACTTAAAGTTTTATACCTGTATAAAAAACAACCTTTTCAATAGATAAAACTGAAACGCAATTTATGGTTTCTGAAATACAATTGATAAATCTGAAATACAATTGATAATAACTTCTGAAATACAATTGAAAATGGTGTAGTATGCGTAATGTCTAAGTAACAAATGTTAATGTTTGTAAGTGTAAAGATGAAATAGGAAAATCTCTTTCAGGGTTTAAATTTTAGCCTTATTTGTGGTTTGTTTGTTTTTATTTCTAACATTTTTTTTTTTTTCTTACTTTCTGTAATTTTTTCATTTATGCTTTCTTTTTTTTCTATTTAAAACCTTTTATATCATGTTTTTTTTTTTCCTGTCATATCTTCTAGGCAATGTAAATGCAAGTAAAAGTAAAAATGGAATTCTTATGTTTGGCTAAGTCTAACGTTAAAAAAAATGAAAAAGGTTTTTTCCCCATCCGTTTCCTTTTTGTATACATTAATGTCTGAAAGTGTTTTAATGTGTGTTTGTGTGTGTGTGTTTGAGTGTAAATATTGTTGATCAGTTAACATTATCATCATCAACATCATTATTATCTACAATTTAATAGTATAAGCTTAAGTTTGTTAGCTGGTTTTATTATATATTTTTGTCGGGTTTTCTTATTATGTTGGAGGAAATACTGTAAAAGCCGGAATTACTTATAGCCAGCGCTGCCAACTTTGACGATTTGTCTCTATTTTGACGGTTTTTGAAGTGAAATATGATAAAATGACAATTTTTTATATTTTATTTTTATTTTATTACTGCAACTAGCCAAACTTACAAAACATATACATACATATAGAATATTATATTGTTAAATTTAATATTAAGTTTTAAGATATTAATCTGAAAATATCCTAGCTATACTTTGTGTTACACTTAATCCTGTGGTTTTGACCGTTGTACACATCTAATATTATCATCATAGGAAACGAACGAGTGGGCTACAATATTGGCGTGAGCCCATAATCTTTCGAAATGCTAATTTGCTAATTTTTCAATAGTAGTTCTGACAGTATCTATATTGAGCTCGCGATATGTACGCATTTACGATGTTTCTAAAAGTTCTGTTTTGAACACGTTCAATTATATCAATTGTTGTTGGTTTGGCTCGTAACCAAAGTTGTGCTCCATAAGCCCAAACTGGTTTTAGAACTTCTTTGTAAAAAACTAGTTTGTTTCGTGGATTGAAAGTGGAGAGAATCTTCTTTAAGAAATTATAGGTTTCCTAGTTTTATTTCCAGTTCGTCTTTTTTTTTGACGTGGGAACTCCAACTTAATTTAGAGTATAGTGTTATACCTATATATTTACTTGTTTACGAATAGAGTATTTGGGATTTTTAAATATAAAGAGGAGTGTATGTTTTTTGTTTGACAGAGAAATTTACAAGTGTTGTTTTTGTAGAATGTATGGTTATTTCCTATTTAGAGGCCCAAAGATAAAAGTAGTTAATTGTGGTTTGAAGATACTTTGCCGCTTCTTCCGACGTGTTACCTACAGCTAATAATGCTGTGTCATTTTCGAACGTTGCAATTTTTGTGTTTGGCGCAATTGGAGTGTCATATGTATATAGTAAGTATAAATGTGGCGTCCTTGCGGGACGCCAACTCTTATTTCTTCGATTTGAGAAAACTCTTGTTATTGCCTTACTTGAAAGTATTTATTTTTAAGATATGAATCTAAACCATTAAAGACTGACCCCCAATTCCTTTGTCAAATATCAATGAAACTTCACACATACAATATTTTAGGTGTTTGTATTGATAATGAACTTTTTTGATTTTCCTTGCCTGGGACTTACGCATTAATCACTGATATTCAATAATTCCTCCATGTTTTTTGAATAAAATATTTTTGATATGATCTTCCACATAAAACTCTTCATTTTTACTTGAAAACAATCGTTATTTCAAGTAAGGTCAATAAAGCTGTAAAATGCGTATCTTAATGGCCATTTCACAAAATCATACCTATAACCCAGGTTAGTAGGACGCAACAGATAAATATGTTTTTAACTATATAGGGGTCACGTAAGCCTCTAAGGAGCCAAGAAATTTTTCCGATTTTTCACTTCCCAAATATTTCAGAGCCATTTTCGAGCAGTTTTTTCGACTGTCTAAATTTGCAGACTTTTGAACCGCTAACTACCCCCTGGTTACATTTTATTAAAAAAATAGTTTAAAGAAGTGTTATGCTTTCTCTACCTGTTTCTGAAAATTAATTTACGATACCTCTCACCAGGATTTAGCCATATTATTAAATTCCCGTTAGTCCGTAATGAGTTAATAGATAACCATAATTCACTTAATTTCATATATTTTCCAAAGTAGACCTCTTTTCACAACTTTATCGAATGCTTATGATCAGAGTACGTATTTGCTGTTCCTTTTCATTTCATCTCCACGTACAATGTTATATGTTTTCTGTTTTAGTTTTTACATACACACGAAAGATAAAACAAAAAATGTTTTCATTCCATGTGTTTCCATTTGAAAATAAACCTTGCATCTCATTCTCATGCGTATGATATGATCGTTTTATTTACTTGTTTCTCTTTCATAGAATGAAAAGGGAATCGTAAATAATTTGGTGAGGTTTTAACATTGAAAAAAAAAAATATTATATATATGCTGAATATGATACTTATTTGTTCTTTTTCACAATTCTGCAAAATTAATAAAATGGATAAAGACTTTAAAAATTGTATTATTGTTAATTGGAATTTAAAAATATACAGTGACCAACAATACACGTTCAATATTATTGATAAATATTTTTTTGTCAATAAATTATTTCAAAATAAAATATTGTATCCTATATTTGTAGTTTATCATATAAAGAGGAATACAGACGTTAAATAGTATTGATAAGTTTAGGGTTATTTACAAACAAAATGAATTGGTGTTCCCTATATTGGAAGTTAATCAAATAAATTAAAAAATTCAAAAAAATTTTTAATTTGCTATTTCATTAATGACACGTTTCCAATGTTTGCTCTAATAAAACCGGTTTAATTTTGCTAGTTTACCTGTTTGATTTTAAAATTTCTTGAACCAAAGTCAAAATAACGCTAAAATACCGAAACGAAGATGTATAACGTTATTTTGTTGATTAAAAAAAATGTAATGGGAAGTTTTTTAAAAAAAGCCCTGTTATATCAGAAGGCATATGCCACCATTGGAATCGTAATTTCAAAACTATCATATCGGCATTGATGTGGGCGTGGTAAATTCCCCGTCAAAAAATGTATATCTCAAATATAATATCATATCTCTTTTGATGTAGACCGTGTTAAACACTAACAACATTTTAAATAAAAAACTAGGTAATATTAAAAAAAATCATATATTTATTATACTTCAATGAATTAAAAAGTTATTATCACAAAAAAATAAAAAATAAGTATATAATACTATGCAGATAAATAAGTATATAATACTATGCAGATACTTCAATTTAGAAAAACATCAATTGCCATTCAGAAAAGAACAATGCATATTGCGAAAAACATTTTTAAAAACTATATATTTATTATAATTCAATGAGTTCAAAATTATTATCACAAAAAAAAAAATATAAATAAAAAACTACGCAGACACTGTTATTTAGAAAAACATCAACAAAAAATACAGCCGTCAACGTGGTATGGATATTTTCAACAATTGAGTCATTTTCATCACTTGTCTCATCGTCCCCCATAATTTGGTCTACCTGTAGTTCTTGTAGGATTTTGCCAACTTTTATAACGTTGGCACCATTATCCGTTGTAGTAGAATAAATTTGATGTAATTCGATAACGTACGATTTAAGACACTTTAAAATTTCATCTTTCAAGTAAGATGCCTTATGTCTTTTTTGTAAATGGATCATTCCTAAAAAAAATAAATAAATATATTTTTTTAAGGTAAAATGCATTTCAAAAAATCCACGGTTCGGACCGCTGTATTTAAAAAACATAATAAATAATGTGTTAATAATTTATAATTATTCCGTTGTCAAATTCCTTTATGGAACTCTTTCGGAATCCAAAGGTATGAATAAAAATCTAGAAAAAAAGATTTACATAAAAATATATACAATTGTGGTTTTTAAATTACATTTGGAATTTTTTGCAAATCAAATGCAATTTTTTGAATTTAATGTCTGATTTTTTAAAATGTAACCGTCATTAAAATATAGTAAAAGTTTAGTTAACCGTTCACGAAAATCGATTTGCTAAAAACAAAATTTTTTACTAAAATTTGTAGATTTAAAAATTTGTTTAACCATCCTTTGCCATTTTTTACATTTAAGATAAAAAAATGAAAGATATTAAAAAAAAGAAAATAAAAATTCTAAGAATTGTTTAAAAATTGTATAATTTTGAATGTAAGGTGCTAATGCATATTGTATAATTTTTCATGTACTGTATATTTATTCCAAGTATACTACGATCTAGTCTTGTCGCAATGTCCAGTTTTAGTGACACCATTTCATTTCTAACTTTACGTTTTATACATTCCTGAATTTTAGTACTGGATGACTCCAGTACCTTCACAATATTCCTTGAATTTAAATTGGTATCAAATGCCTCTTCTAATGGTGAGATTAAAGTTTTAAAATAATCACGATCGTCAAATATGCGGAATGGCAAATTTCTAACCGCAACTAAACCCACACAACATTTTAAAAAATAATTTTTGTCAATATTTATTTTTACCGAGACTTTAGGTTTTTTTTTAATCGAACCAACACTACATTCATCATTATTTGCTCTTTTTTTGAAATCACAATATCTTTTTTATGAACAAGTTTATAGTGTCGCAAAATGTTGTTTTTGTTTGTACCACTTAATTTTTTTTTGCACTCAGTGCACTCTAATTTATTTTCATTTTCGAAAACAGTATAGTAATTCATTTTGATTAAATTTTATTACACGTGCCGTGCCACTCGCGTTAAAGGTCAACTAATAAATGTTCTAAAACTATGTTCCTATTGTCTAAACCTATGTTCCTATTTACTTATGAAACAAACTATGTTTCACTAATGAGTCCAAAAATTTGTATAAAATAACTGTACAAACTCAGAGACAAGTACTCAAACAGAGAAAAGCAATCAAACAGGTAAACTTCAAAAATTAAACCGGTTTTATTAGAGGAAACATGGCATTAATGGTATAGCTTTTTTAAAATTTTTATTTCGGTGAATTAAAATTGATCAATACATTAATTTTGTCAAAAGATTTAAAAAATTAAGCACATTTTATATTTCATTTACACTAGATAGCAAAACACTTGTTTTGCCAAAACAAGTGGAAAAGAATAAAGAAGTATTGGAATGGAATAAAGAGCTTTAATACGTGTTTTGGCAAAACTTATGTTTTGCTATCTAGTGTGAATGCCGTATTGCATGAATATTTTTTATATCGCAATAATATATATGCATTTTTAATTTAATTTATTAATTTTTATACATCAAAATTACAACAAATTTTGAAAAAAAAACAAATTTATTAATATTGCCCATACACATTCCAATATGTCACTGAAAAAACAAATTAAAAACATTTTTTTGAATTTTTTTAATTTAATTGATTAACTTCCAATATAGGGAACACCAATTCATTTTGTTCGTAAATAACCCTAAACTTATCAATACTATTTAACGTCTGTATTTCTCTTTATATGATAAACTACCAATATAGGGTTCAATATTTTATTTTGAAATAATTTATTGAAAAAAAAATATTTATCAATAATATTGCACGTGTATTGTTGGTCACTGTATATTTTTAAATTCCAATTAACAATAATACAATTTTTAAAGTCTTTATCCATTTTATTAATTTTGCAGAATTGTGAAAAAGAACAAATAAGTATCATATTCAGTATCATCAACAACATAAAAAACATTGTGAAACGCATTCACATTTTTTTTTTGTTCACCCTTCTTTTTCAAGAAGAGAAAATATTTTTTTTTTTTTCAATGTTAAAACCTCACCAAATTATTTACGATTCCCTTTTCATTCTATGAAAGAGAAACAAGTAAATAAAACGATCATATCCAGTGTTGCCGAAAGTGGGCATTTATGCCCAAAAGTGGGCATAAAAAATGTAAAATTTATGAGTTGGGCGGATTTTGGACATTATTTTTGTTTGCGGCATATTGATATTTTTTTTTCTTTTTTTTCTATTTTTTTTTACATATTGCCGTTTTGACATACTGAGTTTTTTTTTACATTTTGCCGTTTTTACATTTTTAATTTACGTAATCCGCTGGCGGGTTATTAATTATGAACGACGTCAAAAATTACTCAGTGGCACTGTACTCTGTGCTTCTTCGCGTATTTTCTCAATGTGTTTAGTTTGTTTATTTTCTGTGAATGTTTGTGCAACAGCGTGGAAATAGTTGAAAAGCAATGGATAAGTAAGTAAAAACATTATTTCATGAGTAATTTGCATTTATTAATAAAAATCTATTGTAGGTTCATAACAAAAAAATTTAAAATTAAACCAACAGAAAACAGTGATGAGGAAGAAGCTCCCAGGTAAATTTGTCATCAATCAAGCATGATGTGATTAAATAATTCGTTTTTTCTCACAGCTCTGCCAATAACAAAGCTGAAACATCGCAAAACATAAAAAGAAAAATAAGATCGGAATGGCTGACCACGTTCGAATGGCTGCAGGAAAAGGATGGTTCAGCATTTTGTGTTGCGTGCTCAAAGGCATTAACTACGCATTTATCCCATTTAAAGAGCCATGAAAAGACTGCTTTACACGTCCAAAACTATGCCACCCAAAAAAGACTTTAAAAATCCAGACATTTTTTAACAATGAGCAAAAGAAGAAAGCGGATCAGGTGAAAAATGTGGAATTTACCCTTGTTATGTTTTGCATAACGCACAATTTGCCGTTCCTACTAATGGACTACCTGCCTGCATTATTAGTTGAATGCTGCCCAGACTCTGCAATTGCAAAACTTGTGCATTGCGGAAGAACGAAGGCCACCGAAACAGCGGAGAACATTGGTAAGCAAGCAAGCAATGGAATAATATCCATACTACAAAAAAAAGTTTTCTTTAATTGTGGACGGAGCAACAGATGTTTCATGTAAGAAATGGTTTGTCCTGATTGCGCGTTACGTTGATCAGGCGAATGAAATTCAAGATAAGTTTTTGACACTGCTAGAAATCACTAAATCAGATGCTCAGTCCATATATAATAAAATAAAAGAATATTTTGAGTCATGCAAAATTCCATTGCAAAATTTGATTGGCTTAGGTACAGATGGTGAAAATGCTATGTCTGGCGATGTTGGTGGTCTTAAGGCCTTATTTATGAAAGAAGTAGATTTATTTTATATAAAATGTTCGTGTCATGCCTTACATCATTGTTCAAGTTATGCCACAAAAAAACTGCCAAAATCGATTGAAATTCTTTGTCGCCAAATCTAAACTTTTTTTGCACGTAGCCCGAAGCGTATTAACGAACTCAAAGAGTTTCAGGAATACTGCTCAGTCGCACCCCATAAAATATTAGGGATAAGCAATACTCGGTGGCTATCACTTGAAGGAGTTGTTGCAAGAATAATTGAGCAATGGGATAGCCTAAAATTGTATTTAATTTCATGTTTTTATGAAGTACAAGGAATTTCTGCTGGAAGCATTGCGGAGGAAATGACAAGCGAACTCAAATGCTATTTTTTATTTTTGACCTATATTTTACCAATTGTTAATAACCTGAACAAGGAATTTCAAGCGGAAAGTTCACGTTTGCCCTATTTGTATTCCAGCATTAAATCAAATTTTCTATTAATATTGAGCAATTTTATTAAAAAGGAAGCGATTAACAATAGAGACATAGATATAGACTATAATAATAAAATTTATCAGATTGAAATTTCAAAAATATTCATAGGGATCAAAGCTGAAAGTTATATGGAAAATTATTTAAAACAAGAAGAAAAATTAAACGTAAAATCAGCTGTTTTGGATTTTTATATTGAAATTTTAAATCAAATCAACAAAAGAATAGATTTTAGAAGTGACAGTGTAAAATTACTAAATATAATAACTCCACCAAAAGTTATGTCCAATGAAGACTTGTCAATACTGTCCCTCGTTTTGAAATTCCCTAGGCTTGTAGAGTGCGACTCCGATTTGATTGTAACGGAGTGGAATCTGCTACGTCTCAGCGAAACAACACTTTGCTCTGAATTAAACATTAACGCCTTTTGGGGAAAAGTCGCCTCTATTAATAACGCCCTTAATCAAAAATGTTTTGATAATCTTACAAATTTCATTTTTAAACTGCTTTCATTGCCACACAGTTCTGCCGCTGCTGAACGCAAATTTTCAAATCTTTCGTTAATAAAAACAAAACTACGCAATAAACTTGAAATAAAAACAGTTAACAGTGTTATGCTTTGTAAGGAACTAATTAAAAACAATAAACCACACTATGTCTGGTCCGCAAAAACAGATCTACATATATAAAGCATAATTTTAAATAATTTTATAAAAAACAAAAAAAAAGACTGAATTTTTGATTTTTTGTAATGTATTTAATACATATAATGAGTTCCTTGATATTTATTTGAATTGTTTTTTAATTTTATTTTATATAAGCTTATATAACCAAAGCACAACTTTAACTAATTTTATAAAAACAAAAAAAAAAGACTGAATTATGGGTTTTTGTTTAAATGTATGTAATTTGTTTTTTTTTTTTTTTTTTTTTATGTTATTCATATACAAATTTTTTAAAAAAATACATATTTTTATAATAAGTACAAATTTTAAAAAAAAAATACAAATTTTTAAAACAAAGAAAATTTTTTTAAAAAAATACAAATTTAAAAAAAAAAGTTTTTTATTTTTCCAACATCTTCATGCTGCAAAAGAGTATACTTTTCAGCATTTGAAAAAGTGAGGAGTAAAAAAGAAAAAAAAGGTCCTAACTTTTAATATAACGTCAGGGTATACTATTCTTTTTCAACTATTGAATTTTTGGGCCTAAATTGTTGATTTTGGGCACTTTTTAGTGGAAATTTGGGCGGAAAAAAAAATTTCAAACGGCAACACTGATCATATCATACGCATGAGAATGAGATGCAAGGTTTATTTTCAAATGGAAACACATGGAATGAAAACATTTTTTGTTTTATCTTTCTTCTGCGTTGATACAAGAAAAACCAAAAATGAACAGTTCGTGGTTTCAAATACGTACCCTGCTTATGATACCTCAATAAATGCAGCTGAACATCTTTTTGTTTTCAAATGCTTTGTCTAGTGTGTTTGTTATTCGGTGGATTTTTGCAATGGTTGAATGTTTTTTTTCGAATCCCAAATTGATGATAAAATGACGATTTTACAAATTTTATTGTATGGAACATGAGGATTTTTAAAAATTTGGATATTTTGAAAGTTTTTTTGTTAAATAAGTTCAATTTTATTTAAAACCCACGAAAATCGAAAGGATTTTTTTATATATTTTTTGAAGACAAATTCGAAAATTAGAATTTTTCAAGGATATAAATCATTTTAGCTTCGAAATTACTAATAATATTATTTTCAGTGCTTTTAATTACAGCTTAAAAATGTTTTTTTTTTTTTTTTTTAACCCAATATTTTATAAGCCCAAATTTTGTGAAACCTATTCTCAACAAAAAAAAAAATTATACGACTCGATATTGTTTCTTGAAATTTCACAAATTTGCAAATAGGTCGAAGATATTACCATTTTTTTCTGTTTAATGTGTTTTGAAAGTTGTGTGCTTGAAACTGGGAGCGTTAGTAAAGCGTGTGTAATAAGGGGATCTAAAATGGTGTAATTACTACAAATAAAGTGATTAGCACGAAGTTTTGACGAAACTTTCCAGGGACTGACGATTTTTGACTTTTCCCCCTTCTGAAAATGATGATTTTGACGATTTGTTCGCAAAAATTGAAGATTTTTCAACAAAATGGGTTGGCAGCACTGTTCACAGCTTGTTTTTTTTTTTTTTTTTTGCTTACATTCCTAAAATATATCTATCTATGTATGCGTATGAGCACATTTATAAACTTATATATGATTTTTGTGTTGAACATGTCAAACGTTTTAAATGTAATTCCTATTTATATGCCGCAGTTGATGACTTTAAGATGTTTTTTCTATAGATGTTAGCGTGCACTTATATATGTGAGATTATGTTTGTATTATGTATGGTTAAGCTTTCGAATCCTTAATATTGCTAGGAAAATAGACTTTTACCATCAAATACAAATGTAAAATGAATAAACTCAAACACACACATGTGTGTTCATGAGTTTTAACTGAACTCCAGTACACAGAGAACAAATAAGAAATTCATTGTGACAACTGAATGGTTGGATTGAATTTTTCAATATATCAGTTTATGTGGACAGACATTCGATTAATGCAACAGAATTTCGATTGAAACAATATATTTAAATTGTGCCAGGAATACATTTGATTGCGACAACTAAATAATTCCTTTTTTACAACTAAACTATTCAGTTGAGACTGTCATAATTAACCTGTTTTTATTTTCCTCGGTCGCTACATTTAACTATTAAGTTGGAATAAGAAATTCGGTTGACATAATGAATATGTTTTCTCTGTGTACACACGCACACATTTTAGAATATGAGAATTTGTGTATAAATGTTTCAGTAAAACTAAAACATTTTAGGTTGTCTGTTGCGTTTATGTTTGTTTTCATTAAAGTAATGTTCATTTATATCAGTGAGTACATAGCAGAAATGGAATATTCAAGTTTTAAAATAGTACTAAAATGTTGATAAAATGTCGAACTGTACTGAATTTTTACATAAAAAACTAGAAATATTTTGAAGTTCTTCTCAAAATGGTTGCTACTACGCTCCGATAGCATATTTTTCACTAAAAATAATTGAGAAAAACTCGTTTCAAATTATCCTTATTATAAGAATTATTTTGTTTTGTAAATACCTCTAAAAATCAAGGAAACTTTCATATTTTCAACAACCTATTTGAGTCTTAAAAAGTACTAAAAAGAACACAAAATACTGAATTTTCCATCTCTGGAGTGTATTCTATAAAATTGTGACTCGGTTATATTCTTTCTTATTCACGCTATACAAAATAGAAATAACTAGGGCAAGGAATTTCATGCACTTTGCTTAATAATGAAAGCGCAAATTCTGATCTGCTATGCAATCAAGCGAGATCCGTGTGTTCCAACGTACATAGACGTGAAAATCTCCTTTAAGAACATCATCTTCAGGCTAAAGTTCTTTCTGCTCCTCGAGCTAGTAAGAGCTTTTAGTCATTCGTTATAAGAGTACTGCTATTTAATCCCAACTCTTATAATATATGACCAAATATTCACTGAACCTGTTGATAAGGCTATCCTCTTGGCTAGAATGTTCGCGCAGAATTCACCTCTACCTGAAAGCGACCAACCTTGATTTTCGCAAGAGTATCGTGTGCTATGCCTAAGATATTCTACCGAGCTCGTGCAGTTAAAATGGTTCAGCAGGGCCGGTTGGCATACCGACACTGGTGCTGAAGTAGTGCTCTTCGACGATCGCCCATTGGCTAACCTTTTTAGCTTTTTCGTATCATGCGGGTTTCATTTCATGCTGGAAGGTAGACAATGTTCAGCTAGTCCTTAAAAAATGTGCGGCTAGTAACCTTGAAAACTAATGCCCAATCGCAAATCTGCGCTCTTGAAGGTGATGGAATGCAATGCCGTATCCAGGTATTGCTTTTGGGGGATCTAACATTTTCTTTCAGAATTTTTCACCAATATTTTTGTTTTAGGCAGATTCCAAATGACACATTTAATCACGACCTGACTACGCAAATCCCAATGTTATATGTTATGTGTTCTGGGGCAAGAAATTTCGTTGGAATAAGCATGTTTTTCAGGTGTCGAAATAAGCATTGAATTGCCACAGTTTTTTAAATCGGTTTAGAACTCATTCACCTCATTTGATCTCCTTAGTATATATATATATACGTTGAGAGTTGTGTAGTTCATGAACTTCAATTTAACTAGTCTTTACTTTAAACTAGTTAGCTAGTTCGCAATATTCAGCCCTTTTCGTGCTGTTTTGTCATTTGAGTGATATTTATTTTCTTTATGTTGCTTTTGAGTTTAATTTTGTTTTTTTTTTTTTTATTGTTTAAAAGAAGTGTCTAGTATGATTAATTTCCTTCAAAATCATCAAACAAACGATCTAACGAACAATTGAACGACATTGTCAACGATAGATTGAGGTAGAAGAGCGACCAAGTTCATTGGAGCCATTGAACTAGAAAGATCGTTCACTCAAACGAACTAGATTGTCCAAGTCTATATATACCACATATATCCGACTGAAGATGGAATACAACTCCCATATATGGCCAGGAGCTTCAAAGTCTAATTTGGACCGTTTTCAACGGAGGACATTGGCGCTTATCAATTACATAAGGGTATCCAACTATATTGACTCATTGGAACATCGTCGGAATGTGGGTTGTATAACAATATTCTATTCATATTACCAATGGAGGTGTTCTACACAGAACTTATCCCAAGAGCCCGAGTTTTCGTTCGCAACACCCGCTTATCTAGTAGATCGCATTCGCTTGTTGTCGATTGTACACATCCCCTTACACGTAATATTCGTTTATCTGTCGAACTTGCCGTAGTGAAATAAACTTCCCTCAGATGTGTATCTTGAGAACTACAACGTTAATAAATTCAAGTATAATGTCCATAAGCACTGCTTCATCTTTCCGCCTCCTCATATCATATTTTCAATACAATGCACTAAATTGGTAAGGAACATCCCCTGAGAGACGGTTAAACCCCAATTTAAAATATATTAACTAAAAAATTCGAACTATGTCGTTATATTTCCAAAAGAAACTTATTGTAATGATTTTCTTCGTGTCAGCAAACTTTTTCAAATGTTAAAATGATGTTTCTTAAATCAATATATAAAACTGTATCCATATTATAGTTTTTTTTGTTAACAAATTGAAAAACTCTACAAATAAATAAAAACAACAAAATTTTCATTAAAAAATCTCAAAATAATTACTAAAATTGAAAGTAAGCTAAGACATGCCTTTTTATCAAAATATGCTAAAATATGTAATTACAAATCAATACCATTTTGTTCCAAATTTGACGACTCGGATAAATATTTAGTCCATATCACGTTTGCGATGCCGAGAAAAAACATGTATTTGCAAGAAATTCCTTGCTCTAGAAAAAATAACACTTTCGTTGTTTATATATGTAGAATATAGGAATATGTTTGCCTGTATGTGTAGTAGATATTTATTTATAAAACCTCTTTTTGTTTGTATAAATTTTTTCTGTTTGCTTATTTAACCTAAAATCATCTATTTACTTCATTTTTATTTAGAATGAAAATCTACCACAAAACATTCCCAACAAGGCCGTGTGCTTTAAATTGTATGTTTTGCCAAATATTTCCTTTTTAGAATACAACATTTGAAGAAATTGAGGATTCTTGTTGTTTTTTTTTTCTGTGTTTTTGAAAATTATGTGAGGTTATCTTTTGTGAATTTTAATATAAGTTGATATTAAAGCCAAAATGACAAAATAAAAAAAAAAAAAAATACTGAAAACAAAGGGGTTTAAGATCCTTAAGACACATACAAGAACTTTTGACATTAACATACACACAAGTATTAAATAATATAGATTTGTTAGGCCATTAAGATGTTGGAATTTTTCAATTCTTTTTTAAAGAGGTTGTAGTAAAAAATTGAATGTATGTTTTTTTTTTTTTTTTTAATAAATATTTTCATAACTACTCTTGGAAAATAGAGAAATGAACCAAAAATAATATCATCATAAGAATTTTTCAAACATTTAAATGGTAACCTAATCGATGCATATATCGGTAAGGATAAAGTTTTTTGCTCTTACTTCGGTAACGGTATTTTAGGGGTAACGATATTTCAATTATTTCGGTAACTGTTTTTTTATCGTTAACGGCATATCACTTATTTCGGTAACGGTATTTTAGTGATAACGGTATTTCAGTTATTTCGGTAACGTCATTTTAATGATAACGGTTTTTAAGTAATTTCGGTAACGGTATTTTGAGGGTAACGTTATTTTAGTTATTCAGGTAAAGACAGTGCACTTTCACATTTTTAGCCCTATTGTGCGCGAATCCAAGCTAGTTTATGATGAAAATTTGAGAAACATATTTCTATTAAAAGCAATTATTTTTTCTGATCTTGCCATATTATTTCGGTAACGATATTTTAAGGATAACGGCATTACAATTATTTCGGTAACGGTATTTTAGCGATAACGGTATTTTAAATATTTCGGTAACGGTATTATAAGGGTATTGGTATTTTGGTTATATCGGTTACGGAATTTTACGGATAACGGTATTTCAATTATTTCGGTAACGGTATTTTAGCGGTATTGCCTGCCATATCTGATATAAAGAGACCACAAAAAATACCTCTTTACCAGACCTGGATATTTTGTCTACAATAATTCAAAATTTATCAATATGGGAGTGTTACTCTATACGTATACGGGGTTTGTAGTGGCCGAAGTAGGAGTAATTTCAGTTTGAAAAGGCAAAAAGGTCCCTAGGGACCTTCTCACTCATCGGAGGGTTAAATGCTCTTCCTGGGCGTTTTGATCTTATGGTTAGCAGTTCGATTTTAAGCTACGAACACATCAACTTAGAAGAAAAATAATATGTATGGGTTTTCTATCCGTAATTGAGGCCGCCTTAGGTGTTCCCAAAGCACTTAACCCCACCGAAGTAAAATAACATAACAGGGCTGTGAACTTAAAGCATTAGCGATGTTTAACAACTCTCCCTCCATCTCTAAAATTAAACATTTTGCGCAATGACAATGTTGCCATATTTGAAGAACTTTATTTTTCGAGACATTTCACACCTTCTCAATAAAGAAAACTACTCATTGATTACGAGGAAGAATTTCCTGAGTGGCGCTTATTTAAAAAAAAAAGAAATTAAATTGTTAAATGAATTAAATTACTTTGACAGAAAACATATGGCATATACTATATTTTCAGTGAAAAAAAAGTAAAAAAGTTTTTTTTAACTTTTTTTCAACAAAAATAACAATAATTTTGTTGTTTTTATTTTTTCTTGCAAAAATAAACTTTTTTTTTACTTTTAATTTTTCGAGCAAAAATAAAAGTTATTTTCTGATTTTTATCTTTTTGGGCAAAAATAAAAGTCATTTTTTGATTTTAAATTTATGATAATTAAAATAGGAATTTTTTGTATCGTTATTTTTATCGTGATTCCTCATATTTTAATCAGTTTGTTATGAGCTTTTCAAAAATCAAAATAAATTATTTTAGTGAATTTTTGAAAATAAAATTAACTTTTATTTTTGCTCGAAAAAAATAGAAGTCAAAAACCAACTTTTATTTTTACTCAAAAAAATAAAACTCAACAAACAACAACAAAAAAATAATAGTCAGAAACTAACGTTTTTTCTACTCGAAAAAATAAAAGTTAAAAAATAACTTTTTCATTTGCTCGAAGAAATAAAAATCCGAAATTAAAAAACCAGAGCATTTAATGAATGACTTCTCCACAACGATGAATATGGTATGCTTGAGTTAGATCTCCGACATTTGCCTATAAAATATCTTCAATAAAACCAAAAATAATTTATAAAAAGAATTCATAAAGTTAAGCGAAGTCTCTTCTTTAAAAAAGAAATGTACATTGTTGGTACAGGATACGTTTAAAGGTCAGCATTTTAATTTAAAAGCGTGAATGCGATGTTTGATAAAGAGCTGTATCCTATTTGAATTGAAACTTATTTAAAACTAGTTTTTGTTTGTTGAATATTCCTTAACACACTCTTCAGATCGCATTTATTTATTTTTAGATTTCGAACCAATAAAATACTCTTTAATCCAGAAACAAGTAGTATTATTATTCCCGTAAATATTAAGTAAAATTATTTATTATTTATATAATACTATAAAATAATATATTTGCACATTTCCTACAATAATTAATTTTTATTTTAAAAATACAACTACTTTTCATAGTCATATTCTCATTATAATGATGCATATTAGCCGGATTCATGTAATGTCGTATATAGTGTAAACATCGCATTTTTATAAAATTAGTGTCACAAATGTTTTGCAACCCTGAAAGTTTATTATACAATTTGTTCTGTTTTCCTATTAAAATGTTTCAAACAAAAAAAAAAAAATAAACAAAAAATTAATTATTCATAACAAAATATTTTATTTTATAAAAATAGGAATACTTTTCGAAAGAATAATTTTCGAAAGAGAAAACTTACGAAAATTGCTGTATTTTGAAAGTCTGGTGTTGAAATAAAAAGGCACGATTTAATACTTCAAATATATATATTTAATTATAAATTTCCTAAAATTTATTAATGACAATGGTTTAGCTGCAATATCTAAGATGGACGAAAAAAGAATGACGATGTGATTTTTATATCTCTGACAGCTGCATACACAGTGATGCCAGATGTGTATTACATTAAAGATGTTAGATATACAAGATGCTACATTGTACTTTGGATACTACAAAAATGATCCAACAATATACGCTTTGTGTACTTATACACCAAATACGAAGCTTATTATGAATCCCCCATTATGTTTTTCAAAATATTATATAAAATGAACAGAAATTAATACAATTATAATGTTGCAAATGGCAACAGTTGTATGGTTCAAAAATATATTTGAGGAATTTCAAAAAATTTCAACACTCAACTAAAAATGTTAAAACTTTTTTTTTGTATTGCATTTTTTAGCAAGCTAATTCCTTTCCCTTTAATCATTTATCTTTAACGGAGCAAAAATTATAGCGGTTTTAAGTTTTAAGCAAATTAAAAATATTAAAATTTCAGGTTTTGCTTGGATTCAATTAAAGCTACATCAATTTATAGATATTATTGTGTTTAAAATATATCGTGAGGTCCATGATACATCACAACTGGATTTGAACGAAGGTATTCAATTTTGGTTAATTTTTTTGTGTACACATACTCCATGGAGCCCATAACACATCCCCATATTCAGTTTTCAAATTCTCAAAACCTGACGATTTTTCACAGTTTTCATTAAAAAAAAAATTAAAAAGATTGAAAAAGTTTAAACCGTTTCCAACCCTGATTAAAAGTAATGTATGTATTTTTTCGATATGGATAAGAAAAGACAATATTTTGGATGATGTGTGCATTTTGATTATGTAATTTTATATATTTTCTGTTCATGGTAATTGGTTATTGCACTGCGAAATTGGGTTACTAAATTGGGATAAGATTTAAATATTTATTGTAGATTTTTAAGGAAAGATTCAATAATAAAATATGAATTTGAAGAAAAAGAAAAAGAAAAAGAGAAAGGGAAATAAATAAGTTTAATTGTTCTGATGATGAATTTTAAGTACCCGGTTAAAAATTAACATATATGCATCCGTTTATGAACATATATGAAATCATTTCTGGTCATATATGAAGATATTCGAGGTCATACATGTCCATATACCACCACAATTCATATGTGCACATATGAGTTCATATGCGATCGCACGGTCTCTCATATGAACCTATATGAATCATTTATGAACAGGAATGAATCATATATGGATACATATGAATCATGTATAAAGCATGTGTGCTCATATATGAATCCATATATATCAATTTTTAACAGGGTACTTACAACTAAAATTACATTTTCTGTGTGTATGAAAAAGACTCCGAAATTTTAAAGATCGGGAAATTTTGATTTCTCTTGTGAACCACCATACTATTTTTCACCAAGCAGCGATATGGAAATTACTTTTTAGTGAATACATCTCCCGAGTCTAGTGACTCCGTTTTGAATTGCTTTGGATCGGAATGATAAAAATTATGAGCAAAAAAATAAAATTAATGAATAAACTCATGTAAGTTTCATGACATTTTTTAATTTTTCGATTTTTAAATGGCCATCAATTATTTATATGAAGACTTGTCAACCCGAAACGTGGCACATCGTAGTTTTAAAGGATAGTCTACCTAACATTTTCAATAGTCTCGTTCAATTCATAAAAACATTCAAAATAATTGGCTTCTAAAGTGAGTTTCAGCAAGTGCCGAAAAGTTTTGGAGTAGCTCCTATATAAAATAAATTTAATTTATGCTTCCTACATACATAGATATGGTATACGTTAATATGAACGTATATTGTATAAATATATATAAAGGATTAAATTATGTGACATGTCATAAACTGTCAAAATGAATACAAAATTGTGGTTATTAAAGATTTGTCATTTTTTTTTTTTTTTTTTGATCAACAATTTGATTTTATTTTTCATTTCCTATTTATAAATACAAACACACACTAACACCCCCATATTTAGTATTTATTTTGTGTTTGTGGAATTGATTGTGATTTTGTCATTTTGTTGTTGTTGTTTGCACACACACACACAGAGACAGATTTACCCATAGACAAACATGTCAATTGCAAATGTCATAACAAGTTAATTAAATGTTTTTCCAAATGATACAATACCAACAAATATTATTACTATTATTACATTATTGCAAATTTGCATTTCTAAATAATAATAATAATACTAAGGGTTTGTATTTGCCAATACGATTTCAATTCATTTTATTTCGCTCAAAATCATATAAATGAAAACAAAAGATTTTAAAATATTAGAAGGACAAAAGGAAATTCTCTATAATAATACTAATAAAACAATAATAATAATAATAAAAAATGTTTGAATTTGAATATTATTGGAAACATTAATGGTTGGCATAAATTTTGACAATGACTATAGTTTTTGTTTCATTTTTCTATGGTTTAAGTGTCAATTAAATGGTTCATTTAACAAATGAATATGATGATTAGTTCAATGAAAAAAGTTAAATAGACAAATTGTAGTACACTGTGCAACACGTTTTAGGTCGTCGTTGTCGGCCTCAATGGTTTCAATGCGAAATGAAAGTTGACTACTGGATAAACAAACGCTCCTGAAGGTTTTATAACGTTAGTTCGGATTTCATTTTTATGGCCTCATGAAGTTGAGATATTTTTGGACAATTTTTTTTAATTTGAGCGAAAATTAAAATTAAATAATTATATATAATTAAATTAACTCAACTTAAATAATTATTTATTTATGGGAATGAAATTGAATCCAGTTATAGCTCCATTGAACCCCATGTCGAAAAATATATTTTTTTTTTATGTATTTCAACAAATATTAGGCGAAATAGAAGTGGTCAAATATATACAATTAAACTTACTGTAACGGTAGTTGCCTATATGAACATTTTAAAACTACGATTCCAATAGTGGCATGTGTCTTCTAATATAATATGATAAATTTTAAAATTTGACCCACTAAATTTTGTTATATCCATAAAATACTGTTATGAATTCACGTTTTGGTATTTCAGCGTTATTTTAACTTTAGTTCCAGACATTCTAAAATCAAAGGGGTTAAATAGTCAAATAAGGTCGGTTATACAAGAACGCACCTTGCTTTATTGGAATCGCTTTTTTAAAATTTTCAATTGGGTATTAATGTAACTGTGGTAGCCAACTACCGTTATTATGAATGCCAACCCTGATTTATTGTCTTTTTGGGATCAATTCCTAAGAATTTTGGATCAAATGTTATCTGATGTATTATAGGTGCATTTTTCGGAATTTATTCTGAATTTTTTGCAAAAGAGTAGAGTTCATTCTTACACCCAGAAAACAAAATCGGTAGTAGCATCCGTATATGTACCCAATCGAATTGTTCGGTTGTAGCTATCGAATTTGTTGGTAGTTACCACCGGATTTCTGTTGAGGCAATGGAAATTGTATTTTCGTGACAGAATTTCTTTTGTTTAAATTGCATGACTGTTATTAAAACTGAAAAATTCGGGTGCAACCACCAAAGCATTCGATTGGCACCAAATACGGCTGCTACTCCCGAGTCTGTTTTCTGGGTATAAAAAATATTTTTTTTTTTTTTTATTTTATTAATTAATAATCATATAATTACAAATTATATACTATTTCCCTAACCGAGCACTAGCGACTATGGCCTTCGGCGCGTTGTAGCGAAAACAGACCAGTGCCTCTGGTGGGAATCGAACCCACGACCCCCGCACTGATAAGCCAGCACGCTACCAACTAGCCTACCGGGGCGCACTAAAAAAAAAAATATATTTTTTAACTTTTTTTTAAAAAAAAGAGTTATATTAAAAAAATATATATTATATATATATTTTATATATATATATATATATATATATTTTAAAAGATTTATAAAAAATTCAGAATTGCAGTTCTGTTCAGTTGCAACAAATAAAAAATACTTTTAACTATGAACCATATCGGTCATTTACTAAAAGACTGGCATAAGTCAAAAAAACGCTATTTTTGAGTTAATGATGCCGATTTATTAGTTATAACATGCTTAATATTGTGTGAACTCTTCGTATTAATATCATGTATGCTTTTCGAGTTAGAGGAAATATATTTTATTTTTTCTGGAAAGTGGGTCCAAGGAGTGTATACTTTAGCAAATGCGCACACAACTCTCACTAAAAGAAAAATGCAGTAAAAAGCCTATTTATAAAAAACGTGACCAACTAAACAGACAAAGGGTCGAGCGAGGCAAATATGGACGAGTTTTCTGCAAAATCGTATGTTTGAGTTATGCCAGTATTTAGTAAATGAGCGATATGATCTTTTCGAAGTTAATGGAAGCTGGAAATTTTAGCAAAATGTAACTATTATTGTGGATTCGGAGTTATCTGATATATTGTTCCCCTAAATCCTTCCTTAACTTCTTTAACTGACCGCGTTAGCTTTCAATTCTATATAATATAAAATTTTCAGGGACACTCAAAACGCTTGAAAGCTATAGAATTAAGTCAAAGTTAAATAAACATCTTTATTTAAACAACAAATTTAATTAAGTTTTGCTGTTTTACTTATTTCGGTTTGTTTTCACAAAGACGAGGAAAAATTTAGGAAAAACTGCATTAACTTCTTTTCTTACTACGGTTTTTAAGAATGCCAAGATTTTTAAGGGTGTCAATAAAACTTTATATTGCGGTACAAAAGTTTCTTCATTAAAAACTAAATTTTGAGTTGAAAATTTTGTTAAACGTCTTTTTAAAATATTTAGCTAACTTTCAGCAATTTGTTGGCTGACATCGCGTTTTCATCTAAAATTTACACGCTTTTACCAAAAAACTAATTTTGAACTAATGTTTAACTAATTTACGTTGTTGTGCAAATTGTTCTGATAAAGACATTAATAGCACGGAGAACCAGTAAAAAGAATAAAGTAGATGTAGATGTCCCAGCTTATATGGACGAAGTAGAGAAAAAGAAAAGATACAAACAAACACAGCCATTATAAGACTTACACAGAATGCAAACGAGATTGATTTCGTTCATTTCATTTTCTCTTTTGTATACTACACTGATAGGATTTTCCTTCATACTATTAATGAATGTCTTTCATTAACTTGGATTCATTTCATTAAATTAATGAAAAATTCATTGACTGAATGAAATTTTCATTAACTGTATTTGTTTGATCCTTAAAATATGCAATCATTTTTACATAAATATTTTTTGTACAGCAAACAATAAGTTCCATAAAATTTCCACTGGAGGCGCTTCAACTATTGGAAAAAAATATTTTCCTACAAAAGTCTAAATAAGCACATCCACATAAAAAAAACGGAAAAATAAATATAAGATAATAAAAAAGAAAAAATTAACACAAAATAAATATGAAACAAGAAAAAAAATATTTTTTTCAATTATTATTTGATTAATGAAATCCTTCTTTAATACAATGAATTTTTCATTAAAAAGTCCCCAAAGAAAGTTTCATTGGCTCAATGAAATATTTTTCATTAATCAAATAATAATTGAAAAAAATATTTTTTTCTTGTTTCATATTTATTTTGTGTTAATTTTTTCTATCTATCAGTGTACACATCAAAACATAGGCACACATGTACATTCAAAGTGTGAATATTAAAAAAATATTTATAAAGCAATAAATAAATTAGATAAACTAATTTAAAAAAATTACTAAATGAATAATATTTTGAAAAATTTGAAAATTGAAAATGCAACCAAAAATAAAAAATACGCTTTGATGGTGCTGTACAAAAAAATATTTTGATAAATTGAGGATACAAGCAAAACTAAATTATAAACTACTCTTTGGTGCGACTGTACAAAACAATAAATGCCAGTCCCAGACAGTTGTTTTTAAAATATAAAGGGTTTTTTTATGATATTTAGCGATATTTTGAATATTTCTTTTTTGTATTTTAGAATGACCTTCATTTGAAAAATGTAAAATTGCGTCACACATATGTACATTAAGGTGGGTCATTTCAGAAAAAGTAATTTAGTGGCCCCCTGAAATTAAACTTTGGCATTTTCTAAGAATATTCTCGAAATTTTTCGTGTTTTGCGATAATTTACTAAAATTTGTATAAAAATCGGATCACTGATGTTCAGCAAAACACTTATGTAGATATAAGCAATTGTTCTGCAAGTATTCTTCCAGGAAATATTTTGCTGACTCAACTAACTTTTTGATAACTTTACGAAGTATTTTTATGAGTGCAAAAAACAAAATTGCCATCGCCCATTAACGTCGAAAAGAACTGGAACCACATAGTTGAAAATATTTTTCTTTGCTGCATGTGAACATGTGCTACATATTTAAATTATGAATTTCCAATTGTAATTATAGTCCTAAAACTTATATTTTTAAAATAAAACTATTTCATATAAGGAAAATAACAAAATTTGTTTCTTAAACATTGATTATATTTTTTTTCCAAAATATTGAGAATAAGTTTCGAAAAATTGTGCCCCCGGTAACCTGCTAGCTTATCTGTAAGGGCGTCGTGGGTTCGATTCTCACATGAGGCATTGTTTTGTTTTGGCTGAAACGAGTCGAAGCCATAGCAGCTAGTGATTATATGATCATTAGGGCCGGGACTTCATGTAAATACATGGTTGTTGCCGTTAGTTGGATAACAATGCTAACCAAATATCTTTGCGAATTAACAAATATGCAACAATTTTCCATTAACAAATATGCAACAATTTTCCAAATATGCAACAATTTTCTACAAATGGATATTTTTGCATATTTTGCTATAAATTCATATTTTAATGTATATTTTGGCAGTTTTTGTTTAAATCATATTTTTTAATTTTAGTACATATTTTACGATTTTAGATACATATTTTATATACATAAAATATAAGTGCATTATCTTCCGATCCCTAATGATTATTAATAAATAAAAAAAAATAATTTTTTCGAAAATTAATTCCAATATTCAGTAGCCCATACAATATAGTTTCTAATGCATTTGATCTAGAATTGTTGCAAAAAGACAAGAAATGTATGTCTCTCAAAAATCGATGACTTCTCTTCTACTTTTTGTTGCAATACTATTTGTTGCAATATATGAAAAAATATGTTTTTCGAAATTAGAGTTCAATGGAACAACATGTACACTAGGGTAATAACTTTTTGCATTTTTTGCAAATATCAAATCTCCCCAGACAAAATCGTGTAGGGTATGGACAAATATTAAGAACTGCGTTTTTAGTTTTTCGCTATCGTTAAAAAAGGTTACGCACCAAACGCGTTAAAGTTTTGAATCAAACAAAGGTAAAAAAAAAACTTTTTTTGATGCCTCAACGTCTGACCATCACATCTATATAATTACGGCATGCTGATTTCAATAGTAAAGTCCGTTTTCGAGTTAATGGAATAGTTTTCTTCCAAATTTGCTTTTAATTTCCGCTATTTTTTGCAGTTTTTTATATAAAAAAAAATTTGTTTTCACATATTAATATATTAAACGCATTTTAGAAATCGATGTCGGTGCGTAAGGTTTTTTTACTAAATTGAACTGAAATAGTTTTTTTATCATTAATACAATATTTGCCATTAGAAAACCCCTGGGGAGAATGTTGTCCAAAAAAGTTATCACCCTAATGTACACACAATTACATTCAAGAAAATATCAAATATATTTATATTTAATTGTGAAAAAATTGTCAAAAATATCCCAAATTCAAGAGGCCATAAAAAAGAAAGTCGAACAAACTTTACAAAACCCTGTGCCGATTTTGTTTATTAAATGTCCTGCTTTCATTTCCGCTTGAAACCATTGAGGCTGATTATTTCTTGTTGCACAGTGTTATAACAATGCACAATTTTTGTTTGTTTTAATTTGAAAAGATAATATAAAACATTTTAAAATGCATAAATATCATTTAAAAAAGACCAAACTAAAAACTGTTTTATGTTTCCAACAAAATTTCAAATATTATTTAATACACTCATAAAAAAAGTTAGTTCAAAATTCTGTTAAACGGGCTAAAATTCAGTTGAGCTATTTTTTGCTGTTGTTATCGTTTAAATCAGTTATTTAGCTAAAGTTGGTATTCGTAGTTATCTCATTTTACCACAAGAACAAATTTTATACGTATTTAAACAAATTTTTTGATGTAAAATTTAGTAATTCGTTATTGTTAAATATCCATATTTTCCAGTTAATTTAAACCACAAATGTTTTCAAACTATTATTTTTTTTTTCGTTATCAGTCTCTCTATTTTCTCATAGATTTTATATTATAATCTCAAAATAGTCTGCATCTCGGAAACTAAGCGAAATAGAACAAAATGGATCAAAAATGGTTACTACGTGTTTATTAAGTACTCTTTATTGACGACCTGTATTCCCGGTAATAAATATGGACTTGCCTCTGGTCAGATCCGGAAAATCCTTTTTAGCACAAATTTTCTGTCTAATCAGCTTAAAATTCTGTTGATTTAGCTAAATTATTAGGTAATTTAGCTACAACTGTCAACTCAATTAAGGTCACTTAAATTTAGTAGACTATGGTTCTCAACTTCACTAAAAATTCTGCTGGCGCAAGTTCATAATATTTTCTGTTGTGGTAGCTGAATCTGTAACTATTTGTACGGGGTTTTTTTTATGAGTGTATTATCATCATTATCTAAATCGCGTTGATGTTTTTCCTTTAAATAATGCATTTATGTGCGAGCATGAATTTGGTTTGTATTTGGCAAAAAAAAAAACTGTTGAATTATATTTTAGATTTAGTTAAATTGCTATTTAATTTCTAAAACCTCTCAATATAGTCACATAATTTAACACCCTTGCATTTATTTTAATTAAAGCGATAGCACAAACTAACAAGTAAGGTTTTTTAGTTAGGGGGGGGGGGGGGGGGGGGGCACCGATTATAATAAAATTTGGATATGTGATAAAGAAAAAAAAATACTCGTCCAATGTACAATCTACGATTTTTGAAACAATTTTACAAATTTAATCCTTAAATGCTAAATTTAAAAAAACTGCTTACCATGATATTTAAAACAATTTCTTTCGCAGCGATACATATAAGTGATAGAAAACTCATACATATTATTTTTCTAAATTGATGTTGTCGTCACCGGGAATCGAACCCGGGACCATCTGTGTAGCAGTCCAACGCGCTAACCATTACACCATCGAGTTAAAGTTTAGTTAATTGAAAATAGCAATTTAAATCCTTAATATTTGTAGACTGAAAACATCAAACAAGAACTTTAATATCAACAATGAGAACCGCATCTACTAGGGCTGTCGAGACTAGTCTAGCAATTCGACCAAATGAGGTACAGGTGAAGTACGAGACCGCATTGACTATGATGCGGCAGATATTTTGCTAAAAAATATATCTCCATGCCTTATTTTAGAAGGCAAGATTTTTATTTGCATTAAAAAAAACTAAAAAAAAACTATAAAAATTTTAAATTGTTTATGATTTTTTTTTTTGTTTACTAATACATATTTATAAAATTTTTTGTTTGTTTTAACCGATTAATTTGTTGCGTTTGATTAACTATTTTTTAGCTTAAATATACTAAATATTTGTAGATTTATAGCTTATAGCTTATAGAAACAAAAATCTGCTAATTTCAGCTGTTTTTTCTGCAACGACATTTTTAACTAATTTTTAGTAGGTTTTGCAAAAACTTTTACTAATTTTTCAATATTAGTGTAGAAATTTTTTCAATGGTTGTATCTTTAAAAATACAGTGAGCATATATGGCTTAATGAATTGTCTTTCATATAGCTTTCATTTGAAAATCAATTTGTCAAAAACTATTTTTTGAATAAATGGAAAAAAAAAAACATAAAAAATATTAAAAACCGAATATTTTCTTGTTCAATTTTAAGTATCTTAATGTGAGTGTACACATTTTGTAGCCTTTATTAGTATCGGCCAGAAAATGTCTTTTGTCGGTATTTTAAAGCATTATGGGCAAATTTGCCAAATGAACAAATGTTTATTGGGCTTATTAGACTCGATTTTGAGTGTTAAATTTGACGAAAAGTCTCTAGTTAAGCAATTAATTGATTAAACTTCGTGTTTTTCCTTAAATTTTTAACTCAAAATCGAATTAAAATGATTTAATAAATATGTTTTCAATATCAAAATTCGTCCACATTGTCTGCAAATACAGAAAAACCAAATACAATTTTTGGGTCGAAGTCTTCGGTCGGACACTAGCCTTTGTCACTTAAAATTTTAAAAAACCAAATCAAATTGTTTCATTGAAGCAATCGAAAATCAAAATTTCTCTGACAACAAAATTTTGAAAATAGTCAATTATCAACTAATTCGGTTGTCCGCAGGAATCAGTATTCTGTGTTGTTTGATTACAAGAAAAACTTAAAAAAAAAAATGGAGGAAATGTTAAACGCAAAAAAAAACTTATTTTAGAAAGCTTAAAATCTCGCGTTTTAGTCAAGTCGAAAAGCCTTTCGTATTATTGTGTGTATATACCGCATACAATGGGTTAATAATGTAAACTGCATTGAATATTCAAAATGCCATTAAATTCTCTATTAGTATTTACTTATATACTAACTCTAGCTATGATTGGTTTTGTATTCATTTTCAACCCACTAAAATTATCCCTGCAAACATTTTGATGATAGTTTTCAAGAAGATAATAAAGCGTTATCTTCTATTGAAGTCAAATTTGTTTTGTTGTTTGTAAGATATTTCTGCAATATTTGAAAAAAGGAATTCTTAAATTATATTTTTGTCCTATATTTTTTTAAAATCTTTTGTATCCTCTGGAAGCAAGAATAAAAACAAAATTTTATCCTCTAGGAAAAAACAAAAATGAGATTGACAATATAACAAACGGAAGAATTTCTGTACTGAGAGAATTATCTGCATGATAACAATGAAGTTTTGCATGAGATCTATGAATTTTTACTGGAATTTCCATTGAAACTATTCATTAAACTAATGCAGTTTTTCATACAATTTAATGCAAAATTTCATAGTATTTATTAAAAATTCATACAGGAAGATGTATCCTTCACACACAAAATCTATGGTCTATCTATGGTATGGTATGGTTATTTTTTTTAATTGTTTTGTATAACAATTAAATGTAAAGTTTACTGTTTAATGCTGCTTTTGAAAAAATCTTTTATATAAAAATTTTTCCAACAAATAATTTAATTTTCTTACTCGGTAAATGTTGTTTTTTTTTTTTTTTTGTTTAAAACATTGCAGCGTTTTAAATTCATAATATGTTCCAACTTCTGATTCATAAAAAGTAGACACTTTTAGATTTCACAATATTTTTAAAATTTATATTTCTATGTTCTATAAATGGATTACAGGCACTACTAAACATTTAAATTTTTTAAATAAAAAACTTTTATAATTGTATCAAATTATATATAATTTGATCATATTTAATAGACGCTTTTTGTGGATGAAACTATATGAGATTAGATTGCAGAGATCGGCAAATGTATATAATTTTCGGATCAGATGAGATGGGATGTAATGTTTAGTTATATGTGATACTATATATAATTATATCTGATTATATCGGAGCTTTTTTCGTCGGGAACAGATGCTATTTCGAAACATTTTTTAAATGCAATGTTTGGAGGGATATATGCGGACATTAAAATCAGAATTTTCAATTCCATTTAATTGAAATTAACCCAGTAGAAAAAGTAAACGATAATAGCAAACTAACACCAAACTGATTGGTATAAGTTAACTTATTTGTGCCATAATTAAAGGCGTGATTGAAATTACAGCAATCAACCAGAACTGCATTTCTTTATAAGTATTTGACGACTTTAAGAAAAATTAAAGAAATGTAAATGTATATTAAAGGCCGTAGACTAATATTTTTAGCAAATAAACTATACCATTTATTTTTCTCAGATATCTATGAAATTTGCATGTACAATTGAGGGAACAAATCACAGTTTCTATGAAAAGTTTCAACGGCCCAGTGCCATTGAAAATATTCATTAATGATATGAAGATCTTCATTACTGAAGTGAAGATATGTAAGATATTGGGAATCCCATGATCTATCAACGCCTAACCGACCGTCGCCAACGCTATGCCAGCATTATGCCGATTGTATTTTTCTGCCTGTGTACATTTAACTCCAACTCGGCTTTTATACAAATTTTCTCATTTGAAATTCATTAAGTTGTTGTTAACATATCGGCATGTTTGGCTTAACTGACAATCAGTCATTGCATTTTAATTTTGGTTAAATTCTATTGCAACCAGCCAAACCAGTTAAACTTTTTTTTGGCTAATAGTCGTTAAATTAAAATAGTAAACCAGAAATTCATTACAACAAATTTAAACAACAGTATTTAATTTTAAATATTCATAAAATAGATTTTTCAAAGTTTTATATCAATTAATTTTAAAATGTTTTTTTTTTTATTTACTTAACCTCATTTGCACAATGTCCCTTTAGCTACTAACTGGGACTTTAACTGACACATGTGTTGTTGTTTCCCATATAAATTTTCAATTTAAACTAGACATTTAGTAATCGGGCCTTAAAAGTTTAAATACAATTTCTCAGAAATTGCAATGTTGTTTATAACAAAAACATTTGAATAGATTAAAATGAAATTTAATGTCTTGATTGTTCAATTTGAACATCCTTTTTTTTTGGAAAATATCAAAAACTCCATATAAATTTGTATATAACTCGTATCATGTGTGTAATAATTTGAAATTGTATGAAAAACTAGAACACAAAATTTCATTTCAATAAACAAAACTGATTTTATTTTTCATTTTTCTGCATCAATATTCAAATATAAAAGTGTGCTATATACTCGTATGTATGTAGAGAGATAGACAGGACGTCCGACAGACGGACGGACAGACAGACAAGAAAACAAACAAACAGTTTCATTATACCACATATGCAACAAATTTAAGTTTGAAAACAAAAATAATTTGTTTGGTAAAAAGTTCAAAAAAAAAAATAGTTTTTTGTACTTCTTTTCTGCTTATTTTTTGTTTTTGTTTTATTTTTTACTGCCCAGAAAAGCCACACATTACCACATAATGGGTAAAGTAATGTATTGACATAGGGCTCCACGTATTAGAAAACACCTCATTTCACTGATGAATTTTACATGCGATGAGCCTAAAAGTAAAGTGTGGACTTATTACCTAGTAGGGAGTAAAGTAACTGAAAAAAGTAATAGAAGTATTAAATGTTTTTTTTTGTTTAATTAAATAAATAACGTGGTCACACTGGGATTCGAACGTGGAATCCCTTGTTTGTAAGGCAAGAACTCTACCTACTGTGCTATCGTCACATATCGCTCATTTACTACAAGATTGACGTTATTAAAAAAAAAACACGATTTTGCAGAAAATGAGTTTAAAGTTTTCAATCCATATCTGCCTAGCCTGACCCGTTCTCTATTTATTTGATCAGGTTTTTTATTAATAGTGTTTTTGTTTTAATGCATGTTTCTCTTAGTGAGAGTTGTGTACGAATTCGCTAATTATAGAGAGACCCATGAGTAACACAGTTTCTCTATAAAGTATACACTTTTTGCACCCACTTTCCAGAAAAATTAAAATATATTCTTACCTAACTCGAAAAGTATACATGATATTAATATGAAATTTTGTACACATTATGAAGCATGATATAACTAACAAATCTGCATCATTAACTCAAAAACCGCATTTCATTGTCTTTTAATAAATGATCGATATAATAATGGGCTGCTTAAAATGTAAATGAATTGTTGTGTTTCGTGTTTTCGTTCCTGATATCAAAAATATACACCTTACCCTCATGCTACCAATAAATTAAAAAAATTCTAAAGGGTCCGCCATCTAACGTTTTTTTTCAACTAGTGCTTATTTCGTGAATGGTAACACTTAGCTCATGTCTGATTTGACAGATACTTAGTTTTATCCTTCCGCTGAACGAATATGGTCCGTATGTTCGTTATCTTGTGAAAAAAGTGAAAGAAACTGGCATACTCATCGATAAACCAAAGCGTGAAAAGCCAAAAACAGTGCGTACACCCGAGAATATTGCTGATGTGGCAGAAAGTGTGCGTGAAGCGCCATCAACATCAATTCACCGTCGTTCTCAACAATTGAACATTTCGGAGACATCATTGAGACGAATTTTGCATAAAGACCTTGGTATGACGCCATATAAAGTCCAATTGGTTCAGGAGTTCAAGAAAAAAAAAGTTATTTGGCGGACCCTTTATATAAATCATGTTAAGGAATATATACCATATGTAATAATATATGCCACATCTACGGTAATATGAATAGTTATATATTTATGTGTTAATATGTATGGGACCGTATAAAAAATTTTCGAAAAACTAAATCCAAGGTTAAATTATATATGATCATATGCGCCATTACATATATTCATATTAAGCTATATGTTTTTTTTTCATAATAATATATTAAAGAAGATATGATTATATATGAACGTTTTACTCGGGTACATTATCACAAACATAACAATTGGCTTACGACCAAATGAAATATTGCATTTTTCAAATAAATTTTTTTTTTTTTTAATTTTAAACAAAAAAGTGAAGGACTTTGCATTCCCTAACTATAGTACATAAGTAAGGTATACACTCACAATATTTTGTCGTTAAAATGGAAGGCATATGTACTTTAAAACCACTAAACATATAGTTTAAAACCGATCTACTCACTTTTATTTCTCGCAAAGAACAGATTCGTTGTGGTAGCCGAATTCGTTGCCAGCCGAATTTTGGTAGTTACATGTACTATCACATAATTCGGTTCCAGCTCCTGAAATTTTCAGTTGGTCCAACCGACTTTATTTGGTAAACCCTACCGAATTACCTTTTTAGAAGATCCAACCGAATTAAATTTTTAATTAAATTAAACACTGTTTCCAACAATAATTTTTCTAAAAAAGAAAATAAAATAAAACGTAATAAATGTGTATAAAATCATAAGAAAACGAGATAAAAATGGATAATGTAAAATAAAATAAACTGTTCCTGTACAAAAATTAGCAAATGCTGAGAAGACTTCAGATTCTGAAGATATTTTCCTATAAAAAAACCTTTAACTCTGTAGACTTTTTTCATATAGAAAAGCACTTAGATTAGTAGATATTTTGACTGTATAAACTCCATGGGATCCTGAAGACAGCTTTCTGTCAAAAACTCTAAGATTTTAAGATGTTTTTCCTATAGAAAAGCACATGTAAATTATAAAAACAAATAATTAGATTCTGAAAAAGGTCATTCGAATATGACGGATTCTTATAGAAAACCCGCAGCATCGAAGGGTCTTTTTACATTATTCTTCTAAAATCGGCTCAGGCATTGTTACTGTGTTATTTACTAACACGACGCTGGTTTTAAGGAATATTTGTTGACAGAAAGAAGTGCATTATGTTCGAAATATTTTCATATGGGAAACATTGTTATTTCTGAGTAAACTTTGCTTTGGAGTACTTGTGTATCAGCTTCTGAACACGACTTTTAAAATCGTCCTTCAAAAATTTTTAAAATTCAACAATCTTTATTATCCTTGTTTTGAATCTTTTGTTTAACAATCATTTGAACCTATATAAAATTAAAACAATTAATTGGGGGATGAAAAGCGTTAAATGTTTATGTACCTCTTATGAACGCTTTGAAACCAAGTTAATGAAAAAATTTCTTCTTTGTTGACTACTTCATCTACGTATTTACCAATCGCTCCATATTTGAATTAATTTTAGTGTCCTATAAATGTTTTCACAATGACTAGTATATTTTTGTTACATTTACCAATTAATTATGATTATTAAATTTTTTGTATTTTATTTATATATTTTCTTTTTACATATTTTTTCAATATTTTTTTTTTTATTGTAATACAAAGTAAATTTCGGTTATGAGTGACAATATCATTCGAATATAAAAATATTTTGTAGAATTGGTTGGTACAATCGAAAATCTAAAAATATGAGTGACCAACAATCGGTTTTAGTCACTAATTAATAAACTTATTATTACAATTCGATTGTATCTACTGACAAGTAACGAAAACGCTCAATACTTGGTATACTATGTAAAGGGTCCGCCATCTAACGTTTTTTTTTCAACTAGTGCTTATTTCGTGAATGGTAACACTTAGCTCATGTCTGCCTTGACAGATAATTAGTTTTATCCTTCCGCTGAACGAATATGGTTGTGTATACGCTTGAACAACGCTGGGAAATATTGCGACATTACTTTGAAAATCATGGTAATGTTGCAGAATGTGTGCGAAAATTGCATACGGATTTTGGAAGAAGAAAAGCACTGTCAGCTGAACGAATTTTTGTTCACAAAAATTGAAGAGGAGGATATTGGCAACATTTGGTTTCAACAGGACGGCGCTACGTGCCACACAGCCGAAGCTACACTCGATGTTTTGCGCCCTGTTTTTGAAGATCGCATTATCAGCCGCAGAGCTGATGTCGTTTGGCCACCTCGGAGCTGCGATTTGACACCGTTGGACTATTATTTGTGGGGTGCCGTCAAAGATAAGTGTTAAGCCAACAAGCCAGAGACAATTGACGCTTTAAAGGACAATATTCGTGAAGCCATTTGTGAAATACTGCAGCACACAATCAATAATGTGCTTAAAAATTGGACCGATCGTGTAGGCTACTGCATGGCCAGCCGAGGCAGCCATTTGAATGAAATTATTTTCCATTATTAACCGGAAGGATTGTACTTTCAAATAAAAAAAGAAATTTGAGAAAATATTCAGTATTTTTTTTTTATAGCATTTTCCAAAAAAAAAAGTTATTTGGCGGACCCTTTATATTTTATTTATTATTTTTTAGTAACAGTACCACATCCGTATATTTTTATAAAATAAAAAAATTTTATTTGTAAAAGGTTGGTTTAAATTTTTATAGAATAATTATTTAAGTGTTGAGAATAAATTATTTGATGTTAATCTAATATATATATATTTTCCAACTAAATTCTCTGTGTGTTTAAATCAAATGTTTGCTAATGTATTTTTAACTATTACAAATTACCCCCAAAATCCGTAAAAATAAAGATTTCATTTTATTTTTATTATCAAAAATAAAATACATAATTTTAAAAAACTCCCAATTCCGTAAAAATAAGCGATTATATTTTGTTTTAACCATCAAAAAATAACTCCTAAATTATTAAAAACAAACAGTTTTTCTTTCATTTTTACTATCATTAACTTGTTGGTTCAAATAAAGAATTTTTTGTAAAAAGATTATATTAAATGAAAATAATAACTGGTGCAGAAAAACAGTATTTATGTGTAGTTTGTATTTTAATAAATGGTAAAAAAAAGTCAAAAAAAAAATATTTCTTTTTAGTTTAAATGTACATTTTTTAAAAAACGAAGTTTACTCATTACTTTTTTAATAAACTACAATCCCATACTGTTAAAATATTGTGATTGTAAAAGTAATGACTTTTTATGCTCAATATTGTAAAAGTTTGCAAGTTTTACAAACTTTAAAAGACTACTGAAGCGTATTTGTGAAATATTTAAAAATGGCTAGTTTTTCGCTAGTTTTTTTTTTCAAAAAAAAAGTTTTCAACCTGCACTCCGTAAAGTCCTGTCCATAAAGTTAGAAAAAAGTCAGTAAAGTCAGCTACATTTTTGATTGGAGGATCCTTGCAGAAAAATTGCTAATATCAACAAAAAATTTGCTAAATTCAGAATACTTTGTGCTGAATTTATTGATTTTTTTGCTGATATATGCAATTTTTCTGCAAGGGTCATTTCAGCAAAAATGTTGCTGACTATACTGACTTGTAGTTTAGCTAACTTTAACTTATGCTTTTTTTTTAAATGTGTATACAATTTTTTTAACACTTCAGGTACCCCTGGACTTAATAATATAAATAACTTTTTAGACAAATTTATTAAATCAAAACACTCATAGAAATAAATTTGTTAAAATAACGAAAAAAAAACTACTAGAAATTAGTTAAAATGACCTTGCAAAAAAAAACTGCTAAATTTAGCAGATTTTTTTGTTTGCTAAATGTTAATAAAATAGCAAACAAATACTGTAATATTAACAAAATTGGTGTTATATTTACCTACAAATTTAGTAGAATGCTAAGAAAAGTTTGTTTTGCTATAATTAACAGAAATATTTGCAAAAAAAAGCTGTAAATGGCTATGGGCAGACTTTTATTCGCATTAAAAAAAAAACTTTAAAAATTTCACATTTTTAATGATTTTTTTTTGTCTGTTAATATTTAGTAAATGTCTTCGCTGATTTTTGCAGATTATTTTGTTACTTTCAATTAACTAAAATTTAGCTCAAATATAACTAAATATTTGCAAATTTCACAGAATTATTTTTGCAATTCTTATACATATTACTAATATCAAGTAAAAAAAAAATCTGCTAATTTTAGCAGTTTTTTCTGCGAGATCATTTTAGCTAATTTTTAGTAGCTTTTTTTGCTATTTTTATAGGGTTATTTCTATGAGTGTAGCCTTATGTTGCATCAATATAATTTACTTCAACTAGTTATGACAGATATTTTGATGTTTAGGTAACTCTAGTGTTAAATCTGTCTTTTTACTAACATTAATCTTACATTCTTTGTACGCATATTTTGAAATAACCAGCTAAAGTTTTTTATAAAACAGTTGAAAAAAATTTGATGATGTTTTCGGTAGACAATTCAACTGAACCCAAAATGTGAAAAAAATGCTTTACTTTATTATTAAATTTGCTATTGTTTCTTATTTCGAATTAACATTTTTTGGAATTTATATTAGATTTTAATTCATTTTCTTTTAAAAGGAATCTTCTTTTGCTGTGAACATTATAATTTGGTTGATGTAAATGAATGGAAAAGTAAGAAAAAAATTAAGTTTGTGCATTTCAGTAAGAGTTAAAATTTATAATTGATTTCCCAATAAAAAAAATGATACAACAAAGAAATGTATAATTTTTTTATACAGCCTTATATCTATACAGCCTAAAATACAATTCGATTCGAAAAATGGTGTATCGTATCGTATATAAATGGATTATATTACATTGATTTTGATATAAGTTGTTACGATTAAATGCAGCAAAAATAAATTTGTTAAATTGATGCATTGGGCTAGATAGTATGAGCCCAATATTTAGAGTCCAATTTATGCTTAACAGTTTATATTTAGTAGACGATATTTTCCTTAGGAAATAAGTTATCTCAAAAATTGAAAAAAAATGTTAAGGTAAGCGTATTCAGGTGCCGTTACAACTATCATGAAAAATATATTTTCGGGAAGGTGCAGAAAGGAAGATTTTTGTATGAAAATCTATATTAAATATATACTTCTTGAGCCAAAAGTCAAAATTTTTCATAAATTTTTAAAATTTTCAACTATACGAACTTTTCTGGACTAAACGGTTTAAAAACATTTTTTTAAAAAACTTAGCTATTTCTTTTTCCGTGAAGTATTATTAACACTGAGAGCTTTTTTGTTTTCAAATCGAGTAATTAATAAAGTTTTTTTTAAATACCAAAAAGGTCATGGCAATAAAAACAAAATTTTTATTTTTAAATTTTAATTTAAATAACTTTTAAAGTAGAGGATATAACCTATCACTAAGCATGTGTTTTCTTTATCTTACAACGTACCTTATACCAGGCTAAAAATCGGTTCATATTTACGAAAGTTACACACCCCATAAAAATTTTTATACACAATGTAGTCAACTTTGACAACCTGTAAGTACACCCTGTACAAAAACAGGGTGACCCAATCACAATATTACAAAAGATTAACGTCTGTTTTATAATTTCCAATTTTATTCGTACCGATCGGATATTTAACTATTGCCATTATTTTTTTTAAATGCCCCAATGCGCGTCGATGAAAGATATTTGAAACAGTTGAAAATTAGCGCTTTGTGGGTAAAATTCAATTCAAATGCTGTCGCATTTATTTTAGTTTTAATTTATATATAACACCGATCGACATGATTTTTGGGTCTAACTTCTAAATGTCAAAAAAGGAAAAAAATATTATTTTTCATCAAAGTTTTCTTTTCATCTAAGTGCTTTCAACTGCTGATAATAAAATCTCCAAAACATACATATAAACTAAAAATTTCAAAAGTAAACTTTAAAAGCTATGAATGGATATTTTGGTGTTTTTCGATGTCTACACTGATAATAATCAATGCATAAAAAAAATGACAATATAACAAAAATTTTCGTAAACCAAACGAATATTTTTTATAGTAATTAAATGTGCTAAAGTCCCAAAACTTATTTAACAAATTGTGAAAAGCAATCTGATGTAGGCGTGTCCCTATCCGGATTTCATTCATGCCTAAGGAAATCTTCAGGGGACTTTGTTATTAGAATTTCTGGAGATATTTGTTATGTTAAATCACAAACTCAATGAGAATTTCTTGTCCTCGTCTAGGAGCGAAATTCAAAATTTAAAATATCAAAGAAAAAACAAAAACAACAACAAAAAATTGTCACAATTGGCTTTGTCATCTTCCAAATACTACTCTATTTTTTTGACAGACCTAGCAATGTAGTGACGTTTATTCAAGTAAATCAACAATAGAAAATCATATGTTTTCTATTAGTGTTAGTTACATTTAAATTTGCACAAGCACCTGCATATTTGTTATTTAAATTTATTTTCATCGGGATAAACATTAATTGCATTTATAGTAATTAAATGTGCTAAAGTCCCAAAACTTATTTAACAAATTGTGAAAAGCAATCTGATGTAGGCGTGTATTTGTTTATTTTATGAAAATTTTTTGTTGTTTTGACATTTTTTTCGAATTTCTAGAAAGGATTATTATGAGTGTGGAATCAGAATTTTCGATTTAAAAAATGAAACCCAAGGAAGAAGATTTTTTGTCGGCGGAGTAATTTAAAGTCGAACATATTTTTTTTTTAAAAGAATCATATTTAAAATCCTTTCGTTTTAAACAAATTGGTCTATTTTAATAAATAATTATATTTAAAATTCATTTTATAAATACAATTAATTTGTTAAATAGAACATAGAAATTTTACCATACAAATTCTCAATTAATTTTGTAATATTAATTAACATCGTTTAAAGTTTTGAGAGAATTTTGTGAAAATTCTAAAGAAAGAAAAAACAAAATATATAACAGATGTAGATATTTCAAGCATTTACTATATAAACAGTTTTGGTTAAACTAATAGCTTCAAACTATAATATCAGTTTAAAAATATTAAAAACCAACAATTCAGGTTTGACAAGTTAAATAACATCACCATCACAAATATATTTTCCATAAATTTTTTCATAATTTTAAAATATATAGAATGCCAGCACGTAAAGATTATTGTAAGTAATTTTATTTTTAACTTTGCTCAACTACAGTACTTTGTAGCAGAAAGTTTGAGAATATCACAACTGAAGACTTGGATAGGCTATAATTTTATATGTAAATATTTATACAACACTCAGGGAACATCTGCTTTAAAAATATGTAGTTGTTTGGGTTGTAATACAGTTTCTTTAGTTTTAATGTAAATGTCAGTCAATTGTAGAACAAATTAAATTTTTTACTAACTTTGTGGTTCATTTAAAAAAACAAACCACATCAAATGACTGTTTTATGATTTTACATTAATTTTTGCAGTTGTTTTTTGTTATTTAAATAAATGGAAATGTAAATGTTTGTTTATTTTTTACTAACATATGCCGCTCATTTTTATTACAATTGTTAGTCATTTTTTGAACATTAACAACAAATGGCAAACGTTAGTTGAATTTAATGAAATGTAAGTCGTCCTTTCTTCAAGTGAAATTTAATTTGTTTTTGACTACATTTAATTTCTTCAACTGAAATTTCATTTGTTTTTGACTACATTTTCCGTCGTCTTTACCTACATAATATCCTTAGTGTAGTATCACAAGTTAAAACTATCAACAAATTCATATGGTGTTATTATTTTAACCGCCACTGTTCATATTTTCTTAACTAATAGTTGGTAAAACATGGAAATAAAATAAAAACATTTTCAGAAACTTATTTAAAACAAGTGCATATGTATTCTGTTTTACCTTAATACAAAAATACCTGCATAAATACTTTCATATACGTGTGCATACATTTATACAAATACAATTATAGTGAATTTAAACGACAGAAAGGGAAATATTTTTTGTAAAAAAAAAATGTATATGTAATCAAAATACACACACTCTTGCAAACAATAAATTAATACACTCACAATAGTTTGCAGTTACAATTTTTTTTCTGCAAAGCAAATAACTGTAACATAATAACTGGAAAACTGTTTCGAATATGAACATTGAATTTCTATGAACTTTTATTCGGGTTTTAATTTGAGACTAAGCATGTTTTGGTTTGTTTTAAATATAAAACGAGCTTAAAATATAAAGCTAAAAACTTAACATTTCTGTTGCACATTGGATCTCCTAAGAAAGGCTTCAGTTTGTGTTGCAAAATTGCAAAAAACAAAACTTTTAAATTATTATTTTGTCTGAAAAAACATATTTTTGAGACTTTTCAAAATGAGTCACATACGTAGTAAAAATAAAAAAACATTTATATGTTTTATTTTTTTTAAATAAAAAACTACTTTATAAAATGAATGTAAAATCATAGCAAAGAAATTTGATGTTGACTGTTTTTTTTAGTAAACTACGTATGAATGAAATTTCTTCTCAAAAATGCAAATTACTGTTTTTTCACTTAAAAATAAAGATACTGTATTACAACTCAAACAACTACAAATATTTACAGCAGAAGTTCCCCGAATGTACGCATTCAAAAAGACAATACCAGTTGGCATATAAAATACTATAAAATTTACACTCTTTAGTCTATATGATCTTTGATATCAAATATAAAATATAAAATAGAATTGAAACTAAGTTTTTCTACGAAAAACGCAATAAAAATATGCATTTAAAGCCAAATGATTTAAAATATGCAGTAAAAAATATGCATTTAAACCAATATAAGCATTTATAGCTAAATATGCACTAACAAATCTGTTCTATTTTAACGCAAATTCTTGGATTCGTAAATATGTTTTATTTAACTCGTTTGCAGACCTGATGAAAAACAACCATGCATTTGCATGAACTTTCCATCCCTGCAAATGACAATTAGATGCTGTGTTAAGGGTTACAAATGTTTTATTTTATTTACTTTTAAATAAATCTTAAGTTAAATTTTTACAAAATATGCAAAAATATGTAATTAAATTAAAAAAATATGCAACAAAAAATGCTAAAATATGCATTTATGCAAATTCTTTGATTTGGAGAAACATTTGGCGAATTTATATTTTGCGATACTGACCGCAAATATAAACGAAAGTTACTGCATTGCTTATTAGTATATTTCAATTGAGCAAACAGTAATTTACTTCAAAAGAAACGAGCAGATAGTCCCAAAGTTGCAAAACACTTTAGTCTTCGAAGTATAAAGGTTTAAATTTCCGGTCGACGATTGGTAGTATATGCATTATATCAACGAATTTTTGAAATAAATTTATAAAATGTCACTAGAATTTAGTCATTCAAATATGTTTATTAAATGAATGCAGTTTTTCACAAAATCTTAGGAAGTTTTCATTTCATTTATTAAAAATTTCATACACCTAATGAAAAACTTGAATTAAAAATTGTTTAATTTAAATTGTGAAGCTTTTTCATAAAGTTTAAAACATTTTCATTTACATAGTAAAGAAAACTTCATTAGTTTGATTAAAATTTGCATTACACTCGTACAAAAAAATTCTCTGTATATGCTAGAACTTTGGATAAATCAGTTTATAAAATTACTTACTCAAACGAAATACTCATATAATCTTTAAAACGCAATTGTTGTTTCTTTTTTGTGGCAACTTAACCCGTTTTGAGGGTTAAGTTGATTTTATCGACAATATTCTGTGAGTGTACTTATGTTCGAGTGTTGCATATACGTACGTACCTGCAGAGATACACAATCAAAATTAAAAGCAAAAAAACACAACAAAATATTCGTATTGCTGTTATTTATGTATTGCAATGTATATGTGGTTACTAATTTTTATAACTCTCTTTATACGACATCCCAGCAAACAATTTTGTTTATTTACAGGGCATTCAATTATTAAAGTCTCGTCATAGATCAGCTGAACATTTTTTAACCAAACTTTATAGATATCAACTAACCAGTTGACGATGTTTTAAAAGTTAAAATTTTGTGTAATTTATTCAAAAATATATCTAACTTATTTTTTTAAAAATAACCGGTTTTTTAACAATTTTTTTTAAAAATATCGTGGTTTTAGGACAAGAAAAACATAACAAAAATTTAAATATAGTTTTTCTTACAATAAAATGTATATAAAAATTGAATAAATTTTAATTTAATAAAATTTCAAACTTAAAATGTTATCTAATTGTTCGGAAAAATATGTGAATACGGTAAATGGCCGCTCAACGTCCACGGTTGTGATAGGTACATGTTTAAAAAATATTAATTTAAATTTCAATTTTTTAAATAATTAACGTAATGTACATCGATAAATTTAAAATAAAAAATTTGTATTTCTTACGTGATTACAATGTCTATAATATATTATTAAAAGCTGCTTATAACCACATGAAGGGGCTATTGAGAATGTTCCATCCATAAAATAGTGTCTATCATTTGTATTCCAATTTTCGATTAAATTCATAATTGGTGACGAAAAAATGGAGTGTATTTAATATTACAGTTGTTGTATAACATCGCTGTTTCACTTCGTTTTTATAATAATTGTTATAAATTCAGAAGGGAATTGTGGCGTGTTTAGCATATTTTCCGATTATATCTTTCGAAGATGACGACTTATTTTTTTTATATACAACTGAATTTGCTGATTTTTTGCTTTTGCTGCATTCGGAATTAAATGCGATACGTACTTTATTAATTTCCAAGCTTGGTCTTTTAACAGATTTTTTAATATTATTTTTTAATTGAAATTCAATCTTGCGATGATATTGATCCGCATGATCAGAGTGGACACTACTTTTAATAGTTTGTATGCAAGTTCATTCATAACTTTTTAATTCCACTTTTGTTTTTTTTTTTTATTTAATCGTTTTGATTTAAATGAATAAATTTGTTTTTGCGATGGAAAATATAAGCACACTGTTTTTTCTTTCAACCGCGCTGTTTTCATACTCAATTTCATACAACATCTTCACTTTTCAATAATTGCACAATGAATGATCATAAAGTAGTTTTCAATTTAGATTTTTATTAAAAACTACAAAGGTAAAATTCACCGTTCCTATACAAGAACTAAGAAAAAAAAAAAAACTTTTATCATTAATGCTATAAACACATAGACCAGGCTACAGAGCTACACGACTACAAATGCCGTTCACTACAATCGTCGCAACATAGTAAACAGCTGTTTTTATACAAATGAATTTTTATTTCAGTAGTGCCAATTACATCTTTTTTTTTTGCTTTATTAAAATATAACAACACGTATATAAAGTTGACTTAAAAATACAATTACTTATTTATAATACATTATTATAAAGTAAAAATAAATTTATCTAATCCCTCTTGAATATTAATGCAATTATAGCATTTAATGTTACGACGTTTTTTGTGTTTAACAATATAAAATATTTTTAAGCGCCAATTTGTTACATATTTTGTTTTATTGTCAACACTATTTTTGTTTTGTAGCCAACAAAAATAGAAATTATCCTAAGTTGACTACAGCGACAAAAGAAGTCGGGTAGCCGTGTAGCTGTGTTGGTGCCAAAATAATCGTATTTTATTTTTGACAGGCTGTAGTCGTGTAGCTGCAGTCATCTATGTGTTTATAGCATAATTGTTAAATAATTTAAAAATTAATACTGGACATTATATCCGATTATATAAGTTTACATAATCCCCATAATTACATTATCAAGTAATTCTGGGGATTATGACCGTGTTTCCGTGCGCTCTTAAGCCCCATTATCGTTTTTTGTCAAAAAAATGGCAAATATGTCCGTTTCTAATGGACATAACCACCACTTCTTTGTATTATGACCGTTTTACTACATGGTCATAATCGCAATAATGGGGAATATGTCCACTATCTACATTGGTCGTAGTCCCAATTGCTGGGGATAATGTCGTTTCTAATACTGAGACATAAAACCCATGGGGATAATGTCCACTTTTTAAGGGTTTTATGTCCCCAACTACCTCGGATATAATACCCACTTTTATTTTGGGGATTATGACCGAACATTTTCCGGGCATAACCCCCAAAATAAAAATAGTGATTATGTTCGTGGGAGTTATGTCATATCACATATTTTAAGATTTTCAAACCACTTAAGTATCTTTATCCAGTTTAAATATAGGCGTTTAAGAGTACTATGTCCAAAAAGCAATACTGTACTGTGTGAAAAATGAAACGTATGGACAAAAACTTCAGAGTATTGTTCTTAATTTGTGATATCAGATTTTTTTTGTTTTATTTTTTGTGTTATTAATAATATGTAGTAAGATTTCCACATTGTTAAATTTTTTCGTTTAACACAAAATGGACCACTAAAATCGATAACAAGAGTATCGACCATCATGGTTGCCAACGCTTGAAGTGAACAAATGGCTAGACTACGTAGAAAAAATGGCTTGAAATGGCTAAATTCGAAAAATTATACCAAAACGCAGTAACTTGAATGTAAAGTATTAATAATAATAAATTTTAGCACGAATTTGATCTGAGTTCTCTTAAAATTTAAATGTTTTCCTTTATATAAAAAAAAAAAAATTTACAAAAAAAAAACATAATTTTAAATCGAATGTTAAAATTACAAGTGAAATTTACTAGTCAAAAATTTAAAATTGTGTAAAAAAAAATTGAAAATCGTATGAAATTAAATTCAAAACTCAAAATTAAAGAGCTAAATCTTCCGGCTAGATACAATCTAGCCATTTTTTATGGCCAGATAAAATGAAATGTCTAGATGTAGACGAACATTGATCGTAAATATTTTGGCAAGGCTGATTTTAATAGCGTATCCAGTTTTTTTACTTACAGGCCAGATTTTTCGCAAATTTCCATTTAACTTTTGCATGTTTTAATGCAATTTTTCATACATAAAATTTAGAAAATAAAATATTTATCCTAGCTTTTTATGGTAAATACATAAAATACCTTCATTAACATTCGGGTAATAAATTTGGTCAATTTTTTTTAAACCGCAATTTCTTTTTTTTTTTAGTTTTTACACTAAATAACTCTTGTTTTATTTCTCGAGTTGAGCCGTGTAGTTAAAGGCAGAACTATAGATTTGCAATTAGAAAAATCTTTAAGTACAAAATTCTTTATTGGGTTACATTCACAATATCGGTGCTCGTCGGTAGTACATGATAGAAGTAAGTAGTAACACATGTAGTATTTAATTTCTAGTCTTCCTTTAGTTTTTTATGTTTAAACAAATGCATTGCAATCTTGTTATTTTTATGTTTGTTTTTTAAAGGTGCACTACTACAGTTGGTACTACTATGACTATTTTCTAAATTCAAGTTATGTGTGGAGTATTGAAATGCTAAAGAAAAACAACATGTTGTTTGTATTTTTACATAGATAAATATGATAACCACACACACATAGAAATACATAGCCAATACGAATACACATGTAACACGTGCCAAATAAACAATGATAAATATAAATAAAATAAAAATGTTGCCATCATACATACTCACGCATACCCATGCACACACATAGTAGCTTATAAAACATTGCACAGTGAGGTGTTTCACAAATATTTTGGAAATAATTCAACCATTTGTTTACTGCGTGATCGAATTTCCAGCAAACTTCACACAGCCATAATCAACGTAATATCAATATTAAGTTTCAAAGAAGAGCACACAAGATACATCAGGCGCTGATCAGTTCGATCGACTGATCAGTACACCTCTGCACGCAGAAAAAAACTGGTGGAAAAAAACTGGTTAGTAATTATACAATAGGATGTCCCGAATTATTAATTTTTCACGTTAGATCTCAAACGACGCGTATATAAGACCAAATTATCGGGGAAAAAAAAAGGTTGGAGGTCATCTTTCAGCGTTTGAATTTGGCGATCGTAGTGTATTTTGTCCAAAAATAAGTTTGAATTTTTTTTCGCAAAATTGGTGTAAAAAGATGAGCAATGTGGAGTAGATTACGGAAAGAAAACTACTAAAAATTCTGAACAGTAATTTTGGTCCACCGCAGCATTTGAAAGTTTGAAAAAAGTATTTTTTTTTTGATGGAAATCCGTTGCACTTTAAAAAAATTTTTGGATGGTATCATTCTTCTGGTACACGTATTTAAAGTTGGCTCTCATAGTGTGTTAAAAATGTTTTTTTTTTTTAACTTGAAATCTAACACGGAATTTAGCTGCCACAAACTTATATCTTAGAATTAATGGAAGTCAACGTAAATTTTCAAGTGCCGACAAATGTTCTGATATATTTGATTGTTGCTATAGATGTTCACCAGACACTGATAATTTATTATATAATTTATCTCTTAGCTCTACCCGACCTCCTCTTGTATATATATTCAAATGAATTGAAAAAGAAAAATTCAGAATGTCGTTGGGACAAAATTGCTTTTCCGATACGTCTTGCATTTAATTTTAATAATGTCTCGTTATGTTCTTTTTATTTTCATATAATTACAAATTATGTACTATTACCCTAACCCTAACCGAGCACTAGCTACTATGGAATTCGACACGTTGTAGCGTTCTCTGGTGGGAATCGAACCCACGACCCCCCGCACTGATAAGCCAGCAAGCTGTTCTTATTGTTTTAAATCATTTTTGTTGTTTGAAAATATTTTTTTGACATATTTAATATTACTCTATAACATTAGCAAATTTACACACATTATTCTTAATATATTTTATTAACCACTTTTGACTACAATTAGACACAAACCAAGTAATAATAAATAAAAATTTACGTTAATACATTTTGTGTGTATTTTTGCTAACAAAAATGGGTATACAAGGATTATACACTTCTGATGCCTAAATTAAGACATTTTGCTTAATATCATATAAAGTTTTACATACTTTATAGCAGTGAATTTACATCCATTTGTTAGAGTGTAGTAAAAAAATTTCTACCAATTTTTTATTTAACAACCGATTTCAAAAAATTAAAAATTTCTGTATTTTGCTTGTAATGGCAAATAATAATTTGGAGTGTAATTGATCAGCTTCTTATGGATCTAGTGGGTCCTGTTTTGAAAATAAAGCTTAAAATTACATTGATTATGACTGTGTGAAGTTTCATGGCAATCCAATTAGCCGGTAACAAATGTCTGAATTATATCCAAAATATTTGTGAAACACCTCACTGTGCATTGCACAACAAGCTCTAGCTGGTGATAGTCATAGATATATGTACTGGCAGTTATAGTTTTTGCTATTGTAGTAGTAGGTACTATTAGTATTAAATAAACTACATATATTTATATTTGAACTTTTCTATTACTACTACTACTACTTGTAGTTGATACTCCACATTTTGTAAGTATCCTTTAACATTTATGGAAAGTACGTTTACCTATGAATTCATGAAATAAAAAAAGAAAAACCGAAGTAGACAAGTTCTTATCATGAAGTATTGAAAGTTTAGTTTTCCATACATTTTACTTTTGGTTTTTCATTTGTATAAATAAACTCATAAGAAATATTTATTTGAAATACACACGAGGGCGGATCAATAAGTCCGCAACTTTTCGAACTTCCCTCGTAGTTATATGAAATGCAACACTGCTCCAATCAAGTGCCACCTCTTAATAGACTACTTTCAAATTTTGAGTACGTTCCGTCATTTACTTTGCGTTTAACAGCTATTAAAAACATACAACAGTGTGGATTTTTTAAAATATGTAAAAAAGTGAATTTCGTTTTGTAACTGTGAATGAAACATTTATATATTACAACACTCCGAAGACCAAGCAGCAGTCTAAACAATGGGTTTCTCCGGGTGAACTGGCTCCGAAGAAGACCAAGGTAAGTTTTTCGGCCAATAATTTGATGCCAACAGTTTTTTGGGATGCACACGGCATAATCCACATTGATTACTTTCAAAAGGAAAAAACAATAAACGACGAATATTATGCCAACTTATTGAACCGATTTAACGAGGATTAAAAAAAAAGGGACCCCATATGGCCAGGCAATAAGTTCTTTTTCATCAAGATAATGCATTGGTGCAACGTGTGCAGTCTTAATGGCATAACTTCATGATCTGGGCTACGAATTGTAACCTCATCCGCCATATTCTCCGGATTAAGCCCCCAATAACTATTTCCAAACCTAAAGAAATGGCTCGGTGGAAAGAGATTTAGCTCCAACGATGAAATTATTGATCAAACAAATGCCTATTTTATGGACCTCGAAAAATCCTATTTTTTGGAAGGGATACAAAAACTGAAGAAACTTTGGACTAAGTGTATTAAGCTAAAAGAAGGTTATGTTGAAAAATAATTTTATTTTTTTGCAAAAAAAAACCGTGTTTCATTCAAAAAGTCACGGACTTATTGATCCGCCCTCGTATAAAACTTATCCACAACATATTTTTCTATTCTAATGTAAATAAGTATATTTTGAAAAAATATACAAAAATTGTAAAAATCATACAACATTCAAGTAATTTTAAATTACTTTTTTAATGTTGAAATGCAAATACTAAGAGCAATAGGAAAATAAGCAACACATGGTCTGTTTGTTTTTATTTTTTGCAATATTGTTAATACACTGAGATAATTATCGGCATGACATTAATAAATTTTTGCCTTAAAGAAATCCAGTTGCACTGGAACTCGTTCATGGAAACTTTTCATTAAAGTAATGCAAATTCTCATTTTAGTAAAAGTGTGAAGATTTTCATTAATTTTGTATGTATTGTTGATCTTTTAAAATTGCATTTGATTTTGAATTGTCAGGTTTGAGATCATAATTAAAATGTTACTATTATAAATAGAAAACACTAATTTTAATAAATGTAAAAAAAAGATGAAAAAATCTTGTGATGATCAACGCTAGAGGGAGTGCAGTACATTCGACCTAAGCGACTTACTAGGTCATCTTCAGCCTGGTTCTAATCCGATATATATATCAACCAACAAACTGAAAACGGTGAAATTTTTCCCTTTCTAGTTGATTACCCGAACACTATAAGCTATTTCCTTTTTTTCTTACAAGTTCAGCCAAAATGATTTTGATTAATTTTAAGAAATTTTTCCTGAAGAAAAGTTTTTTAAGTCTAGTAAGAGCATTCATTATTTCTGGTCCACTTAAATTCTCTCTGTGTATGTATACTAAACACATATTATATTAAACATGACCACCCATGTATCCTTGGAATCCATCTTGTTTTATAAGTCCTTGTTTCTTGTTATTTGCATTTTACAAACTCTTTAATTTGTTTTAGTTTTTTTTTTTTCCTTTTAATAAATTCCATATAAAATATTGTTCTTGGAAAAGCATAATGACTGTAAATATTTTTTATTATCATAACTGCGGCAACAAGTAAAAATAACTTAAGTCAGCATAAATTAAACTATTATTTATTTCTATTTGTTTAATAATAACCAGGGTTTGATGAATACACTAAGGTTATTCTTTATGTAAACACTACAGCAATTGTAGTCAAAAGCAAATGAAATTTCACTTCAAGAAAGGACGACAAACATTTCATTAAATTCAACTAACATTTGTCATTAGTTTTTACTGTTCAAAAAATGACTAACAATTGCAGTAAAAATAAACCACACATGTTAGTAAAAAATGAACAAACATTTCCTATTTTATTTTTTTAAATAACAAAAAATAACTGTAAAATCATTAAACAGTCATATGGTGTGGTTTGTTTTTTTTTTGTAATGAACTACAAGGTTAGTAAAAAATTAAATTTGTTCTACAAATGACTGAATAAAGAAACTGTATTACAATCCAAACAACTACATATTTTTAAATCAGAAGTTTCCTGAGTGTATAAAAGTTCAAATCTTCTCTCAAAATATACAGAAATATAACAGTTATAGCAAGGACAAGTAGCTGTTTTTTTATATTTGAAAGGTTAGAAATATTTAGGGGATACAATTTTGTTGATATATCAATTTGAAGCTTTTGAATGGCAATATTGCTAAAATACCGCTATCGATTCAAAAACCTTTCAACTGACTAGCGTTATCGCTAAAATACCGTTATCGAAATAATTAAAATATCAGTATCCGTAAAATTCCATTGCCGAAATATGTAAAATACCGTTATCGCTATAATACCGTTACCGAAATAATAGAAAATGTGTTATCCTTAAAATACCGTTACCGAAATAATTTGACAAGATAAAAAAAATCGCTGTTAATAGATATATCTTTAAACAGTTTTATCATAAACTAGCCAGTCGCTAGAATTCGGGCATAATCTGGCTTAAAATGATGTTACCCTTCAAATGCCGTTATCGAAATAAGAAAAACACCATTAATGCTAAAAACTCGATACCAAAATAACTGAAATATCGTTACCCCCTAAAATACCGTTACCAAAATAAACGAAAGTAGCGTTACCCTTACCGCTACCCGCACCGAATCGGTTATCATTTATTAAATTAGAGGATATTAATAAAGTTTTATTGGTATTTAATAAAAATTTTTATAGCCAAAGTTTGTTTGTACATTTATTTATTTGTTTTTGTTATAGTTTTCAATAAATAAATCGCATACACTCAAAAACAAAATTAGATGAGTCAGCCAAAAATTTTGCTTAGAGGGTCCTTGCAGAAAAATTTGCTAATATCTGCAAGTGTTTTGCGGAAAATCAGCGAACTGGTTTTTAGCAAAAAATTAGTAAATTCAGCTAAATGTTATGCTGACACTTAGTTCAATGCAAATTAAAATCGACTTGTTAAAATCAACAAAGTCGAAAAAAAACTTAGCAGAAATTTTTTACTTTAGTTAATTTATTTTGCTGAAACTTAAATATATTTTTTTTTTCGTGATTTTTATAAATTTATATAAAAATAGCAGGACTTTCACATCTTTAACATAATGCAATTAAATAAAAACTCTGGAAATAAACTAAATATTTTATTAATAACATTAAGAACAAAACATAATAATTCCTAATTACTTACATGCAAGTCTGTAAGGATGTTTGTGTGAAGGATGTATGTGCAGTTTTACGTTTTTCAAATGAAGATAATTCTAAAATACAAAAAATTATTATTCAAAATATTTTTTAATATCATAACAACCCTCTGTCTTTTCGAACAACAACGTGGGGCTGGCATTTATTATTTTGTACAGTCGCACCAAAGCGTATTTTATATTATATTTCTGCCTGCGTCATCAATTTATCAAAATATAGTTTTATACATTAGCACCAAAGCGTGTTTTATGTTTGCCTGCATCCTCAATTTTTTAATTTGTCAAAATTTAATTCATTTAGTAATTTTTTTAAATAATTTTATTTAATTTATTCAATATTTTATTTATATTTTTCACAATTCACAATTTGTATGTGCACATGTGTGCCTTTGTTTGAGGTGTAATATAATACAAAAGAAAAAATTAAGTGAAACGAGATTGCATTTTGTGTAGATGAAACGATTGATATATAAATAGCTATATCTCTGCAGAAAAGACATGTAAAAATCCAGTTCAAAGTGAGATATATTAGTCTAACTATAAGCGTACTTAAATCGTGTTCATTAAAATTTTCAAGCAATTCATAATTTCCGAAAACACAATAGCAAATTTTCACATTTTTGAAATTTTGTACACTTTTGGGTATAAAAACTTTTTTTTACATTTAAAATCAAAACAAAAAAAAAAAATCCGAGCGTTTTTTAAGACTTACACGTGAAATTTTCTTATGATTACACCGCTTGTTTGGTAGAAATTATCAATTATTAGAGTGAATCAGCATTGACAAAAACATTTAACTAAAAAATATTAGTTTCAAGGTACACTCGAAAATCGTTTCAAGGTACACTTATGATAGAATTTTGAAAAAAAACTTACCTTTTACTCTTATTCACTAAATAAGTGTACCAATTTTGAATCCCAAGCGTTAATAAAGTTTAATTTTTAAATTGTATGTTTATAGTTCTGAAAAAATATTATACACTTATACAATTTCAATTGACTTAAAAATTTTCTCCGAAAATTTACTCTGCGTTTTTCAAGTATTTAACTTTTGCTTTGCATCTATTTAACTTACGAACCTAGATATATGGTAAACATGGGCGCAAGGCTAGAAGACCATTTTTTAGTCTTTTTACTTGCTATTAATGTGTTTATCAGTACAATTTTGAAAGCAACGTAATTTAGTTAAACATTAGTTCAAAATAAGTTTTTCGGTAAAAGCGTTTAACTAAAATCTTAGCTGAAAACGCGTTAGTTAAATATTTAAAATAGACGTTTAACAAACAACATTTGCAAATAACTTTTCTTTTTGAGTGTAAATATTTAGTTTGCTAATTAAAACTTAAATATAATACAACTGATATAAAAAAGTCGTAAAATAACTTTTTTATCAATTCAGGCATTAAATTGATATAGTCAGAATTTTAATGACTTGTTAAAAGTTTTGCTTCACTTTGAAAAAAAAAGTAATTAATTTTAAAATTTGTTCCTAAGTGCAGGAGTTTAACATCGATATTTTATTTTGCAAAAAACTCTTTAAATCGCGAAATTTTAAAATATAATGTATGAACACAGAAAATTGCTTTATATCCATAAATAAATCTAAATATATCATATATCATAATCATCATAAATATTAGTAACAAGAAATATTTCTTTTTTACAATGATAAACTAAAAAAAAGTAACATGGTTAGTTTAGTTTGCAGCAGACTCAAAAGCCGTGACTTTTTGTTTTAGCGTGAAATACAAGTGACTAATAGTTTCGATCCAATTTAAATGAAATTCTTTAGTATGGTCGACATTAAAAGAACTAAAGGATGTATGTTTAATTTTTTTTTACCTATAGAAATATCGTTACGGAAATAACTAAAATACCATTATCGCTAAAATAGCGTTAGCGAAATAAATGAAATGGCGTTACCATTAAAATACCGTTAACGAAATAAGCAAAATAGCATTTTCTTTAAAACAGCAATACCTTATTTTTTAATATATTGTAAACTTTTCCTACCCATTTTATATCGTTGCATGATAAATAACTAGAAAATAATATAAATAATTAAAAAATTTTCGTATATAAAATAATATTACCCATTTAAAACCGTTACCGAAATAAGTGAAAAATATTTATCCTTAAAACATCGATACCGATATATCTAAAATACCGTTGCCGCTAAAATACCTATATAGAATATCTAAAATACCGTTATTGCTAAAACCCCGTTACCGAAATAACGGAAATATCGTTATCCTTAAAATACCGCTACCGAAATAAAAGAAAATATCGTTGCTGTTGCCGATGCCCGCATCGAATCGGTTACCATTAATGGAAATTTTTCATTCACTTTGTGAAGAAAACTTCATTAGTTCTGTTATCAATTGTACTGAAAAATGATTTTAATTAATATTAAAAATCGTGTGATAAACAAAATTCAAAAATTTTAATAAATTTATGTAGAATTTGGTAATAGAAATAATATAAAATGAAACTTTTTATAAAAACCTTAAGGGACCCGACTATATTTAGTCAAGGCGAATTAATGGTATGACCGATTGTATGAAAATATAGTGAAGCACCCATATTTAGATTAAGTCAACTTCCATGAAGTTCCATCTCTATTAATTTGAATAATTTGTAATCGGATCTCATCGTAACCAAGTTAATCAAATCAAAAACATTTCAAACAAACAAAAGAAATTTGAAAAATAACAAAAAAATATTATGAAAGATTAATAAAAACTAAAAAAGTGGAATTGGTTCACAAACCTGTCGAAAAATTTCAAATTCTAATAAGAAAATAGGTGCGAACCGAATGGAAAACTTTGTTTTGGTGGCTACAATCAATAAATTCGGTTAGTACAACCATAGTTAAATACGATTTTATATGTGTCGCAGCGCCCACCTTCGGTGTTCCTATAGCACTTAACCCTACCGAAGTAAAATAATGAACCAAACAGCTTCAATAACTTCGCCAGTTCCCCATCATGTGGCGAGCAACAACTGCTCAAAGACTTATAATCTAGCGCAATTCCAGTGTTGTCATATTTAAAGCCCTTCATCTTTCCCCATCTTTCATCATTCCTCTATCAGGCTTTATCACCGAAAAAGGGTCGTTTGGTCTATCCCGTAAACTAAGAAAACTAGAATTACTAAATTTGGCCAGACCAAAATAAAAGAGAGCATTTTTGGTTATTCGAATGTTTTAGCAGTGAAAATGGGCTGAGAAGTTTCAAAAATTCCATTTACGGTCGCACTTTTTGGTTGGTAGCAGTGAAAGGGGACACACATGTAGACCTTTTTATTTTTAATTTAAGGACCCCTAACAATAATCTGAAGTCAAAATATAAATATATCCACAAACAAAATGTTGGTAGTGATAGGGTTAAATACATTTGATTTTGCTTTTTTCTCTTCTATGATAATAGTTTTGAAGGCTTTTTACCAAGGCACCCACTAATAAAAATAAAAATTTAAACAGAAAGAAAATGCAAAAAATAAACTAAAAATTATTTTAAACTCTGATTTCAACAAAAGAGCAAATTTCTGCAAAGAAAAAAACCAAAAAAATTTTTGCCATAACCTCTACGCTTCAATAGAAAGAAAAAACTAATTTCTGTGTGAAATTGTTTATATAAGTATAAATAAATCTGCTAACTAAATGAGAATTTCATGCCGGTTTAAATTCAATGTTATAAAACTCAAGATGTTAAAACACATTTGGTATGGTTTTTCTTTTTGGTTTTTGGGATGGTATACAATAGTGATCACTTTTTAATCAAATTAGTTGTTATTTAATTGAAAAATAATTCAAAATAAAGACCTATCACGTTCTAATTGAATTAGCAATTTTCGTTGTTGGAGGAATTTCAACAATTAAAGTTATAGAATCGGTGGTTTTCGTAATATAAATTCGTTTTTATTTTTTGTGTGTAAGTTGTAGACCTTCAATATTATAATTTATAGGCCCAAATGATTGGCAAGACCTTGTATTATTTTTTTTTTCAGGCTGTAATTTGAAAATTTTTTAAATCTTGCGATGACTAAACTTTTAGATTTTCCCAAGACTATTTTTATTTAATAAAGAACAGAAAATGATCTTTAGTAGGGATATAAGCTTAGTTTAAAATGTCAACATGTAAATGTTTACTATTTTTTTTAATGTGAACAAAAAACATCATATTTCTGCAATAAAAAGTGATTAAAAAAACCCATAACCGGTTAGTGGAACCGGTTTTTTATTTGAAATGCCAAAACCGGTTTTTAAAAAATGCTTTTTTTCAAGTATTTTTTTCAAATAGCTCGAATATTTAACAACTCTATTTGTCATCTAATTTGGCATATTCATCGATAAATTTAACATTGGCTTGTCATAGGAAGGGAGCATTTCAAATATTATTCTTTAGAAGTTTTCTGCCTAAACAACTTCTTTGGAAGATATTTAGGAATAAAATATTAATTGGAAGTTGTTTTTCAGCATAAGAATGAGTCCTTCGGAAAAGAATGTTACAAGAAAATATATTTTTTTATTAAGAATGATCACTTGTGTTCACTTCAATTCGAAAAATACTGTTTTAAACACAACTCGATTATTAATCTAATATATTAATAATATCATCTAATATATTGATTTAATTAAATCTTTTAGCGATTTAACTTATTACTTCAGCAGTTAAGACTTTAAAAATAAACTAACAAAAAGGTATAAAATAACGTTTCATCTCATCGTTTAGATTCGGCTTAAAAAAAGCTTATCCCTTGTGTAACCCAAAATAGCAAACGAAAAAAACATACAACCAATCTAAGCAAATTTTTACATACATATTTTCCAAAAATATTTGTTGTGGTGGTGGTTGTAATATCAAATAAGAGCTACCAGAAAATATATTCAAGTTATGGGCCTTTTTGCTGGCGGCTTTCAAAATACCAGATTAAAAAGTAATAAAATTCCTTGATAAGCAAAATAACACTATTATTTATTTTTTTTTTTTTTGAAAATCCGCTTAGGAAAACTCAAAAGAATGTAAACGTGGTAAGAACAATAGAAATAACAAACTAACCAGAAGACAAACAAAAAACGGTATCTTGAGGGCAAAGTTAAAGTTAATTTTCTTTATATAAAAACTAACCTCCATAACCTCAATACACTAAAAGATGTACGTACGTAGTACTATGGAACTACACATACATACGTAGCATATAAATTGGCACAACTGTGATCACAGATGTGTACATGTATGTAGTAATGTAGTCAAACAACCATAATTAATGTCATTTATATAACATTTCAATGGTATATGGTTACAATGGTATATCATCATCATCATCATCATCATGTTGTAAGATATTCGAGTTTATAAGTCCATATGATTCTAAGTAAATTTCACATGATATATTGTTTGGTATGAAATAATCTCATATGCGAATAATTTAATTTCTTAACTAAACTATACTTTTAACATATGATACTGATGTTCCAGATGATGCTGATGTCGAATATGACGATGATGAAGATGATAGTATGATGCCATTTATAATTATTTTCTTTTGTCTGTCTTGTTGTATCATATTTAACATGAAAAGCTTTAAATTGATTACTAAAACATTTCGACGTTGATATGGCAAAACAAGTCATGTGTTTCTGCAAACAATATTTACAATATCTTTATGTTAGCCTTATGCAAGGTTTTTTTTTTGAAGTAAAATATTTGCATTATTGTTAAAATCAGTAGAGTGATGAACGAATGTTATAACGAACTCTCGGGGACCGAAAATTTCGGCTCGTTTATTGAGGATTCCGTTCTATCAGTACTAATTAAGATTATATAGTTGGAAAAAAAGTTGAATTTTAGACTTTTCGACTTTTCCAAACATTGTAAAGGCCGGCTATTCGATTTTGGTGTTTTTTCCACTTTTTGAACTTCCGACTTTTTGAATTAATTGACTTTTTGTATGAACATTTCTAATTCGTGAAAAACAAAATTATTTTTTATATTGTTTTGGGGTCAATTATTTGGCATCTTAACTTAGAATTTATGCTTTATTGGTAATCATAACGAACTCGAATAGTATTAACGTTAAAAAAAAAACTTAAAAAAAGATCTAAAACTTTCCCTATGTTTAAGACAAAGCTCGAAAAAAATACTCTTTAGCATTTTTTCACATTTCACTATTAAAAAATTACCGAATGATACACTCACTCATGACCTTTTGACAATCTCTGAGGGAACTTGTGCGAACAGGATCGATTTTAACGCTCGCAAGAGCCAATGTTGTATGTTGACCCATTGGCCAATGGGTTCAACTATATCATCTGTATATATGGATTGTATCGTTATTGAGGATTTGGATACTCTTCATGTTCTGGGCATGAGAATACTGTGTGATGTCCTTTGGGCAGATCACATCATTCAAGGTTTAATATTTTATTATGAACTTAATATTTTATTAATTAAACTGCTGTTTAAGATTTTAATAGTATTTTATATTTTCAATTCTTAATTGCTAAATAATTTATTTTTTGTTTTAATTTGATTTTTTGATGATTTTTTTATATTAAAAATACGTAACAAATTAACTTTTTTTACGCCTTAAGTTCTGTGCTGTAATTATAAGATTTTATCTTGTAGCATGTAAATGCCAATGAAATAAATAAATAAATAAATAAATACATAAATAAATAAAGAAGCTTTCAAGTGTCTTGGTTTTCTAAATCGGTGTAGGAAATACTTCCCTCCATCCGATCTTCTTACTATATATACCACCTACAACCGGCCGAAGATGGAATACAACTACCGTATATGGGCAGGTGCTTCAAAGTTTATTTTGGGGCTTCTGGATCATGTGCAACGGAAAGCGTTGATGCTTATCAACGACAGTAGGGTTTCAAACTCTATTGGCTCATTGGAGCATCGTTGGAATATGGGTTGTGTAACCTTGTTCTATAAATATTACCATGGGAAGTATTCTGCTGAGGTAAGTCGACTTATCCCGGAGGCCCGGGTTACTATTCGTACTACCCGTTTGTCAAGTAGATCTCATCCGTTTGTTGTCTATAGTCCGACAAATCGCACAACGCATTACAGAGAAAATTCGTTTTTCAAGCGCACTAGTCGTATGTGGAATCGTCTCCTTGCGAAGATCTTCCCCGCAACTTACAATGTCAAATGTCCACAAACACTACTTCCTCTTTCCTCCTCCCCATAACCTATTTTCCTGATATCAACACAATGCAATGCATTAGTAGGAGGTATCCCCCTGAGTGTTCGTTCAACGTAAAAAAACAAATCTCAGCAAACAGATTTCCAAATGTCTAAAATCTTTTAAATCTGTTCACATTTAAAGAAATTTAAAGCTGCGAATGAATTTTCACATAAGGCAGCCCACCGTATGATGAAATTGGTGACTACACAATTTATTTCTAAAAAGCCTTACTGCTTTTTTTCAATTGGTCACATTAAATCCAAACCGGATCTTTTTGTAGAATTTGAGCTCATTTTTTGTGCCGCTTTCGCTCACTTTTGGGTTTTATGTCATATATAACGATTTTATTTTTTTTTCGCAACAATTGTGTTATCGACTACAAACAAATATACTTTAAATCCATAAATATTTGACAAATAAAAAAGACAAAAAGTGGAAAGCAAAGGTCGACTTTTCGAATTTTTCTTTAGAAGAAAGTCGACATTTTAAATTTTTCATCAGAATAATGTCGACTTCCAAAAAGTAGGAAAAAAATCGAAAAAGTCGATAAGTGCATTAGTCGAAAGTCGATTTATGGAACATTAGTACTAATTTGTCTGAAAACTTATTGACTATACCAAAAATATTATCTCGCTATATCAATAAAGTCGTTATAACCGTTTTAACCAAAAAAATTATCTTTTAATATCGCAAAGAGATAAAATAAATCTGTTTTTTTTTTTGGAATCCAAAAAAACACATGACTTGTTTTGTTAGAACAGCGTCAATTTGTTGGATGTTGTATAATATTGATGATGCTGCTTCTCATTTGTATTCATGTTCTTCTTATTCTATTTGTTCCTTCATTGGGTTAATGTTATTGACCCTGGTCTTACAACTTTAACTAACAAACAGATAAATATAAAACTTGTATGTTTAAAAAGAACTAAAACTAGAATGAAGATGAAGATGAGTATCTTTATATTGTTGCTGTTGAATCTTTAATGGCAACAACATTATAATACTTTAGGAACAACAAAAGAATGAAATATGTTGCTACTTGTTTTTTTTTTTCATTATTGTACTTGGTGTTGCTGTTACTTTTTTATGTTTAACTTCTGTAAAACAGGCTAGTTGTATATACACAGAAAAAATATTTCCCATTTTTTTTTTAAATGAAATTGATTTGTAAAAAATTTTAAAAGATGTCAATTAAAAATTAATTGAATCAATTAAATAATTGCTCAAATTCAAGATACCACCAACATATTGTTGGCGTTGTGTAAAAATATAATACAAACTCATAATCAAATGTGTATTTAAATAAAATTGAAAATAATTCAATATAAGAGCTATAAATTTTTAATTGATTTAGGACTTTTCGTTGTTAGCAGAATTTTAACAATAAAAATAATTGAATCGGCTGTTTTTGTGATTGAAATGAGTTTTTTTTTTTTTTTTTTTTTTGTGTGTAGTAGTAATAACTGACAACAGCAGCAGTAGTTGCTGTGTATGTAGCAATATCATCATAATTTCTTGTCTGCATCTTCATAATTCATATTATGGTATAGTTTGTTGCTGTAACAACATCACGGTCACTATTTTTTAATACGTACACATCTTTACATTTTCACCACCAACCCATCTGTGCTAAACAAAAACAAAAACCTGCAATATTACCCCGTTGGCAATGTCTTGAAGACATCCTTTGACTACGGGTACACGACGCATAGTAACTCGTTGAAGACAGTTTAGCGACAGTGCACGCAAATCGTTAATGTCTTTTTCAAAAAAATGTCCGAAAATTGTACACGACGATCTGAGCGACATTGTCGTTAACATATACTTCGAATTTTCATCAATCCAATAAGAGGATTGCACAATTTTTGAAAATGTTTTTAAATATTTTGAGGATAATTTAAAAAATGTTGAGTAAATTTTCCGCTGGTAAATACCAACTACTAAAATGACGACTTGTTGTCATGGTCCCTCGGAGTTTGTCTTAGCCAGTTTTTGCTGTATAAATTTTTAACACTTTATATTTTCTTAAATTGATGTTAGTTACAAATTAAAAACATCAAATTAAAAATAAAAAATGAATATATAATTAGAAATAAATTAAGCAAACAATCAGAACACAGAAATTCGCACAAAAACACTAAATTCGCACTTTTAAAATTCAACTAAATATTGTTAATTTTTTTACGTTTTTTGTTGTCTTTTTTTTTGTGCAGTTATTTTCCCGTTACATCTCTTTTTTTAGTACAATTTTTCCTCACTAAAATCTTATTGCTGACAATTTAAAAACATTTTCGCTCAAAAATTCGTCAATTTGCGATGAAACATGACTACGTAGATTCAATTGTCGCTTAGTTTGCCCTTAATAAAATCATATATAAGACGAGTGAATTTTTTGCTTATCAAGTCGTCAATAAGGTTTAAAACACGGCAAAATGCATGATAAAGTTGTCATTGATAACACACAAAAAAAATAAAAACCCATTGCAATTACGAAAACCATCGATTCAATAACTTTAATTGCTGAAATTCCGCCAGCAACGAAAATTGCAAATTCAATTAGAAATTGATAGCTATTTAATTGAATTATTTTTCATTTAAATAATAACTCATTTGATAAAAAAGTGATCAATATCTAATACCTTCCCAAAAACCAAAAAACCAAATTATTGTTGCCATACCAAATGTTTGTTAACAGCTTGAATTTTATAACATTGAATTTAAACCGGCATGAAATTCTCATTTAGTTAGCAGATTTATTTATACTTATGTATGTGAACCAATTTCACACAGAAATTAGTTTTTTCTTTCTATTGAAGCGTAGAGGTTATGGCAAAATTTTTTTGGATTTTGTTTCTTTGCAGAAATTTGCCCTTTTGTTGATATCAGAGTTTAAAATAAAAAACTTAGAGTATTTTTAATTAATTTTTTTAACTTTTTTACAACAAGTGTTGATGTGTGCTTGCAAGTTCCGAATTGGAACAAATATTTAATTGATTCAATTAATTTTTTATTGAGAGCTTTTAAAATTTTCAACAAACCGATTTAATTGAAAAAAGTAAGGAAATATCTTTTCCAAAACATCATTGATGAAAATGTCATCTAAGGCCAGTTTGCCAACTGGGTAGCTGCGTGCAAAATCTCACCATATTTTATTCTATTACAAGAAAATATCTATACATACACTGTATATAACATACATTTCTGTAGTCTGTAAAACACTGCACTAGGAGCCAGAACTTCAAAAAACTAGACAATTTTTTTAAAAACTTATGAAAGAGAAATACAATTTATTTTGTTTAAACATACTCAGTTTAAATTAGAATTTTTAATATTAATATTTACTTGTGATAGCATTTAAGAGCCTTTTTGAAAATCATAATTTAGAATGACATAAACTTTAGTGGGCTGGGGTGTTTTTTTTTTTATTAGGATTTATTTGTATCTGTAGACACTTGGCTATAGTCAACACATAGAATTCAGTGATCATTGACAAAGGAAACAAGATATATTATTTGAAAAGCTATAGATGATTTTCGAAGTTATGACTTGTTCGTCACGAAAAATAAACAATATGTTCTTCTACCAAAATATTTTGCTTATTTAAGGCGATATGAGCCCAAATAGGTTTTGAACGAATCTTAAAAACTAATCCATAAAAATTAATAAGTTTAGGCACTAATTATTCCTCTTATCAAGATATAAATACAGTTCAAAAATAATTTTTTTGTAGTTTTACTTAAGAACATATAACGATTTTCGTTTTTCGAAAAACGCGAAATTGAATGAAAATGCTCGTTAGCTTCAATATATATTGTTTAAACTTAATAATAATACTAATACTATTAAATTTAATCGTTCTTCCAAATTTTATAAAAATTCATCGATATGTTTTCAAGTTATGACGAAGTCATTTACAGGTATGCCATTGGAATAATGCATGTCCATGGAAAATTTTTGAAAAGTTTAAGCTTCAATCTTACTGTGTGTTTAAGTATCAGCGGTTGCCAGTTAACATAAATATGGCTTCAAGATTTTTGAAAATTGTGTTTATTTTAAAATATGTATTTTTTGAAATTTTACTAAATTCACACAAAAAGTTACTAACCGGCAAGCCCACCCCCGCCTGGAGGTGGGCTTGCCGGTTAGAAGGTTAAACAAAATCATTAGTTTCATAAAAAAGAAGAAAACCCTTAGTGTTTCCCACGTATAAATATTTGATATTATTTTATTAATAACACTCATACGCCGGGTTTCTCAAACAAAACAACCAATTTAAACACATAGAAGAAAACTACTAAGGCGTATGATTATTTGTTACCATTTTATTAATAGCACTCATACGATGTGATGGTTTTTGCTATTACTTAATTTTTGCCCTGATCACGAATCTGACAATCTGTTTGAGATCGCACGGTTAGTTTTCGAGATATTTCTACTTTTTTTGAACGTCCTGTTTTTGGGCAATATCGTGAAATTGAAATCTACTGTAATTAAGTTTTCATTTAACCTAATAATGTTTTTTATAATCAAACATACTTTTTAATTTTTTCATTGGCATTAACATTTCATTAACATTAGCTCATTAATGATAATGTAGAAAAAAAAATTCATTGCCATTTAACGGTAATAAAATTGCTACTGGTAATGAAATCCCACTAATGCTTAATAAACTAATTACAATTAAGAAAATAAGCATAAGTTTATCAAAAAATAGAGGAGTGTAAATTACTTTACATAGGAATGGAACTGAGATCGATAGGAAATGAAACACTGAATACGGGGAACAAAATGGAATGGGGGACTAACTCTCATTTGTCCGAGTATGTTAATCATTCTGTGGCTGTTTTATAAAAATTCATCACTCGGAATTATTAAGATGAATCCCTTGGATCTGTCCCGGAGCTAACCCTTATTATATTATTACCAAGAGCATTTGAATTTTCATTCTAGCTTTTAAAGAAATTTTACAATTCGAGTAGAAAATTTGTTAAACCAATTTTTAGCTCATAGTGACTTTGAGAAGAACAAACATTGATACAGTTTGAATGTTTTAAACTTGTACATCTGGTTTTCTTTGTTGTTTATTTTGTCTTGTACTCGTATTCTATTTTTCATATCCAGTCTTAAAAAGTTAATGTTGTATGTACGACAAGTATTTACATTTGTATAGCAATGCGTTCCTTTTTTACATTTTTATAATGGTAGTAATAGTTTTTTTCATGGTGCATACCACTTTTTCTTCTTCTTCTGTAAACATTATATGTTTTTGTAGCTTTCATTTGGTATATTATTACTTATTACATGCATATAAATATGTTTTCCTTTTTCTTTTCTCTAAAATATTTTACTTTTCTGTTCTTTGAACCGCCTACCCGCAGTGTAACTAAATGGTATATCGTTGGATTAAATGTTAAGGGGCATTAATTAAGAATATAATAATATGATTATTTAATGTAAAATACAGCCCAAAAACAGGCAATAAGAAATTTAGGTAACACAGTTATTATCTAAATTTAAATTATACTTAAAATTTGTCGTTGTTTAAGGGCTCATAAGAAAACGATATTTTTGGCCAAATAGGAAAAGTATTTTGTTAAACGTTGAGTGTTTAAGACATTGATATATAAAAACACAAGTTTTGCCTAATAAGTGATAACTTGTTGTTAATTTAACTTCAAAATTGTGTACACCCAAAATAATTCATGTATAAAAATACGAAAATAATGTAAAACCAACGAAAACTTACGTAAAATGTACAAAATTTCGTTTCTATTCAAAAAGTTTTGATTATTTGGACATTTTTTTTGTATTTTTATATATATATTGTTACACTTAGAATACTATGTAGGTGAAGACCACTGCTAACGTAGTTGAAAACAAACGAAATTTCACTTGAAGAAAGTACGACTTTTATTTCAGTAAATTCAACTAACAATGTCATTTGTTTTTTACTGTTCAAAAAATGAACCACAAGTACAGTAATAATGAACCACATATGTAGTAAAAATAAACACACATTTAATTGTTTTATTTTTTTTTTAAATAAAAAAAAACTACTGCATATAATGAATGTAAAATTATAATACAGTAATTTGATGTGGTTTGTTTTTTTTAAATGAACTACAATTGCAGTCAAAAATGACACTCCGTCTGCAAATGACTGTTTTTTTTATTTAAAAATAAAGATACTGTATTACAACTCAAACAACTACAAATATTTACAACAGAAATTACCTGAGTGTAAGAAGCAATGGTTATTACAACTTTGGTTTCTATCATATTTTGGTGACATAAAAATATATTCTCTCTGTCCCGTATAAGATCTACGCAATTTAAGTCACAGCCCTTTTAGATTAAAGCCAACGATATGAATGTTTTCATAATATATTCTAAGTAGTTAGTAGAAATTATAAATGTTTTTGCAATTTATATCCAAAAGAAAATGATTTTATGTAGAAATAACCATAGTAGATTTATCATATTATAAAATACTAAAGAATTTCCAAACGATTTTAAGAAAATAAAGATTAATTTTAAAAGATTTATTTTTCAACAAAAAAAACTTAAATTAATATAAAGAAATATAAGAGATTTAAATAAGTATTGTAAGAAAAAATGTGTAAAATTTTTGAGGAATTTCAAGAAAAATAATATTTAAATTTGTTTTAAAAATCGAGCAGTTTAGAAACAAACTCACAAGGGAGGTATTTCGATCCGGACCGGCCGATCTTAATGAACTTCGGATATGTTGTAGAGAATACAAATTTAAGGGACCAGTGTTTTTTTTAACTGCCCAATCTCATGTTTAGGTGGTACTAAGTGGACTTACCCCATTACAATAAATACAGACAAATTTGGTATCAAATGAAAGGTATTTTGAAGACAAATTGACTGCTGCACAAATTATGCCCAAATATGTTCAATTATTTTTATTATTAAAACAAAATTGCTTTAAGTAACATTAAATCTGGCGATTTGTTAAGGATTTATAGTTGTATTTAGTCTAAAAATAATGCATAGCAATACCAATTTAATTTAATCGAAGGGGTGTCTGAGCTTTTGCGACATTCCAAACCTTTCGGTTTTTATGCGACTTTTCCCGAAGAACCTTTTTCCCCTATATTTCAAATAATTCAATAATGTTGTAACTTTGAGTCCACTATATAGGTATCAAAATTTTTGTTTTATTGAGTACTTTAACCCTGTGTACGAATAAATCTAATTTGCGTAAATTAAAGACAAGTTCTCATAAAAAAAACAATTTAATTTTTAACCCTACTTTTTTACCCTTAAATGTGAGATTGGCTAGCTAAAAAAAAAACGATCCTTTACAACATATCCAAAGTTCATTATAGTCTGCGATTTCGGGTAGGGAGGTATATTAGATAGTTAAATATCATTTTCGTAGAATTTGGACTTTATATCTAATTTATTGATAAACATTTTAAAATCCGCTTTTACTTGTTATTCTAGGGTTATGTGTGTTTATTTATACCATATCACCCTGTAGTTACCATATGGTAACACCAAATTTGCATGTACCTTTGGGGTGCCAGTGCTTAATAAATAACGAAAATGACATTATAAATGAACACAGTTTTTATAAAGTTGACTTGTAAAGTTCCTGTAAAATAATATTTAAGACAGTAGCTCATTGATTATAAAAGCTACATAACCTCAAACTTAGTCAATTTTTGAAAATGCAGAAAATAGTGACTTTTAAAAGTAAATGTATTAAAAATTACATATTTACTAAAAATATTGGAAAATTACAAACTAGTTTTTATGAATTACATTAGTTGTTGTACTTTTCGTTAACGACTGATTTTGGTGTTACCATGTGGTAACTATTGGCAGGCTAGGGGACTGGTTTAGGATAAATAAGTATTTTAGAGTTTTTCTCAAAATTTTAGTTGAATATGTTATTTTTTGTTGTTGTAAACTGTTAGAAAAAGACAAAAATTTAATTAATTAATAAAAAATTAAAAAAACAGTTTTAATTTTGTATCTTATCTAGCGAATTTTTGATAAAAATTCATAAATTTCAAGTTGACACCCGATTTTTAAAATGTTAGTCTAAAATATTTTCTGTTTCGGCAAATTTTTGTGCTTTTTAGAAATTTTATAAAAAGTTACTTTTGTTTTCAAAATGTGTTCATTAGTCAAAGTTTTGGGTGTTTTAGAGTTTGCTCTCTAATAAAATCCATATATTTTATTCCACATATTTCGTTATATTATTTTGTGGGCGCTGTGGTGTAATTTTTAGCGCGTTGGACTATTACACAGATGGGCCCGGGTTCGATTCCCGGTGACGACAACATCAATTTAGAAAAATATTATGCATGAATTTTCTATCACTTACAGGTATCGCTGCGCCCACCTTCGGTGTTCACATAGCACTTAACCCCACCGAAGTAAAATAATGAATCAGGGCTATGAAACAAAAAGCTTCAATAAATTCGCCAACTCTACTTCAGATGGCGAGCAACAGCTGTTCTAAGACTTATCTACTCGCGCAATTACAGTGTTGCCATGTTTGAAGCCCTTCATCTTTCACCACCTTTCATCTCTCCACTATCCAACTCTACATCAGATGGCGAGCAACAGCTGTTCTAAGACTTATCTGCTCGCGCAATTACAGTGTTGCCATGTTTGAAGCCCTTCATCTTTCACCACCTTTCATCTCTCCACTATCCCCTTTCCAAAGAAAGCAACACATTAATTAATACGAAGAATTTCCTGAGTGGTGCTTCTCTTTTAAAAAAAAAAAAAATATAATTTAACGAACTAGGTCTAAATTAGCCAAGGATATTTGTAAGAAGAACTATTTACTACCTGGAGGTCCAATATTTTGTCACAATTTTTTTACTGATGTGTTCATTTCTTATTTAAATCACCTTTGTTCACCATACGAAATCAGAAAAAATGATCGATAAATATTAATTTGATAATATAATACATTTTCTTTAAAAAAAATATATATCTTCCAGTCCCCTAGCCCGCCCATAGTTATCATATGGTAACAGGGGAATTGTGAATGTCCTGGAGGCAAGATAAAAAAAGATATTGCAGTTTTTTTTATACTTAAGTCACTACTTAAGCATGTGTAAAATATATTTTCAAAATTAAACAAAAAAAATTCTAGGGTGTTTCGGGTTAATATATTGTTTTTTTTTATATATATACGAAAAACCACAATTATCTATACGCCACATGTAGATGCATGAACATATTTGAACTGCATATTTCTTTTAGTAACTAAATATTTTCATTTTCTCTATATTTTTGCAAAAAAAAAAAAATAATTAATAATTTTCATCTGACAAGGAAACTGTGTATTGGTGAATCCGCAAATGTGATTGAAACTTGGATATGTTATAGAGGAAAAACAGATTTTAGACATGTTATGGTTAAACAGTGGTGGTCAAAAATTAACCAATTTCATGTTTATTTAAAAATATTTCTCATATAAGTTCATATATTATAATAGGCGGGTATTTTAAAGAGGTATTTTTGAAGGTATTAAAAAAACGCATATTAAAAAACACGCATATAAAACATGTCCGTGCATGCCCAAACATTTATTTTTTGTCATTTTGTTATTATAATTATTATTATATATTTATTATTATTATTATTGATGTCCTGCACAACAAGATTCAATCTAATAATTATAGTACAGGAACGAAGTATACAAATGACTGAAAACATATAAAATCAACCACTCGATTTTCTCCACCCCTTCCGATTTCCATCAAACTTGGTATAGAAGATGTACATCATATAATTTCGTTCAAATGTAGGACATCTAATCATAGCGGATCTTGAAATATCGCTTTTCTAAATATGAAAAACATTCGATAACTTTAAAAAAGTAGTCGTTCATATTATTCAATATATTTTTAACTGCTTAAGCTATGAGAGTCATTGATACCTCATTTTAAAGCTACTTAAACAAACACCTGAACTTCCCCACTGCAAAAGGCATTGTTTTCAATAGCCGCGGTTGAAAAAGCTGTATTTAAAAAAAAAATGGTTTTCTAAAAGAACGGTTATACAGCTATGATCTGAGGGAAATCCGGATCGCCAATCACTCAATACTTTATGTTCATTATTGTTACTAAACTGAGAGTACAACAGCTTCTCCAAAACTTTCGAGATATAGGACATGATCGCAATGGGTCGGTATTCCTTATTTGATTTCGGTATTGGAATAACTTTGGCATGATTCCATTTAAAAGGGAGAGTGCTTGTCATTATGATGCTGTTAAAAATATCAGTCACATGTGGAAGAAGAACAGATATCATATCGAACTGCAGAAAAACAACGTAAGACGTCGGCTTCGTTGACACATGCAAGTTCAGGAGCTGTGTTGTTGGTTATAGAGTTAAAATTTAATTGATTTTTGTAAGTTTTTGAAGGCAGTGTTCAACTCGTTTACATCAATCGAGCAGCCAGCATTTGCTTCCAGTACCAATTTCTCGAAGAGTCAGCCAGCCAAACCTCCTGGAATAGTATTCTGATTTTGCGATTCTGATGTCGTTATTAGCATGTCTTCTTGCTGTACGAAATTCATTTTTGAGTAGAGTAGTTTTAAACCGCTTCCACCTAGAGTAGGCAATATCTCTAGAATGAGTTATTTCTTTAATCTTTAGCGTAAACCAAGGTTTCTTCTTAACTGACGAAGATTTTGTTCTTAACGAAACGGTATCATCATAATTTTGTAGCAAGTTTCTTTCAAGAAAATCCAATTTGTCATCAACAGAAATTTATTAAAAGATGCTATTCCAATCGATTTGATATAAATTGTCATACATTAAGTTGTAATTCACATTATTGAAATCGCGTTAAGAGTAAAATATATCCTTCCGTTGGATTAAGAAGTTGTACGATAAAAAGATAAGCTCATGCGCAGAAAAACAGCGTGCAACTATTTGATCATAAAGGAGCACATTTCAGGTATCATTAACGAAGAACAGATCCCGCAAAGTGTTGCTATCAGTAGTGTAATGCGTTGGATGAGTACTATTTGCTGGTTCAAGCCCCATGGAAGACATGTTTGCTTTAGGATGTTCGAGTTGAAGTCTCCTGATATAACAAAATCATTGTGCGCTACTGTCAATGTTTCTAATTTGTGAATAATATCAGACAAGTTGACTTTTCGATTAGGTCTGTAAAAACACAATCAACCAACATTTTTCTATCATACGCAGTGGCTTCAGCAAATATATATTCTACTATTCTCAACCTTACGAAAGCAGTATCCACATTCTGATGATTCTCCATATTTTTTACAATAGACTTGCAACAAAGTTTACAAGCTATCTGATTTTTTACAAAACCAGCAGCAACACCGGCATAACTGTCTCTGTTATTATTTGTTAATAAAAAAAATGTTTTTCGAATACCAGGTTTGTGAAGAACATTCTTGTTAGTTTGAGTTCAATTTAATATATAATAATGCTTTTTTAATTTTATCGAGGGTTGCTGGGCTTTAATATGACTTTCCCGAAGACCTTTTAAAACCGTTATTTCAAATATTTCAAATAAGTGGAAATCCTGGGTCCACATCATAGGCAATGTGGGTATTACAATTTTTGTTTTCTCGAGTTGTTTAATACTGTGTACAAAAATTTCTCCATCATATCTAAGTTTCATTAAAATCTGCGTATTCGCCACTGTGTAGTTTCCTTGTGAGCTTTTTTTTTCATCATTACATCTGTTGTAACACACAAAAACTCCACAATAATGTTTTCATTTCATTTATCATGTTTACTTGTTGTGGTTAGTTTGAATTCTATCTCCAATATGGGGCAACGTATTTTTGTTTTTTTTTTTTTGTTGTACTTTTACAATTATGTTGGTTTTTGGCTAAAATCAAGATTTTTGGTTAATGAATAGTATGTATATCCCAGTAAACTGAAGCCATACAGTAATCAAAGTTTTACTAACTTTATTTAAAATATACAGTCATTTTTAATCTACATTCCAATCAGCCCGATTTTATATGTTTAGACCATGGACAAAGTAAGGACTGATTTTTATTATATGAACCAGAACAATTATAAAATTGACATTTTCAAAACCAAAGGAAATCAGCATAAACGACTTAAATTTACTGTGCATTAGGGATATATATTTTTGCATTTTTTGAAAATATTAATTCTCCCAAGGCATATTCGGTTAGGGCATAGAAAACTGCTAAGAAATAAAGGGTTAAAATGGGTTTTCAAAAATTACAACATTTTTGTATATAAAACATTTCTCAAATTTAGAAATGTGCCCATGCTATGGGCCCAGGGTTGCCACTTATTTGAAATATTCAAAATATAGGTTATAAAAGATCTTCGGGAAATGTCGCGTTAAATCCGAACGATTCGCATAAATTGAAAAAGCTCAATTAAATATTATAAGATTTCATTAAAATAGTTAACAAAAAGCATTATATTGTGTGGTATTCCTCGAAACAATGTACAACGCAGAGAGGACCTCACATTTTGAGCACTAAAACCGCGTCTCATTTCGAATATTTGTTTTTGGAGCATATACCAAATGTTCATGCTGGATTTTTTTTAAATCTCATAAAAAGAAACAAAGAGAATAGTATTCAGTAATTTCTAAATTCATTAAATTTTTTTTTAATATGAACGGACGGCAATTTGGTCGAATATTTACGTCTTACACAACAGAATAGGGGATTTGATTAAAATTGAAAATAAACCAAGAACGCAGCTTCTAATAAATCAATTCGTTGTACAAATATAGAAAATAGCTAAACAAATTAAATTAATTAATTTTGTTGTTTTTTATATTTTTGGCAGCCAAAAGTACGGTTTGCAATTTTGAACGTCTTACGCACCAGAAGGGTTAAACAATGATTAAGCAAAAAAATTGTATATTTGCGAAAGTTGTTTTAATAGTGAATGTCTACAAAATATTTTCTAATTTTATTTTAAAAATGTTCACATATATTTAGGAATTTAAAATAAAATTTAAAAATATTTTGCAGACATTCACTGCAATGAGAGTGTTTGTTAAAATAACTTTTGCAAATATAAACTTTTTTTAGCGAAATTTTGCACAGTGTCACATTTGCCCTATTTAGAACGACAAAATAGAAAAATAAAAGTTTTGTGATTAGTCCAGTTTTTTAATATTTAATAAATAACATTTTAACTAACATGGAAACAAACATGTAAGTGCGGGGAAGCTCTTACTTCTTAAAATGTGGTTGCCCAAAGTTACATCATCTACAAATCACTTTACTTGTGTGAAATATATTTTAATAGAGACATATGTCAAAAATCGTTTATTTTCCCCAATAGCTCAAATATAAAAAAAATTTAGAAAAAAAATTTTCATTTAATTTTTTTTTTTAATAAAAAAGTTCAAAAAATATTAAAAATATTCGAAAATATATAATTTTAGTGGAGTAGAACTTATGACTGTTACCAGCTGTCACCACAAAACTGATATTACGTGACTTCCATAAAAGAGGTTTTTGAAAAGGTGCAGCCTTCCTCAGCCGTGTAAAATATTTTAAAAGCAGTTTTTTACATATGTATCTTTAATATATAAAATCGAGCACCACTGGGCGTATCATAATTCTATTTACAACTTTTGTTTGTTTGGTGTTTCAATAAGTATATATGCAGGGCTTATTGTAAAAACTTGATAAGCCACATTTTGTTTATAGTTAGTTTTTCCCTTTTATAGGTTAAAAAGATGCAGAAAATATGACTCTTTCAGGACTTTTATACTCTAGCTACTTGCAATAAGTGTTTAAGCAAGACTACTATTAAATATTAATCAATGGATGTCTAGAAAACAGCGAAAATCCATAAAACTATAAATGTGGCTTATCAAGTTTTTACATATATTTTGGGCACGGTAGCTGGCTCTGTGGTCGATAAATTTACGAATATGTTATTAATTGCTGTGTTTATGATCCGCTTTGGCCTATATGTAGAGAGTATATTGGTTATGTTACAAGAAAATAAAAATACAAAACACTAACCCGATAGGTAGCGCTGGAATCGCGATATTTACAGAAATTATATTAACAGTTGTATTTATGGTCCGATTTGGCCCATATGGAGAGTGTATATTAACTATGTGGGACGGAAAAATATACCCCAAAATAGATACGGTACACATAACCAAAAAAAAGCGATGAAATCAACTTAATACCATGTTAAATTGATGAATGGGTGATCACTATACAATGAATGTGATCACTATACAACAAAAAAAAACCTGTCCGTCATGAAAATTGTTTAGTAAATGTATTTTTTGACGTTTAACTATTTGTTGATTGTTATTTTGACGAAATATCGTCAAATGTGTTAACAGAAATTAGCTATTTTAACAAATTTATTTAATCAAATTGAATAATTATTTTGTTGTTTTAACAATGCGCTTTATTCAATTTAACAATGCTCTTTATTTTATCTATTTGTTTTTTGTCGAATTTATTATTTTATATTTCTTTATCTTTTTTATTTTATAAATTTTAAGTTTTAATAATTTACGTCTTTAGTTAGTATATTACAAAAATAATAAAATTAAATTTTTTTTTTTTGTTAATTAATAATCATATAATTACAAATTATATACTATTACCCTAACCGAGCACTAGCTACTGTGGCCTTCGGCGCGTTTTAGCGAAAACAGACCAGTGCCTCTGGTGGGAATCGAACCCACGACCCCCGCACTGATAAGCCAGCACGCTACCAACTAGCCTACCGGGGCGCACAAAATTAAAAATTATAACGTACCCAAACCCTAATTTTTAAAACACATGAGACATTACATTTACAAAATACATTAATTTTTTTTATATTTAAATTAATAATTATTTACATTTTTTATATTTACATAAATATAAATAAAATAAAGTAATGACAGTAATAAAAGTGTACAATTTACATGAAACAGTATGAAATTACATAAATTTATTTAAAAATAATAATAAATAATAAATACAAATTTAACTTTCTACTATAATTCACTGAGTTTAATAATTCACAATTCTTTTGTAAGACCCCATTTAACATAATTTTTACTAATTTTTACAACTTTTACACACGCTAATACGAGAAATGACGCCACACACTAAAAGCAGGTTTTACAAAAATTCACATCAATTTGAATAAAATAATTGTTGTTTTAACAATAAAATTTGTCAAAAGTTAACAAAAATTGTATCTTGATTTCACTTACGAATTTTTGGTCAGTGAAGGTGGTGCCGGAGTCTAAATATTTATATATTAAATGTTATTTTGGCTATAAAGCATTTCTAATTTTTAATTACAAAAGAATATATGGAAAAGGGCGTGCCACGCCCATTTATGAATATTTTAGCACATAATACTTCTCTGTACACTTAATTTCTGGATAATATCAGTATCTATGTACAAAGTAGGCGTGGCAGTAGTCCAACTCCTCCCATTTTTGGTGGGAACATTAAGGACTTTGTGGACTATAAACATACCAAATTTCAGGTCAATATCGTTTTAATTAATTTGACCAAATGTGCCACTGTGCATTGATTTCTTTTCTTTTATTAAACTATTAATATTTTTTTTTGCACCCATCGCGAAAACTCCTGGGTTAAAATGTTTATTGAAAAAAAGGCGAAATCTACTTATTTGTAGGTACTACTCTCTATTAGGCACGCTAACAACGCCCGCTGAGTTTTGACAAACATCATTAGCAGAAGTAAAACAAAATATACAACATAAATTTCATTAAAGATAAGTACAGTAAAACCTCTGAAATCATATTTATTCCCGTTAAATTTACAACAAAATTTAATTCCGATAGCAGACTTTCCAGTGATCGGGTGAAAACTATAGGTCTTAGGATTTTTTCAAAAACTAGTTTTTATTAGTTATTAACCCATTTTATGGTTACCCGAGTAAAAAAGTTTATATAAAATTATATATGATGAGATATTTTCCGCAAATGTAAGAGGATATAATTTGATCCGAAAAATGGTTCTATTAAATTTTATCACTTTGGATCTAATTTCATTTAAATAGAAACAATTTAATAAAAAAACTATCCAATTCTATCCGAGTTTTGTCACGATATAACTACATCTAATTATATTATATTTGATACAATTAGATATAATTAGATAAAAATAGATACATAATAATCCAAATATATTTGTATTAAAAGGTATTAGTTGCATATATTTGATCTCCATAAATCGGGCTCAAAACACAAAATGAATGTTTGACATTTGTAAATAACTTAAATTTTAATTATTTTTTTAGGACATCAAATATTTGTCTTAAACGAAATTGTTAATTTTAATTTAATTAAAAAGAAAAAAATATTGTCAATATTAAAACGGCCCAGTAAAATTCAATTAACATATTGCAGAACAACTTATACTGTATTATAATAGCTCATAATTTCTGTTTTACAACGGAGTCTTTTTATATGAAGGTTGTCCTATTTGCAATAGGTTCTTTAGCTCGAAACTCGAACAAGTTGCTTTTGAACCGGTTCTAGCACTAGTTATAGAACTGGTTCTGGGACAGTGAAACCTTACTATTTGACTCCCAGGAACCTGTTCTAGAAACGTTTCCATGTTACCGGTCATAAAATAAGCTGTTCTAAAACAGGTTCATAGATAATCTGTGCTAAAAAATTTTGCTGGAGGGTTTTTTATTTTTTGTTGAACATTTTGAAAATATTATTATATATAAATACATATTGAGATATATGCTCATATACTTTTATATTAAAGAATATATCGTTTTTTATAATTTATTTTACTCGGGTATTTATAAAACCAAAGTATTTTAAAATAAAATTTTAATTTTAAATTTTCAGCTTTTTGTTTTTGTTTCAAAAATTCATAATTAATTAATGTTGATTTGGTGTTTTCATAAAACAAATTGTTGAAAGTTGTATTTATATTCTCTGCGACTGATGTTGTCTGTAATCAAAAGTCTTACCTGTTGTTACTTATGTATATGGAAGTAAAGTTCAAAATTTCATAAAGTAAACGACATGGGTCTGGCAAAAGAAGCAGGAATATTAAAAAAAAAATAATGAAATATTGAATATAAAACCTGGAGAGTTTAAAAGCAACAACAACACCTTGTTGATTGAAATTATTTGTTTAAGCTGAAAATTTGTTTCTGTTTTCGCCGTTAAATCTTAAAAACTAAAATTAAATATGAAACAATAAATTTTAAAAAATCTAAGAAATTTCACTTTAAAGAATAAGATAATCATAATACAACTTAAGCAAATTAATTTTCTGCCAATTCCATATTCCTTTTTAAAATTGTAAAAAATTTAATTAATATTTTTAGAACTAGAGAAAAGAGGAGAAGGTTGATGTAGCAACCTTTTTTTATTACCAATAAACCGTTTTTTTTCTTACTTCTTCTGCCCCTAATTTAAAGGCTTTAATTCAATTCAAAAATAACGAGTGCTAAAAATTGTAAATTTATTTTTATAAGCTCTAAAAACATAAAAAATACTTATTAAAGATCATTCATACATATGTACCAACAAAAAAAAAATACGTATAAGGCTTAAAAGTACTCGTAGATGAAAAGCCAATGCCAAATTAAATTCCCCCCGAGTAGGTTTGTATAAAAAAATGAATGTTGAGGAATGTGAGAGTCAATACATTCAACATCATTCCTATTTTTATTTTCGAAAGGAAAGTCAAGTTTATTTTACGATTTTTTTTTTCTATAAAAATAAAATCATTGGCAAACATATAAAAAAAGTAGAAAAATAATTTTATGAAATCACAGGTTTTACTGCATATGACGGACAGTCTTTACTACGAAAAAAAAAAAAAATTAAATATATATTGCAAGGCTGGCAACCGATTAATTTTTTTTTTTCAAAAATGTCTTTGATGATGTCTTTTTATCGATAAAGAAAGTTTTATCTCGTAACTCGTACTATTTTTGGAAAAAGTATTCCTTTATATTCCGGATTTTTCGTCTTCCTAGTACCGCTTTTTGGTCTAATACAGTTGGTTACATTATGAATGACCAATAAGAAAATATATACATATAACAGGTGGCGCAAAAATAACCTTCCGATGTTTTTTGGCTGTAATTTAAAAAAAAATGAAAAACTTTGATTCTTCTTGTGGATTATTTTTATTTGGTATTTTAATTTTTTTTTACATCAAATCGAGAATATGATGTCATGTAAATGTCCGCCGCCACAGTTGATTGTCATTTGAGCCCTTTTTAAGGCATTTTCCATCACTTTGGCTAAAACTTCCGGCGATAGGTCCTCACATTCTTGACGGATATTGTCTTTAAGAGCTGCAAGAGTCTGAGGCTTGTTGACATAAACCCGCGACTTCAAAAAGCCCCACAAAAAGAAGTCTGGAGCGGTCAAATCAGGCGATCTTGCTGGCCGGTGCAAATCGCAAAAACTGGAGATTAGGCGCCCGGGAAACGCATCCTTCAGCATATCGGTTGTGGCACGTGCAGTGTGTGCCGTTGCACCGTCCTGTTGGAACCACATGTTTTCCAATCCCAATTCATCAAGTTGCGGCAAAAAGAACTCGTTGATCATTGCTCTGTAGCGCTCACCATTCACAGTAACCGTTTGGCCCGCGACGTCTTCGAAGAAAAAAGGTCCGATGACTCCTCCAGCGAAAACAGCACACCATACAGTGACGTAAAAATAACAAAATCTTTCGGAAAATACAGGAAAATTTGTTTGTTTTACAAAATATTTCGTTGTTTTGAAAGTTTTTTCGTATTTTTAGCATGGATTATTATGAGCATATGCACTGATAATAATCCATGCATAAAAGTACGAAAATATGTCAAAATAACAAAAACTTTCTTAAAATATACGAAAATTTGTTTATTTTACGAAGGTTTTCGTTGTTTTGAAATTTTTTTTTGTCCTTTTAGCATGGATTATTGTGGGTGGGGTATATGGTACGTAGACGTATGAGCAATATTATTTATTGGTCATACATATCGTAACCAACTCTTGTTTATCAAAAAGCGGGACAAGGCAGCGGGTTATTAAAAAATTCTGGCTAAAGCGCTTGTTACTCGAATGAGTCGTAATGTGGATAAAAAAATTTTGTTTAGTTATGCATAAAAGTACGAAAATATGTCAAAATAACAAAAACTTTCTTAAAATACACGAAAATTTGTTTATTTTACGAAGGTTTTCGTTGTTTTGACATTTTTTTTTCGTATTTTTAGCATGGATTATTGTGGGTGGGGTATATGGTACGTAGGCGTATGAGCAATATTATTTATTGCTCATACATATCGTAACCAACTCTTGTTTATCAAAAAGCGGGACAAGGCAGCGGGTTATTAAAAAATTCTGGCTAAAGCGCTTGTTACTCGAATGAGTCGTAATGTGGATAAAAAAATTTAGTTTAGTTACTCAAAATACGTAACGCGTCATATTTTTGCTTTTAGTTTTTTTTGTTTTTTTTTTTTTTTTTTAACGGAGAGAAATTCTATTTTCAACTGAATTGCTCGCCTACTTCGCCAACTTTTTGGAGAAACTGTAAAAGTTGCAGCATTTTTTCTTACTATTATGTATAGAGGAAAACAAATACTGTTACTCTGACATTGTTCTACTGCTAAATTCTAATCAGAAATCATTATGCTAAAATGCGTCCGTTCTACTATTTTCCACTGTAGTTATTGTTTATGTTGTTGTGTATTCTGATGTACTTCTCTAGCATACGCACCAGGATTTTAATGGATTTTTAATCCAACTTTTTATTGCAAGATTAAAAAAAAATTAATATATATATTTTTTCTTCTTTTATGTTTGTAGCTGAGGAAATTTCGATATAGTTGATGTTGAGTTTGAGGTAGTCAACCAATCAGAATTGAAAATTTTATGAAATATATGACTAGTGAAAATTTTTCCTTTTCTGACATATCTTTTTACAGAAAACTTTACCGCTAGAAAAAATTCTCAAAAAAGCACGTTGCTCTATTTTGTAGAGCCTATTCAAATGTAGGTAGCCAGAAAACATATTTGAATCCAAAAGTGCTTCCAACTAAGCATTTTCATCAATGAATTTAACATATGCTCTTCATAGTGAGGAAGCATTACAATTTGATTCTTTAAATGTTCTTTATCATAAATAACTTTTTTGAAAGCTTTTTAGACAGAAAAGTTTCCTTGGAATTTATTCTTAAGTATTATATTATAACAACTATATTGCCTAAAAATAAAATTCCAAGGAAAAGCATATGCCTAAATGGGTTTCAAAAAGTTAATGTGAAAAAGAACATCCAAAGAATCGAATTGGAATGCATTCACCCTATATTGAATTTATCGATGAAAATGCTTAATTAGAAGCAGTTCGTAGATTTTCTGGGTTTATTCGGAAAGCTTAACTATTTTTCTTTCAAAAACTATCCAGAAGTACACTCAGAAAACTTCTGCTTTAAAAATATGTAGTTGTTTGGGTTGTAATACGGTTTCTTCATTTTTAATGTAAATGTCAGTCATTTATAGAACAAATTAAAATATTTACTAACCTTGTAGTTCATTTAAAAAAACAGCCCACATCAAATGACTGTTTTATGATTTAACATTCATTTATTGTAATGTAAGTCGTCCTTTCTTAAAGTGATTTTTTGTAAAAAAAAAAAACATGATTACCCTCATAAACATTCTATATTTCTAATTTTATAGTAAAATTTCTAAGAAATTAGAAAATTAGCAGTTTTTCCACATGATTAATTCGAAAACATATAACATAATCTGTAAATTATAAAATTTGCTTTAAAAAATGCATTTCAAAATAGAAAAATAACGAATTTCGCAAAACTGTTACGTGGAGGAAAAATTCGTAGATCAGATTTGGAATCTGGAGATTGACGTAATTTTATTCAGAGTTATTCAAAATAACTAATAATACAAGAAGTTTGTTAAAATTTTAGCAAATCTTTAAAATTCAGATAAAAAACTTTTGAGCAGAGAGTAGAACACATTAAATACCTACCATAAAACTCTATCATTATCTAAAATTTTCTGAAAATGCATTCTTACCACTTTCAAAATAAGTTGTTCAAATATTGAGATCGTAAAACATTTTTATTTAATAGTTTTGAAATTGTTGTTTAGTAAAACTCAGTAAAAACGGAAAATTCAAATCACAGGTTGCAGAACAACTTACACATACAGCATAGGTTCTAATTTATGGTCTACAACCGATTCTCTTTGTATGGTTTCACTGTCCCTATTTGCAATAAGGGACAGTGAAACCTTACATTTTGACTCCCAGGACGCTCTTCTTGAATCGATTCCATGCAATCGGAGGTAAAAGAAACTGTTCTGGAAGAGATTCAGTAGTAATCATTTCTAAAAATTTTGCTGGGTAATTTGCTACCGGTCAAAACTTGAATGTGATTTTTTTGTAAAATACATATGGTCACCCTGTTTGGTATATAACAACCACATATTTCTTTTCAAACATTCAAAATATTTAAATGTAACACGAGTTTTGTTGAATACATTTTTTACGTAAATAGAATTTGGTAGGGAAATCTAAAAAAGCAACCAGCTTTAATTTAAAATTGATTGGCAAATAGAAAATCTAAAAAAAAAAAGTTCAAAATCTAGCCATAACAAAATTCTAAAATTTGGATTTTTATTTAATTCATGCTTGATATAAGAGTACAATTTCAAATGTACATCATACATACATATTTCAGTATTTAGTTGTTAAAATAAAACTCAACTCATTGTAAGGCCAAACTCGTAGGAACAAAAAAAAAAATAAAAATAAAAACGGAACAAATTGGACAACAACCTCTGAATATTGTTAAAATATTTATATAATATAATATGTGTGTATGAGTTTGGAATATATTTTTCACAAGAAAAATGCTCAAACTAATTCAATTACGACACAAATTTTGCCCACTTCTTTAACAGCAACAATTTTGTAATAAAAAACCAATGTTTACATATCCAATAGGGTTATAACTTTTTTTGTTGCAAACAAATTACAGGCCACCAGCTTATGGACAATATTGTATCAATAATAAATATCGTTTTTTTATGTCGATTCGGAACAAACCCTTTCCGCACCAGAACAAATTTCTAAATGCCTCTTTATTTAAATATTTTTTTATTTTCAATACTACACTCAAAAAAAAAACGTCCGTAACTTTAGCCAGCAAAATTCTTGCTGGGAGGATTATTGCAGGAAAATTGCTAATACGCAATAATATGAACTAATTAAAACCAAGCCAGTTCACTTTTTCAAGTTCATATTTGCGAATGTCAGCTAATTTACCTTTAAAAACGTTTTTCCAATAAAAATAAAAGTTTCTTATGTTAAATTTTTTATTTATTGTTTATTAGATTAAAAAAACAATTAATTTTTGAAAAAGAAACAAAATGTAAAAGTTATTTTGGGAAAAATACGTTAAAAATACAAAAATAAGCTGTTCACATTTTAAAGCTTTGGCACTAAGTTGTTCATATTTTAGAGTAGTCAATGGAAGAAAAAAAATGTTCATATTTAGGGGTGTTCATATTTTAGGGTGTTCATATTTTCGCGAGTGCACTGTATTAGCAAAAGCATATTGTTGAAAATCAGTGAGCTGATTTTTAGCAAAAAAGTTATATATTCAGCAAAATGTTTTGCTGACACTTAGTTCAATGCAAATGAAAATCGATTTGTTGAAATCAACAAAAAAATTTGATGGAGTTTAGTAGATTAAAAAAAAAGAACTTAATATTCAATTTTTACTTTAGTTAAGTTGTTTTGTTGAAGTTTGAATCTTTTTTTTGTGTGATTGTTTTAAATATATAGCGGCCGTTCCACCGAAAACCTGCCAAAAAGAGTATTTTGGACATTCAGTATTCCGATTTCAATTAAATTTTTCATTTAAAAACTCGATAGAGCCATTTAAAGATTGGCGTTTTTAGTTTTTCAAATTTTTAAAAATCCATGGTTTCTACACGATTTAGTTTTTGAGAAAAATGCAAAAAGTGTGTAAATTTGTATATTCTTATTTTATTTAATATTCATCGTATTATCACCTTGTACTCTACTTTTTCTGAACGTATTTAAATGTATACGTTGCCATTTTAAATGTTTCTTATTTAAGTTTTTAAATTTTGTTTGTATTTTTCACCACTTTCTGCCCCACCAACAAATAAAAATAAAGGGTCCGCCATCTAACGTTTTTTTATTTCAACTACTGCTTATTTCGTGAATGGTAACACTTAGCTCATGTCTGATTTAACAAATAATTAATTTTATCCTTCCGCTGAACGAATATGGTTGTGTATACGCTTGAACAACGCTGGGAAATATTGCGACATTACTTTGAAAATCATGGTAATGTTGCAGAATGTGTGCGAAAATTGCCATTTTTCTTCGAAAATGAACAAAGAGTGGCCGTTACAGTCAATGGCGATCGTTATCGCACCATGTTGAACGAATTTTTGTTCACAAAAATTGAAGAGGAGGATATTGGCAACATTTGGTTTCAACAGGACGGAACAGGAAGCCATTGGTGAAATACAGCTGCACACAATCGATAATGTGCTTAAAAATTGGACCGATCGAGTAATCTACTGCATGGACAGCCAAGGCAGCCATTTGAATGAAATTATTTTCCATTATTAACCGGAAGGATTGTACTTTCAAATAAAAAAAGAAATTTGAGAAAATATTCAGTAGTTTTTTTTATTGCATTTTCAAAAAAAAAAGTTATTTGGCGGACCCTTTAATATATCAGCGGCTACACATACTTCTACTTAATTAATACTGAAATTTTCGGAGTGGGACGGCGATGGATACTTTGTTTTAAAGAATTTTTCACAAAAAATATCACAAAAATTTGTAATTTGTAAGGAAAATATTTTAAAATACTATAAAATAACAACATGTAAGGTGAAAAAATACATATTGTTATGGTATTTTTTGGAAAAAATTCTTAAAAAATCGCACTCTGAAAATTTTAGTATTAATTTAGTAGAAGTACTAATATCAATATGAATATGTTTATCAGCAGAATTTTTTTTAGCAACAAAAACTAGTTATACATATGTTAAAAATGTCAGCAAACAATTTGCTGTAAGTTAGTTAAACATGTAAAAGTTTAACAAATTGCGTTTGGTGCGGGAACAATTTTAACGACCGCGAAAGAGTAAAATTATGGTTCTTTATATTTGTTCAAGGACATGCCATGTAATTTTTGATATTTGCAAAGAATGCTATAAGTTATAACCCTAATGTACAAGTCTAATAACGTGGCTAAAAATACAAGTTTGTAATTCAAAGCACGCTTTTGAAAAATTGTTGTTACAAATGCATACACAAAATATATTTAATACATGCATATTTTAATGGAGATTCTATTATAAAATAAATGCTTAAATAATTACATTGTAGTTGATAGAAAATTGACCATCCAGAGTTATATTTTCTTAAAATTACACAAAATTAAACCTCTAGTGTACAAAAGGCTATTAAGGGAAACATTTTCCACATGACTAAAAGTTTTCGATGAAAGCAATTTTTGTCTATCATTTAAATAAAGACTAATTTGATTAAAGATTAAATGAAACAAAATTAAAGCATACTTTAGGGTTTTTATTTATCGTTTATTATACAAAAGGCTAACAATTTGCCCTAGATTAACCCATTGTTTACCAAGCATAGACTCCATGCGAATTTTTTGACAAAACATGGTTGGAAGATAGATCAGTTTCACCGCAAGCATTTTCAGTAAGCTTCAAAGCCTAATCGCGCCCTCTAGTGGTGGTAGAATGAATTGAAATTGAAACTGTGGTGCTTTCTACACATTTAAAGGGTTAATATTTTTCCAGTAATCTAATTTTTATGTATTAACATAAAAGTCATGTTTCTATCAACAAATTGCATACAATTTTAATAATCGCACTATTTCTAAGATTTTTTTTTTTTTGAAAATTTTGGCATTTTTAGAATTTTTTACCAAATAGTAATTTTTCAACTCTAATTGATCAAATTTAATTTTTGATAATACTGAAAATATATAAAATCCACCACTCGATTTCCTCCACCCCTTCTGATTTTATAACAAACTTGGTATAGAAGATGTATATCATATAAATATAACCTCGTTTAAATGTAGGTCAGCTAATCCCAGCGGATCTAGAAATATCGCGTTTCAAAATATTAAAAATATTCGAAAATTTTAAAAAATAGACCTACATAATATTACATATATTTTTAATGGCTTAAGCTATGAGAGTCATTGATACACTGAGATAATTATAATTCATGAATATTTTTTGAAAAAAATGGTATACAAAAATAGTTTTAATATGGCAACCCTGAACTTACAAATTTTAATGTTCGGTTTACAGAATAATTTGTAGATAACCAAGACTATAAACTTTAACATGCTTTTTACTGCGTCGTTATGTAACGTTCTATCAGAAGTTATAGGCTCTTAACAATTGTCGTGTCTTTAAAGACACGTTAATAAAAAATGGGTTAAATAAATATTTTGTTGCTCAGTCAAGGGTTAATAAAAAATTGAGAAAATTGGCTACAAAACAAATTATTAAATAAACATTTAACAACTTTTGTCCTTTCACATACACACTCAAACGTACATCAAACATACACTGAAAAAATTATCCTTCATGATATTAATGAAATAATTTCAAAGATTTTTTTCGTAGATTCAATGAAAAATTCCATTATATCCAAGAAATTTTAATAATACTAAAATATTTTTCATAAACTTTTTTCATAAAATTTCATAGTTTCATAAAAAAATTCATACGATTTTAATAAACATTTTCTGTAGAGCATGAAGTTATTTCAAAGATTTAATTTTTTTTATTTTTTCATAATTTATTTTAGTTTTAAGATTTAATTATCAAGTGGTCAACATATTTCATAAATTATTTCAATGTAGCCTTTTATTAATTTTCGACTTCAATGAAATTGTTTAAAAAATCACATGAAGCAGTTCATTGGCTTATTTCCAATGCATTTTTTAAGACGTTCATGAAGAGTTTTATTAATTCTAGGAAACTTCTTAATATTAAATTTATGAAACTGCTTCATAAATTCTATAAACGCTTGGTTGTCGGAATGATTCATTAGTTTTATTAATGAACCAGCGACAATTTTAATTGAACCTATGAAGAAATTCACTACTGAAGTGAAGATAATTCTCTCAGTGTATTATATCCGACCCTTCAGTATCCTGTACTACTCAATATTAAACTTTATGATTGACTACCAACTACTTATTTATAATTTCGTTAAATTTGCCTCTGTTTTGAAAATAATCGCTATTGTTTTTACAACACACCAGCAAATCTAATTAATGTTTTTGATGTTGAAAATTTTTCAGAATTATATTTCAAGTTGTTAATGTTTATTTATCATGAACAATAAATGAAAAGAACAAAAAACAAAGTTTTGTACAATTTTCTTAAACATTTTTCCATAAAAATAACTTTGAGTGGGGTAAAATACACTTATACAGAATTATTTTTTTTTTTTTGAAAACAGCGAAAAACTCATAAAATCGACAACTCAACGACAGTCTATCTTGCAGACGACAAAAGTATGAGAAAAAATATGAAAAATCATGAGTTTTACACACGCAAAATTTTAATTTTATTACCACGATTACACTTGGTTTTTTAACTATTTAGTCTGGATATTGAAATGAGTTGTAGTTCAGTTACTTTTACGATTCTTTTTATAATTTTCATTACTTGATAGTAGTTTTCTTGATAATAGGTGCGGAAATCCATAAAAAGATTGTTGAATTATTGTCCGAAAATACTTAATAAGTCAAGTTGATGATTTATTGATTTTTCTATTTAAACTCAAGGTTGGCAAACGTTCTAAATTAAAAAGAAGTTTTTAATATAAGTTTAGGATAACTTAGATACTCACAAACATCTAAATATTTTCCTCTTGGTGTGTATGAAATATGGAGTCTTAAAAGTGGCCTTAGAAAATTATCAAGTTTTTAAACTTCTAACGATACATGCAATTGTAATCTAAAAGTAATAAATACAAAAATGTTCAACGTTTTTGTATTATAAATCCCATTATAAACTACTATGATAGCAAAATAAGTTTAAATTCCATAATCGCTATCGAATCACGTAACTTTTCGCTTGCCAACCTTGTTATTAAGCTAAATATCAGGCAATGTGTTTTTTAAAATTTATATTATTTTTTATTTGCAGTACTTAAATAAATTCTACTTAAGTTTATGTATTTTTTTTATATTAAATAATCAAGTACGTATTGAAGTTTTTAGAGTGGGGTGACCAGATGTTTATATCTGTGAATAAAATTTATTAACACACGAAATACAATAAATTACATAGTGTAGAAAGTTATTTTTGCCAGAAGTACCAGATTAATTTAATAAAAAATAATTCCAGCACTTATTAAACATCATCGGCCATATTGGAACTGTCATTTAAAAAATTTGTTATCAGATTCATCAAAAGCTATTTAGTATCAAATCAAAAGATAATATTGTGAACTAGAATTATAATGCAGCATAACAAATTTAAATGTTCATGAAGCTCTTTTTGGAAGTGTTGGAACATAAAAATTAGTAAAAATTGTTTGATAATACCAATGTTAGCAAATAAAGAAAAAACTTGCAAAAAAAAATCTATATTTTTAACATCCGGACTTCTTGACTAGTTTATGTACTTTTTCAAATTAAATTAGATTGTTATAACGAATTTAATGTTATAGTTTTTTGTTTGTGTATAGACAAAATAAACTAATTTTTGTTGTGAATTTTTGAAGCTTTTTTGAACACGTGGTATGACCCGCTGTTTTGGATAAGTGCAGTGACTGGTTCCGGGCGGGCTATTTATCAACATAATATGACACACTCTGAATAAAAAGTGGCAGGTTACTTGCTAATTACTTTTCGCATGCCCGGCGACATGTACCCCATAGACCTGTGCAGTGATACGTCGCAAAACTATTCCATTCAAACTACCCCTATAACAGAACACATTGCGCTTAATATGTGACTAGTTTTCTTTCAAAAATTATTCTTAAGTTAAAAGTACCGGTCACTTTCATGGTTCATACACACAAAGTTCTAGTCACGTGACCATACCAATGACTGGTCCATTTCCCGCAGGGTAATGACTTAACTTTTTGGTTTAAGTCCCTAAGGACTTAGCTTTTTGGTTTAAGTCCCTAAGGACTTAGCTTTTTGGTTTAAGTCCATAGGGACTTAACTTTTTCGTTTAAGTCCCTAGAGACTTATACAATAAAATCGGATCTGTGTTCTAACATATTATAGCTAAAATTTTCAAAATAACGGCTGATATGGTTTTATAATGAAAAAACATAAAAAAATTTAAAAGTGGTTATTGGAAATAATAAAAAGAATGAAACAAATGCATTAATAATAATACATGTTAAAACCTACACCCGATATTTGGTACAAAAAGTATTTTTGGATTTAAAGTTCATGTAGTTCCTTTCAGGACAATTTTAGTTTTCCTACCATTAATAATTTAACCAGGAAATACAATAAAGTTCTACAGAACACTGGTTTCAAGCGCATAAACTACATTTCATTCTTTTTATTGTTAAAGGTTTTCTAATCGCAAGTGAAAAGTTAGTTAATTTGGGCAATAAGTGAAATGCTTAAATTCAGGGAATTGAAGAAAAAAGTTAAAAGTCTTGTTATTTAAAGGACTTCAAACCAAAAAATATGTCATTAGGGACTTAGACAAAAAAGTTAAGTCCCAAGGCACTTAAAACAAAAAGTTAAGTCCCTATGGAATTCATTGCACGACTAAAACTTGAATGAATTCTTGTTGAATGAATTCCATAAGTGCTTAATGTTTTAGACATGGAATTCATTCTCTAAATTTGAATTCATTCACAGTAATTCATTCTTAGTAATTTCTAATAAAAGAATTCATTTCTTGAATTAAAAAATTTAATTCAATTTTAGGAAATTCATCCCCAAATTGAATGAATTATTCAAAGCTCTGATAGACACTAACAATGATTAGTATTCAACTGTAGTTTTTTTTATAGAAGCTACCCTCCCTAAATGAAGCAAATTAATTGTTTAAATTCTTTTAATCCTTAACGTATGCTACATTTTTCTACCTTTTGTAATGAAATGTTAACTAAATAATTATCTGGTCATCCCTTTTTTTACTCTTTATGGAGTTAGATGTGAATATAAAGGTGAATTGCGTATGGACTACGCAAAAAAAATAAACACCAACCTAAGTAAACACAATTTCTCTTCTTTGGTGACTTTATTAGTGTCATTAAGAAATGTGCTTTATTTGCAATTTCTTTTTTTTTTTTAGTTAAGTTTTAGTACATTCATATTCTTTACCAGCCCCAATGCGGCGGACATGGTCGAGCAGCAATAACCATGCAAAAAAATGTGTCTACATTTATATAATTGGAATGTGAGTGGTTTTAATACAAACACACACCTGGTGCTGCACTCTTGCTCTAAATTGCAAAATTGTACGCCAAACAGATAGTGCTGAGTATGCAATTTGAAACCATCAACGATGGACTTGACTATTGTTGACAAAAGTTATTAAACTGTGGTGGATGGTTGGTTGGTTGGTTATTCGGTTGGTTGGTAGCAGGTTGAGACTCGAGTTAAAAGAAAATGTTTTAATTACTCTTACCATAAATTTGAAAAAAAAAAAACAAACCAACTCTCAGTTTAAAAAAATTGCTTAGAAGCAGAGTGTAATGAGAACGGTTTTCCAGGTTGTGCAATTAATTTGGATTTTTTTTTATCTAGTACGCGTCTAGTGGTTAATTGGTTTATGTTAACATGGTGATGTTAGAGAATAGGAGGAAGTATATTGATTAACTAAAATATTTGCTTAACAACCAAAAAAAAAAAAAAAATAATAGATGTGGATGATTTATGAATTATTTAGTACTAAATCAGTGTTTCTCTATTATCTCATAATAAGTAGCTGATTTGCTGAGGATTTTTTTTTTTTAGAAATTGTTGCTAATTAACCTTAGATTACAAGAAACAAACGTGCGTGCTTGAATTTTAATAAGAAATATAAAACAAAATATTTTCTAAATAGACAACAACAGCATTAGCAAGCATTTATATGGAAAAGATGAAAATAAAATCATGGAAACAATACTGATATTAATAATGTTTTGTTCTGTTCTGTTCTGTTCTGTTTTGGTTTGTTTGTTTTTTTCTTTTTTTTACTATTATTATTTACAGAATATCCTAACTTACCATAGCAACCGCTTTAGAAAGAGAATTCAATTAAATTGTTCGGTCTTTCACAATCATAAAAGCACCTTAAGCAAAAGCTTTGCATGTTAGTGATAGAAAAATATCGAGTAGTCGATTTCGTTTTCATGGGTATTCGATTCTTAATTTAAGTTACTCGATTAATTCAAATTTTTGATACTTTTCTGGGTACAAACGAAAGATTACTGGTTTACCTACAGTGTAACTACCACCGAAATTAAAATCCTCCATTAATTCACTAATTTTAAGTGTTAACGTTCAAAATAATTTATAACTAGGGCAAGTTTTTTATGAAATGCTGCTTTCGTAATTTTTCCAATAACTTTGTAAAAATACGATTTTTAAGTATCCTTACCAAAAAAGCCATGTTTGAGAGTTGTTTTTTACTTTCTGTTAAAAAAAAAATTATAAAATATAGTCGAAACCCGAACTTTTTGCATTATTTTTAGAAAAAAATGTTTAACACGTTAACTGCCACGGCAATTTCCAGAAAACTGGCCAAAAATGACAATTTGATTTTTTTCACATTATATTACTAAAAACTCTATTTCTAGATCATAGGTATCATCAAAAAGCAAAAATGATGTTTTTTAGGAGAAAAAGGACCGACGAATTATCTCGTAGTTGGCTTTTGTAACAGAAATCGCTACGCAGAAGCCAACTACGAGTTAATTCGTACGTACACTCAGGGAACTTCTGCTTTAAAAATATGTAGTTGTTTGGGTTGTAATACAGTTTCTTTATTTTTAATGTAAATGTCAGTCATTTGTAGAACAAATAAAATTTTTAACTAACCTTGTAGTTCATTTAAAAAAACAACTCACATCAAATAACTGTTTTATGATTTTACATTCATTTTTTACAGTTGTTTTTTGTTATTTAAAAAATAATTTTTACTACAATTGTTAGTCATTTTTTGAACATTAAAAAACAAATGACAATGTAAGTTGAATTTAATGAAATGTAAGTCGTCCTTTTTTTAAATGAAATTTCATTTGTTTTTGACTACAATTGCTGTCGTCTTTACCAACACAATTTCCTAAGTGTACCCAAGCTAAAGAACGCGGAGAAACGTGTTACTTCTGTCCAGCCTGTGAAGAGAAGCCAGCCCTTTGTGTGGAAAATTGTTTTAAGAACTTTCACAAACAATAAAATATTACTTTATGTCTTGTATTTAAGTTAATTTTTCCATTATAGTAAATGAATTTTTCCATTATATATATTTTTTTTGTTTGTAATAAATGTTCAGTTCATGCAAGCCAACATTGACTTTTTGTTCTTTTCCCAGAAGTCATTTATCGATACTAGCACTGATATAATACGGTTTTATTCGTAGCTACACAAAAATGGCAGGTTTAGTAAGAGTCAACGTGTTAAAAAATACATAGTTTATAGAAAAAATATTTTTAAAATATATCTCTTAGAAAGATTGTAAAAATAAATTTTCGGTAGGTATATTTTGTAAACCGTAAATTTCTTTGTTATTGTTTTTTCCTAAAAATATTATAAAACTTTTTATCTAATTGTATTTTTGAAATTGGCGTTATTTTGCTCCTTGCCGATTTTTTAAAATCTAAGAAGAATGGAGAAAAATTTGCGAAAATTTAAACTATTCCTAGCCTAACCTTAGCCCCTTCCAGATGGTGCCATCCCAATCAAAAATTTGGCCTAGGACCCTTTGAATTTTTATTTATAAATAAAAATTGGCTGAAATTGGTAACATTATAAAATATAAGTTTTAAATTTCAAGGCGCCACGTTGTTTAATATTTTTTTTGGAGCCATCAAAAATAAAATATCTCAGTAATTATTAAAAAAATTTGTTATGTAATTCAATACTTTTGGTTGAAAGGTCTTAATCCAGCTAATATTAAAACCGAGCAAGATTTTACTCTCGGGAGTCTGCTCCTTCGTTTACTATTATAACATATTGGGTGTCAGAGTTTAATTGAGGCCATAAGGTCTGCAAAGACAAACACCGTAGTGGTTCGACCAATTGAGGTGTCCACGCCAGAAACGGTTTACAAAGTCCACAAAATGGTGATCGTCAGCTGAAGGTGCGTGAGCTGGCTGAAATGATGGACATTTCAAAAAGTGCTATTGACTGAAAATTTGCTCACAATAGAAGACAATGCACCAGTTCACACATCCAATATTTCGATAGCCAAAACCAATGAAATAAAGTTCAAATTGCTCCATCACACACCTTATTCACCAGATTTAGCTCCCTCGGCTAAACTAAACTTAAAAAATGGCTCGGTGGTAAAAGATATGTCAGCAATGAGTCTGCTCTTACTATAAACAGTGTATTGAAGCGATTGAATATCGCTGGGAAAAGAGTATCGAGCTAAAAGGTGATTATGTTGAAAAACAAAGAAAAATTTTACCAAATTGGTGGCGTTTTCCTTGTTAAATCGTCTAATTTGGGACCGCTCTCGTAGAATTGTTACAATCTGAATTAGTTGAACAAAATTTTTAAAAAGTACACAAAATAATGAAGCTTTGGTAATTGGGTTTGTTAAATTTATCAAAAATGTTGTTAAAACTAACAAATTTTTTCTAACAATGAAAGTCTGTTGGGTGGTTCATCCATATTTCAATGAAATTCGGATATAAGAAAACGGTAATAAAAATTGATAAGAAACATATCAGAACATTCGCATATTTGGGGGGTACAAATAGGGTTCAAAATTGTTTGCAGCTTGTTTAAAAACTTTTTTTTTTCCTTTTTTTTTATGCTAATGTAAAGGTTATCCAAATACTTTTCATTCGATACCAAATTTGTATGTTGTTTCTTTTCTAAATATCAGTTGACAATTTTCATTGACAATTTCTAGGAAAAATGTAAAAATATTTTCTGGAAATTGTTTCATGATTAGAAACTCTAATTTGAGCTATGTTTCCAAACCAAACTAAAATTGATCAAATAAACAAGATTTTGTTTTCTTACAATTATGTCAACCCCTAAAAGTATGTTACTTTAATGTCATATTGTAGAACAACAGCATAAACAGGTAACATCAATCCGAATAAAAGAAATATAATTGTTTTCAGATAAATTCTATTAAATGTAACCAAATTTTGACATCACTATTTGGTAGGCTTTTATTAAGTCCATTGTATATTCGTTACTTGTTTATCATTTTGGCACATGCCAAACAGTTTAATGTTTATTAATATTCTACTTTGTTTATAGTCCATCTTCTCCATCTCCTTCCTCTTTATAGTCACATCTTCTTATGCTAAACATGAATTCATCTTCTATTGTTTTTTTTTTTGCTTATTTCCAGATTATCCACGCGTTGATGTTGGTCCTGAAAATCCACTGCGTGTTGAACGTGATCGTACTGCCAAATTGGAATGTAATGTTGATGCTAAACCAAAAGTACCTAATGTACGTTGGACACGCATTGGTCGGTTCATTAGCTCCAGTCTTGTTCATACCATACACCGTGTTAGCATACAAGATGCTGGTAAATATACATGCTCGGCTGATAATAATTTGGGTAAGACAGGAGAACAAGAATTGATATTGGACATTCTCTATCCACCAACCGTGGTAATCGAATCAAAAACACGTGAGGCCGAAGAGGGTGAAACCGTTAATATACGCTGTAATGTTACTTCGAATCCAGCTCCCATAACGGTGGAATGGCTTAAGGAAGGATCTCCAGAATTTCGTTATTCTGGTGATATCTTGACGTTATCCTCGATAAGAGCAGAAAATGCTGGTAATTATATCTGCCGAGCTGTAAATATTATACAATCTTATGGTCAAGAGAGAAGTGAACGTATTGGTAACTCTACGGTTGCGTTATTAGTACGTCATCGTCCTGGTCAGGCTTATATTACTCCAAATAAACCTATCGTACATGTGGGTAATGGTGTTACATTAACTTGTTCTGCTAGTCCTCCTGGTTGGCCTGTTCCTCAATTTCGTTGGTTCCGTGATATGGATGGTGAATTTTCAGCTACACAGAAAATCTTAGCACAAGGTCCTCAATATTCCATACCCAAAGCTCATTTGGGTAATGAGGGCAAATATCATTGTCATGCTGTCAACGAATTGGGCATTGGAAAAATGGCTACTATTGTTTTGGAAATACATCAACCTCCACAATTTTTAGCCAAACTGCAGCAACACATGACAAAACGTGTTAAAGATACTGATTACGCTGTAACATGCAGTGCCAAAGGTAAACCTGCTCCTTCAGTACGTTGGTTGAAGGATGGTGGAGAAATATTACCAGAACTTAATTTATATGAGGTGAAAACGAATCCTGAGCAAGGGCCAAATGGTATGGTTACCGTTCAAAGTATGTTGAAGTTCATAGGCAAAGCTAGACCGAATGCCAATCAATTGATACCCGGCGATAGAGGTCTTTATACTTGTTTATATGAAAATGAAGTAAACTCTGCCAACTCTAGCATGCAACTGCGTATTGAGCACGAGCCGATTGTATTGCATCAATACAATAAAGTAGCTTATGATATACGAGAAACTGCGGAAGTAGTATGTAAAGTTCAGGCCTATCCTAAACCAGAATTTCAATGGCAATTCGGTAATAATCCCTCCCCTTTGACCATGTCTTCAGATGGTCATTATGAGATAAGTACAACTACCGATAACAATGATATTTATACATCCGTCCTACGTATTAATTCTCTTACACATGCTGATTATGGTGAATATACTTGTCGTGTTGTTAATTCGCTCAATACCATACGAGCACCCATACGTTTGCAACAAAAAGGTGCACCTGAAAAACCTACCAATACTAAAGCTATTGATGTAGGCTCGAATTATGTTACCTTATCTTGGGATCCCGGTTTCGATGGCGGTATTAGCAATACAAAATTCTTTGTAAGCTACAGACGTGTTGCGATGCCCCGAGAAGAACAACTTATACCCGATTGTGCTACATTAACTAACAGTCATACTGAATGGATGGAATTTGATTGTCATCGTGATAATCCTTGCAAAGTTACACCTTTAGATCAACATCAAAGTTATGCTTTTAAAGTGAATGCCTTAAATACTAAAGGCAACTCACCATACTCAAACGATATACTCACCACAACTAAAGTTAGTAAGATACCACCACCATTACATGTTACCTATGATCCAAATTCACGCACGTTGGGTATTAATGTTGGTGCTACATGTCTGTCTTTAATAGCGGTAGTGGAATCGATGGTTAATAGTGATACTCCCATGGCTGCTTGGGAGGTAATAGATCAAGTAAATTTACAATTGTCTGGCAATGGTCCCACATTCAAAGAAACGGTTTTGGATCGTTTGATTGCACCTCGTCGTAGTACGGCTGGCCGAGCCTTGGGTCATTCTATCAATGATGAAGATGATGATGACAATATTATGAATTCATTAGCCTTGGAGGATGATAATAGTCCTACAGTACGTGTTAAATTATGTTTGCGTTCAAATCATGAACACTGTGGTGAATATACAGATGCTGAGAGTAAGTTGAGATGAAAAGTTAAAAAAAAATTAAGAAAATAAAATTTTATTTTTGCAACAAATTCTTTTATTAAAAATTCTTTGAAGGTTGTTATAACTCAATGCTTTCACAGAAATAGCTTTATCGGAATTCTGAAACGTCTCTTTAGACAAAAATTGTTAAAACATCCATCGTTTGCAGAGATGTCTTATTATTTGACATTTATTGTCAATACACTAAGTAAAAATAATACCGAATTTTAACAGAATTTCGGTTGCCTCAGAAATATTTCAGTAGCCACATCAAAAAATTCGGTAACCACTGACGAAGTTATCAATTGGCGTCGTTGTCAGCAGATCGTACTCGATCTACCCAAAAAATTTTAAATATGTGTAAAAATTGTTTTGTTTTTAAAAGAAGATAAAGAGTAAGAAATCTATGTAAGCTATACAAGGTTTTCATACTTATAAAGAAATTTGTTATATCAGTGTGAAGCTGCGAAAAACTTTTATTATTAATTGCCATTAGGGGTTTTAACCCGGGACGAATTTCTCGGAAATTTTATCAGTTTTTCACTTCCCGATTCCCGGAAATTTTGGTGGCGATTCCCGGGAATTAAAAAATCACGAAAACAACCATCTTTGCTAAACTAAAATGTCAATTAATGTCAAATTTTGCTCAAATCCAACTGGAACAGTTAAACATTAGACATATTTAAAACGTCAGTTTTCGAATTCTTATAAAACGCATTTTTTAAAACCCGGTTTTCGTATTTTTATATAAAATCGTTTCTTTTAATCGCTTTGTGATTTATGAAATATTCTGTACAATGTTTAAAAAAGACTTAATATTAAAATGTTGATATTAAAAACTAAACAGATCTTCTTTCTAAAACGCCTTTCCGTGTTCTGTTCTAACTAAACGAAGTCTTGGGAAATCGGAAAGTGTGGTTATGGTAAATTTAAAAAATTGTCAAATTACATCGTAAGAAAGTAATAATGCGACGTCTGCAAATATAATGCTAATGATGTTTTTTACATGTTTCTGTTCGCGTTAGCGAACTTTGTCCGAAAATCGTTGTAGTATATGAAGGGTCCTTTAGTTAGACTTCGGAATTCTAGTGCGTTTGAGTGAACTCTCTTTCTAGTTGAATTGATCTAAATTAAGTTCATTTAGAACCCTTGTAGTTCACTCGATCTTTAACAATTTTGTCCAATCTTTCATAAGACAATTTTTTAGATCGTTTGCTAGATGAAACAAATAACATTTTTCTTCTCAAAAAATGCTTATTTCTCTGAAGGTTTTAACTTAAAGAGTATTCGAAAATACCGAATTATTCGAGGCTAAAATCAGGTTTCTCAAATAACTCAAAAACCTTACTTTTTAAAAATATAAAAAGCCGTTTTTTCGAATAATTCGCAAATCGGGATTAACAACTTTATCCAATAATCAGTAATGATTTTTATTTTCCTCTTAAATATATAAAGTACAGAGCTGTAAAATAATTTATTCCACGAATTTTTAAAAATTTTTGAAAAAATAGTTATTTAAAACAGTTTTTAGTAAAATAAATGTTTAAAAATATATTTGAATTAACAGTGATTGTTAAATTTTAATATCTTTTGGTTTTGCCTTAGAAAAATAAGGTTTCACTATCAAAACCTTAGTAAACATTTATTTTGAAAATCCCGGGAATTCCGCGAATATTTGAATTACATTATTCCCGGGAGTTGTAAATTGTCAGGAAAATGAAAACCCTAGTTGACATATCCAAAATCTGTTGTAACAACCAAATTAAAATTTTGTTTCTATTAGTGTAATTTTTTTAAACAGTTTTACTAAAACCAATTCTTTGTATTATTGTTTCTAATTTGTCTTCCTTAAACAGTTGGCCGTTCATATATTGCCGAAGCTTCCGCTTTGGCTACACCCACTTTAATTGCCATAATCGTTTCGTGCATTGTTTTCGCTCTATTTGTTGGTTTATTGCTCATGTTCTGTCGTTGCAAACGTAATCAATCGAAAAAGAGTGCTGCTGCTAAAGATTACGAAATGGATTCAGTGCGTCCCTCTATTGTGGCAGCTCAACAGAGTCAAGCACCACCACCCTACTATCCAGCCAGTGGTTTAGACAATAAGGCCCTAGAACATTCTATGGATTTGGCTTTGAGTATGGAAGAGCAAAAGAGTGCCTTGTATGCCACTCAAAATGGTTATAGTTATCATCCTAGTACTGGTGTTGTGGGTGGTGGAATTGGTATACCTGGTCATACGATACCTGGTAATGAATGTAAGTACACAAAGCCATTTTTCATTTATTGCTTTTGTTTTTTTTTTTTTCTTTTTTTTGGTGTGTTAGTGTTTATTTATTATAAATGTACATATTTTGTGGTTTTTGCTGCGGTTCATTGAAAATTAGCGAATTTTATTTTTTTACGTTAACGGGTGATTTTTCGTTTTGTGGTAAAGTAAACCAACAAAAAAAAAACTTGTTACTATTTTGTGATATTTCAAAAAAAAAAAATCTTACACGTGAAGAAAAATGTTAGTAAAATTGTGTATATTTGCTATGATGACAATAGAACCTGGATACCATATTAAAAACTCAGAACTGCTAATTTTCCAAATTAATACCCAGCAAAAACACACATTACCAAATAATTGGTAAAGTAATGTATCGACATAGGGCTGCACGCATTACATTACACTTTACTTCACTGATGAATTTTACAGGCGATGAGCCTGAAATTAACGGGTGGAGTAATTACCTTGTAGGGGATAAAGTAACTGGTTGCTTATATAGTTACACGTTTCGAAAAAGTAATGTGTACATAAATAGATTTTCATAAAAAAAATTTATAAAAAAAAATATTACAAATATTTTTTTCTAATTGAATTAATAAAGTTGTCACGCTGAGATTCGAACCTGGGGCTCTGGTTGTTATCAATTAGTTATGCGAGAACTCTACCAACTGAGCTATCGATACATATAATATTTGGTTGCTTAAAATGAATAAATTGTTGTGTTTCGTGTTTTCGTTCCTGATATCAAAAATATACACCTTACCCTCATGCTTACAACAAATCAAAAAGTAATGTGTCTATAAATAGATTTCCGAAAAAAATATTTTAATAATTACTTTACGTTTATAATTCATGCCCTATGTAATTAAAAATCGGTAAGTCATTAATTTATGTTTTGAAGTAATGTAAAAGGTAATGAGGTAGCATTACAAGGTAATCCATGAGTGTTCAATTATCGGTAGCTCATTACTTTATGTTTCGAAATAATGCTGAAGCTAAGGAGTATAATTACATAGAAATGGATTAAGTAACCCATTATCGGTAACTCATTACTTTTTGTTGAAAAATAATGATACAGGTAAGGTACTGCATTACATTATCTCACCCATTACCGAAGTTTTCCGATATATGTTATTTTTTTATTTTTTTGTAAGTTTTTTGTTGAATAGTTGTAACTTAGTATATAAAATTATATACACATGTTTAAAAAAATCAATGCATAAACTCAAAATCTATGACCAATTATCAGCAAAGGTTAAAAAATCTTAGTTCTTTAACTAAATTTTTTTAAAATTAGTGAAATTTTAGTCAAATTTCATTCCCCAAAACCATTCTTATGGAATGAGTTCTTAGCTTAATTCTCAAAAGCTTTAATAAAAAATCAATGAATTCTTTTGAGAATAAATTCGTTTGTGAAAGAATTCTTTTGTGAATGAATTTTTTGTGAATTAACTCTTTTGAGAATGCATTCTTTTTTTGAATGATTCAAAATTTTCCTAATTCATTTTACAAAAGGCTGAATGATGAAGGTTTTGTTTTCATTCATTAAGTGGTATGGTAAGCAATCTTTGCTTGTATGTTATGGTTGTGCTTACAAGTTTGTAAATAATAAGGCTTACCCTTATACTTATCAGTAATTGAAAACTAAATAGTTGACAAAAAGACATTATATTTGTACGAATGATACTAAAATTTCTCTATTCAATTAGTAAAATGATGAATGAACATGGCATTGAATTCATTCAGTACCAATTAAAGCTTTTTCAATGAATGGATTAACACAATGATATATGAAAATTTGTTAATTCTGAATTAAATTTGTTTGTAACATTGAATTTATTCTTTCGAAGCTCTGATTATCAGCAAAAACTGCATGCAAAATAAGCACAAAATTGTATTCATTGAAACTTTATATTTCACTCAAATATTAAATGATTTTATATTGAACTACAAACTTTTTCTAAGTGTATTTGTGTTAACTAAAATAACATTTTATGGTCAGCAAATGCCCAACAAAAATAAAGAATCATTCATCACCATTTCACACCGAGGACGTTTCTCCTTTCTTCTATAATGTTTGCTAACATTTTTTTTTTATCTTTTTGCCACATTTTACCGTGTTTTTTCCTGAAGTTATTGTATATTGTCCATGTTGTTGTGGTTTAAATTTGTTGAACGAAGCTCTTTTTTTTTAATCATTTGAAATCAACGTACATAACCAATAAATGTATGTATGTATAAAACCATTCATCGTCCTTCGTTTACACTTTATCCAAATACCATTTATTCCATCTGCTGTATTTTAATGAGAAAGCTTTTTGCAACGTCTATGAATACCCAGCAAAAACTTTCATTACCACGTAAGTGGTTATATAATGAAAATAAATATCTCAACACATTATAATTCGGCATCAGCAGTGGTTATTTTAATTTGGCGATGTCGTTTTTATAAGTAGTCAAGCTTACCCGCGACTACTTATTGAATTACATATATAATGTCTTTTTGTCAACTATTTAGTTTTTAATTACTGATAAGTATAAGTATAAGGGCAAGCCTTATTATTTACAAACTTGCAACCACATATTTTATTTTAGTTGCTTAGAAGCGTACGAATAACTAATCATTTTAGTATCCACTTATTTTTTATGTTTGTGTAATGCAGCGGGTAAGCGAGTGTTCAAATTTTGTGCCTTTTTGCATGAAGCAAATATGTAAAACTATTAACAAAACCGGAACAAATTTATGATTTTGACGCAGGATTATATGCACTTGGACCTTGTTCTACTGCTTATTATTTAGATACTGGCAGCCAATTACTGGGATTTTGCTGGGTACACATTAGGCCGGGTCGATTTGTATGGAGGCAAAAAAATCGCTCAACATTCAAGGAAAATCGTATTCTAGGGATCAAAATAAGAAACTTTGCCGAAGGAACCATACCTCTAAAACGAATTCTGATGTCCCGACTTTTGACCCGTAGTTTAAAATTTTGAAAAATCCCACTTTGACCCATTTAGAGTGACCCAATCGAATCCAACCGAACCCAATCGAATATAATTTATACATTAATCTGCTAGAGCGTGTTCCGGAGAAGAAATAGAGATCCTAATCTTGGAAAGACTCCTCCTACTTTCTGAAATATCTCTATCCCGAGATTTGCACATTTTGCTATAAAAACACGATTAAAAAGGCCCTCTTTCAACTTAAATTTTAACCCCTTAACGGTCACCTAGAATGATGTTTTATGCATTAATCTGCTAGCGTGTCTCCCGGAGAACAAGTAGCTCCCATAATATTGGAGAGATTCCTAATACTTTCTGAAATATCAAAGTGGACTTTTTCAACATTTTACCCTACGGGTCAAAAGTCGGGACATCAGAATTCGTTTTAGAGGTATGGTTCCTTCGGCAGAGTTTCTTATTTTGATCCCTAGAATACGATTTTCCTTGAACGTTGAGCGATTTTTAAATCGACCCGCCCTAATATATATGTATGAAAAAAAAAATAAATAATAACAAATATTAAAATAAAAATAATAGCAAAATTAAAAAAAAAAAATAAATAATAATAAATTGTTAGGACAATATCCTAATAAAAAAATATAGAACATGGCCTCGAACTTGAATCATTTACATTGCACAATTAAGGTCAAAAAAACATAATTTTTATTTTTAATAAAAATTATATCAAACTTGTATAAAAGACAAAGTACAGTCTAGTTTACTCCCCTTGTATTGTTTATAAACTAAACTAAACAAAATATAAAAAGGAGAGAAAAACAAAAAACGTGTGTTGAATATCCACCAGAGGTCGACCTGATGATGGGAACCTAGAAAATTCCCGAAATAGATCTATCAACACATTCCTGAAAGGGTCAAATAATAAATTTGAAAACAAAAAACTCTATAGATTATTTGTTAGGACAATATCCTAATAAAGAAATATAGAGTATGGCCTCGAACTTGAATAATTTTCATTTTCATTAATAAATAAAAACTTTAAGATAGAACAGAGATTAACTATAATCACACTAGAAGCATTTCTAAATTTTGTAAAAGATACTCTTTAACATTTTTTTTGAAAATGGAAATGCGAACAGTATTTTTTATATTCTGAGGAAGGTTATTAAACTCTAAACTACCAATGTGTTGTACTCCCTGTTTTGTGGTTTCCAACCGACATCGGGCTACTTTTAAATTCGTATTAATTCTTGTGTTAAAAAGGACTTATGTCATCCGCTTACATAAACATTTTTCCAAATAACTGAAGATTTTTTATATCATTTACGTAAATTTTAAATAATAGTTGACCCAATGTGGGGTTGGGATGGGACATCATTCAAATGGTCATAACTTTGGTTATGTGAAAGATATTGAAAAAATCGAGTAGACGACAGGATGTGGAAATTGGTGGCGAAAAAAGATTGACAGGGCCTTTAAAATGTGTTGTCCCACAGGGCAGTGTATTAGATCCTCTTCCTTCTATGAAATATTTGAAGGATATAAACAATCTTGGACTATTTGGGAAGATTGTAATGTTTGCGGACGATATTATATTCTTACAAAGATGACTTGGTTCTTAAAACTCATATGTAAAGAGATTTTGCTTTGGTATTTGAACAAGCTAGAATAAATCGCCTCGTTATTAATAAAACTAAATTAATACGTTTTCGACCACATTCACAATCCATTAATAATTACTTTTGTATTTTTGTTGATTTAAAGAATGTTATAGAAGAACATGAAATTTAGTATTTCTGAATTGTTTTAAAAAGCATTTTGTAGTGGGATGCTGATATTAAATACTTGAAATAAAAATAGATACTAAAACAAAAGTTTTAATATAACCCATACCCATTTAATAGTTCGACGAGTTTGAAACACTTGTTAACTACTAAAACTAAAAAATATGCTTTTTTTTATATTTTTAGACTAAATTATTAATTCCCTTTTTGTAGAGAGGCAACAGACCGCGATCTTGTATTTGGAGTGTTTAATGCTTGCCATAATAAGTTTTACTGCATTATCATAATTTTTAAAATTGTGTTCACTGTAGTGTACACGTGAAATCATTAAATTTTTCTCCTACCTTGTTAATAATACATGCATAAAAATACAAAAAAAAATCAAAAAACAAAAAATTTCGTTAAATACACGAAAATTTGTTTATTTGACAAAATATTTCGTTGTTTTGACATTTTTTTTTTACGTATATTTAGCTTGGATTAGTATGAGTGTATAAAATGTTTCGTAGCATTAATCGTTTTCTATAAATCTGATTAAAGTCTTCATAAATATGATAAAAGTTTTCATTACAACAAAGTAACTGAAACCTTTCAGTTTATACTAAAAGCACACCCACTGTGGTATAACATTTCTACAAAAACACATACTCTATATTTCAGACGTCCAACATTTTGTATGCACTGCCACCACAGTAAATGATTGGGTAGATTTTGTGGTTTTACGCATTTACAACAATGTTCGCAAAAAAAAAAAAAAAAAAAAACGATTCATTATTAATTGTTGCCATTGTTTATGGATCTGATACAGCTTTTGTGGCAATTGTTACTGCTGCTGTTGCTACTGTTTTTGTATTGTTGTTCATAAAATCTTGTTGTGTTTGTTGTTGGTGTTCCTTGTTTAATATTGGGTTGTAAGAGTGCTTGAGTATTCCTTATCCTGCTTGTTATTTGTCATGGAGGTCATAATATATTAACCTTTTATTTCCTTCTTTCATTTCAAATGTGTGTGTGTACATGTGTGTGTGCTGCATGGCTCACATACTACATACATGTTTACAATTGTATGTTGTATGGCTTAATTTTTATATTCCAATTTTTACTGCTGAATCCTTGAAAACAGCTTAAAAATATAAAAAGAATTGAAAGCGTAGACAAAAATAATGTAATAATAAATAAAAAAAATCTTCAATTTTTGCAATGGTCTCTGGGGTTTTTGTATGCTTTTTCATAACATGATGATTATAATAAGCAATAAAAAGAATCTAATTTATTTTTACTTATCTCTTTGTTTGTTTGGCGATTAATTAAAAATATACACATGCATGATTGCCCATGCCAAAACAACTAAAATATTTCTCCAACCTTATGAGTATTTTTTAAATGATAAGGAGCTTAGACATCGAAATTAATCAACTTGATTAAAATTAATACACCTTTTTAATCTTCCCTGTTTTGCATACACATTCTTGACATTTAAAAGTTAAACTTGACAGCTAAAATATTAACTTTGTCAGTTTAAAGTACCAAGGTGGCGCCGATAGCGATGTGGAATAAGAGAAAAAAGGTAAATGTCGGAATTTTTTGCGGCATCGTCTTATAGTTAATTTTATCTGACTTTGTATGTATGCTTTTTAGCGTTGCCAACCGTTTTATATCGAAACACAGAGTTGTACACAATTAGTAGTATGCACTCAAAAAAAAAAGTTTACCACATATTAAGAAATTTGCACTACATTTTAAGAAATACGGGTATGATTTGGCTCCAAAGAAAATTTAACTCAAATAAAGGATGCAGTTTTTTTAAAAACAAATGTGATATAATTTTTATTAAAAATAAAAATTATGTTTTTACGATCTTTAATTGTGCAATGAAAATTATTTAAGTCCGACGCCATACTCTATATTTCTTTATTAGGATATTGTCCTAACAAATAATCTATAGAGTTTTTTTTTTCAAATCGTGTTCTGAGTATGGGAACCTTGAAAATTCCCTAAATAGATCAATCAACACATTCCTAAAGGTGGCCAGTTCATAAATTTGAAAACAAAAACTCTGTAGGTTATTTGTTAGGACAATATCCTAATAAATAAATATAGAGTACGACCTCGAACTTGAATAATTTTCATATAATATAAATATGATTTATTAATTTTGATACTCACGTTTTAATTGCGAAATGTATTACTTTACATTTACTTGACAAAACTAAAACACTTATATAATATGAACTATAAACCAAACGAGAATTTTATAGGTTTGAAAATTTATAGGTTTGAAAATTTTAAACAACATTTTTAAGAAAGTATTGTACTTAACATTAAGAAGCAATAATTTGTAAACCAAATTTAAGTAAGTTGCGTATTTGCTTTAACTTTTTTCATACAATTTTAAATTTCTTAACTTTTAGTTTAATAACTTCTTAAAATTTAAGATTTTTTACAAAAAAGAAATAAAGTAGCTAGTTTTTTTTAAGAATATTAAACTGATTCAAGAAAGGAAAATTACTGAGTCAAGAAAGGAAAATTATAATTTTTGAGTTAATGAAAAATTAATATGAACAAAAATCCAATAAATTTGCATTATTCGTAAGCAATTTTATTTGATTTAAGGAAAATTTTAAAAACTTAATTTTAGTAAGGCGTAAATTTAATTTATGTTCATACGTTTTTTTGAGTGTAAATACAGAGTTTTTATGAAACAGTATCCACATAAAAAGTTGGATTAATTGCATATCAAAAAGACTGAAAAGTGTTAATCGACTTGTTTAGTGTTTGATTAAGCATCTAATCCCAATTTCTTTAAAAAACATGTTTTTTAGTGCAGGTTCACATTTTTGTGTAAATTCCCTATTAGACTTTTAGGCATGATCGCGTACTTCCTCCGGAAACATTTTATTAAGTAGTAATTATGCTGTCCACGAACACCGATTGGCGATACATAATAACGGGGTTTTTTAAAAGATTGATATATTATATTTCTGATATTTTTCTACCCTACGCTGATATAATATTCCTTTATAATATTAATGAATGTTGAATTCAATGAATGTTGGATTCATAAACTTAATAAGTGATTTTCATAACATTAATGAAAAATTCATTAAGTAAATGATGTTTTCATAAAATGTTTTTGGTTGCTCCTTAAAATATGCAATAATTTGTATATACATATTTTTTTGAACACCAAACATTTAGTTGCATCTGATTTCAACAGAAGACACTACAAAAGTCTAAGTACAATAAAAGTCTAAATAAGCACATCATTTTGCTTTGGATATTCAGGTCAATCGGTAAAGCGGTACTGTTTACATGTTTGTGCATCATCCATGGTTGTAGGTTCACGTCGCTTTTAGTGAGATGTCAAAAAAATACTACTAAACTTATAAATAAAATCAGGGATGCCATATGGCAATTTTAAAAAATGGCGATTTTAAAAAATTTTAAAAAATCGATTATCTTAAAAAAAAATTATTTTGCATATATTTTTGAATAACAATTTGTTCACAAATTTTAAATTTTTAAATTAACTTTGACTGTCTGGGATTTTTATGCTGTTAAAGTTTCAACTTTGACTGCCAATATTTCCACTAGAGGGTACTTTAAGGCAAACAAAATTACAAAAATTTCTTAATGAATCATGTATCTGGAAAGTTTGGTTAAAAAATGCCCAGCGCATCTATGACATGCCATTAATGAGTTAAATATTTAAAAATTGCATGTTCGTTTAGCTGAGCTATCTATAGTCTTTGCAAAACACTTTACTCACACTAACTGCCTACTAAAGGGTAGCACGAATGTCTTGCAAGACATTCGCAAGACATTTTTTTATACAACAAAAAAAAAATTTTTTCCCTAATAATATTAAATCTTGAAAACTATAGAAATATGGACAACAAAATAAAAAAATAAAATAAAAACTTTTTTAAATGAATTAGTCTGTTTTTTTGATATTTTAAGTATAAACATCGTCAAAACAGGCATCACAGCACGCAAGAGAATATTTGTCAAAATATTCATGCTACCCTTTACTTATATTCCATTGAAATTAATTCATGTATGGATTTTAAGTTCAAATTTTTAACCTTCTTAACTTAACATTAATTATTAGTGCATGATACACATTGCGAAACTATAGGGTTTTCAATAATTTAAAATCCCAGATATTTTAACCCTTAAATGCATAGTGTAGCCATTTGGCAACACACCCTATTTTTCAATAAAAATCACTTTTTTGTTAATATAAAATTTTTTCTGTATTTTTATCCGAATATATACGTCTTTAGTAATCATATATAAAAAAATGGTTTGAAAACAAAATATCATGCATTCAAGAGTTATTCATAAATGTCAAAAAATTTTAAATTTGCAAATTTAATTCAAAGCTCAAAAACGCTTATCACTTTTGTGTAAACGGTAATCAAAAATTGTGACATTATTGGTTTTTCAGTTTTAACAAGCGTAAAAAAAACTTGGTTTAACAATCGTGGTATGCACGATTAGCTTTTTGCATCATAAATACACACTTTCATTTAAATCGAAGAGCTTTTGCATTTAAGGATTAAGTAATGGCTTTTCAAAATAAATTCAACTCCAAATTACAGTTGAAATAACTATAGATGCATTTAAATTAATTGCAATATGTATTTGTTTAAAACCAACCGCCAAATAGAGCAAAAACAAATGCATTTAAAACAAAAACCATAAAAACTATTGTAATCTTTTAAAACAATTTCAAACGCAGTTGAAACAACCGGCATTAAATATTTTTTACCAACTATAAATTTAATAAAAACTAATTTATAAGTTTTATACTTTTTTTATTAAAAATAAAAATTATGTGTTTTCGACCTTTAATTGTGCAATGAATATGAAAATTATTCAAGTTCGAGGGCATACTCTATATTTCTTTATTAGAATATTGACCCAACAAATATTCTATAGAGTTTTTGGTTTTCTATATGCAAAATCAAAAACTTTAAAAACGAGGTCTATATTTAAATGGTTACCAGTCTTGCCACGGTAGTCCGAATTCTGAATTATAGTTTTTAAAATAATACCTAATATTGCCGTTTATTGTCGAGTTTTTTTACTTTTTGTCCACTTTAGAGTATATGTTTGCTAATATCGACCTTTTGAGTTGGGTTGAAAATTGTTATATAACTTTTTTTAATAAGTTGTCACAACCAACTGATCTATAGCAGAAAAATAACTACCAGGTGACGGGCCACATTATAGAACATTCCCTTACTGAATTAGACAGATGGTTGCGGGTTCGATCCGCAACGACTACAACATTAATTTATACAAATAATATGTACGAGTTAAGAATTGAAAACCCTTGTTCGCTAAACATAAAATGATTAACATCATGCATGTTTTCAACATGAGTACATTTTGTTTGTAAACAAAAAATAAAATAAACAATCACATTTGAAAATGAATTTAAAAGCACAGTTTGTTTTAGGGTCTTAGCATAAAATGAAATGTTGAACATTCACCCAAGAGTAAGTAGTACATTAAGCCAATTAGCAAAAGCAACAATCACATTAGAGCAACAGCAAAATCGAAAGAGTGACAAACAAAAAAAAAAATACTGGAAACATATGTAATTGAAAATGTATGTTAAATAAGTTGGGCGAAGACGAGTTTCAAACACTAAAAGTAATTTCCATATCGCTGCTTGGTGAAAAATTGTATGGTGGTTTACAAGTGGAACCAAAGTTTTTCGATTATTAAACTTTCACTGTTTTTTTCCGTTAGGGTTTTGCTCTGTTTAATGGAATTGAGTTTTGAAAAGGGTATTTCAAAAATGGTGTGTAATTTTAAACGGTTATACCAAGTTGATGTCAGCGCACTGATAACGGTATACAAACATCACAAACTTATAATAAATCGGCGTAAATTTTTTTTTAAATGTATGTTTTTTGCGTTTGACATTAGCAAGGGACGTATCCCAACTTGAACTCGCGAATTTCAATGATGTTTGGATATGTAGTAAAGGAGCAAAAAAAGAAGGACACGTATTTTTTTTAGCAGATCACTCTCACGTTTAAGGGTTAAAAAGTATTCTTAAAAATTAATTTGCTTTTGTATGGAAACTTGTCTTTAATTTACGAAAACTTGACTTATTGGTACGCAGAATCAAGAAAACAAAATTTGTCACGAATTATTTGAATTATTGCGAATAAGGCTGTTCGGGAAAAGTCGCATAAAAACTCATAAAAGCTCAGACACCTACCCTATTGATTGTATTAAATAGGCATGCCATGCATTACTTTTAGCTTAATACAACAAAAATTCCTTTATAAAACTCCAGACTTAATGTTACTCAAAACACATTTTTCGAATAACAAAAATAGTTGAAAATCGTTGGGCATAATTTGTACACCAATAAATATGTCTTTAAAAAAAACACTTCAGTTGATACCAAATTTGCTTTTACTAGAACGAAATAAACCCAAAAAAAATGTAAAATGGGGTAAATTTTTACCCAACCTAGTAACAAAATTGCGTGTTTTCCAAAATAATAGCGGGTTTCATTTTAAGTTCCAGCATATGACTAGCATAAATTAAAAAAAAATATTTTTTTGAATTTTGAAGCGTGATTAATACAACAAGATTTCTAAATTGCTGCTACTTTAATTTAATGCAACACTATTAGAAATAAACCTTAGAAATAACAGAAAAAGCTACTAAAAATTAGTTAAAAATGACCTTGCAGAAAAAACTGTTAAATGTAGCTGTTTTTTATTGGGGATTTTTGAATTTTATTCATCGTCTTCTTAGACAGTGTACAATTAATACTATAATTAATATGCACATATTTTTCAATTGTTTGAGATAGGCGTGGTAGAGAAGATTAAGCATACTTTTCTAAAAATCATAACTACATTGTAAATTTTTATTGAATTAGACTGCGCAGTTTCTGGTAACACAACCTTCATCAGTAATCCTTTTTGACAATACTGTAATTATTTGTTATGGTTTTTATTGTTTGATTGCATCTATATGAAATGTTTATTTATTAAATGCAATCCTGACCGTGGCTTGAACCTGCTTTCTTTGCCACATGCACTTCGCACTACACTTAGACAGAGGCTCTAACCAACTGATCTAAGTAAGGTCGATTTTTGCTGTGGCTTAAAACCAGTTTCAATTACACGGGGTCGATTTTACATTTAATTGTAATTGCAGAAGATAGCTAAGACAAACACCACAACAATTCACAATTGTTAGAAAATCATATGTAATCTAATTTCCACTATTTCCCACATTTTGTGAGTTGGCGCAACTATGATGTATTTTTTGTACATACGGTAGTTTGGCTATTCACGTAGTTTGCGTGTTTTGCTGAATATTAACAAAATAATAACAGCAAAAATAAATCTCTTAACTTTAGAAAATTTTAGTTATATTGGATATGAATTATAGTTAATTGAAAATAGCATTTTACTCTGTAAAATTCGCAAAGAAATCTTTGCTAAATATTTGTAGACTCAAAATAGCAAACAAAAACTGTAATATTAACAAAATGTTTGTTATATTTTCCTTTCGTAGAATGCAATCAGAAATTTTTGTTAAAAAATTGTCTACTAATATTTAGCAAATGGTTTTACTGATTTTAGCAGATTATTCTGTTACTTTCAATTAACTGAAATTTAGCTCATATATAACTAAATATTTGTAAATTCAACAGATTTATTTTTGCTATTCTTATATTACTAATATTTAGTAATTATCTGCTAATTTTAGCAGATTTTTAACTAATTTTTAGTAACTTGCTATTTTTTAGGTTTCTTTCTATGAGAGAAAGCAAGATTGTAATTGTAATATTTTTAATTTGCTTTAAACTTAAAACCGCCATAATGTTTGCAGCGTTAAAGATAAATTATTAATACGGATGGATTTAGCATACTTAGACATCGGCTAACATATACACAAAGTTATTCATGTCATAGAAAAAAAAAATTAAAAATATTTTGCCTCAACTGGTAGAAAATTTTTCAAAAAGACATAAAATCAAGGAAATTTTTAGATCGGGTTTGTTGCCATAGTCTAAACAGAAAATTTAATCCTGTTAAGTATGCATTTTACATTACGCTCAAAATCTGGTTTAAACCATGGTTGGCAAACACTAGCTTTTCATTATAATGCCTGTTGATGGTAAACAGTACCGATATGTAAATTTTAAAACTACGTTTCCAATAATTTTTATTCTATTATCAAAGGGTTAGTTTTAAAATTTTACCTATTAACTTTTGGTATATCTACCAAATACAGTTATAAATCGACGTTTCGGTATTTTATTGTTATTTAACTTAGGCTCCAGATATTTCAAAATCAAACCAACAAAATAGCGAAATAAGTCCGGTTATACAAACGTGTCTTTAATGGAGCTTTAACTTTAACTGTGGTTGCCAACTAACGTTATTATGAAAATGTATTAAATGGCAACCCTGGTTTAAACCACATTAATAAATAAAAATTAGTTCAAAAATGTGTTAAACAGGTTCCAATTCAATTTAAAAAATGTTCTCTGTTGTTATCGCTTAAATCTGTTACATAAGTTATTAGTTATCTCATTTTACCACATGACCAAATCTTAGTTGTACTTGAACTAATTTTTTCATCTAATGTTTAGTTAATTTTTTTAAATGATTTTGAGAATTTATATTAAAAATATCTTTTTGTTGTCTGTGTTTAAAAAAAAAACGATGATTGCGCTATTGTCTATGTGCGCCTGCATTCCTATAATATACGTGGTTTACACTTCTTCCATCCCTTAAATAGTTTCAAATAATTCTACATGGCATTAATAAAGAAAAAAAAAGAAACATACAGAAACAAAAAAAGTGAAAAATAAAAACTATACTGAGTACATTTATATAGTGATTTGCAATTGTGTAATTTATACGACAATAAAATTAAATAAAGAATATTTATAATTTGGTTTTATTAAATAATTAATTGGCAAAAGTGATAGTTGTTTCTGCAGCATTTATTTTAAACTAAAATTCTTCTAAATTTTTATATATTAACAGAATTTTTTACCAACTTCTTTGTATTAATTGTACAACTCTTCAGCTAAATTATTGTATATTAACTAAATTTCTTACCTAAAAATTAGGTCACCTAAATTTTGCAGACCGTAATTCTCAACTTCATTCAAAATTTTGCTGAAGCAAATTTAGGTACTTTTTTCTGTTGTTGCACCTTAATTTTCTACTATTTGCACTTGCTTTGTTTCATGAGTGTAGATTTCGATCACATGGTAGTGAATAAAATCATACACAAACTAGATTTCAAACTCTAGTTTAAACTGTATTTCGAGCGTAATGTAAATTTTGCTTTAACTACCGCCCCGAATTCAAGATCATATTTCGATTAGAATAATTATGTATTTCACTTGTGAATACCCATACTATGAACTTAATTAATAACCATTCTCATGTTATGACTGATTTCATTTTCAAGCTTATTATACTTATTTTATTTTGTTTTAGTTTTCTAATAACAAATTGTGCTGCATTGAGAGTAACATTTGTTTTTTGAAATAAATTAGGTTTTGGATTAGTCAACCACATTTCGACCAGTTGTTAAGTCAGCCACAAAATCCGCGCAAAGCAAATTTATGCAAACAAAAACAAAACCACATTAGCAATATGGCAAGTCTGTTTTGAAAAGACCATACAAAAACACACTCACACACACTGAGAGCGCTGAGGGCACACAACTGCGCTTGTAGTTGTTAGCAAAAAAAGACACAGTGTTGCATTTGTAAACATATTTACTTTGTGGACAAATAAACTCAACATAAACTATACAAGTATTTACCAGCTGAAATTTATGTGGAAAAACATCATACAGATTGTATAAATATCTAAAAGTAATGTAAATAAATTTCATCGCAATTTTTAATATTTAGTTTAACTTTATATTTCTGGGGAAAAGAGTGTAAAGTTGTTAGTTTGTTAATGTTTGTTGTTTTATTATTTATTTATTTTAGTATTTTTAAAACCATGTTTCGTTTACTTTTTTTTTTTTTGAAATTATTCTGAAGTAGTAACTTGTTTTCAAAAATAACACCAGTTAACCAAGAAAAATCCTTAAGGCGTTGTAATGTAACTAAATTTAAACAAAATTTGGGTGTTTCTTTTTGATTTTATTTTTTCAAACTTCTCTTAACTCATTTTCTCCAAAAACGTAAAATTTTTAAGGATTCTGTTTTTGCTAGTAAATAGAAAGAATATTTGTTGCAAAAAATGTAGAAGTTAAGTTGTCTTTTCTGTTTAAAGTTTAGTTAACATATATTCCTCAAAGGATACAGCATATCCAATGTTTTCTATACACTTAGCGAAATGTATTTATAACCAGGGTAGCTACTTCCATGCCAATTCATGTTTGTAGTCAGTAGGCCAAAATCGATTTTGATTAAATTCTTTTGCGAATCGAAGAATTTGCAACAAAATGGCATAGATTTGTTTTTGCATATTTTGTTAACAATTCATATGTTTGAATATAATGCTACAAATGCATATTTTGAATTTTGTTGCATTTTTCAATTTAATTGCATATCTAGTAAAAATCAAAATTAATTAAATTAAAAATAAGCAAAAGGAAGCATTTGTAAAATATAAATTTATATATGATATCAATTTATATATGACGCAATTTTTGTATGACTCGATATTCAATCTTATAAAATTTCATCCGAAACATTTTCCCATATAATTGTATCTACTTGTATGGGTTTCGATTTACTCAAATGCAATTAGATAAATGTCTGATATCCGAATTATGGCCCGATAGAATTTTATCAGATTTTTATCAGTTTTTTATCTAATTGTATAACTACGTGAATAGCCAAAACTACCGTATGTACAAAAAATACATCATAGTTGCGCCAACTCACAAAATGTGGGAAATAGTGGAAATTAGATTACATATGATTTTCTAACAATTGTGAATTGTTGTGGTGTTTGTCTTAGCTATCTTCTGCAATTACAATTAAATGTAAAATCGACCCCGTGTAATTGAAACTGGTTTTAAGCCACAGCAAAAATCGACCTTACTTAGATCAGTTGGTTAGACCCTCTGTCTAAGTGTAGTGCGAAGTGCATGTGGCAAAGAAAGCAGGTTCAAGCCACGGTCAGGATTGCATTTAATAAATAAACATTTCATATAGATGCAATCAAACAATAAAAACCATAACAAATAATTACAGTATTGTCAAAAAGGATTACTGATGAAGGTTGTGTTACCAGAAACTGCGCAGTCTAATTCAATAAAAAATTTACAATGTAGTTATGATTTTTAGAAAAGTATGCTTGATCTTCTCTACCACGCCTATCTCAAACAATTGAAAAATATGTGCATATTAATTATAGTATTAATTGTACACTGTCTAAGAAGACGATGAATAAAATTCAAAATCCCCAATAAAATATATCAAAAATTTGCTCCCTGGCAACTCTTCCCTAACTACGTGAATAGCCAAAACTACCGTATGTACAAAAAATACATCATAGTTGCGCCAACTCACAAAATGTGGGAAATAGTGGAAATTAGATTACATATGATTTTCTAACAATTGTGAATTGTTGTGGTGTTTGTCTTAGCTATCTTCTGCAATTACAATTAAATGTAAAATCGACCCCGTGTAATTGAAACTGGTTTTAAGCCACAGCAAAAATCGACCTTACTTAGATCAGTTGGTTAGACCCTCTGTCTAAGTGTAGTGCGAAGTGCATGTGGCAAAGAAAGCAGGTTCAAGCCACGGTCAGGATTGCATTTAATAAATAAACATTTCATATAGATGCAATCAAACAATAAAAACCATAACAAATAATTACAGTATTGTCAAAAAGGATTACTGATGAAGGTTGTGTTACCAGAAACTGCGCAGTCTAATTCAATAAAAAATTTACAATGTAGTTATGATTTTTAGAAAAGTATGCTTGATCTTCTCTACCACGCCTATCTCAAACAATTGAAAAATATGTGCATATTAATTATAGTATTAATTGTACACTGTCTAAGAAGACGATGAATAAAATTCAAAAATCCCCAATAAAATATATCAAAAATTTGCTCCCTGGCAACTCTTCCCTAACTACGTGAATAGCCAAAACTACCGTATGTACAAAAAATACATCATAGTTGCGCCAACTCACAAAATGTGGGAAATAGTGGAAATTAGATTACATATGATTTTCTAACAATTGTGAATTGTTGTGGTGTTTGTCTTAGCTATCTTCTGCAATTACAATTAAATGTAAAATCGACCCCGTGTAATTGAAACTGGTTTTAAGCCACAGCAAAAATCGACCTTACTTAGATCAGTTGGTTAGACCCTCTGTCTAAGTGTAGTGCGAAGTGCATGTGGCAAAGAAAGCAGGTTCAAGCCACGGTCAGGATTGCATTTAATAAATAAACATTTCATATAGATGCAATCAAACAATAAAAACCATAACAAATAATTACAGTATTGTCAAAAAGGATTACTGATGAAGGTTGTGTTACCAGAAACTGCGCAGTCTAATTCAATAAAAAAATTTACAATGTAGTTATGATTTTTAGAAAAGTATGCTTGATCTTCTCTACCACGCCTATCTCAAACAATTGAAAATATGTGCATATTAATTATAGTATTAATTGTACACTGTCTAAGAAGACGATGAATAAAATTCAAAAATCCCCAATAAAATGTATCAGTTTATATTTGTATCAATATATACAACTGTATAAAGTGTATTTCAATGATATGCTCAGCATGGCTAAATGTTTAAACTCTACGTTGTTCAAAAATTTTGAAAGTACTCTACCAAGGCGGCGAATAGCAATAATAAGTAAACTAAACAAAGTTTTTGCTTTTTATCCATAAACAGCTCAATAGGTTTGAATACATGTTGAAATTCATAAATTTTTTAAATTCGGAACAGACTTTAAATGCAGCAAATAAGATATACATGTTTTCGTATGGAACGACCATGAATTGGCCAAGATATCGCTTTATCCAAAATAAAATAAATTTTTTAATACTACACTATTTTATGTAATTTTGTTATTTAATGTAATTTTGATTTCTGTCATATCTAATTATACATGTATTGGGGTTTAATTAGATTAAACATATATAATTGTATATGTCATACGATTATATATTGGTCAATATGTAATAAGATGTAATTATATGTGACATCGTATTAAAAAAATTAGAGGACAAAAATTTGATATATAAGCATACATAATCATATCTATTTATATATAATAGCATGCAATAACATATATATTTCTATATTTGAACTGAATGTCATATTTAAATAGCATTTTATTTAAAGGAATATTATATGAGTTAACAAGGTGTTTCGTATGAAAGTTTTAATTACCCAACAAAAAAAGAGCGGGAAAAGATGTAGTAAAAACATCACATATACTGATTCACATGTAGAGCTAATTGAGGTGAAACCGGACGGAAGCAGTCAAATTTGCTCAAACTTCATTTTATTAAAAGTTGTATGTGTAAAGGTCGTGAAAGGTTGTATTTTTTGATGCTCTTTTGCATACAACTTAATTTGTTGTTCTTAATTAGTGTTAAGAATGTGATAGTAAGTCACATTTTTTTAATAAGTGAAAATATGGACCTAAAGAAGTGCTTTAAATGTTATGAATTACGAACCCTTTAAAACTCCTGCATAGCTTTAAAAATATTTCAAAATAATTGTTTTCAGTTCAAATGAAAAGAAACTTTTGGTAACTCTGATATTTTGAAATCAGAGCAAAAATTTCGTTCATTTAACTTTAGCATGTTTTTTACAATTTAATTCTGTTTATTTAATGTTATATTTAGTATTAATATTAACAAAATAGAAATTAACAGAACAATGTAAAGAAAAAATATATAGTAAAGAATTCATGTTATTTAAATACAAAGAATGGTTTTATATATATATTGTTTTTTTATTATTAAAAGGTACTGAAAAGATAATGAAAAATACTGATTCAAATCAAATAATCTCCAGGGACCATTCGTTAATCTCTACTTTTAATGGCGTATAAATTCTTCAAGGAATATAACAGGCAACAATGTTTAAAAATTACCGTGTTACTTAATTGATTAGACCAGTTTTAAACTCCTTTTAAAGTTTTTTGCCTTTACCGATGGGTAATGGATTTTGCCCACTCGCCAAAAATATGTTTGAGTATACAAAAAAAAAAAGATTAGCAAGGAGCTGTACGACATTAAAAAATTATTATAAATATTGAGTTTTCTTCAAATATATATTTTTATAAAAATAATTGAAATTTCTCGCCAATTAACGTTGTATATCATGAAGGTATATGTTAGATTTTGGAACTGATATAAAAGACCAGCATTAGATCAGAAAAGTTGGCAGTAGTCGCTACTTTGTATGTGATGAAAATGTTGTTGTTTTTTTTTTTGAACTACTTCGATTTTTTTTTTTTCTGGGTATATCTAAAATACCCCAATTAGGGTATTAATGGTACTTTCAGAGATCTTCTTGCTAGACTTACTCCAAAATAAACATGCGATATCAAAAATTTTTGTACACAATCATTCATTACAATGAAATCGATTGAAAAAACTAAATATTTGTATTCACAACGAAATTCGGTTGATACAACAAAAATTTAATTTAAATAATATTGTATATACCAAATTTACTGGTTGTTGCCACCAATTCTGTTAGCACTTTATTTTGTTGTGTGTGTTTGTACGTTGTACCTTGGGCGCTTAAACAAAATTTAAGAAACAAAGATTTTATGGACCAACTGAAATTTTATTAGTTTCAAAAAGCATCATGTTAAAAAACTGCACTTATTTGGAATTAACTTAATTATGAAAGTTTTAAACTTAAAGCCGCATTATCTTTGGCGTTCACGAAAGCGGGCTTAATGTGCCTAAATAATTGTTTATTGCCATATAAAAACCTATAGAATGTGCCATAAAAATAAAAAAAATTTAGGCCCAAATTTGAAATATATTTGAGAAAGGCACACAAAATAGTAGAGGAACATAATTTTTTAAAGTAAATAATGGCCTTAACATTTTGAAAAATTTTCCTGGGGAAAAATATTAATTAAATTATACCCGACATTTGGATATGTCAGAATATCTTAAATAAATTTAGCAGAGACCCAGTGTTCCAATAGAAAACAAGGCAAATGTGTAGAAAAAAATCGTAAATTAAACTGTGAGAAAAATAATTAACATGTTTTGAATTTTTAATTTTTTTCCAAAAATAAAAAAAATTCAACACTCTTGAAGAAGTTGTAATAAAACCAACGAAACGTCGAGCGGAACAATGAAATTATTTGATTTTTTTAATTACATTCAAATATAGAATGGCTGACCATAAAAAGGCCATTCATTACAAGTAAACTCTGCATAATTATTTAAATCGGTTATAAAATAAAAATTAAACCAAATGCTTTTAATAGAATTTCGCTAAGTGTAGTATTTTTGGTTAGACAAATGAATAACATAGTACATTATTCTTTTTGAAGAAGACGAGGGTGTTTCAGAAAAAATAAACGAACAACATCAAATGGTAAAACTTAACATACAACTTCTTCCATATCTTCTTTCTCTGCGTTTATTTTTCGGTTAAGACTCTAAAATCCCTTAGGAAAATTGTGTCGTTTTTCTTTCAATGTCTCTTTCATTTTTTTTTTTCCTTTTATTTTTAAATGTGTCATATGATGTTGTAAAAAACATTAAAGTGTGATTTTTAATATTGTAAAAGTTGACTATAAAAGTTTAAAGAAACAACTTCTTTTTAATGACTTTGTAGAGTAGTAGTAGTAGTAGTAGTATGTATATATGTATGTATGTATGTATGTATGTATGTATGTAGAAAACACTTGATTATAACTTCATTTAATAGTAAACTTTTTGTTAAATCGTTTTTGTTTTTACCCATACTATACGGCAGAGTTTTCTTTTTGTTTGGTTTTTCCAACAATTAAGCCATATAATATGTTGAACTTTTTTCTTTTATTAGCTATTAAGCCTAAGCATATGCAATAACAACATGACACCATATTACTATGGCCAACCATACTAACTACTATAATCAGTTGGATTTCCAATGCTCTTCCTCTAGGATTTTCTTTTCCCTGTAGGTGTATGTTATGGTATAAGTTTTTGTATCTAACATTATCATTGAATTGCTTTTTAATGAAATTGTGGTCTTAAGTAAGGGAAATATTTGTTAGGTTATCTTTATATTTTATCAATTTACATTCTCTGTTGGATTTGTAAAATGTTGAAACTTATAAAAAGTTGCCAGGATTTTATTTTCATAGTACAAATTTTTAATTTATATGCTTACATATATATGTTGGACAAATTTAAAAATCTATTAAATTTAAAGATTTTTTTTTATAATCTAAAGATTTTATTGCATAAAATTTTATTAGAACTTTTTTAAAGCCTTTATTTAAATAATTAAAGTTAATATTCTTCAAAATTAAATATATAATAACAGAAACAAATTTTTTTATTGCCAAATTATAGTCTTCAAGGTGGATCCTCGACGTTTTAAGATACATATTTTCTATTGCTAAATTATCGTCAGAAAATTGAATCAGCAATATTTTGATAGAACCTAATTACCAAAATTTAAAAAGAATTTGGATCTAATCCTTTTTGAAATTCATTATGCTGTAACATGCAATTTCATACTGAGGGAATTATCTTCACTTCAGTAATCAATTTCTTCATAGGTTTAATGCAAATTGTCACTGGAACTCGTTCATTGAAACTTTTCATAGAATATACGAAAAAGGTTTCATTAAAGTCAGTGTTTATGAAATGTTTGTAAAATTAATGAATATTTTCATGAAGCTAATGAATCATTAAGACAATGAAGTGTTTATAGAATTTATGTAATAGTTTCATAAAATTTTGTAATATTAAGAAGTTCTTTGAGCTATTAAAACTCTTCATAAATGTCTTGAAAAATGCCTTGTAACTAAGAAAATGAACGTCTTTATACGGGTTTTTAAATAATTTCATAGAAGGCCAAAATTAATAAAAGTGTACACTAAAATAATAAAGCACTTTATAAAATTTGTTGTGTTCTTGAGAATTAAATCTTAAAACTAAAATGTATGAAAATCAATAAAATTATGAAATTTTTATGAAAAAATAAATAATTTAATTTAGAAGTGTTTAAACTAGTTTTATAGCTCTAAAGAAAATTATCATTAAATTTATGAAGAGATAATTTATGAAATCGAATGAATTTTTTTTATGAAACTATAAAATTTATGAAAACTTTCTTTATATTAATACAATTTAAGGGATATGATGAAATTCTTCATTGAATGTACGAAAAAAATTTTATGAAATTGTTTCATAATTGTCATGAAGGATAATTGTCTCAGTGTACATTGGATTAGTAAAGCACTTTATAAAATATGGTGAACACTTGAGAAATAAATCTTGAATCTAAAATCTGAAATCTGAAATTTATAAAATGTATGAAAATTAATGAAATTAAAAAATTTTATGAAAAAATAAGAAACCATAAGTCTTTTAAATATATTCATAGCTCTTAAGAAAAGTTGCATTAAATTTATGAAGAAATAATCTATGAAATCGAATGAATTTATTTTATGAAACTATTAAACCGAAGAGCAATCTCTTCCACGTATTAATTAAATACAAAATAAAACTTCACATTTTGTTTTGACTGACAAATGTATTAATTTTTTTTTAATTATATATTTCTTCGAGTGTATTTCAAAATATCTTCATTGTTTTGCAATTATAAGGTTGTTTACTTTTCTGTTAGTTTTATGTTATTACGAGCTTTACAGTTAGATACTTCGTTACCAGTAGGTTTATATATCGGAATATATCACGATGGAATATAAATTATTTTTTAAGTAATTTGTTTCAATAAATTAGTTTATGCTTTTCAAGTGAATGATTTTGTGATTTCAAGTTTCAGATTTCTGCCTTAATGGAATTCCATAGGTCATTAAAGGTGGAATTTCTTTCTTTTAAAGTCCATTTATACCAAGATTTTATAAAACCCCAAAAGTTATATTCAATAAATTAACTCATACCTCAAAAAAATTAATTTATATTTAAGACTTTGTGCCTAAATCGTGTGTGCAGGACGCTATGTGAAATACTTTCTATTATTGTACCTCCCTGTAAACATGTTCCGATCGGTTAGATCTTAAAAGATTACATACAATCGATAAACTAATTTTTAGCAGTGAAATATATTATTTCATTTTCTTATCAACATCATAACAATAAAAAATATAAAACTTTATTTTTTTTTTATATTTTTAAATAATTTTTACAAAATGTCCCATCGCAAAGGCCAACAATAGAGTTTATCAAATAAGTATTTGTCAAATCTCGATAACAATTTTATACATTGTTTTTAAATAAGTTAATTATCTTAAAATACACAGAAAACACTGAATTAAATAAAAGAAAATACTAAAAAATTAATGAGAATTAAAAAAAAAAATAAAAAAAATAAATTTTTTCCCCAGTCCGGGGAAAAAATTTATTTTTTATGTAGTCCAAATACCTGGTGTATGCCCACATTAGGGTACATTTCCTTACGGTTTGTAATTTCTGCATAAATTATTATATTATTATGCATAAGAGGTTTAACATTAAAGGAAAGCATCAATATTTTAAAATCTTTTTATTATCAGGAATATAATGTGTTGGAATTTGAGGAAAAGAAGAATCTTAAACTTTTGTGTAAAGTGTCTTATAAGAAAGATTTGTTGTTGGTTCACATGTAATTTGATTTATAAGACTGTTGTTAAAATCATTTTATCATCAAAATAAAAAACATAAATTACAGTTTAAATTATTTATTTAAAAACTTGAAAACTTTAGAAATACACATCGTCACCTAAAATTGAAAAAGCCGCAAGTAACAAAAATTTAAAAATTAACTTTTTGATTGATTATGGTGTGGTTAACCAAAATACAACTACATCTAGCCACAAAATTTAACTTGGTTACATATCGAAAAATGGGTCTATCTAATTTGATCAAGTTTTATATAATTTTATACAATTTGATATAACTTTAAAAATTCTTTGGAAATCCGCTATACAATTTAAATATAAATCAATGAATTGGAAAATAAGACGTGATTTAATTTGGACTTATACTCTGAGTTTCATACACTGAGCAAATTCTTTGCATGATATCAATGACTTTTTTCATTAGACCTATGAAATGTCACTGGAACTCGTCCATTGAAAGTTTTTATTAAATTAACGCAGTTTTTCATAAAATTCATTTTATTTGTTAAAAATTTCATACGACTACTGAAAAAGTTTAATTAAAAATAGTTTAAGAAATTCTTCATTCACATTGTGAAGAAAACTTAATTAGTTTAGTGTAAAACTTTCATTAAAACTCGTCCAAGAAATTCGCTCTGTGTAGATTATTTTTGTTTTTCAATTATTTCTGAAACAATTGAACCGATCGCTTAAGTATATTCAGAAGATGAACTCATCTCTGTCTTAGCTTTCAATTGATGCAACATATAAAATTATTGTTGTACGTTGTAGTTTTTGATTTGATTATTTAAGCATCAAGTGTTTATAATTATAACGTCATTTAAAAAAAAAAATTAAAAATTTATAGACAAATTTTCATAAATTCAACCAAATTTAAGTCGAGATTTCATTTTTTGAACAATCATACTTACTAGATTGAAGACAAATAATTTTGATTCGGCTCATTTTTGTTATAAAGCTTTTTACCTTTGGGCTTTTATTTGCTTATTTTAAGATTTGCGGACTTTACATGTTTTTTTTTTTTGCTTATAAAATATTATTTATTCTACTAACTTTGAACTTTTTTTAAAAAGTGTTAGATTTTACTTTTGCTTTTTTACAATTGACTTTAGCTTTTAAGACATTGAATTTAGTTTTTTTGTCTTCTTTGATAATTATATATAAAAGTCGTAGATTTTTTGTGATATACTATAAAAAATACAGAATTTGTTTGGTTTTACTGTTTTATATGTTCTTATATATAATTATACATGGATGTATCTGATATATAGCTATATCAATATGATGAGATAAAAAATATCAACTTATATATAACATTAGATATAATTATATTGAATATATATCGCCCCATATTAGAAATGTTCGTAAAAATGGTTATGATATGTAAGTATATATCGTTACATATGGAAACATAGATAATAAGATAACACTATATACCACTATATATAAACTTATTCGAAGGCTATGTAAATACTTTCCAGAAAAATTTATTAAATTTATTTATTTCGATGAAATTAAATTAAATTTAATTGGTAAGCAAAAAAAAAATAATTATTAATCATTATATAAAAAGCAAATAAACTGCATTGCACGACTTTTTGGTTTATGAGTATATATAAAAATGCAGTTAGGGCCTTTTGATTTTTGATTCTTTTATAAAATCATTATTTTGGGATGTAAAAATGTACAATTTTGTGGGTAAATGTATTATTTTGAATTTTTTGTTAGTTACGGCCGATATATGCTTAATAGTTATTGAATATTTTTTTTTTTTAAATTTAATTAACTTGTCCAATTATTAAAATAAATTTAAATATTTTTCTTGTAAAGATTTAATTTTTTAAAAGAAAATCAATAATATAAAGAATATATATTTTTGTTTTAATTCCCATAATTCCCAAAGAAAATCCCAGAGTTAAAGACAAATTATCACAATGTTTTCTCTTATAACAATTGTTTTCCTTTTTATGCATTTAGCAAACAATAAGTGTTAATGAGTATTAAATAATTTGTATGAATGTAATAAATTCATGAGGTTTAAATCCATTGTCATAAGTAGGGACAGCAACTTTATTGACTTCAAAGTGAAAATTAAAAAATTTGCACTGAAAATTTTTATTTTATTAAAACCAAAAAATATATATATAGTTTTCTTACAATAAAATGTATATAGAAATTAAACAAATTTCTACAGTTATATTAGTTTTTTGTTTTTATATACATCGAGATTATTTTTATGTTATTTTCAATTTATAACGAGCTTTCAACCTCCGTATATTTACAAAAATAAAGCAAATCAAACATATTAGCTAGGTTGATACTAGTATTTCGATATGGCTAAAGATCTCATCAGAACCCGAAGTTTTAGAAAAGCTAGAGCCTCCATAATAGGCAGAACTTTATTAAAATTTCAAACTTAAAATTTTATCTATATTTTGAACACCGTAAATAGTCGCTCAACGTCTACGGTTGTGATGGGTGCATGTTTAAAAGACATTAATTCATTTGTTGTATATTGATTTTCTGAGTTTGTATGACAATGTGTTAAAGTAAACATAGACATTTTTTTTATAGTGTATAATTCGAAAAAATAAAAACCAAATCATTTCTAACATAACATGAATTCAAATTAGGCAAATATAAAATACAATTGAAAGTATTTTTTTTACGAAAAATTTGGATAAATGCAATTAAAATATGCATTGAAAGCTAAATTAAAAAAATATCCAACAAAAGTATTCATTTATAGCAAAATTAGTAAAAAATATGCAATGAAAATATGCTTTTAAAGCAAAATATGCAAATATATGCATTTATAACAACATATGGAAAAATATGCACTAACAACGCGATGTCATTTTAACGCAAATCCATTGATTCGCAAAGATAGTTTGTTTACCCTATTCTCAGACTTAAGGTAAAAAACATGCATTTGCATGAACTTCCGGTCCCTAGTTACAAGTATGTGAATTGCAAGAAGTTTATTCAAAACGTTGGTTAGTGTGGTAAATATTTGGTAAACTTTTGTAAGAACAATGGCTAATGGAATTTTATAGAAAATTTAATTTTATTGTAAATAAATTTAATTTAATGAAATATAAATTTAATTTTCTAAAGAATGTCAAGTAAATTATTAGTAAAAATATAATCTAGAACAATGTGAAGTTAATTTTTCAAATAAATTATGGTTTATATATCTATAATTCAATTGTAGTTCATAATATGGAAAAGAATTTAAAAAAAATATCATTAAAACTATAGAACAGCAATTAGATTGTAAGAAAAATCATTGATTACACTACACCTATTTGGAAAGATACACACACAATATTATTACGCTTAAACCTACCTAAAATACCTACTACATTATATTCTAACCATTTGGATATTATTTTTAGCATTGCTTGAATACACGCAAAAAAATAAACTAGTGAAAGAATATCGAAGTCAACTTTATAATGTTTTTTTACATAAAGTTGAGAGAAATTATATAAATTAACAACCGCAGTCCAAGTATAAATAACATATATCAATTTTTTTTTTTGTAATATTACAAAGTTCCCTTTGTTGATAATAAGTACACTCAGGGAACTTCTGCTTTAAAAATATGTAGTTGTTTGGGTTGTAATACAGTTTCATTATTTTTAATGCAAATGTAAGTCATTTGTAGAACAAATAAAATTTTTAACTAACCTTGTAGTTCATTTAAAAAAACAACTCACATCAAATGACTGTTTTACATTCATTTTTTACAGTTGTTTTTTGTTATTTAAAAAAATAAAAAGAAAAAAATTTTGGTTTGTTTTTTACTACCATGTTCATTTTACTACAATTGTTAGTCATTTTTTGAACATTAAAAAACAAATGACAAGAAAAAAATTGTAAAAAAATATTTTTTTTCTCAACTATAACACAATACAATGCATTGAATATATAATTATTTGTCTAATGTACCGATCAAAAAAGTTGAAAAATATATTTCTATGTATTTTAATTCATTTATTATTTGAATTGATAACAGAAAATATATTATGAGTGTAAAATATTAAAATGAAATAGTGTTGCAATTTCGCTGTAAGATTTTTCTTGAATTTTATTTGACAACACATTTTCTTCACTACACAGAGAGATATTTCTTGGACGAGTTTAAATGAATGTTTTCACTAATCTACACTAAGAACATTATATAGGTTACTGTTTCTAGTTAAATAAAAATGTTATCAGTTGAGTTGTAAAAAAAAGAATATGCATTTATTTTTCAAAAAAATATTTTTTTCAATTTTTTTTATACATTTGTTTAAAATAATTTACTACCATTTATAAATTTTTTTAGTTTAATTTATTATTTTCATTTATTTAAAGTTTCATAAAAATTTAAGCACAAAATCGGCATATTGTAGTTTATTTGTTTCCGTTACAGTTATTATAAAATTTGAATTATTTTTTTTTTTTTTCAAAAAAATATTCAAAAAATGCGTGTTTTTTTTTATATACAAGTTTATTAAAATGGATTGTTTATATACAAAATTAGTTGAATTCATACTACAAGAAATTGCAAAATTTTGCACATGTATCGTGTGTAATTTTGTACAAAAAAAAATAAACAAACAAAAACAAAAAACTGATATAATTTAAAAAAAAAAACTGAATATAACATGTATTTTTCCATTTACTTTTAACTTACTATTCTTTTGTTCTTACGGATTTTTTAGTTATTTAAAGGATATTTAAAAATAAATAACAACAACATTTGATTTTAATGAAAAGTAAGTACACCGGATTTTAAGTGATTTATTATTTATATTAAATTACAGTTCCATTTAATTTCTACAACAAACTATTTTGAATGTAATGAAGTTTTCTTCACAAAGTAAATGAAAAATTTCTTAAATTTTATGAAAAAGCTTCTTAATTTTTACCAAACTATTTTTAATATAACATTTTCATTAGGTGTATGAAATTTTTAGTAATTAAAATAATTTCGTTTATAAAATTTTATGGAAAACTGCATTACTTTAATGAAAAATCCATTTGAACTCCAGTGACACTTTATAAAGTTAATGCAACAATTCATTGATATTATGCAGATAATTCTCTCAGTGTAGCAAAAAACACCAATTCGAATTGAATTTTTTACACCTGAAAAACGTATGTACCCAGCAAAACCTAGGTAATAGGCTGGTATTAAGGAACTAGTTACCTGGTAATAAGTTAAACTCCTTTCTCTTAGCTGAAAGTATTATCATTCATAAAACAATTCCAAAGAATTTTTTTCGTAGATTCAATGAAGAACTTCGTTATATCCAAGAAATTTTATTAATATTAAGAAATTTCATAAATTATGTCTAAATCTATTAAATCTATCTATAATCTGAATTATGTATAAATCTAAATTTAATGAAAATATTCTTTCTATGTCTATAAAGATATTTCAAAGACTTAATTCTTTTATTTTTTCATAAAATTTCATAATTTTCCAATAAATTAAATCTTCAAACTCGAGGTCTTTATTAAATCTTTATTTACCGATATTTCTCTTTTACATTGAATAACATCATTGGGGAAGTGATTTTAACATAAAATTCTTATAGACGGTAGTAGTGACACTACACTAACTAATAAGAAGCTTATGTTAAATAGCTTCCCTGATGATGCTATTCAATGTAATAGAGAAATATCGGTCAGACTTGGCGACGTCAATTACATTTCATAATCTTTCACTTGTGAAATTTTTCTATATCATTAATAATTTCAGATCTACGCTCACACTTAAACGCTCCCTTGGAAAATTTTCAATTTTGTCAATACCTGACATGGGATATAATACCAATATCTGTGTATTTAATTACAGGCCAATTACTTTTTTATGTTCAATTACATGTAATTGGGAGTAATAGAGTAATTGCCTTGTAACTAAATACCCAGATGTTGTTACTAATCCCCATGTTTGGTATTAAACATTTTACAAATTTTCCAAGGAAGCGATTAAGCTCACAAGTGTGAGTGTTGGTCTGATATTATTAATGATATAACAAAAAATTCACAAGTGAACGATTGTTAAATGTGATTGACGTCGCCCAAGTGTGATATCGGTATATAAGCATATTATAAAAACCTCGAGCTTGCAGATTTAATTTATTGGGAAATAATAATAAAAAGGTCAAACAAAATTATAATTATCATTATTTCATAATTTCATTAATGTTCACGCATTTCAAACTACATTTTTAAAGTTTAATTCTGAACTGTTCAAGATATTTTATAAATTTTTTCAATGTAGCCTTCCATTAATATCGGACTTTAATGAAATTTTTTTAAAAAGCGTCTTAGTTTCAATGCATTTTTTAAGATATTCATGAAACTTGTTAATATTTAAAAATTTTATGAATCTGTTTCATAAATTCTATAAACACTTCATTGTCCGAATGATTCATTATTTTTATGAAGATATTCATTATTTCTCCAAATATTTCATAAACATTTAATTTAATGAAACCTCTTTCATAGATTCTATGAAAAGTTTCAATGGACGAGTTCCAGTGACAATTTTCATTAAAGCTTGGGAGCAATTCAATACTGAAGTGAAGATAATTCTCTCAGTGCTGCATTACTTAGAGACTTTTGGTATTACTGACTGCCCCTTAGTAATACCAAATTCAGATGTTTAAGTATTTTTATGGTATAATTGGTTCGTTTCTATACAAAATTAAATATAATTAAATTTTTACTACAAATTTGAAAATTTCAAAATAATATTAGATTTTAAAATTAAAGATTCGAATAAAAAGTATTTGGAAAATGAGGAGTATATGGAATACAACTCCCATATATGGGCAGGGGCTTCAAAGTCTATTTTGGAGCTTCTGGACCGTGTGCAAAGGAGGGCGTAGGCGCTCATCAATGACGAGAGGGTATCAAGCTCTATTGACTCATTGGAGCATCGTCGGAATGTGGGTTGTGTAACATTGTTCTATCGATATTACCATGGAAATTATTCTGCTGAGATAAGTGAACTTATCCCCAGGGCCCGTATTTTCATTCGAAACACTCGCTTATCTAGCAGAGCTCATCCGTTTGTAGTCGATTGTCCAGTGAACCGCACAACGCATTACAGGGAAAATTCGTTCATCAGCCCGTACTAGCCGTATGTGGAATAAACTCCCCGCGGAGGTCTTCCCTGTCACTTACAATGTAGCGAAATTCAAATCAAATATTCACAAACACTACTCCCTCTTTCCTCCTCCCCATAACCTAACTTCCTGATATCAACACAATGCATTGCATTATAGGGGGCATCCCCTGAGTGTTGGTCTAACGAAAAAAAAAAAAAAAATGTCGGCTTGTTGTGCGCTTAAAAAAATCGGTCCCATGTCTATTTCCTACCCCAGGAACTCCGTCGTCCTGACGAAATTCCTCAAACTCTTCCACCATATGCCCCTAAGATCCCCCAATGTGGATATTGGGTCACTGGATAGTATATCGACCCGGATCCCGGCAAATGCCGGTCATTCACAGAGATAGTGTTCCAGGGTCTCCTCGTCCTCCCCACAGGCCCTACATACTCTCGAGTCCGCTCTACCAATACGGTGGAGATGGGTCCTCAATGTCGTGTGTCCCGTAAGGATTTCCATCAAAAGACTCAGTTCCTTCCTACTAAGATTCAGAATTTCCCTCGTCCTGTCCCTGTCCGGGTTTCCCCAGAGAATTCCCGTGGTCCTGCCACAGAGGTAAGTATTTACCTCGATTTACATGCCCTTGTTAAAATAATAGGGATTGTAATAGACAAATATCACGTTACCTTTTTATTACAAAAAGTTACTTTTTCTCACCCAAAACTTTAATATTCAACATAAAAAATTAAATTTTCAAAAAAAAAACTTATTACATTTATACTGAAAGTAACTAATATCTGTTTACTAAGGAGTTACCAAAATGGACATGCCCTTGTTAAAATAATAGTGTTTGTAATAGAGAAGTAACTAGTTACCGACATTAATTTCTTATTCCCAAACCCATTGCCGGAAAATAGAAAGTTTTGCTGGGTATCTTACTTGGTAAATGTGGTTTCGGTGTTTACGTTTAATTATAATTTGCGGTTCCTTTTAAGTTCAATTTCAATTCCCTCTGACAAACAGTTTGTTAGTTTAGTTTTCAGTTTCCCTCAACTAACTTTTTGTTTGTTAATCTGTTTATTTTATCAAGTATTTTACTAAATGTTAATAGTGGTAACAAAAGCACATAGTTGCAACTTGTGCAACAGCAGTTTGATGGTAATTGTAATAGTAGACCATAAGGTTGCTCAAGTAGTTAACTCAAGTAAACGTGGCATATTTGACTTTTGCTGCTCCATGCTAAGAATGTATTATCTATACGAACAACTTTTTCACCTTCTACCATCTCTTGATTTTAGTTTTTTTTTTCATATTTTTGTTTTTTATCCTAAACACCTATTTTTCTTAATACTTTTAATTAGATGACGAGCATTTGCCTTAACCAGCAATTTATTTTTTCTTCAAGAATCTTTAGTTTTCAAAAAAAAAAACTTAAAACTACTGGTTGTTTAAGGTGTTTATCTTAAAGTGTTACACTTAAAGTTTTTATATGTTGCATTTTCTGTGTGAGTTTGTGTTTGTAAATAACCTAGTAAACATTTGAAAAAGTAGGGTATAAGGGGGAGCATTCCACAGTTTTTCTTCTTAAATTTATAAATGACTTCAAATGTTTAATGGTAGAATTAAAAAGGGGCTTCCACGCAATATAATTTCCCACTATTGTGAATGAATTGCTATAACATTCAAAAACTGTATTTGCAGTACAAATGTATTTGTAGTAAGAAGCGGTTATTTCTAGATTACAGATTGTAAAAGTAGACAACTATAGCTTTCAGAAACTATTTTTTTTTTTTTAATAGGTCATCTACTCAATAAACTATGGCTATTCAAATTTCCCATCTTTTTACTTTTTTTTACGATTTTGAAAACTGAAAAACGAAAATAAAATCGTGAGTTTTTAAAATTTCAAAAACCAAAAAGTGGAATTTTCTTTATGGTTTTACATTGTCTTACGGTGCACAATTTTAATAAAATCTGAACACCATTGGCTAAATTTTTGGCAATTTATCATGGAGTTAATAAAATATGATAAAACTTTTCCAAACTATGACAAAACGTTTAATTTAACAAAATTCAATTTTCATAAAAATAAAAAAACTTTTACTATAAGTACATGAAACTATCATTATGTAAGGGAATATTTTCTAATGTGGCCTGTTCTCTAAGGTTTACATTTTGTTTTTTCCTGATGAATCATGACTTTGTTAAAACTGTCAACAGTCAAGTTTACCTTTTGCTCTTTTTATAGTGAGTGTCGTTGCAAAAAATCGTGAAAATAATATTCGCTTAAGTGGAATATGAGGAATAAATCGAACTACACTGAAAGAATTTTCCTTCATGATATTAATGAAACATTTTCATAGAATTTTTTTCCTAGATTCAATTTAGGAATTCATTATATACAAGAAATTTCATTAATATTATGACATTTTTCATAAACTTTTTTTTAAAAAATTTCATAGTTTTCCAAAAAACAAAAAACATTAAATCTTATAAATTACCTCTTTATAAAGGGTCCGCCATCTAACGTTTTTTTTTCAACTAGTGCTTATTTCATGAATGGTAACACTTAGCTCATGTCTGATTTGACAGATAATTAGTTTTATCCTTCCGCTGAACGAATATGGTTGTGTATACGCTTGAACAACGCTGAGAAATATTGCGACATTACTTTGAAAATCATGGCAATTTTGCAGAATGTGTGCGAAAATTGCGCACGGATTTTGGAAGAAGAGAAGCACCGTCAGCTCTGTATGTTCGTTATCTTGTGAAAATAGTTAAAGAAACTGGCATTGTTGGATGCCGTCAAAGATAAGTGTTACGCCAACAAGCCAGAGACAATTGACGCTTTAAAGGACAATATTCGTGAAGCCAGTGGTGAAATACAGCTGCACACAATCGATAATGTGCTTGAAAATTGGACCGATCGTGTAGGCTACTGCATGGCCAGCCGAGGCAGCCATTTGAATGAAATTATTTTCCATTATTAACCGGAAGGATTGTACTTTCAAATAAAAAAAGAAATTTGAGAAAATATTCAGTAGTTTTTTTTTATAGCATTTTCAAAAAAAAAAGTTATTTGGCGGACCCTTTAAGTTTTGTGAAAATTTTCTTTAGAGCTATTTCAAAGAATTGACCTTCTTATTTTTTCATAAAATTTCATAATATAATTATTTTTCATACAGTATTAAAGACATTTTGATACACATATGGCCTATGCTGTGGGCACAATGCTGCCACTTATTTAAAGTATTTAAAATATCTGTTATAAAAACTCTTCGGGAAAAGTCAGTTTAAAGCCGAAAGACTACGGAAAGTTTAAAAAGGCCAGATACCTCGTCATAAAATAAAATAAGCATTATTATATTTTAATTTGAACTCAAACCAGCAACAATTTCCTCTTCAAATGTGGTATTCAAAAAAAAACATGTTTTAAAATAAACTTTCATTTGATACCCCATTTTCATATAAATAAATTGTATAAGAAATATATTACAAAAATTTCAAGTTGGTTAATTTTTGACCCCCAAACTTGAGATAACGCACCCAACAAAAAAACTTGTCTAACATATTTTGGTCCTCTGCAACAATTCATGTTTCATTTCATTTCAATTCAAAACTGTGTAGTTACCTTGTTAGTTTTTTTTTATATAGCCCTGAAAACCACATTTCGGGAAAAATCAGAGAACATTCCCTTATCTATTTCTTTGGCATAGTTTTTATGAGTGTTGAAAAAAAAGAGTAGGTGCAAAATTATAAATGATGTTAATATCCTACCATCACTTTTACTTTATGTTTGTGGTTTTCAAAGAAAACTTTTTATTCCTTAACCAGCAAAAAATTTTGGGGGGAAAAGTTAAGAATTTTTTACGTAGGGATTACAATATTTCATTTTCATTTTATTTCTTTAAGTTTCAGTTTCATTTAAAAACTTTGTTAAAATTCAAAATAGTTTTTCAAACCCAATTTTTTTTTAAGGAAAATCTAAACTTTTATTTTAAAGTTTATGGTAAAAATACTAAAAAAAATTGCAATTTTGTAGTGGTTTGCTTGTTTAACTCCCCATGTAAAAAAATATTTTGTGAATTTCCATATTATATATATTTGTATCCGAAAAATGAGAACATCTAATTGTATTATATAAGATCTAATTTGATACATTAGTTGATACAATTAGATCTAATTGAATGAAATTAGATATAGTTTGATACAATTGTATCCGAATTGTGTATCAATTTATATATAATGTGATACATTTACATTAGATACAATTGTATACATATATATGCAATCATATATAGATCGATATGTAATTATATATTTTTACATATTGCATTATATGAAGTGTAATATATAATAATGTGAATAATGAAGTGTAATATATATAATGTTTGAGATATAATTTTATATGAATACATATTTTGCAATATATCATTATATACGAGTATAACGATATTAAGTAATGTGTAACTATATCAAAACTTTTTTACTGGGGTCTTGAACATATATTGTACATTTTCCTACTAACAAAATCCAAACCGGGCTTTTAGATGATACAATGTTCGAGATGTTTTCACTGTTTTTCTTTTAAATGGTTTGGTTTTGCTTTTAGTACGTGTTATGTAGCCACCACCATAAGTGATTGTGTATTGTGCACTTTTTAAAATTGTTACTGATGTCGCTTGCAATGGTTGTTCGGTTGTCGACAAAAGGTGTTGTTGGTTGCTTGTCAATGTTGTTGCTGCTGTTGCATGCTGGTGGTGGTAGTGGGTCTTTATCACTTGTTTTTTGTTTTTTTTTAAGTCATATTGTTTATTATAGTTGATTATAATGGTTTCTAACAAAGTTTATTTCTTTTGTTAAAATTTGTTACTTTTTTGCTTGAAAATAAATAATCAAAAAACTAAAACAAAATGACAAATTTGTAGCACATGGTTTAAGGTGTCTTGTGTTTCATGTTTCGCAATGATTTTAATTAAGAATTCAATTTAAAATTTATTTGTTTAAGAAGAAAATAATATTTATGAAATTAATTAAAATAATAAGAATTTAACCAATTAAGTTAATGAACCTTTTCATTAAAGAAAAACTTTTGACAAAAGAAAATGTTTTGTAAAAAAAAACAATTTTATAAAAACAATAAAATTTTTTAGTACCTTAACTAGTACCTTACTTTTCTTTACGAAGTGAAAAAAAATTTTCTCAAAAATAATGAAATGATTCGTACTTATAATGAAACTAATTTTAAGAAATAAAATGATATTTTTCATAAAATTTTATGAAAACTAGCATTGACTTGCAAAAGAGTTATGTAAACATGGACCATCAGATCTTAAAAAAACTTTGGATATATTGTAGAGAGTAAAAATTTAAAGGACACGTACTTGTTTCTTGCTGCAAAATCTCATTTTTAGGGAAATATATAATGGTGAAATATTAGCGACGTATTTTTTTAGGTCCGTAATCGCAAGTTTAGGGTATAAAAGGGGAGTCAAAAATTACAATATTTTTGTACGAAAACATGTCTAGAATTTAAGAAACTCAGTTTAGTTTGTACGCGATAAAACCAAAATTTGGTTCCCATATTGCCCATACTGTGGGCCCAGGGTTTCCACTTATTTGAAATATTTAAAATATGGATTATAAAAAGTGTGTTAAAGCTGAACGATTACAAATATTGAAAAAGCCCTGACACCCCTTTGATCAAATTAAAATAGGATTCCAGAGTAAAAAGAGTTATATCTTATTTAAAGTTGTATATATTCGATCTTTCAGTTTAAATTAAACAAAATAAAAATGCTCGAGCTCTGGCCTCTGATGATGGGAACCTAGAAAATTCCCGAAATAGATCTATCAACACATTCCTGAAAGTGGTTAATTAATAAATATAAAAACAAAAATCCATATAGATTATTTGTTAGGACAATATCCTAATAATGAAATATAGAGTATGGCCTCGAACTTGAATAATTTTCATTTTCATTGCACAATTTAAGGTCGAAAAAACATAATTTTTATTTTTAATAAAAATTATATCAAACTTTTAGCAAATAATTTTACTATTTTCTTTATCAGTGTAGTAAACATAAGATAAGATTGTAGGTTAAGCTTTTTAAATAATGTTTTATGTTGGTCCAAGGAATCCAACTCTATTTTGACCCATATCGCTACGAAATTTTTTTTTTTTTATAAAAAAAATAGAAAATTTTTGGTCTACAAAGTTTAGTAACGTCGTGATCCTTGTGTGGAAAATACCATAGCCATGTATTTGATTGCGAATAAGCCAAGAATGAAGCAAAATTTATAATCAAATTTATGAGTTAAAATTTTGCCTATTCTGGAGGCTCTAGCTTTTCTGAAACTTCGGGTTCTGATGAGATCTTTTGCACATTGAATTACATGTATCAACCTAGCTAAAATAATTAATTTACTTTATTATACGGAGGTTGAAAGCTCGTTATTAATTAATAAAAATGAAAAGTGCAAAATAGCTAATGACGGTTTGAGGGTTAAAAGAACACTTTTGTACAACTTTTTACTTCCATACAAAAAATAAAAAACACAACAACAAATTTACTTGTTTTCAATGAAAGTTTTCTTTTATTTTTTTTCTTAATTCTTTATCTTTTGTCCTTTTATTTTTGATTGTATGTTATATCCGTTTTTTCTGGCTGCGTTCGTAGCAACATTTGTTTAACTTTTTGGCATTTGTTGTACCTTCAGTACAATTGTGTCTTTGTTATTGCTTGATTTTTCGTTTTGTTTTATTGCAATTTTTGCAAATGCATTGAATTCAGTTTTATTTTATTTGCTTAACACTTCATTCTTGTTTAAACAAAATCTAACTTAACACTTTTACACACGTTGTTGTACAAAAGAGTGGGTCAAAATTTAAGAAACGTCAAAAAGTTGGAGAAAAATATTTCAAAATGGGGGGAGAAATTTAATGGTTTTTTAATTTCTTCCGTTATTGGAAAGCGGTACAAATTTACGAGTTTAATTTTATTTTAATAAAAGTTTATTTCATGCAGTTTCTGCTAGTATTATAAACATTTTAGGATTTTAATTTTAAAAACTGGTTATCCAATTCGAAAATTTTTGATAATTATATAACTTTGGTGATTTTTCAAAATACTGATAAAAATTTATACCACCATATAGGATCCATATATGTTCACAAGAGTTCATATGTGATCATATGTATAAATATTACATGAATTTTCGTTAATGCACGCTAAGAAATTTCTCTGCATGATATCGATGATTTTTTGCATTAGATCTACGATATGTTTTTGGAACTCGTTCATTGAAACTTTTCATTAAATTAATGCAGTTTTTCATAAAATTTAACGAAAAATTTCAATTTGTTTATTAAAAATTTTATACGACTAATGAAAACGTTTCATTTAAAACAGTTGCTTTTAAAACTATGAAGCTTTTTCATAAAATTTATTAAAATTTTCATTCACATTGTGAAGCCAACTTCATCAGTTTACTGAAAAAATTTCATTAAAACTCGTCCAATAAATTCTCTCTGTGTACGCAGGTTACCATGTATGGAAATGTATAGCTATGTGTGATTATATATGTAAATATTACCTCAATTTTCGTTAATGCACACAGATGAACATATATGATTTCCTATATGAACATATTAGAATGGTTTATGAACACGTATGAATCTGTATGGATACATGTGGTCATGTATGAAACATGTGTGTTCATGTGTGTATCCATATATGTCGATTTTTAACAAAGAATCGAAAATTTTCCAAGTCTAGCCCACTCTATCTGGATGTACAACCAGAAGCTACAAAGATACAACAATAACAAAATGTCCCACAACGAAAACGTTGTTGTGCTCTTATATGGGTTTTCCGTTTGTTATCAAACTTCCGTTTACAATATGGCGGCTCTTTTAACTGTCTTTTATTTATTTTCGGCTATTCCTTTTCGAACTACTTTATATGTTTAACATCAGCTACAAAATAAATGTTTCACTTTTAAAATACACTTACAAAAATATTGCCGGCTACTTTTTTGTAATATATCGTTTACAAAAGACCAGAAGATATGTTAACTCTTTAGATTTTTCTGTCCTATCACCACTGACAAATAATTTTCAGTGGAATTTTTAATATTTCATCAACTTGTGTTTAACTCAATATGGACCAACTGTTCCGTTTCCAATCCAGTAACTTAACAGGATATTTTTTACTGGGTAAAGATGATAAAGTTGATTAAAAACCTAACAATAACTGAATGGCTTGATTAGAATCGTAAATAAGAATATAGAGCAAGTTTGTTATACAGAGTTGCCAAATATTTATTTGAAAAAATAAATTTTTGTCTTTTTTCAAAAGTACTGTTTTCAAATTTTTATATTTTTGATTGTCTTGTTGATGAGCAAATACGAAAAAGTATTTCTCTGCTAAGAATTAGTTCATCGATTGTATGGAAAATATGCCAAAATGTATTCTGTTATACAATTAATTTATAACCAGTGTTGCCAGGTGTGAAGATTTATCATCATTTTGACGGTTTTTGTTACCCAAAATAACTAAATGACGAATGAACGATGCTTACAATATGACGATTATATGACAATAGTTTAATATGTCAGCAGAACATATTTACTTATCATTCTTATATAATCACCGGATCTGTTTTTTTTTTCGTGAAAAATTAATAACAAAATAAATCGTAAAATAGATCTGGTGCTTAAAAAGCACGCCTAATACTATAAAGCGTTCCAAGGTGATGCTTCAGATATTTAAAATTTTTATTTGGAAATTTAAAAACATGAACTAAGACACAATTTTTGAATAAAAATAATTTATGTTTACAAATATTAAAACTGACCCCAACATGAAAAACATGAAGTAATCAAATATTTAAGAATTTATTTTGTTAAATGTATGTAATTGTAATTGAATTTAATAACAAGTTTTAACACTGGGGTACCACATTGACCCCAAAAATCGAAAACAAGAGTGCTGACCATTGATCGTAAATATTTCGGCCACGCTGATTTTAATGGCGTATCCAGGTTTTTCACTTATGGGCCAGATTTTTCGTAAACTTTCATTAAAGTTGTGCATGTTTTAACTCAGTTTTTTACACATAAAATTGTAAAAATAAAATATTTCATCTTCGTTTTTTATGGTAAATCCGCGTTTTTTTCCAGTTTTAACTATATTTTAGCATTTTTGCACAATTAATCATACCATTTCGCAATCGATCAAAGCATTTTTGTGCATAGGCAAAAAGACAAATCGGAACATTTATTTAGTGCAAAGAAGAAAAAATAAGTTCAGTTCATGGTAAAAATGATAAATGTGCCCAAAATTTATATGACAGCATAGCGCAGAAGTGTGACCTATGAGTTTACCAAAATTCTCCCTAAGAAGTTAATGTTTAAGAAAGTTATTTTAACAAACATCCTCATTATAGTGAATGTCTATAAAATATTTAAAATTTTTATTTCAAAATTCATACACTCACAATATTATTACGTTAAAAACTACCTAAAATATCTATTAAATTAAATGAAAACACAATTTAAAAGAGGAATACAGATTTTACATTATATTCAACCCACTTTGATATTTATTTTTAAACATTGTTTAAATAACTGATAAAAATAGTAAAAACGAAAGAAACACTTTTAAAATAACTTTCAATATTCAGTGGACAAAACGTTTAAAAACGAATCTTTAGTTTGTGAACTTTAAAAGTTTTTTTTTGTGATTACGAAACAGAACATTAATAGAACAATTTCAAAGAATTTTTTTAATAGATTCAGCCAAGAATTCCATTATATCGAAGAAGTTTTATTAATATTAAGAATTTTTTCATGAAATTTCATAGTTTAGTAAAAAAAAGTTCATTCGTTTTAATTTAATGAAAATTTTCTGTAGAGTTATGAAATTATTTAAGACTTATTTTATTTCTTTTTTTCATAAAATTTTATAATTTCATTAATTTTCATACACTCAAAAAAATAAGTTTGTAGAAAAGTTAGTAAAACGTCTTGTAAATCAGGTATACTATTTTTTAGCAAAATTTTTTGCTAAAATCGTGTTTTCAGCTAAAATTTTTGTTATACTTATTCAGCACTTAATTGTTTTATACTAATGCTTTACTAATATACTAATGTTTTACTAATTAATTTTGCTAAAAAAAAATTGTGCTGATAAGCACATTAATAGTGTGGACGGCAACCAGATTAAAAGATATACGCAGAATGAAGTAGATGTCGCGGCATGTCAAGATGTAGTAGAGAAGAGGAAAATGATACTAAAAAGTACAACTCTAATAAGATATATAAAAAAATCAACCATGGAAGACTTTTGTTTCTGTTTTTCATATATAAAACAAAATTGAGGATTAAAATAACTTAAATTTTGCGTTGCCACCGGCTTGTGAAAATAATTGTCTATTAATTAAATAACAGACAAAATAAAATATTTATTTATTTAAACTAAATGTTTATATGTGTGGTCAAATTTCAAACGAACATATACAGAAATGTAGACAGAGTAAAGTGAAAGACAAAGACACACATCTTAGGTATATTTTTTTATGGTTCCTTTTTCTTATTGCAAAAAAAGGGTCGTTTTTTCGTTTCGTTTGTTTTTGTTTATTTTTTCATTTCGTTTCTATAATTATCTTCGGCAGCTGCGATAGCATCATTTAGACAACCATTGATGTAAGTAATTGAAAGACAATTTTTGTTATGTTATATATATTTATTTCTATATATTTTCAGATATTAAATAAATTCATGTCGTCAATGTGGAAAAATGAAAATTTTTATATTTCGTTATTATAGTAAATTATTTTAAAAGAATCACAAAAATATGTTTTATGATTTTCAGCAAATAAATTAACTAAATTACAATTTTTTTTACAAATTTTTACGTTTTTTTTTCAGTCTACTAAAATTCAGCAAAAAATTTATTAATTTTTAGCAAGGCTTTTGTATTTCTAGTCTACTAAGTGTTAGCAAAACTTTTGCTGAATCTACAAATTTTGTTGCTAAAAATGAGCTCGCTGATTTTCAGCAAAAGATTTTGCTGACATTAGCAACTTTTTTGCAAGCATCCTCCTGAATAAAATTTTGCTGACTCAGCAAAATTTTTTGCTGACTTTACAAACTTTTTTTTTTGAGTGTACATTTCAAACTTTATTTTTAAGACATAATTCTCAAGTGTTCAATATAGTTTATAAAGTACTTTATTAATTTAATGTAGCCTTTTACTAAGTTTGGACCTCAAAGAAATTGTTTAACAAATCATATGAAGTGGTTCATTGGCTTATTTCCAGTGGAGTTTTCAAAACATTCGTTAAGAATTTTATTAAATCGAAGAAACTCCTTAATAGTAAATAATTTCATGAAACTGTTTCATAAATTCTATGAATTTGTTCATTGGTTTTATGAAGATTTTTATGAACTCTACAAAGATTTCATAAACACTGACTTTAATGAAACCTTTTGCATAGATTCTATGAAATGTTTCAATGTACGAGTTCCAGTGACAATTTTCACTAAAGCCATGGAGAAGTTCATTACAAAAAAGACGATAATTCTCTTAGTGTACACAAGTCAATCTTTGTATTTGTTTATTTAAATTCTTTGTAAATTCAATTGAAATAATTATGTTTTTAAATCAACGATTTTTGTAAAAAAGATTATGTTGTTATGTTGTATTAAAAAAAACATGTTTAAACCCACATTTGATGCGTCTTATTTCTCAACGTTTAATGAATAGAAAGGAACAATGGACAGGGCTAGGTTGACAATACTTAAAAACAATGACGTTCAAAGTTTCATATTGAAATGTCTTCACAAAAAATGAGTTGAAATTGTTTGCCCATGGGTTTTAACTTTTACATCAAAACCAATATAAAATGGAACGCTGCTCGGTGAAAAGTTGTAACGTGGTTTGCAAGTTAAACCAAAATTTTCCTATTTTTAAACTTTCACAGTTTTTTATATAGGGTTTTTGCAGCGTTTAATGAAATTGAGTTTTGAGAACAATATTTAAAAAATTATGTAATTTTACATAGCCAGTTGATGTCAACCCCTCAATAACGGGATAGGAATAAAACAAAGTTATATTGAATTGGCGTACTTTTTTTTAATTGTATACATATGTAGCAGCCAGCACCTAAACAAAAACGCATTTTAAAAATTTATCGAAATTTTATTTTGTTTAGCATATTTTTATAAAAAAAATAATTTGGTGTCTAGAGTGAATCCTTTCGACGCACTTAAAGGATAAAGAGCCAAAAAGTTAAATTTTGTCATTCATAGCGGATACATCGGCAGTTTTTTCCAAACACATTTCGTTTTGTGACAACTAAAGCGCAGTATCAATTCCGCCATAAGGTACATCAAATAAAATATTTTAATGAGATTATACTAAAATCGAAAAGGCATCAAAAAATTCTAAGGACTTTAAATTTATTGGAGCAAACAAAATTTTCCTAACATCAAAAATCATGCTTATATACAATTTTTAATTTGGCGAATTTAAAAGTACTTAATATGATTTCCTGCAAATAAGTTACCCTAAACCCAAGTTAATATCATTAAACCGGCAAAAAAAATTATCGCGGTTTTTTTTTAAGTCCTAATATTTTTGAGTCAGCAATATACAAATATATTTTGTAAAAGAGAACTTTCTACATAATATCGATTATTTTTTGCACTAAATCTATAAATTGTTACTGGAATTCGTCCATTAAAACTTTTTATCACATTATTGCAGGTTTTTTGTAAAATTTTATGGAAAATTTCATTATATTTATTAAAAATTTCATGAAAAATTGTTTCATTAAAACTATGAAGCTTTTTCATTTCAAGTTAAAGAAATTTTTGATTAATTTTGTGAAGAAAACTTTATTTGTATAATGAAAAATTTCATTAAAATTCTCTTTGTGTACACTCAACGAAATAAACTTGTAAAAATGGCAGAAAAAGCTACTAAAAATTAGTTAAAATTTAGCAGATTTTTTAACTTTAGCAGATTTTTTTTTGCTAAAAATATTAATAAAATGAGAACAGCAAAAATAAATCTTTAAAAAATTTTAGTTACATTCGAAGTGAGTTTTAGTTAATTGAAAATAGCAAAAAACGTTTACTTAATATTTATATACTCAATATAGCAAACAAAAACCGTAATATTAACAAATTTTTTGCTACACTGACCTTAAATGCAAATAACAGTTTATATTGCCAAAATCAACAGAAACTTTTGCCATAAAATTGAAGATTGCTGATTTCATAAGGGGCCGACTTTTATTCTCATAAAAAAAAAACTTTCAAAATTTTACATATTTTAATGACTTTTTTGTCTACTAATATTTAGTAAATGTTTTTGTTGATTTTAGCAGATTATTTTGTTACTTTTAATTAAGTAAAATTTAGCTCAAATATAACTAACGATTTGTAAATTCAACGGTTTTTTTTTTCTATTCTTATATTACTAATATTTAGTAAAACTATTTGCTAATTTTAGCAGTTTTTTCTGCAAGAAAATTTTTAACTAATTTTTAGTACACTTAGAATACTATGTAGGTAAAGGCCACTGCAAATGTAGTTGAAAACAAATGAAATTTCATTTAAAGAAAGGATGACTTACATTATAGTAAATTCAACTAACATTGTCATTTGTTTTTTAAGGTTAAAAAAATGACTAACAATTGTAGTAAAAATGAACCACATGGTAGTAAAAAATAAAAAAACATTTATTTTTTTTTATTTTTTTAAATAACAAAAAACAACTGTAAAAAATGAATGTAAAATCAAAAAACAGTCATTTGATGTGAGTTGTTTTTTTAAATGAACTACAAGTTAGTTAAAAATTTAATTTGTTCTACAAATGACTGACATTAACATTAAAAATAAAGAAACTGTATTACAACCCAAACAACTACATATTTTTAAAGCAGAAGTTCCCTGGGTGTAGGATTTGTTTGCTATTTTTACAGGTTGATTTCTATGAGTGTAGTAACCATGTTTTTCGTCTTGTTAGTTGATGTCATTTTTTGCTTGTTAAATCGTTGAATTTAATCTTTTTTTTTTGTGTCAGTTTTATTTGTTTGTAGATATCAAGTCAACGAGACAATACGAGTAGTAGAAGTTGTTTGACTAAGGATATAAATATGTAGTAGTAGTAGTAGTAATAGTTGTAGTAACAAAATTGCCAATTCATTATATACTTTTTTGTCGTCTATATACTATTTTGATTGTTTTTATTTATATTTTTTTGTTTTGTTGCTCAAAGGCGTTGTTAAACATTTTCTTTTTATATAGTATTTTATTTTTTTTTTTTACTTTTTATAATTTAACGTTCTTGCATTTGTTGCTTGCAATAAAGTTTTGTATTCGTTTTTTTTTTTTAAACACAAAAATTTTTTGTTTAGTTTTTCGTTTAGCTTTTTGATTGTGGTCAAATTAATTTATGGCCAAATGGCATTGGACAATTAGGGTACTAAATCTATTTGAGTAAATTGAGATATTTTTGTTTGGGTTGTTGTCTTCTAACTGCCATGGACAACAGAAAAGAAATTTGTTAAAGTAAAAATGAAAAATAGTGTCCTTAATTTATTTTGAAATTTAAATTGAAACAAAGGGAAGAAAATAAATCTCATGAGAGCATACATATGTAAAGATAAATTTTTATTCAGTTAAAATTAATAAGTAATTGAGGGAGATTTTAAATTTGATTAAAATTCTATTCAGAATAAAGTGTCAAAGTAAGTTGATGAAGTATACAAAATGACATTGATTCAAAGACATAATTTTATTGAATAAAAGTAAAATTTAAAATAACATTATTGTATTTTTACTAACTTTTACGATAAATATATCTTAAAATAAGTTGCTTTCAAAACCGGTACACTGGTAATAATCCATGCGTAAAAATACGAAAAAAAAGTCAAAATTGTAAAAACGTTTGTGCATTGAAGAAAAAAGTCATTGAAGTCGGCAATATTGGGGATGAGAAGATCCTTGCAGAAAAATTGCTAATATCAGCAAAAAATTTGCTAAATTTAGTAAAATTTTTGCTGACTTTACTAACTGTTTTGCTGGTATTAGCAATTTTTTTGCAAGCTGACTTTTTCTGGTGCACACAGAAAAAAAATATAGTGCAAACCGAAAATGGTATTTTGGTGGCTACAAATAATAAATTCGGTTAGTACAACTGAATATTTTTGGTGTTGCAACTACACTTTAGTTGTACTAACAAAATTTTGTTGTGAAATTCGATATTAAGTTGTGCCAACCAATTTCAGTCATTGTAACCGATTTTTAGTTGGCAAATGGCTTATTTCTCTGTGTGTGACTGACTTTCTTTTGGTGTAATATTAACGAAATTTTGTTTGTTTTACGAAAGTGTTTTTTTTTTTTTGCATAAATTTTGTATATTTATGCATGGATTGTTATGAGTGTAGAAACACAATATTTTTGTTCGCTGTACGTTGCCGCTAGTACCTGCGAGTAAATTGTTAATATATCGCGTTAATTGGTCTTCCGCTGGAACGCTCGGTAACGACGTCGAACAGACCTATAACAATGTGTTATAAAAATGTATAAAGTCGTCTAATATTTTGTTTTCAAGTTCCAGTATTAAATAATACAAGGCGATTAAAACATATATATTTTTTCTACACAAAACAAAGATACAATCTTAATAAAAAATAATGTCGCTTTCAGGTTTTTTTACATACATTTTCATTGCAAATATAAAACCCCTTTCCGGGACATTTCAAAAAAACGAAAATAATTTTATTACATGCACAGTTTGTCGCGATTTTTATGATGATTTTTTGTTGAAATATAAAACCAACCAACAAACATAACATACATGTTAGCATCTATAAACACATAAATTTGTTTATTATGGTTGGTAAAAAAAAAATAAATGTTTGTACCTTTATACTTACATAAAATAAAAACAATAAAAGAACATGTTACAAGTAAAAACTTAAAAGAGTTCATTCTTTAATTTTTACAATTAAAAAAAAAATATTAATGCTAAAAATTGTTAAATTTTTATTTAGCTACACTGAGAAAATTTTCCTTCATGATATTTGTTTAAACAGGATTGCGGTTAGGGTAACTTCAATGTTTATTTAAAATAAAACACAATCGTTTTAGTAAAATCTTATAAATTTTATCTTTTTATTAGTTTAAGTTTAGTGCACACAGAAAAATAAAGTGTCAACCGAATAGAAAAGTGTATATTGATGGTAACAACTTATAAATTTAGTTTGTACAACGATATTAACATTAGATTTCTTAATATTTTGGGTGTTGCAACTAAAATTTAATGAAATTAATCGAATTTTGTTGTGAAAACTAATGTTCAGTTTTACCAACCGACTGAAATTCGTAATCACCGACTTTGAGTCGCAGTAACCGAATTTCAGTTGGCAAATAGCTAAGTTTTCTGTGTGTTCGTTAATGTTCGTAATTCAACAAGTTTTGTATTGTTCACAATTTTATTTAGATTTAAGTATGTTAAGGGTTTATAATTCACCAATAAATCATTAAGTGTTTCGCGATTGATAGCGCTAATTATCTGTCATCTAGCATCTTCCTGAAGTTGGCTGTCGTTGCACGTGCCAACAGCTGATGCTACTGACAACTAGGGGGCGTTGGCGAAAACGTTGTTGCCATCCCAAATTGTTCACTGGCGTGAACAATATTAATGAAACAAAATCATTAGAATTTTTTTTTCGAAGATTCAATGAAGAATTTCATTAAATCCAAGAAATTTTATTAATATTAAGAACATTTTCATTAACTTTTTATCATAAAGTTTCATAGTTTCATAAAAAAAATTCATTCGATTTCGTAAATAATCTCTTCATAAATTTTATGAAAATTTTCTTTAGAGCTATAAAATAAAAAGCTATAAAATACATAATTTATTTATGTTTTCATAAAATTTCATAATTTCATTAATTTTCATATATTTCAAGCTTTAAACTTCAGTTTTAAGATTTAATTTTAGAAGCATTTTATTAATTTTTAACTTCTTTGAAATTATTTCAAAAATCATATGAAGCGGTTCATTGGCTTAGTTAACAATACATTTTTCAAGACATTCACGAATAGTTTTATTAATTCAAAGAACTTCTTAATATTACAAAATTTTATGAAACTGTTTTCTAAATTCTATAAACACTTCATTCTCGGAATGATTTATTAGCTTCATGAAAATTGTCATTAATTCTACGAACATTATATAAAAATTTGATTTAATGAAACGTATTTCATAGATTCTATTAAAAGTTTCAATAGACGTGTTCCAGTGACAATTTTCATTAAAACTATGAAGAAGTTCATCACTGAAGTGAAGATAACTCTTTCAGTGTAGCTTTTTATTAATTTTGGACTTCTTCATTGGCTTAGCGCATTTGTCAAGTTTTATTATGTAAAAGAATTTCTAAATATTTCATTTGTTGCTTTTTGAAAAGTAACAATTGAAAGCTGATATGACAATATCATATTCAATTTTTGGAATTGAGGTAGAAAAATATTCTAACTAAATATATGAAAATATAGGAAGGCCGAAAAAACAATTTTTGTATTTTTACTACAAAAATTAAAACATTTCTGAATAATTAGCATACCACTGCTCTTCTCAACAAACACAGTTTGTTGGGATATATGTTGTTTTTTACAAATAGTAATACAACAAACACACATACATGTACTGACATATAATGTATATAGACATGTGAAATTGTTGTTTTTCAAATAGTTTGATTTTATAATTAGGGTTCCCAGATTAGGCAGTTTATACACTTAGGCAGACAAAAGGATTCTCATAGAGTTTATTTTGCCTGTTGCGTTAAATGTATCGATTTGAGTTAAGCCAATTGTCTATTTCTATTGCAGACAACTGAATATTTGGGTGATGCCAATGAAACAATTGTATTGTCTATCATGAAAATGGTCCAAATTTTTGAAAAGCAACAAATAAAATCTAATATGACAATATTATATTAAATTTTTGGACTTGAGTTAGAACAATATTCTAACTAAATATATGAAAATATAGAAAGGCCAAAAAACAATTTTTGTATTTTTAACATTTAAAAATTTTATGAAACTGTTTCATTAATTTTATAAACACTTCATTCGATTAAAACTGACACTTTTCCCGTTAATATAACTCGAACGCCTGATTTCGGAGAATGATTATGAAACCAGATTCAGTGTACCTTATACCTTTAGAAAAGTATACTTTAGTTTTAGTGTCTAATATTTTTCGTCCTGTTTCTTTAGGTGTAAAAAGTACTGCAGTAAACTACATATATTTTGTTGTATTTACACAAAAAATACTAATTGGTATAAAGTTATATTATTGATAACCAGGGCAGTGACTTTCAGTATCAGATTCAAGTTAGTAGTCAGTAGCTTTAAGTTAGTTTTGACCGAATACTTTTCCGAATCAAAGACTTCGCAACAAAATGGCACTGATTTGTGTCTGCTTATTTTTACATATTTTTGAAAATCGTCAAATCTCCAAATGCTAAGAGCATATTTTTTTGGATTGATTTTGCATATTTTTTGGTTTTTAGTGCATAGCAAGTTTTTTTTTTGTTTTTGCTAGTTTTCATTAAAATACTATTCACCTATGCAAATAATAACGCCAGCGATGGTAACTCTGGCGTTATTATTTGCATAACTAAAAAATTCTCAAAAATTACCATATTTGTGAAAAAAAATTTAAAAATCGGTTAACTTTAAAAATTTTATTTTTAATATATTTTTTAATAAAGATCTTAAAAGGTCAAGGATTCATCATCATTCCGTATAAATATTATATACACCTTTAATTGTCAATATTTCCATTAGAGTATGCTTAAATACAAACAATTTTTAATTGATTTGTTAAATTTTAAAATGATCGTATTCTTTAAAGCTTCTGTTTACAAACAAATATGATTGTCAACACGTCATATAAAGTTCAAGTTATACTCATATGAGTGTGTTTAGATTAGTAAAATATACAACTTGTTATAAACACCTCTTGAAATTATATTTTATGATTTCGCTTAATTTTTTTACAGCTACTACAAATTTCCTAATAAATTATGAAAGCATTTTTATAATAAAAAAAATTATTTAAAGAAAATAAAAATCATAAGAAAAATATCTTTTCATACATACCTGTTTAGCATAATAAACGGTTATAAAGAATTTCTTTCTTTTAAAATGCTTTTAACATTTATATGTCTTTTCATTCACATGAACGTGTTATTATATGTTTTTATATCAAAGTATATATGAATTTACTGCAAAATACAGACATACTCGTATAATGAAAAAAAAAAAAGTTTTTAATTAAATTACAATGCCAAAAGCTATACAGTGCCTACCACAATTAAATATTCAATTTGAGTTTAAAACCAAAACCTACATTCAAGTTTATATAGGACATTAAGATTTTTTAAAAAAATCTAAATCGGGCTTCCAAGGTCATGGATTTTTTAAAAAATTAAATAAAAGACTATTTAATAATTTTTTTTCTCACCGATATTTCGTTGGATATTTCCAACTTCCTCAGGGATAATTTGAACCAATTAATTTACCAGACTTCAACACTAGCGTGAGTAGTACTCACTGAGTACAAGTAAAAAAAAGTATGTACTTATTATTATGTTAGCTACTGTATATGCCAGTAGTGGTAGTAGTAAAAAATAAAGGCAAAACCAACAATATTTTATTTAACACATATTCATTGGAAACTGTAATGTCTAAAGTAAAATGAAGTAAGGTAAATGTTAAAAAGTAATTACATAAACAAAACCTTATGACATTTTATATTTTTATGTTTTTACGAGCTTAAAAGCTCGATACTTCGTTACCGGTTGTTTTATATATAGGAATATATTGTAATGGGAAATGAATTATTTTTTAAGGATTTTGTTTTTTCATAAATCAGTTTATCCTTTTTAAGTTCATGTTTTTGTGATTTCAATTTTGAAGATTTCTACGTTAATGGAATTCGTTAGGTCATTAAAAGTGGAATTTCTTTCTTTTAAACACTAGTTAAACCAAGCTTTTATAAAACCCCAAAAGATAAAAAGATATATTCAATATATTATCACATACCTCAGAAAGAAAGTTTGTAATTTCAGCCTTTTTGCATAAATCGTTTGTCCCCCCTCTCTGTAAACATTTCTTAATATCCAGCTTTATGGGATACATGTAACAAGTTATAGGTTCCTAGCTTCAACGGTTTATGATGTGTGTATTGGCAAATCAAATTTTAAGATAATTACTTTTAGGAGCAGAGCAAATAAACATTTTTTTCAAAAGTTCCAAAATATAACTTATCAGTGAATTAGCCCATACCACAGTAAACAAATATTTCAAATCTAGCTTTCTTACTAGGGGGGATACTTTTCTCCCCTCATAGCAGGAAATTCCGAAAATCCCGTCTAAACGGATTCAACAACAAACTTATAAAAATTTATTTTATCACCTTTGTACCAAAATTTATATTATGTTCCTCGTGAAAATTGTAAAATTCTGTAATTTAGGACATATTCCAGGGAACATATCGCACACCTAGTTCAAAAGTGATTCAACTCAAAATTTTTAATTTTTCAGAAATCGAAAAAAATTATTTGCAACTTTATACCAATTGAAACATAAAGAAAGACATAACTGTTTTTTAGTAACAGTTAAACAAGTGTATTGTGCATAGTTTAAGCGTATAAACAAAAAAATTAAAATTTTGAGTTGAGTCACTTTTGAGCTAGGTGTGCGATATGATTTAAATTTAAAACTTTTAGCCATTAAAGACCCACACACCAAATTTCAAGTACGTCGCTTAAGAGCTTTAGCCACGTCGTCAGGGGCCAGACTATACGACGTTATGGTCACCCCCGTAGGAATTTCCAGAACACTCTTTTAAGGGGATGACTACTCAGGATCAGGAACCCACATACAATATTTCAAGATCATCCCTTAAGCGGTTAAAGAAGGGATAGAATAATATAATTTAACCCGTATTTAAAATTGAATTTCTGGACAAAGAGTTTTTTTGCCCCTCACCGTAAAATTTTCCAAAAATACTATCTATACGAGTAGACACTCGTGTTAAGTACCCACATACCGAATTTCCAAAAAACCGGTTTACACAGATGTTTAAGCAAAATAGTGAGAGTTTCCCTTTTTGCCGCTCCTCTTGTGAATTTCCAAAAAACCCATCAAGTCCGCTCTATACAGATGTATACTCCTGATAAGGAGTGCACATACCAAATTTTAAATTGCTAGCTTGGGCAGTTTGGCAATACCGCCAAGGGGGAGACTTTTTCAACCTGTTACTTATACTTCTCGTGATAAGCACTCCATATACCAACTTCTAAGATCCTCGTTTGGCCTTACCGAAAAGGGACAGTTTTCCCAGCGTTCATGGTCAGAATCCAAAAAGTATCATACAACTGAGCTTGTTCATATTCGCTTAAACATACGCTTAGAATAATATGTATGTAAAGACCAAATTTCACTTGAAAAAAGGATAACTTATATTTCAGTAAGTTTAACTTCCATTGTTTTTTACTGTTCTTAAAACGAACCACAATTATAGTAAAAACTAACCACATATGTAGTAAAAATTAAACAAATATTTATTTGTTTTATTTTTTCAAATTAAAAAAAATAACTACTGTATAAAATGAATGTAAAAGCATAATGCAGTAATTTGATGTGGTTTATATTTTTAAATGAACTACAAATGTAGTCAAAAATTTAATTTCTTCTACAAATTACTGTTTTTTCACTTCAAAACACAAATATTGCATAACAACTCAAACAACTACAAATATTTACAACAGAAGTTCCCTGAGTGTATATTTTAATTTTCAAATTGCTGACCAAAGCGATTTGGTAGGCCGATAATGGGGATACTTTTACCCTTTATGCAACTCCTGATGGAATTTCAAAAATCTGCCCTATAGAGATGTTTACTTCTGTTTATAAACTCCCATACCGAATTTCAAGTTCGTAGCATCAACGGGTTGGCCAGACCGCCAAGGGTGTGTCCCTACCCATGGAAAGTGCCAGAAATCCCGTCAATACAGATTTGTTCTTGTGATTTAGCTACCCACATACCAAACTTCAAGTACCTCGCTCAAGTGGTGTGGAAAGACCGCCAAAGGAAAACTGTTCCCCATTTAGCCCCTCCCCGTAGAAATTTCCTAAAATCCGATCTGTACAGATATCTACTCCTGTTTAGGAACTTACTTACCAAATTTAAATTTCCCAGCATCAGCGGTTTGGCCAGGCCTCCAAGGGGAACATTTTCTTTTTTTTGCCCCTCCCCGTGGAAATTTCCTAATCTATTACTAATTAGGAACCCACATACCAAATTTCGAGTTCTTCCCTTTAGTGGTTTGGCCAGTCTTTGAAGGAGGAGGAATTGCCAAAAATCCACTCTACACAGATGTCCACTACTGAGTGGAAACCCAAATACCAGATTTTAAGTTCCTAGCTTCGGCGAATTGGCCAGGCCGTCAACGGGGAGATGTTTTCCCTTTTTATTCCTCTCCGTGGGAATTTAAAAAATCCCCTCAAAACAAATATCTAATAGTGATAAGTTACCCACTTACCAATTTTCAAGTTTCTCGCATTAGTGGTTTCTCCAGGACGACAAGTGGGAACATTTCCCTTTACTGCCTCTCACCGTGAAAATTTCCAAAAATCCGCTCTATTCAGATGTCTACTACTGATTAGGAACACACATACCAAATTTGAATTTTATAGCTTCAGCTGTTTGGCCAGTCCTCCAAGGGGAAGACATTTTAACAGGTTCCTGGCAAATAAAATCTAAAAAGTGGCATACCATTGAGTTGGGTCATATTCGAAAGAATACATAATGAAAATTTCAACTTTCTAGACCAAGGGGTTTACCCGTAGGAATTTCCAAAAAAAAACCCGTCTTAGCGGGCGTATAAATTTGACCTCCGTGCTAAATTTCAAGTTCCTAGCTACGGCGGTATTGGCTGGGCGATGTTGAGTAAGTCAGTAACGTTACTCTTTTATACATATATATTACAAATGTTATATTTATTATATAACAAAAAAAAAAAAAAACAAAAGAAGCATGTTTATATTTTTCTTTAATTTTCTTTTTTTATATTTTTATTAAGGAAATAATAAAATGATTACCAAGAAAATATAAAAATTTGTATAATAAACTGTTTAAAATAAAATTTACAACTTCTATTTGTAACAATAAGTAAATATAACTTGTTAAGGCATTTCAATTTAAGGGGAAATTGCAAATATCCTTGCAAGTTAATACACAGAAAATAGATAAACTTGCACGTTCTTAGTGCTGTATTTAAAATGATTAAGAAAGACATTTTTTTAAATAAATATTTGTTCAGACTTGCATTTTTATTAAGGAGTTTTCATATAAAGCTAGACAAATAAAGGTTTTTCACTGGGTTTAAAGTATTCCATTGATATAATAGTTACTGGTACACTTAGAATACTATGTAGGTAAAGACCACTACAAATGTAGCTTAAAACAAATGAATTTTTTTTTGTTTTTTTTCATTTAAAGAAAGGACCAGTAAATTCAGTAAATTCAACTAACATTGTCATTTGTTTTTTAATATTCAAAAAATGACTAAAAATTGTAGTAAAAATTATCCACATGCTACTAAAAAATAAACAAACATTTATTTTTTTAAAATAACAAAAAACTACTGTAAAAAATTAATGTAAAATCATAACACAGTGATTTCATGTGGTTTGTTTTTTAAATGAACTACAAGGTTAGTAAAAAATTTAATTTGTTCTACAAATAACTGACACTTGCATTAAAAATAAAGAAACTGTATTACAAACCAAACAACTACATAGTTTTAAAGCAGAAGTTCTCTGAGTGTAATCATAAATTTAATTAATACATTTTTGGTTCCCAACGTAAAGCCTAACAAAATTAATTTTCACGAAAAAAAAGAAAAAAATGCTGTAATCTTTCACTTTTTCAAAGGACTTTAAAAAGCCCAAAATATTTGCTTTTTAAGAAAAGTTGTTGTTTTGATCTGTCATGACAAAACCAAGCTTTATTTATTCCTGAAAGTTTTTATATATTTTTTTGACAAATTAAACTAATAATTTAAATAAAATTAGAAGATAATAATTAAATAATACCCATTTCGGCTTTATATAAAGGACGTTAGTTTTATATACACTTTTTCCATTTGTGTCTCTTTTGGGAACTTTAAAGTCCTAAAAAAAGTAATTTGATTTTTGATTTTGTCATTGTGCATTTATATTGGGTATAAATATTTAAAAAAAAATTGGCACTATTTTGTTCTTCAGAACTTAAAAGTTCTTTACAAATTTCAAAAAAGTTGTAAATTGAATAACTGAAGACAAATGTTTAGTTGAGTGTGATAATAAAAAAAATAATGAAGTTTACGATAATTTATGTTAATTTACAGATAAATACAAAATAAAGAGATAAAAAAAATATAAAACTAGGAAAACAATAAAGAAAAATCGTGCATCCCGGTAGGCTTGTTGGTAGCGTGCTGGCTTATCAGTGCGGACGTCGTGGGTTCGATTCCCACCAGAGGCACTGGTCTGTAGAAGGCCATAGTAGCTAGTGCTCGGTTGGGGTTATAGGATATAATTTGTAATTATATGATTATTAATTAATTAAAATTAATTAAAAATCAGTGCAACATGTATGGTAGACTAGGGAGCATTCGCCAATTTTGTTTGAAGCGCTGTCGTTACCAAACCAAGAAATTAAAAAAAAAAACTCATTTAGTCTTATTACAACACTTTGAAACAAATTTTGGGTCTTCGATTGTATGCCGAATGAAACCTACAATAAATGAAAGTAGACTCTTATTAGATAAAATCCCCCTTAGCTTAATTTGTATGGCCTTTTGCAGTTGTGCTTTTTTATGCCAATTCTTTTATTTTTTTACATATTAAATTTAAACAAACTACACCAAGTATAATGGTATCATATAATAACATATATGCACATAAAGGGGCTTGTGTATGATCATATATGGGTATAACAAATCATATATGACCATTTACAGTTTAATATATAACCACTATATAACAATCATTCATGATCTCATGAATGACCACATATGATCGGATATGAGCATATATAAAGCATATACAAACATATCTATTTTAATTGTTGAAATATCAACCTTAGTGTAAAAAACGGGCAAAAAGAGCCCAATTTCAAGAGCCTATACAATTTAAATTAGATCTAAGTTTTTAAAACCCTTTGGGGGTTTTGGTCTATTGATCAAAAACTAAAAAAAAAAATACATTTTAGCTTACAAGGGTTGTATCCCGAACCGAACTCGCAGATTTCAATGAACTCTACATATGTTATAGAAGAGCAAAAAAAAGAGACTCGCATTATTTTTAACTGCCCAATCTCACGTTGAGGGTTAAAAAGAGGAATTTGAGAACTCATTAGTTTTTGTATGAAAACAGGTTAAACGTACTCAAGAAAACAAAAATTTGGATACCCAAACAACAATGCACATAAGGTAGAATGTTTAAAAATGCACTAATATATTTATTCCCTAGACTAAAAAATTGCTTTTAAATAAATTTGTATAAGTGACTTAATAGATTTTAGTTACAAGGGTGGTATCACAACCCAAACTCGCAGATTTTAATGACCTTTGGATATGTATTAAAGGAGCAAACAAAAAGAGACACGTATTTTTTAGCTGCCCATTCTCACGTTAAAGGGTTAAAAATGTTAAAAATGAATTTGTTTTTGAATGAAAATTTGTCTTTATTTTACAAAAACTAGATTCATGTGTACGCAAGTTTAAAGCACTCAAGGAAACAGCAAATTTGATACTCATATTGCCTATATATTGGGCCCAGAGTTGCCACATTTTTGAATTATTTTACATATAGGTTCAAAAAGCTCTTCGCGAAAAGTTGCATAAAAACCGAACGGTTTCGAAAATCGGAAAAGTCTCATTGCTATGCATTATTTTTAGCTTAAATAAATTCCTCAATAAAACGCCAGATTTAATGATACTCAAAACACATTTTTTTTAATTAACAAAAATACTTGAATGTTTTTGTGAATCATTTGTACACCACAGTCAGAGTGTCTTCAAAGAACATTCCATTTGATACCAAATTTGTCTATAGTTACTTTGAATAGAACGAAATATACCGAAAAAAGGAAAACGGGTTAATTTGTCAAAAATTGCCCCGTTTTCCTTTTTTTCACTTAATAACGCCTAAACATGAGATTGGGTAGCTAAAAAAAGAGGGGCCCTCTAATGTTTATTCTTTGCAACATATCCGAAGTTCATTAAGATCTGCCGGTCCGGGTCGGGATGACTCAATTGTTAGGTTTTCTCATGTCCTTTGAAACATTAAATCGTGTTAGGACCTTCCTACATTAAACCATCGGTATTACTATATCAATATTTGGATATGTACTATTTTAAAAAATTATTATATATGGTTTTTATACTCATACATATACATTACACATACATGCATAACTACAGCTGTTTATTAACATTTTATAAATCAATTTAGCAAACCACAAACAGCTTAATACGAAATTTTCATGAGTGATTATATTTTTCAATTTATTTTCTTTTGATATCAATTTTTTCCCCCATCTACATAAACAGAGCTAACAAAAATTGATTTTTAATTGAACTCTCATGATAATGATGATGATAAAAATAACTTTGAAATTATTGAGCATTAACAACTACATACAGCGTTGCCAACTTTGGCGTTTTGTCTTTATTTTGACGATTTTATGAATAACATATGATAAAATCACTATGGACAATTTTACAAAATTTACTGTATGGAAAATTACGGTTTCATAAAATTTGCATATTTTGAAAGTTTTTACACTGATAATAATCCATGCGTAAAAAATACAAAAAAATGTCAAAATAAGCAAAAATTTTGTAAAATAAACGAAAATTGGTTAATTTTACAAAATATTTCGTTGTTTTGACATATTTTTGGTAATATCAGAATGGCTTATTACGAGTGTAGTGAAATAATTTAAATTTTCCTTAAAAACAACTAGAAATTATAGGATTTTTCATATATTTTTGGCAGAGAAATCCAAAAATGATAATTTTTGAAGCATATTAATCATTTTAGCTTCGAAATAACTAATAAAAGGATTTGCAACGTTTTGATTGCAGCTAAATAAACGTTTTTCTCAAACGCCATTTTAATAAGTCCAAATTTTGGAGAACCTAATATCAGCAAAGAAAAAAATTATAAGAGTCGATATTTCTGCATGGAATTTTACAGCAATAAAAATAGGTCGAAGATGCTGCTCTATGTGTTTTGGAATTTGTGCGCTGAAAACTAGAAGCGTTGGTAAAGGAACTGCTGTAATAAGGGGAAAAAATTGTAAATTGTTACAAATAAAGTGATTTCCATTTTTTTATTGAATATAAGAATGACGATTTTTTGACGACTTTTCATTCTCAAAACAAGGCTTTTGAAAATTTTTTTTCACAAAAATATACGATTTTTCAACAAAATGGTGTGGCAGCACTGACTACATACAAGATAAATCAACTAGAATATGAAAACATATATTTTTTTTTCAAATGAAGTGTTTCCTGTAGAAAAACAAACGAGAACATACATTTTTTTAAATAAATTATTTTTTAATTTAAAAATAATTGACTGAACATTTTTATAAAACTCTACACAGAGAGAATTTCGTGCACTCATCAGAAGTTTTCTTCACAAAATGAATAAAAAGTTTCTTATACTTTATGAAAAAGCTGCATAATTTTTATAAAACTATTTTACCTTTTGACGACTAATGGTTGATATATGTCCCGTTTTTAATTTTTGGTTATTTTATGAATACTTGCATGATGATTTTAACAAAACTTATTGTGAGCTTAATTAGAGAGCTGTTGGTTTTTAGCGATACCTCTAAATTGCAGCCTGGTAGTCTCAAAGTCTTACAAGGTCAACCCAAAATCAAAATTTATTATTTTCGGTTTTTTTATGATTTTTTCTAAAGTTAAAAATTCAGTTTGTAGTTTATTCGTAAATAGTTAATATTTTTGGATTAGGCATAATTTAGTAAAGGGTCCGCCAAATAACTTTTTTTTTGAACTCCTGAACCATCTCAATGATGTCTCCGAAATGTTCAATTGTTGAGAATGACGGTGAATTGATATTGATGGCGCTTCGCGCACACTTTCTGCCACAGCAGAAATATTCTCGGGTGTACGCACTGTTTTTGGCTTTTCACGCTTTGGTTTATCGATGAGGATGCGAGTTTCTTTCACTTTTTTCACAAGATAACGAACATACGGACCATATTCGTTCAGCGGAAGGATAAAACTAATTATCTGTCGAATCAGACATGAGCTAAGTGTTACCATTCACGAAATAAGCACTAGTTGAAAAAAAAACGTTAGATGGCGGACCCTTTACAAAATTTAAATTTAGAAAAAAAATTTAACCCATTCAGGAGAGATAGTCCATTAACATTTTTGCTTTGGTACTATATTTCTCCAATGAGGGGAGTATTAAAGCACCAAAACAAAATTTATTTTTAGTCATAGGCCAAAGTCTCACGAAGTTTCCTCAAAAAAGTTTTAGCGTCTTAAGTTAGGTCTTCAAAGGGTTAAATCAAAGTTTTCATTATCATGCGATTTTATGAAACACTTCATTAATTTACTGAAAAGTTTAAATGAACGAATTCCATTGGCGTAGCATAGATCTAATGCAAAAATATATTGGTATCATGCACATAATTCTCTCAGTGTACATGCACACTAAAAAACAAACATCTGCGTATAAAAAAAACTATGTTGATAAATTAATTTTTATATTTTTGTACATTTTTCCATTTCCAGGGGTCAATATGGGTTACATTGAAAACAATTATTCCAACTCAAACAACGGTGGTAGTGTAAATTCACAGGACTCTTTGTGGCAGGTAAAAATGTCCGGCGCCACAGGTAATCAACAGAATTTGATGCCAGTGTCTCATAACAATTATGTTGAACAACAGCCCACCTATGGCTATGATCCATTAACACATGGCGGCTATGGTGGTGTAGACGATTATGCCCCCTATCCGCAATTGACAGCAACACCCAGTCAACATGGTGATGAATATCATAATTTACGTAATAGTCAAAATCCATCAAGACAAGATTACTGCAGTGATCCCTATGCATCTGTGCAAAAACCTAAAAAACGTGTTGACCAACATTTAGGTAAGTTTATAAAGAATTTAAACAAACATTTTTAATTTCTCTGAACAATATGTAGGGTATAGTGCTGGTAAAAGAATGAGTAACGGGTACACAGTATCGCATTGTTTGCATTGACTACCTTATATAACGAATTTTTCTCAAAATGTATACTTAGTATAACGAACAGTTGGTAAAAAATATGTAAAAAATTTAAAAAAATCGTAATAAGAAAATAATTTTTGTTTTAAAGTCTTTTAATTTAGGAGTGTACCCACTATTAAGGTTCCCATACTTCCTGTTAAGGTTCCAATATTGATGTGCAACTTGTACTATTGTGCAAATTATTACCAGTCTGTATGTCATATTGGAAGGTTGTACAATATATTGGAAAAATTCAAAAGTACTTTGATTTTTATTGTGCAACCAAGAAATGTGAAATATATTTTACAATGTGTTGGCCACATTATGAAATTTTTATATCCCTCCACCACGGAACAACACTGTGGTGCCATATTTTGTGCAAAATTATTGTACATCTTATTGCACTGTGTAGGGCAAAATTAAAATAATATTGACGATAATATTGCAAGGTTTAATTTTTAATTTTACAGTTTAATTTTTAATTTTCAATTAACTCAGCATTATGAGAACTGTTAAATGTGCAGTCGATGTAGTACAAAAAGTTGTTGCGATATAACGAATGGGCCTGACAATATATCATGCGTTATACCGGACTTTGACTGTAGTTTGGAATAAAGTTTAAAAATATAAATTTAAAATTTAAATTTTCAATAAAAGTGAAACTTTTCATAAATAAACAATTAAAATTAATTTTATATTTAAAACCCATTAAAAGCATCGATTAGTTTCGAGTATCCATATTTAAAAAAACGAGTAGTATCGAGTATTGAAATGTAACCGAATTTGCCAGCTCTAATAGGGTATTTATATTACAGTCTTGTTATTTATTTGTTACCACTGGCAACTTTTTATTCATGACGATAATTGTGATGATGTTGCCGATGATGAAGAATAATAAGACATCATTATTAATACGATACGATATTGTTTGCTACTTTGTATAATAGCAATGACAAATTTGTAAGAATTTTCCAAAAGTCAGCACAGTCGGATAGAATAAATTGACATTTAATACTGATGCTGCTACCGATACCGCTTGTAGCTGTAAATATGTTTTTGTATATTTCAATATACATAATATTTTGACTCAAGTACTTTTAGATAAATCACCTTAAGGCTTTAAATAATAACCATAAGGACAAGATGTAATGAAATGCCTATTTACAAAAATTCACAATAAACTAGGACCAAAGCAATATAGTTAAGCAGCTAACCAATCAGTCGACACACAACTGTGGTCGTTTAATAGTAGTGGTGTTGGTGGTCGTAGCACTTTGTGGTAAATTAATATTCAAAGTAAATTTAAAAAGGGACTTTTACTATTAAGCGTACACTCACACTATTTTAACATTAACGGATTGTGGTTTATTTAAAAAGTAATCAGTAAACTTTGTTTTTTTTTTAAGGAATATACATTTAAACTAAAAATAAAAAATATTTTTTTTTTAACTTATTTTAGCATTTATTAAAAAACAAACTGCACATAATTACTGTTTTTCTGTACCAGTTATTATTTTCATTTAAAATTTTCTTTTTACAAAACATTCTTTATTTGAACCAAAAAGTTAAGATAGTAAAAACAAACAATTATGATAGTTAAAATAAGATCGTTAATTTTTAGGTTTGGGAGTTTTTAATTCTTTTTATTTTATTTTTGATAGTACAAATAAAAGAAAAACTGTTTTTATTTACAGATTTTGAGGTAATTTGTTAATAGTTAAAAATAAATTTTAAAAACATTTGATTTCAAAGAAAATAGAGTAGACCCATTTTTTAAACCGATTTGGTTTAGTACGCTCAGGGAACTCCTGCTTTAAAAATTTGTAGTTGTTTGGGTTGTAATACAGTTTATTTATTTTTAATATAAATGCCAGTCATTTGTAGAACAAATTAATTTTTTACTAACCTGGTAGTTCATTTAAAAAAAAAAAAAAAAAAAACACATCAAATGACTTTTTTATGATTTTACATTCATTTTATACTGTAGTTTTTTGTTATATTAAAAAATAAAAAAATTAATGTTTGTATATTGTTTACTAGCATGTGGTTCATTTTTGCTACAATGCTTAGTCATTTTTAAACATTAAAAAACAAATGACAATGTTAGTGGAATTTACTGAAATGTAAGTCGTCCTTTCTTAAGTAAAATTTCATTTGTTTTTAACTTTATTTGCAGTGGTCTTTACCTACATATTATTCTAAGTGTAGTTTTAAAGTACGTATTTCTTTGATTTTAATGATAAAATATTGTGAGTGTATGTACTAATAGAGATTGTTTTTTCGAATCTTAGATTTCACTATTGCGGAACAAGTATTTGTTAATTGTTTCAATTAATTATTACAGTGGAGTACTTTTATAATGAACTCGCGGGGACCGTACGATTTATTTCGTTATAAACGAAGTTCGCTATAGGCGAGGAAAACATTTTCCAATAAAGTATTACAATTTCTGGACTTTTTTTAAATTCACCTAATTTTAAAATTTTTGTTTGTATTTTTTAAACTTTTCTTTCATTAAATTATGTTGCGTACAGATTTTAATTACTTTCAGTAAATTTGTGTGATTTCATATTAAATTAGATGAAACTATATAAAGCTTCATATCAGTTATTTTTAATCTCGTATATATTAATTTGCATAATTTCCTATATAAATTTATATCGCTTAATACAACGTCATGTATAATAATATATAGTAGCATATTGTGTTTAAAAGGGTAATAATTTAAAGTGCGGTAGTTTTTTTTTTTTGGTTTTTCTGTTTTCTTTAATATTTCAAATATTTGATCACATCATGGATATTTAAAAAAATAAAACCTTCAGCATCATTTTCTGTAAATTCCCATGATGTGTTTACAGAAATACGCTCAACATTTTCTATTATTTGCAAGATTCAAAATTTTTATTCGTATTTGGATCTTGGAAAATAATGCAAAATTTTCGACTTTTTTTGGTCTACCTTACAAAAATTTAATGTTTATTTCATAATTAATTTGTTTTAAATACTCGTACAATACAAGAAAAAAAATAATGTTAATTTTTTTCGAGTCTTAAAAAACAATTTTTTTTGAATATATGTCCTTTTCGGAAATGGGGAGAATATCTCAAAGTCTGGTAGGGATCCTTTAGTTTTTTAAAACAATTTTGGTTTAAATTTATGAATTTGAAAATTACTAAATATAAGCTTAAAAACATTGTTCAAATACGAATGAAATTTATTCATGTGGTGAAATGAGATAACTCATAACTAGGGCAACCTAAAATAAGTTAGAGCTTGTTTCTTATTTGAAAGGATAGAAATAGTTGAATTAAATACAAGTTCTAATCACGAAATTATGAAAATTTAAGGCTATATTTGTTAGAGGTTTTTTTAGCTAACAAAAATAACCGCTGAGCTAACCAAAAATAAGCTAGAGCTTGTTTCTTATTTGAAAGGATAGAACTATTTAGATTAAATACAAGTTCTGATCATGACTCTATGAACATTTTGGGCTATATTTGCTAGAGCTGTTTTTTTTTTTAGCTTATTTTTAGATATTTGCTTATTTTAATTTTTTGTTAATATTAGCTGCTTTTTGACTTTTTTTCCCTAAAAATTTGGCTTATTTTAGTTTTTTTCTTCAAAGCAGTTTTTCTTTTGTACCATTGTTTGACTAAGAAGTTGTAAAATTTAATGGGTTGTTTTGTTTTAATATAACGGCTTATTTTTTATATTTAAACGTCGTATTTTACTGTTTTTCAAGTTTTTTTAAGCGATGTTTTTAGAGCTGTTTTTTTTTTTGTTGTTTCCCTACTCTTAACTTTAGCTAAATAACTGATTTAAACGCTAACAACAGAAAAAATTTGTTCAACTAAATTGGAACCCTTTTAACAGACCTTTGTACTAACTTTTCTTATGAGTGTATAAATGTTCCCGTTGATGTAAAACAGTGGTCTTCATCCATATCACCCAGGTGACGAAGTTTTTCGGGTATTTATTTATTCTCTTCGTGAATATTATAACCAGGGTTGCTCAAAGTTCTCATTTTAAGTGCTCATTTTAAGTGTGTTTCTCTTTGTGAAGACCACTGATGTAAAACCACACTTTGCAAAAACTAGAAGTCGTGGCTCAGCCGCCATAAAGTTGCTAAAGAAAATATCATATTTGTACATAATTTGCAATAATGCATATTTTAAGCTACGCCAATGCAACAGACTAAAATATTTTAATTCTGAATATAAAATTGTTCGCTGAATCTGCCAATTAAATCAACTTTTGAGGCGATGGTATTTTTTAAGGCGTTTGAAAAGTTGGCAAATCTAAAAATATACAAGGTGGCGCAAAAATAACCTTCCGATGTTTTTTGGCTGTAATTAAAAAAAAAAATGAAAAATTTTGATTCTTCTTGTGGATTATTTTTATTTGGTATTTTAATTTTTTTTAAATCAAGTCGAGAATATGATGTCATGTAAATGGCCGCCGCCACAGTTGATTGTCATTTGAGCCCTTTTTATGGCATTTTCCATCACTTTGGCCAAAACTTCCGGCGATAGGTCCTCACATTCTTGACGGATATTGTCTTTAAGAGCTGCAAGAGTCTCAGGCTTGTTGACATAAACCCGCGACTTCAAAAAGCCCCACAAAAAGAAGTCTGGAGCGGTCAAATCAGGCGATCTTGCTGGCCAGTGCAAATCGCCAAAACGGGAGATTAGGCGCCCGGGAAATGCATCCGGGAAACTCATCAAGTTGCGGCAAAAAGAACTCGTTGATAGTAGCGCTCACCATTCACAGTAACCGTTTGGCCCGCGACGTCTTCGAAGAAAAAAGGTCCGATGACTCCTCCAGCGAAAACAGCACACCTTACAGTGACTTTGAGCGGGTGTAATGGCTCTTCGTGGATTACACGCGGATTTTCAGTGCCCCAGAAGCGTAAATTTTGCTTATTTACGTACCCGCTAAGATGGAAATGGGCCTCATCACTCATGATTATTTTTGATGAAAAATCATCTTCCTCTTGTGGTGATTAAGGATGGCTTGAGCGTATGTTACACGCGATTGGCGGTCAGCAGCTAACAGCTGATGCACCGTCTGGACTTTGTACGGAAACATCTTCAAATCTAGTACCAAAATTCGCTGTAAAGACCGTCGACTGATACCCATTTGCGTGGCACGTCGTCTGGTCGATGTCGACGGCGCTTCCATGACATCCTCGGCTACAGCAGCAATATTATCTGCAGAACGGCTACTCCGGGGTCTGCCACGCCTGGCAGCATCTCGTGTTGTGCCAGTCTCTTCGAGGCGAGCGGCTAAACGTCGCAGTGTTTCGCCAGTAGGCGTTGGACGGCCAGGAAATCTGCGACGAAATTCACGTTGTGCCAAAGTCACCGACCGATTATTGGCCAAATAAATATTCACCAATATTCCGCGTTCTGGAGCAGTGTAGCGTAACATTGTTTATTAACGTGTATTTCGCATGTGTTTACTACACAAATGTCAAAACAGAACTGACATTAGTGGCCAATCGCAAAATTTATAGCATTTTCTGATAGGAGGATTACTTTTGCGCCACCTTGTATATCCATTAGTGGACTTTGTTATATGGACTTTTTTTAAGAAATAACTATTTTACGGACTAAATGCAGTTTAATTAGTTTAAAAAGCTGCACTTATTTGGAATTAACTTAAATATAATCTCAAAAAAGAATAATCATTTTTAAATATCGCTTAAACCGCAATGGAAAGTAAAAATTAAATATTTTGAAACACCCTAGAGCTTGAAAAAGATTTTTGGGAAAGCACAAAATGACGGAGTAAATTTTCAGTAAAACGCCAAAAATATAAAACAATTTAATGTGTTTATTTAGAATTTGTTTGAAATCGATCAAAAAATGTGATTTTGAGAAATTAAAATTTAAGCCGCCATTAAATTTAGAAAAACCAAAATTTTAAATATTTTTCAGAAAACCCCAATATGTATATTAGAGTTTTCCAAAAAAAAAAACATGAAAGTTCGAAGGATCTGCACAAGGTTGCCCCTATTTCTTAATATCTAAAAACTCCAAGTGCCAAGATTCAGCTAAATTCGTTAACATTTAGAGCTCAGCGAAAAAGTTAGTACATTGTCTCTAAAAGAAATTCTTACAAATTTAGGGTTGAATTCAAATTTAATTCAATCTTAATCTACTCAATGTACCGTAATAAAATCTAGTATAAATGTATGTACAGAAAGTTAAGTGGTTTTTAAAAAATTATAAGTAAAAATACAAATTGTTGTTAAAATTGTAAAATTTTCTTAAAAGATGTAAGTAAAGTGGGATTTTTTAAGAGCTTTCGGATTTGATTAAAAAAAACACATACAGTTTAGAGAAATGTATGAAATCTTTATTTGAGTCTATAGAACGATCTATATAATTCAATGTTTAAAGATGATTTCATGTAAATGTTGACCGCGGCTACGCCTCAAACAGTTTATACACTGGGTCCAATTTTGGCATACTCTCTCCAACATATCGGGTGGTATCTCACGAATAAATTCTTCAATATTGGCTTCCAGTGATTCAATGCTTGCACCAGCTATATTTTAAAAGGTTTTACATCCAAATCCTTCCGCAAAATTTTCCACTTAGTGGAGTAACAGAGTAACAATTGCTGCGAACCGCCACGAATCGATAATTGACGGTCATCAACAACACTGTCGAATACAGCTGCGATATTTTCTTCTGTCCGCACTCTACGTATGCGTGTTGGTGGTTTAATGTCCAAAATTGTAAATTTGGGGCGGAATTTAGTCAAGAGATTCTGAATATCCGCCTTAGAAGGTCGCCCAAACTGACAATAAATTGGAAGAAGTGCACCATGAACTTTCTTAACCGAGCATGAATTGTGATAATAAAATTCAATAATCTGGTTGTTTGTTTGTAAGTCGATTCATGGTTAAATTATAGACCAAATTGAGCATGTTTGACAGTAACATGTTACACGAAAACAACTGAACTGCCAAAAAGAAAGTTGCTAAAAAAAATCATCTTTTATAAATCCAACTTGTTTACCTCTTATACATCCAGAAAACAGACTAGGTAGTAGCAACCGTATTTGTTGCCAATCGAATGCTTCAGTTGTTGCTACGGCATTTTTTGATGTGAAGTTCTGGTACGATTAGGAATTTCTATTGCATCAACAGGAATTCGGTGATAAAAAACGAAAAACTCGATAGCTACAACCAACCATTCGATTGGCTACAAAACCGGTTACTACTACCGAGTCTGTTTTCTGGGTGTATGAACAAATTACTCAAATCTGAGCATAATTTTAAGGAAGGTTAGGAATCTGCAATCCAAATTAAACAAAAATTTGTGGATTTGAAATTATTCAAGTTTTTCAAAGATTCCAAAAAAATTGATTTTTTGTGCAAACGATGTTATTAAAAAATCCAACATGTTTTAGTTTTGCAATCTAATTGCCAAGCACTTTTATTATATACGGTTTTATTTTTAACTTTAGAAAAGATAACACATATCCTTGCAGTTGAACTTTAATTTTGGATTTTTATTTGTTTAGAAAAATTCCGAGACTCCGAGTTAAATTTGGATTTCATATTCTTAATGTACGCCCAAAAATATATTAAATTTGATGGGTCACGATCATTACAATTATTTTGAATTTTTTCTCAATATTATTTATGTTTTGATTCAAATAAATTAATAGACCAAGTACTACGTTGAAACTTCAATTTCGATATGCGACCTCTAACAAAACTTTTTTAATATTTTTTTGGCAGACCATATTTAATTTCACAATGGTAAAAGTCGTGGAGCTCTCGAATTCCAGCTTTTTTTTGGCCAAACTTAATGTAAACCTTAATGTATATCTTAATAGATACCAAAATATATATATATTTATAATTTAGTTTCTGTGGTATCCTCTTCTACCTAAAATTTAGCATTTTCTATTCATTGTGGTAAATTAAATATGTATGCGTATTTATCATTGTATTTGTTTGAAAAATACAATAGTGTGTTTGGTTAATGTTTATGAAGGCAACAACAGTAAAAAGGCATTGGTAGTGGTAACCAATAACAACAACAATTGTGTTTATCTTGATTTTCCTTGTACACTCAAAAAAAAAAGTTTGTAAAGTCAGCAAAAAATTTTGCTGAGTCAGCAAAATTTTAGTCAGGAGGATGCTTGCAAAAAAGTTGCTAATGTCAGCAAAATCTTTTGCTGAAAATCAGCGAGCTGATTTTTAGCAACAAAATTTGTAGATTCAGCAAAAGTTTTGCTAACACTTAGTAGATTAGAAATAAAAAAGCCTTGCTAAAAATTAATAAATTTTTTGCTGAATTTTAGTAGACTGAAAAAAAACGCAAAAAACTTGTAGAAAAATTGTAATTTAGTTAATTTATTTGCTGAAAATCATCAAACATATTTTTGTGATTCTTTTGAAAATAATTTACTATAATAACGAAATATAAAAATTTTCATTTTTCCACATTGACGACATGAATTTATTTAATATCTGAAAATATATAGAAATAAATATATATAACATAACAAAAATTGTCTTTCAATTACTTACATCAATGGTTGTCTAAATGATGCTATCGTTTAAATGATGCTATCGCAACTGCCGAAGATAATTATAGAAACGAAATGAAAAAATAAACAAAAACAAAAACAAACGAAACGAAAAAAACAACCCTTTTTGCAATAAGAAAAAGGAACCATAAAAAAATCTACCTAAGATGTGTGTCTTTGTCTTTCACTTTACTCTGTCTACATTTCTGTATATGTTTGTTTGCGATTTGACCACACATATAAATATTTAGTTTAAATAAATAAATATTTTATTTTGTCTTTTATTTAATTAATAGACAATTATTTTCACAAGCCGGTGACAACGCAAAATTTAAGTTATTTTAATCCTCAATTTTGTGTTATGTATGAAAAACAGATACAAAAGTCTTCCATGGTTGATTTTTTTATGTCTTATTAGAGTTGTACTTTTTAGTATCATTTTCCTCTTCTCTACTACATCTTGATATGCCGCGACATCTACTTCATTCTGCGTATATCTTTCAATCTGGTTGCCGTCCATACTATTAATGTTCTTATCAGCACAATTTTTTTTTAGCAAAATTAATTAGTAAAACATTAGTATATTAGTAAAGCATTAGTATAAAACAGTTAAGTGCTGAATAAGTATAACAAAAATTTTAGCTGAAAACACGATTTTAGCAAAAATTTTTGCTAAAAAATAGTATACCTGATTTACAAGACGTTTTACTAACTTTTCTACTAACTTATTTTTTTGAGTGTAGAACAACTGCTGATAGTCCTTATGATTATTAGTCATGTACCTCGAGCACTGATTAATTTTATTTTTTCACTTTTATAACAACAACACTTGTTTTTCTTTTGTCGATTTAATTAAGTCCAAGTTTATTTATGTCTGTATTGACTAGTTTCTAAGGTTTTTAATAATTAAATGCCTCGCCCGTATTTGTGTATACACAGAAAAAATGATCAACCTAAAATATCTAATAAAAGATTTGATTTGAATTAAATTTGTTTCTAATCAAATATTTAATTGACATATAAATACATATTTCATTTTAGACATAATACTCAAATTAATTTTTCATATACTGTATGTTAAATAGACGAGTTTCAGTATAAAATTTAAAATGAATTTGTAAAGGGTGTTTTTTATAGAGGTATAGAACTTTGAAATGGAATAAAAAAAACCTGAATTTTTTAAATTGACATGAAATTTACTTTATTCGAAAGATAATATTCTGGCAATATAATTTAAATGTGACTTCTGGCATATGACCGCCACGGCTGGCTCGGCAGTAGTCAACTCTAGAGGTTCAATTTTCGATGACTTTTTCCAACATTTGTGGCCGTATATTGGCAATAACGCGGCGAATGTTGTCCTCCCAGTGGTCAATCGTTTCGGCGTAGTCTAGCTAGCTTATCGGCGTAGACTAGCGACTTCACATATCCCAATAGATAATAGTCTAGCGGCGTTAAATCGCACGATCTTGGAGGCCAATTCACGGCTTCGAAACGTAGAACTTTGTGACATGTTGCGAAGTCTTGTTGAAACCACAGCTCCTACACATCATGGTTGTTCAATTGATGAACGAAAAAGTCAGTAATCATGGCTCTATAGCGGTCACCATTGATTGTAACGTTCTGACCAACATCGTTTTAAAAGAAGTACGGACCAATGATTCCACTAGCCCATAAAGCCCACCAAAGAATCATTTTTCTGGATGTAACGGTGTCTCAACATACACTTGAGGATTATCATCACTTCAAATACTGCAGTTTTGTTAATTGATGTATCCATTTAACCAAAAGTGACGGAAAAATTATAATGTTTGAGGTTATGAAAATGTTTAAAGTATTTTCTATAAGTAATTTGTAAGTTAAAAGAGACTCTCTTGCATGCACCTTTTTAATAAAAAAAATGGTTTTTAAGAAATTTTTTCAGAATATTCCGTTTTTAGCAATGAATTTTGTAAACTTAAGGTTTCAAATATATTGAAGCTAAAAAAGAATAGTTAAGAAAAATCCGGTTGTTCGACAAAAAAAAAACCGGTTTATCCGATATTCGAAAATTTAACTTTTTAGAAAAACCGAAACCGACTCGATCACCTTAGCTAATATTTAAACCCCAACACCATATTTTTTAAATAGTTATCTCTATTTGGCACTTGTTCTGAAAGTCTGATTAAATGTTTCGTAGAAATCTATATAAATAAATGAATGCCTGTTTTGTTTAGGAGCCAATTACAGGCAAAATAAACTACGGATAAGGCTGATTTTTAGTACACGATTACTAACACGTTTTTCAAAGCTAACTTGATAATAAAAATTTTTAATTTTTTTTTTTCGAGAAAACTTACAAGAAAAATCAATTTTTTTTATCTATTTTGATCTCAGTCTTTGGATTAATTAATATACTTTAAAATCTTAAATAATTCATTCAAATAACTAAAAATCAATGAACAGTATTGAAAAAGTTGGCGATTTTGTGAAATTTAAAAGCAAAATTCATTCATGTACATATAAGTACAGTAAACAATAAAAATGTGATTTACGAGTTTCCTACATTTTCCCTTCTCCTGTAAAGTTCTGAAAATGGATTATATACTCTTATTCGAGCTAGGCATCATAATCATTAAACTATTATTTCAGAAATGTCTACCCCATCTGGCTAATTTTATCAGTTTTTTTTTCTGTTTTTTTTTGCTCTTACTAATAAAAGTCACTATTTTTAATTAATCATATTAATTTTTGGCATACTTTTCTTAACTTCTTAGCATTCAAGTTACATTTGTATACCGATTAGTTATATTTGCTAATGTCAGACGATTTTCTATTTGTCATAAAATGTCAAAAAGTTTATTTTAATCAATCACTTAAGAGATGCTACGAAAGAAAGAAACAACCAACCAATATATGTGTAGGTTGTTAAGTAACAGCATACTTGGGAATTTCTTAGTACCATTAAAATTAAGTACCATTAAAATTAAGTAATGTAATCGAAAAATATTTTATATTAGACGAAATGTTACTAATTTCAATAAAATCGCTCTATTGCATAAAAAATTAATTACAACTGATTGAAAAAAGCGTTTCAATATAAAACTAATTCAGATAAATGAAAATGAAAGTGGACAACTGATTAGGAAGTTATGATTAAAACTTTTGTTTTGCGCCAGATAGGGAGTATCAAACCGGTACACCAAACAGGGAGAACGAAACAGAAAGTAACGGAAATGGAACAGGAAACGAATTGGAATGGGAACGTAAAATAGAAGGAACGAAATGTAATGAAACGATTCTCGACTGAAGTGATATTTATCGACTTGAACATATTTTTTTAGTTTTAACGCTTTTTATTTTATTTTTTCCACTTTAAAGATTTCCAAATCATATATATCTGTCAATTGAAATTATTTGTTTAATTGAGGAGTTATTATTTGCAAATGGAATTAAAACTATTTCTGTTGAAATATGATATCAGACCCATAAAATCATTGATATACAATTGATGTCAATGCAAAGCTAATGAAATTATAAATTAATAAGTCCCATTTATGATATATAGATGATATTTCTTCTTAAGCTTAATAGATGAGAAATTCAAATTGAATACATACACTGCGTTGCAAAGCTATAATTACACATTAATTTCACTAAGTTTCGTAAGTTAAAAAAAGTATAAGAGCTTAAGCTGCATAAATGTAAAACCAATGGGAAATTATTTAATATTTAAAAACAAAAACAATTATTTTTTTTTATTTTACTATTTAAAAAAGAATAATAAAATCAATAAGTGTTTCATAACTCTAAATTCTAAAATATATCAAAATTTACAAAAATTTAAGAAAAATATTTTAAAGCAGCAGTTTTATTAAAGCGTGAGGCATCCTTTTTTTAATCAAATCGAAAATTCGATCAGACATACTGTCTACCTGATTTATATTATTTTTGAATTCACCAATAACTCAATTATCGGAATAATCCTGAAGTTATCAGAACCAGTGAAGGAACTTTGAAATTTTAAATTAGTGCCGATAAAACCTTAAATTTGCCATAAGGATTCTGAAAACTTATAAAGAAAATATTATTTTTTTTTCTTGATTATAAAAAATTAACGGAAATACGGAAATTCGAAGTGTTTTTTATTAGTGAAGTGTATTGAAAGTATCAAAAAATTAAAACATTTTAACAAAAAAAATAGTGAGTTTTATAAAACTTTTTTTTAGGCGAATAAAAAACTTGTCGAAAAATGTTAATGAAATTGCGAACAAATAGACAGTTTAACAAAATCGGAAAAATTTGATGTATCGGGGTTGCGAATATGGCCTTACAGCCTTTTAGCTGTAATTAAATAACTTTTTTTAGGAAATTACAAATTTTTGATAAACTTTTTATAAAATAATACAAAATTTTAAATAAACATGCAACTTTTTTGCAAAATTCACATAGTATCAACTATTCTCTTTAATTTAATATATTACAAGTTTTGGCATGTGGGGTAATATTCTCTATGCATCTATTTAAAGTTGAAATTTCTCGTTTTTCACGATTTCCTTAATAAAATATGTAAAACGAAAATCCAAGACTTTTATACTTACATTTAGTGAGCATCACAGGCTACTTAATTTATGAAAAAAAGTCGCGTACTCTCTCTTTTAGTTTAAGAAAAACATTGTTTAAACTACAAAAATATATTTCGAAAAGTAGAGCTAATATTAAAATTTGGTGTTCATATTCGTGATTTACGTCCTAAAATCTATTACAATTGAAAGTCCCAACTCCGATGCATTCATAGTGTTTAACAGTGATATTATCCATAAAATTCCAAAATACTCAAGTTTAATTCAAAAATTTGTTTTCAATGCCCGAAAAGGCAATTACACAGAAAAAATTATGAACATAAAATATCTATACAAAATTTGATTTGAATTAAATTTGCTTCTAAAAAAACAATAAATATTTGAATTGACTTTTAAATATATAAATACATATTTAATTTCAGACATAATTCTCAAATATTTTTTTCGTATACTGTATGTTAAATAGAAAAGTTTCACTATAAACTATCAAATGCAACCTCACAAATACACAAACAACCACAGCGTTACTAAAAACACATATACATACAAACGTGTCGTTCAGCACTATTTTTTTATAGCTTTTTTCCTTTTTAATTTTCAATAAAACTGTGTATACCTAGCACAAATTTTGGCTAAACTGCACGTTAGGGGGCGTTCTAAAAAAAAAAAAAATTGGTGGTCCCTTTCAGAATTAAAAAAGAAAACTTTTTTCTATTTTCTATAAAGGGGGCAGGTGCCCAAAAACCGGTAAGCGTAGTAACATACAAATACATCAAAATTACAACGAACTAAATTTTTTTGATAAAATCGCAAAATGGAAAAAGATTTCATAGCGAAGCCGCTAAACTGCCTACCACATAGGCGAAAACCCCTAAGACCGGCCGAAGGCAGAAAAATTTACTCAGCGAAGCCTCTAAACTGCACATCACATAGGAAAAACCACCTAAGTCTGGCCGATGTCCGGTCACACTGAAAAACGTTACTCAGCGAAGCCAATAAACTGTCTACCACATAGGAGAAAACCCCTAAGCCCGGCCAAGTGTCGGTTAGGCAGAAAAACTTTACATAGCGAAGCCACTAAACTGCCTATCACATAGGAGAAAACCCGAAGGCCGGTCACGCAGAAAATCTTTCATCAGCGAAGCTGGGCTTTGGAAGGACTGGAGGAGAAAACTTTGAAGCCAATAAATGTTGTACCTTCACGACCATGCGGTTATTCTATTGTAATGTCAATGGTAGCAATTTTGTAAAATCATTAATTGAAGAGTAAATTTGACAAAAATGACAAAAAAGAACACTAAAAACTTCCTACGCATTTTTGTAATTGAAATATACTGAAAATAGTTCTAGAAGGCGCAACGTATCACAAAATAATAATATATTTTTTGCAATCTTGAGGAAATTTCCTTTCATTTTAGTACCCACACTTATATGTTTCCACGTTTTTGTGGCCCGGTCCCAAAAATTTGCTTTTTTATTTGCAGGGGTCATATTATTTCCATTTTTTTTTTTTAGGAACGCCCCATTAAGTGCAGTTTTCACCAAAGTTTCATAATTTTTTAATTTTCAGAAAATATAAATTTGTTTTAATTAATTAATGAAGTTTTTAATTTTAACTGTTAAGGACAAATGGGTCATATTTGTCCCAAATTGTATTTATAAAAACATCTATAAAAATAGTTTTGACTTCACTTTTGTTTAGAAATTTTTGGTGCGATTTTCACAAATTTTAAAAAATGTTTAACTTTTCCAGCAGAAAATTTCGGTCGTTTAATGGTTAAATATAGTAAATATTTATTTTAAAAGCACACTTACATCCATATAAGCTACATGTGCAAACAAAGCATAAATTATACGGACCAAAATAACAACAAAACGGAAAGAAAACTTACAAATCTTTTTACAGTATGTGTTTTTATGTTTTTAGTACAACTTAATCCCTATTTAACACTTTTTAGCATATTTTTTAAGTTGAATGGAAATATCTGTTTAGCATTGAGGAAAATGTTATAAGCTTTCTAATGTTTTTTTTTTTTACTAATGTTTTTTTTTTTCTCTTATTCTCCTTCCTCTCTTCGTATATGATGGTATTGGCATTTGAAAATATTATGCTAAATAGTAAAATGGTCAACTGATAGACAGTGGGTGTGGAAAAGCAACATTTCGGAATTGAAATAAAGAAGGACATAACTGTTATACGTTTAATGAGAAAAAAGTTCATTTATAACTATTATGAACAATTTTTATGTTGTTTCCTTATGCGTAATTATTATTGCTTACAAAAAAAATTTTTTTTTGTTTAATAAAAGGTATAAGTAAAAAATAAAATAAAAATTTACGTACTCTAGTTCTTAATTATTTGTTCTTAATTTAAATAGAAAAATTTTATTTTCCCGGTGAAAAAAAATTCACATACACTTCCATATATGAAACATACATGTCCATATTTGTTCAAATACGATACCATATATGAACATATTTGTACATACATTAACTTTTGTAACCGGATTAGGTGAATTTTTGTGTTCCAATCACTCTTTATATAGTTTTTAGCATGGGTGAAAATAACTATTATAAATATTAATTGCAAAATTATTATTATTTTTAAGAAATATTTTTTTACATTGCTGATTAATAATTATATATCAACTTTTAAAATAACTCTCAAATAGTTTTCCAAAAAACTATAATTTTTCTCAACATTTTTTAGTTGGCAATGTAAAGAAATATTTTTGGAAAATTTATTGATTTGAAAAAAAATCACCTAAAATAAATTTTTTTTATTCAACTTAAGACCAACGAATGCATAATTTCCCGACTGAACTCGACTAGAGTGCTTAAATTTGTATTTTTTTTTTACTCATAACTAATATTGAACGATGAAAAAAATATTAATTGGACAGCAATAATTACGCATAAGGAAAACAAATAAAAATTGCTAATAATACATACTATAGTTATAAATTAACTTTATGTCATTACACAATTTTGAGGCCATACTCTATATTTCTCTATTTGGATATTGTTCTAATAAATAATCTATAGAGTTTTTGTTTTCAAATTTATTACTTGACCACTTTCAGGAAGGTGTTGATAGATATATTTCGGGAATTTTTTAGGTTCCCATCATCAGAACACGTTTTGAAATAAGTGACAATCCCATGCAAAACATCAAACATTCATATAAACTAGTTTTCTCACTAAATGAGAACTAATATATGAGCCCAAAGTTAAAGATTTTTTATTGATCAACAAACAAAAACTCTATAGATTATTTGTTAGGACAATATAATAATAAAGAAATATAAAGTATGGCCTCGAACTTGAATAATTTTTATTTTCATTGTTATGCCATTGCTTTATGCGATCCAAAAAAATATATAAAAAGATAATTTTAAGGCCAAAATATCCTTAAAAAAAACGTTTTTAAGCCCAAAAATTAAAAAAACTGCAGATTATGCAAATATGAGTAAAAGTAGAAAAAACCAAAAAGTTAAACTTGTCTTGTTTTTTTTATAACTTACAAAGTCAAACCAAATATGCCATTTATAAAATATAATATTAAATTACAAAAATAAGTTTCATGTACCACTGTTCCATAAGATATATAATGTTAAGAAAATTGAATGGCAAATCAATTCTATAAATTTTAAGATTGTATTCCATTTTTTTGTTTGGAGTTTAACTTTTTTTTGTTAAATTCAAATAGACCTTTTTATGGGTTACACTCACATATTGAAATGTCAATATAAGGGGTGGTATAGAAAAAATAAGATAATGCAACAACTCTATCGGGTATTAAGTAGCTCTTACTAAAAATTGTTTTTATACATTTTTACACATACATTACACACTATTTCCGTTTCCAATATTAATATGGAAAATATTTTATAAAGTTTCAAGACTAAATTTTATTGAATATGTTTTAGTATTATTTTGATTGTTTATTTACAAATAATGTAACTGAATGTTTCTTAATGTGGGCTGTTTGCTATTCGTATTTGAGCCATTCGTTTTTTTTGTTATATGAAAGTATCAAAACTGTCCTCAAGTTTGATTTCCACTATCACTACTTTGAAAAAGTTTCCAAGCCCATATTATTTTGTCGTTGCAGAAAAACTTTAATTATAATTTTTCGGTAATATTAAATCTAAATATCAAAAGTGCTGTAAGGAATTTTCCAAATCGGATTTTCGCAAACGGTAAGAATTTTATTCAAAATTTTAATAAAATTAACTCTTCTAAAAGATTCATAAAAGAGCCTTCAAACCTTCTGAAATCATGTGTGAATGTGTTTTAATGTGAATGTGTGTTAATTTGCCAATGAAGCCCCGTTCTAAAGGCTCTTTTATGACTCATAAGTGCGTTTCCCGTTTAAATGCACAAACCTTTCTGCCAATAATCTATTGCACGGAAATAATTCCGTTCAAATTCATCCCAACCTGATGCCCTTTGGCTAATAAGCGGATTCTGCCTATGAATTCTCCCCGTTCTTAATGAAATTCAGATATGTGATAAAGTAGAAACCGAAAAAAATGTTTGAGGGTATTTATAGTTGCTACCCGTGGCCTTTGTAGCATTTTTAAAATGTTTGAGAAAAATAGAGTTTAAAAGTTTGGAAATGCTGTGCATATTATGGGAAAAAACATTTATTAAATTTCTATTGACTAATTTTGATCTACCATAGCATTATTTTATTTGAAACAAGTAATTTTATTTATCACTTCTTTAAAATTGAAAGATGTAGTCCTCTATGGACATTTTATAAATGTATTTTAAAAAATATGCTGAGTATTACCAAACTTTTGAGCCCAATTTTTCGATTTTTTAATTTTTTCCCATAATCAACTAGAAAATACGCATCGTTTGAGCACTATTTTCCACTTTTGAGACACCCTAATGTGCATTAAAACTTAAAAATTTTTTATGCAAGAACTTTTTAAAAAATCTTCTACAAAAATGTAACATTTTGTGGAATTTTACCAGATTAAAACCAAAAAACTAATAATATTTAGATATATCAGTTTACATACAAATATGCCAGGTCAAACCCCGGATATTTGTATTAGTTTATACTTATGCAATTGGATACAAAACTGATACAATTTACTGCAATTCTATTGAGCCATAATTGGTATGAAATTGTTCTAGACATCTAACTAATTGCATCAGATTAGATCTAAACACATACAAATAGATGCAATTATATGGGAGCATATATTGGATAAAATTTAATAAGACCCCATATATCGTCACATACAAATTGATATGACTACATAAAGCCCAATTTAAATTGTTTTTAATCGGGTAATTTTGTTGGACCATATATAATCATATCTCAAACTAAAGTGTTAATTTTAATGTCATAAGTAATTATATCTTGAATCTTAAATAACACACAAAAATATATTTTATAATACATGGCACCAAATACAATTACATTTTCTGTTATATCTAGATATAGGGTGTATTCGTTGGCAGCACAAAATACCAACTTCTGGTCGCGGTGCATAGTGCCACTCTAGTCTGATCTATATCTAGATATATCTAGATTATATCTAGATCGGTCATATCTTATTATTTATAGCAAATATGCTTAATGTCAAATGTTTTAAATGTCAATATATAATAATATATCGTTATATATGTTACCACATATGAAAAATATAATCAGATATGGCCATGCATATATTATCACATATTATAATATATTTCAATATGTAAGAGCATAAGGTTATATATTAGGGCGGGTCGATTTAAAAATCGCTCAACGTTCATATTCTAGGGATTAAAATAAGAAACTTTGCCGAAGGAACCATACCTCTAAAACGAATTCTGATGGCCCGACTTTTGACCCGTAATGTCAAATTTTGAAAATGCCCACTTTGATATTTCAGAAAGTAGGAAAAATCTATCCAAGATTATGGGAGCTACTTCTTCTCCGAAGACGCGCTAGCAGTCTCCCGGAGACCGTTAAGGGGTTAAGGGGTTAAAATTTAAGTTGAAAGAGGGCCTTTTCAGCCGTGTTTTTACAGAAAAATGTACAAATCTCGAGATAGAGATATTTCAATAATCTTGTCAAGATTAAGGTCTCTATTTCTTCTCCGGAAGACGCTCTAGCAAATGAATGTATAAATTATATTGGGCACTCTAAATGGTTCAAAGTTTAATTTTTCAAAATTTGACCCTACGGGTCGAAAGTCGGGACATCAGAATTCGTTTTAGAGGTATGGTTCCTTCGGCAAAGTTTCTTATTTTGATCCATAGAATACGATTTTCCTTGAACGTTGAGCGATTTTTTTGCCTCCATACAAATCGACCCGGCCTATTATATATATATTTTTTTTTTCTCGCTTAGTTTACAGAAAATTTTCATTATTTCCACTAAAATTTCGCTGTGTCGAAGAATACAAATAAAGGGTCCGCCAAATAACTTTTTTTTGTTTGAAAATGCTATAAAAAAAAACTACTGAATATTTTCTCAAATTTCTTTTTTTATTTGAAAGTACAATCCTTCCGGTTAATAATGGAAAATAATTTCTTTAGTTAGTCTCTTTACAGGAAGAAGAAGAAGAAAACATTTTTATTGAAAAATTTTACGGACACAAGGGATACACCAGACTGCCGCAGTTTCGTCCCCCTCCTGGGACTCGTCAGTGGTTAATTTATGTGTCAATTGAACAAAGTATTTTATATTGTTAATTTTGCTCTATATGAAAAACTTTTTATTTTTTGGTGTCGTACTGTGATTTGAACTCACGGTCTTAGCATCAAGCTATGCATCGTAAGCTCACCTCTTAACCAGTTGAGCCACGATCGACACAGCGTTGACTGCGACTAAATTGGAGTTTGGTCACACTACGTACACACAAGTATTGTTTTTGATCAGAAGAGACAGAATTAGCTAATACCAATGCACAATTCATTTCTCAACTAGAATGCTTTTTCTTCTTAATCCTATCTCTTTTTCACAAGTAATTATCACGTTTTATGATACGCTTTATTCACATACAATAGTTGGATACCAAGTGTAGGTTAGAGATTGAGTCGCCGTTAAGCAAGTTGCAAAACACTTTCTAACATGAAAATAATTTCATTCAAATGGCTGCCTCGGTCCAATTTTTTAATTGTTTTGGCAAAATCGGCATCTTCTGTAAGTCGATCGCAGGCCCACTTAGCGAAGCGAAAACGCATTGGATGGTCAGTTGGCTTCAACTCCTGAACCAATTGGACTTTGTATGGCGTCATACCAAGGTCTTTATACAAAATTCGCCTCAATGATGTCTCCGAAATGTTCAATTGTTGAGAACGATGGTGAATTTCGCACACATTCTGCAACATTACCATGATTTTCAAAGTAATGTCGCAATATTTCCCAGCGTTTATAGTAATTAAATGTGCTAAAGTCCCAAAACTTATTTAACAAATTGTGAAACAATCTGATGTTCAAGCGTATACACAACCATATTCGTTCAGCGGAAGGATAAAACTAATTATCTGTCAAATCAGAGCTGAGCTAAGTGTTACCATTCACGAAATAAGCACTAGTTGACAAAAAAAAACGTTAGATGGCGGACCCTTTATAATATGTATGCCGAATGAAGACCAACTATTCTTGGCATATGCAAATATAAAAATATTTTGAAGTAAAAAAATTGATAAAAACGTGTTTATATTGCCATAAATTTTAAAACAAAAAGATAAAAATACCACTTAAAAAAAATAAAAGTAAAAAAATAACTTTTATTTTTGCGCAAAAAATTAAAAGTATAAAAATAAAAATAAATTTAATTTTTTCTCAAAAAACAAAATCAAAAAATAACTTTTAATTTAGCTTAAAAAAATAAAAGTCAAAAATATACTTTTATTTTTTCTTGAAAAACAAAAGTCAAAACATAACTTTTTGCAGCTGACTTTTATGATATAAGGAATAATAATTGAGGAGGTCCATAACAAAACGCAACAATTCCATTTTTTAAGTTTTTTGTTTTTTTGATTGAATCTTATTCTACACATTAAAATCTTTGTATCTATTATTATGGAACATGGAAAAGCTCAATAATTACCCTGCAATTCAATACCAAATATAGTGATTCAGATCATAATTAAATAATTCCACATTTATCGAATAAATCACTCCTCAATTATGGACCATGGTAATTACAAAAGATTATATAAAAAAAGGCCGGGACTGGACCCTTTATGATAATAAAGAATAATACATTTGCAGACTCAGTTTCTGGACAATATCAGTCTAAATATACATGAGTATTACTACAGAAAATAGAAAATACAAAGAGGGCGTGGAAGTAGTCTAATTCCGCCCATTTTTTTGTGGCAACATTCAAAACTTTTAGGGCTGAATACATACCAAATTTCAGTCAATATCTTTAAAACTAGATATTTATCTAACTTGTCCAAATGTGACACTGAGCGGAGTTGCACTTTTAACCTCTTCCTATTTATCTTTAGTAAAATTAAAATAGTTTTAAACATCAAATTGGAAATAGTGTGATTTATTCTACGGGCTACACTACTTATTATTTTTTCTGCATAAAATGTGTGTGTCGGTAAAATATTTAGATTTTCTGTTGCTAGTAAAGCAAATGGAAGTTGAAATATAAAAATAGAAATCCATAAAGTAGTAAATCTGTTGTAATAGCTTTATAAATATACATACATACATACATTGCCATTGTATATTCTCTAACATACATGTTTATCGTATTAGCATTATAAAAGTGTACCTACTACAGTTAAAGAGTTTATCTCTTAAAAAGAAATATCTTCTTAAAATGTATGTAAATTATGTAAATTCATTTTTCAATACTAACAGCAGTTGGCATCTGTTGTTTTAAAAATGATCTCTAAGTTAAAGTCTTAAATGAGGGAGTAGGTTTTTAAGGAGGTTTCCTTTAGTTAGCAATGAAACCAGGCAAGAAACAAACAGAAATTAATCATTATTTAACCCGAATTCATTCATAAATATTTTTAGAAATTATTTTAAGAAGATGTTTAGTACGTGTCTGTTAGTACTTTATAGAAATGCATAAATCTTTATATTTAAGAGGATATAAAATCCTTTTAGTTTATGAATTGTCTGTATTTTACCCTTTTCAGAAAAAAAAAAAAATAATAAAAAAAAAAAAGGAAGTGCTATTCGAACCCACCAAAAACTTTTTCCCTTCTATTCTAATTTGTCATTTTTATCGATGAATTTAACATTCTCAAAGAAGGAAATCATTTTAAATATGATTATTTGGAAGTATTTCTGCCTAAACAACTTCTTGGAAGTTATTAAGGCATAAAATATTAATACGAAGTTGTTTTGCAGAATGATTTCTTCCTATAACATGAAAATGTTAAATTCATCGATGAAAATGCTCGATTAGAATAATTCCATCGCAGAACAATTTTTGCTGGGAAGTCTTGTATGTCTGTTGTTCATATATTTGTAAGTGCCTGTTTATATGTGGTTGTATTTAGTAAAATTGTTGTGCTTTTATACAGTTATAACAAACACAGCGTTGATATTTCATAAAAATAACTTGCATATTTTAACTCTTTTAACTTGGCTTTATGTTTAGCCTGATCCTTTCTTTCTTTCTTTCTGTTTTTTTTTTTGTTTTTGTAGAAACACAGCATTTAAACAAATATTTGTAGTTTTAATACCAACAAACACATATTTACTCCATGGTACTTTATTCATATACACAAGTATTCGAAACAGGAAGTTGTAATAATTTGTATGTATAAGTTGGCTTAAACTTAAAATAAAGACATTCATAAAGTACGAGTACATTGTTAAATATTAGTAAACACTTTCGAAACATAAGTGTGTTGGTTTTATGGGCAACATTACATATGTTTATGTTGTCTGGTCAACAAGCTAAAATGGAAATTTGTTTTTAACAAATATTTACTAAAATTATAATACATTGCCCAGGCAGAAAAAAAACAATCGGCACAGTGTTGGTAAAGCGTTGGCGAAGGTCGGTTATGCGTTGGCAATCCAATCCTGACATTATTGTCCTGTTACCCGATTGATAACAGTGGCCAACCGTTGCTTTGAGCGAACTTGCCATCGTTGGCATAATGTTGATAGTTTAAAGAATTCGGTGCTTTTAAAATAGCTTAAAATCATTTAGTTTTGAGAAATATGTATAATAAAAAAATTCAAAAAAACAGTAATACATTTCGGTCTTAGCCTTTTACAACATATTTAAATGTGTGATATATAATAAAATATAAAACAAATATAATTCTTTTCATTGGTTGTAATATTGGTAAAATCAATATTGCCAAAGAATTTTGCTGGGTATACTGGCAAAACACATGATTTGCAAACAAAATAGTGTTTTCCCAGTACAATATTAGTTGTACCTTTGGTAATTTTTAACACGGTGGGTTTTACAAAAATAGCAGTGGTTTGCCAGTACTATTTTTTTTGGCACGGTTGGCCATTTCTACCTGGGTAGCTATTCAAAAATGGATATCTGCACTAACTGTAAAGTTTAGTGCAACATTTCCGAATAAATTAAAAACATTTATCAAAAACAATATATATTTTCTAAAGAAAAATGCCATTGGTAGATTAGATTAGATCAGAAGGCACTATGCACCACGACCAATGTAGGTATTTTGTGCTGCCTAAAGTTACCTACAGTTACCTACAATTATCCTATAAGCAAAATGTTCGCGATGTCGGAAGGCGAAATGAAGCGATCACCTAGAAACCTAAGTCTCCTATCACAAAGCCTGGGACATTCGCAGAGAACATGCTCCGAGGTCTCAGACACCATCTCACAAAACCTACACATATCCGTGTCCAATTGACAATTCTTGTGCAGATGGTATCTGAGATTACAGTGTCCAGTTAAGTACGACGCCAGGGTCCTCAAGCGACAAGAGTCGCCTCGACCCCCTACTGGAAAAAGAGATCAATCTTTCAGCCTGGCGCTGACCAGGAGGGTTTTCCCAGTAACCAGAGAATTCAGACTCTCTCCATGCCCTGAGCCTTTCCCTAACATACCCCGCAGGTATTCCACAGAATGGTTCAGGTAAAACTTTTATATTCTGAAAAATAGTTTTTGTAAAAAATTTTGATTTTTTTTCGAAAATTTTGTTATTGCAAAAACAATTTTGGAAGTTATGCAAAAATCTCATCATTTTTATTAACCCTTTGACTGCCCCTTGTACAGTGTACACATTTGCAAACACTTTTTTAAATATTTTTCTAATACGACGTGTTCACTCTACTTGTCTATTTTAATCTGACACAATATAAAACTATACAAAAATACTAAAACGCAAACACCGCATTACAACGGCTGATGATAGTTTCGATTATCAAAATAATATTTTTAGACTGGAGTAAATTCAGAAAAAAAAATAGTTAAAAATTTACTAGTTCATCAAGTAAAAATAGCTAAATTTTTAA